>OX101789.1:21416332-22016332 GCA_944452715.1 Ophion slaviceki
TTATAGTAACTGTGTATTAAAAAACACATTTCATTTTGCAGATCGATATGTTATGAGCGAATTACTTAAGGAAGTGTTCTAGTCTAGGGGCCTAAATTTCGGGCGTTTTTTCGGGCTTCGTAAGAAAAATATATATACAGGGTGTCCCTCTTATCTCTGCCACCCGAAATAACTCGGTAATTATCGACATCACGAAAAAAATCTTCCAGACAAAAGTTGTATGGTGTCAAGGGGGCCATCAAGTTCGACCATTTTATTTTTATTTCAGTGCAGGCGCTGACGCACAGTGAAGGTCACCTCCACTTTTTAAAATGGAATGGTACTGTTTTTTCAATCATCTTGTGGAGCACCCCAAGCCACATAAAAAACATAAGGGGGTCAAAGTCGTTCAAGTTTATTCAAGATCACCTATGAAAGTGAAATACAAATCTAAATATCTCGGATCCCCACCAAATATTTGGTAGTGATCCGAGGTATTTAGATTTGTATCATCGATACTGACCTTGAATGGCCTTGAACAACTTTGACCCCCTAATGTTTTATATGCGGCTTGAGGTGCCCCACAAGATGGTTGAAGAAAATGTACCATTCCATTTAAAAAAGTGGAGGTGATCTTCACTGTGCGCGAGCGCCTCCACCGAAATGAAAAAAATTGGTCGCATTTGGTGGCCTCTTTCACATCGTACAACTTTTGTCTGGAACCTTTTTTTGTGCCGTCGATAATTACCGAGTTATTTTGGGTGGCAGAGATAAGAGGGACACCCTGTGTGTGTGTGTGCGTGCGTGCGTGTGTGTGTGTGTGTCTGTGTGTCTGTGTGCGCGCGCGCGCGCGTGTGTGTGTGTGTGTGTGTGTGTGTGTGTGTGTGTGTGTGTGCGTGCGTGCGTGCGTGCGTGCGTGTCTGTGTGTGTGTGTGTGTGTGTGTGTGTGTGTGTGTGTTTGCGTGTTTGCGTGTGTGTGTCAAGAACGAGCAAAAAAAGATTGTGCAAAAAAATAAAAATTAAAAACATTACGCGCCCTAAATATGGCCGTGAAAAAAAGGGTTGAGGCGGTCGACATGATTCCAAAGCTCCTATTCATCTGAAATAGAAATAAAACCAATTTTCTTGATCAATGAAGAATGTCATTATAACAGGTGACAAAGAGAATTTTTTTCAATGGCGAGTGTAAAAAAAGTTAATATTTCGCTCTATTTTACAGAGTAAATTTTTTTTCGATAGTAATAATAATAATTTTGCAATGCCCGAGGTAGGGACGTTAGAGGAATATATACTGAAGGTCCATACTAAATTTGAAGTCAATGGGTTGAATAGCACTCGAGATTTTATCTCAACCAGGTTCGAAAAGGAGGTTTCGCGGAAAACGCGTTTAACATGTTGAGTACAATTTCAGATAACCACAACTGTCTAAGTGGTCTAATGGCATGTTATACTTACATTATATTAATCAGTTATTTCTGCCGCGTGAAGTGTTCTTTTCTCGACTTCGAAATTATGATTTTCCGAAGCTCATATTTCCTGAGAAGCTTGGAAAATTCGTAGCTCTGACCGGTCGATTCTATTCTGGTCTTGTTTGGCATCGTGCATATTGGGAATTTTGAAATTTCCTTTTGAGGACATATTTTTAAGGGTCTATACTTTAAAGTAATACAAAAAAAATTTAAGACTAAAATATTGCCTTAAAAAAATGAAGTGTACGCTGCGCGGGGAACTTTAATTTTGTTTATTTATATTTTTTTTTGAACGTAAAGTCATTTAACCTGATTTTATGTGAGATGCAAAACGAAAATTCGACATTTCACCCACTTCCCGACTACTTAGAGCTCTGAAATTTTGCAAACATGCATCTAAAAGATGACGAGGCATGGTTCAACTTAAAAAAAGATCCATAATATGTTCAACTTTTCATGTAAAATTAACGATGTCTAATCATCCATATAAAATCTCACTAACACATACAAATAAATTTGTAGCCGACTGTGTTTGTATGTGAAAAGTTTATATGCAGCAATTAGTCGTAAGTTCAATCCCAATTACAGTATTCTTTATTTTTTACGAGCATTCCATGTTCCTAACGTACAAACTCGTAAACTAGTTTACTACTAGTAACATCAATTAAAGACCAAAAACTAGAAAAAAATGTATATGTGAAGAAAATATTTAACAAAACAAGCCTTTATTTAACATACCAAAAAGTAGAAAATAATTTTTTTCACCAAGTTACCTATATGTGACTATAAATAAAAGCTTCGGGCGCTAAAAATTTAGACATCTAATCTTTAATGTACATAAATCCGGTAACATATCAACTGTACTTATTTTACTGTCAAACAACCTTACATTTCTTAAATAAACATCCTGAAAATGAGTATATACGTGTGATAATAATTTTTTCTTTAATTAATATTGAGCCAAATTGAATACGGTTAATGAAACTGAATTAATCAAATTTATTGAACATTTAAAAATTTAAACGCCCCAAGCTTTTATTTATAGTCACATATAGGTGACTTGGTAAAAAAAATGTCTACTTTTTAGTACATTTAGTACTTTTGTACAATTTGCACTTTTTAGTACAAAGCTTGTACATTTTGTACTTTAGTACATTTTGTACTTTTTAGTACAAAACTTTTCTTTTAGAAATATTTTTCTAGATATAAATTTTCAATAGTGACTTCCATCTAGAAGAATCGTCGTGAGGGGAATAAAATGACAAGGAAGCAAAGGGCATTATTCTGATTGTACGACTTTTTTTCTAAACCGCAATTTTCCATATGTATACGCCTCTGTATACGTAGAAAAAAATCGCTCGAAAGCTACAAATTTGAGAAAGTTTATACTTTTCTTAATGTTTTGAATTAATCATATGCATACTTCAATAGAATGGAAAAAATCGACTCTTTTGAATTTCTAGACTAGAATACAGCCTTAATTACCTACAGTAAATATTATTCAGTCATATTTTTATAAATCCTCAGAAAAATAATGCAGGAGAAGAACTGCGAAAAATTCGCAAAATTTGAGATCCATTTTGATGATCATTTGGTCCCGAAAAGTTAAAAATAAACATCCAGATTATCGTTAGAAGAAGGTTCCATCGCTTGTTCGCTCTTCGAAAAGTGTCTCTGATGAATCTAGACATTTGATAAGTATATAATCTACGACGTTTCTTCATTTTCTGACTCCGCAAAAGCAGGTATATTCACATCGAGTGAAGACAATTTGCGAGCCGAGAGAGTTTTGATATATGACACAATAGCAATTCTCTCATCAGTTGTATGTGTTTACTCGTGGCTCTTAGTCGACGTTCGAAAATTGCCCTACGTAGAGTAGATTAATTCTGGAACTGACTACCATGTTTACCTTCCATTTGGATTATCTCGCTATGATTTGAGAAAGCGGGTAGTCGTAGGGACAGAGTCCTAATAATATATCATGAGAGGCTGAATGGAGATTTGATATGTTTTCTCCACGTATTAACATCACCCGCACTCCCGCTCTGTTCAAACAGCATCCAATTTTCGAAAGGCAGAAAGAGCGGAAAATAATATTTGATAAAATATACAGGAAAAAATGTTTATATCGCTGGCACTCAAAATACACGATATGTGTTGCAGAGGAACATCCTGCAGCGATGCATCACGGCGACGGAAGTACATCGTACACCAATGAGCACTCGATTTGTTTTGTAATTTTAATATTAGCCAACGCAATATTTCTATAAAATCGAACCGAACGAAAAAAAAAAGAAAAAAAAAAACGAACAACCAAATAAATCAATCCTATAAAACTTCTCTTTCGTGAACACATAAATCGGGTTCTCAAAGGATGCCGAGTTTGTGATTCATACCAAATTTTTATTATCGAAGAAAACGAGAAAGTTCAATTGACAAAGAAAGCATTTGCAGAATGATATTAATTCGAAAGATAATTTCTTCGAGGTGAATTCCGATAGTACCGTTAATATTGTACTACCGTGACCAAAGAGTATTCGAGATATTAGTATTCGCCTGTACACACACTTAGACACACACAATCACGGCACGATAATCGATACAAAATTTTGTTATTTTTTTAAAGTCCGTCGGAATTTGTAAATCGAGCTGTGACGCCGAATACGAAGATTTGAACCGCGCGAAATAAGTAAATTAAATATAACATTAACGAATAACATTGACGACAACGAGCGAAATAAGTCATCGGAATATTTAAATCAATTGTAAATAAAACTTATTGTATGTACATATCAATAAATCGATTGTGTTTGATGCAACGCGTATTTTTCTGCCGACCACAAGTTCTTTTTTAGTTCCGGATGTTCGGTTGATTGGTCGGCCTTCATCCGAGTTTTATCTTTTTTTTTCCTCGCGAGGAAACTTCTTTCGGTGTCCACGCCTGATATCGTTCAATTTCGGATATGTTACTCTTCGTCGAAATGTAATTAGGGCAGAGAGGGGCGTGTTGAGCAGTCGGGTAAGTTGGGTAATCGAAATATCTGGAAAACTAAGCACCGCATGCGGATGCGTCAAATGGCGAAGAGAGGTATGGGGGTGGGGAACACATCACGCCATCGCCCGTTGCCATGCGGCGCACGAGACGGTAACACGGGACATTTCATTATTTTTGCACCCAGAAGTAAAAAAAATGAGATTAAAAGTTTTTCTTTCAGCATTGGATCAGCAACGAGTACAGCAACCAGGTGAGCATTGGTACTTACAAGGAACATCACTAAGGGGTCTTCTCACTTTAGACGCTAAAAAGGCCATTTTCATGTATTTTTTTGATAGGTTTATATTATAGATATTGATACAAAAGTTGTTACACTTAATAAATACATTTTTTTTTAATGTAATGTATTTATGTAACCCAAACACCCTTTGAACGTGTTTTTCTCGAAACAACGTTTTTTGACAGTTTGTTGATAAAATCTTCGAAACTACTGAACAGATCCTTATGAAATTTTAACCACATATTCTTTACAACTATAGCTATAGCGCATATCAAGGATTTTTTTTTAATTTTGATATTTACTATTTTGTTGCCAAAAACGGTGAAAAAAACGCGCTTTTTTCTTGTTTTTTTTTTTTCGAAAAATATCCGCCATTTTGTTATTTTTGCATATAGAAAAAATCGTATGAAATGCGCTATAGCCATTAACATACTGAATCTAAAACCATTTGATTATTTTGTTTCGGATGATCCATCTCCGAGATTTCAGCAACAGCGCAGACCTACCATTTTTTAGGACATTTTTTTAACTGCCATTTTCGTCTGTAAATAGTGACTTGAGTAATTTTTTTTAAATGCATTTCGAAAGTGTATTGATTAAGTGTAACAACTTTTATATCAATATCTATGATATAAACCTATTTGAAAAATCATGAAAATAGCCTTTTTTAGCGTCTAAAGTTAGAAGACCCCTTAAGCATTCGGCTCCGATTCTGTTGAAACTCATATATGTGATGAAGCATTGAAAACTACAAGACACGTATTTTTTTCATCTGCGGAAAAACGTTTTTAAGGGAGGAAACAACCCCTCAAAGAAAGGGGAGTCACCCCTTAATATCATGTTTTTTAAATTTTTCTTTAGTCGATTTTTCATCGCTTTACGTTAGAAGAATTTTGGTTTTCGTTTCATTCATATCGGTGGACTGCTTGTGGGTGAAACTGCGAAATCACCCTTCGACTTTGAGGGGTGGTTTCCCCATTAAAACCGTTTTTCCGCTGATAAAAAATACGTGCCTAATAGTTTTCAATGCTTTATCGCATATATGAATTTCAACAAAATGAACGATGGACACTTAAGTGATGTTCCTTGTTAGTAAATTTAAGTGTCTGTCGAAATTTAATGCGTATTTTAACACAAATGTAACTGTTTGTAATTGTTGCGTACGTCTGATTTTTTAATGCAATTTTTACCTTGCTCAACTTACTCCATACCCATGCTTAATTTACCCTACTATCGGGACAGGTTGAGCAAGTATGGTCTTAGTCATTTGACAGCGATTATCTGTGAAACAATAAGGATAACAGAAATTTCATCTACAGAATTTTTTTCCCACATAAACTTCCTATTGACCAACATAGCTTTCAATTTTATACGGCAGACGAAGGGGGGCGCTCTAAATAGAGCGCCAAATTTTGGTCGATTTTCGTGATTTTTTTCGGAGTGTAGGGAATGTATATATCTTTTCATGGTCATAGGTACTTTATATTACATAATTCTAATTTCAAAACGATTTTTCTTGCTTGAAAAAAGTTAAAAATGGCGGAGATATAACCAGTGGCCGTGAAGGTGTCCGGAAGAGAGGCCGAATGCGGTGTACACTCCAGCACCTCGTAGGATTATCTGAAACCGTCTGCGCAAAACAATTGATTAGTATACACTCAGAAAAAAGATTTATTAAGGACAAAGAATTTTGTCTCCCGGCGAATAAGTTTTCTTATTCGTATGTCGGCCTACTACGATTGTATTAACAGCTAAGAACATTTTTTATTTAACTTTATGTTTAAGATTTACTAAGAATTTTTCTTAACATCTAATACGATATATAAGTTAGAAGAAATAGGTCTTTTATGTCCGACAAATAGAGTTTTTCTTAACATCTAATAGGATTCTTCATAATCCCCCAGCTGGTTTTCTTCGAGGAATTGTGTCATTTCGTCCGTCATTATTTTTTCACTTGATCGTTTTTTTCTCACTTAATATTCTTACTTACACTCAAATCATTCCTCACTGTCGAGTTTCTCACTTCCGAAACGCAACACTGACACTTGTGCCAAAAGCATTGGCATAGGAAGAAGCTACATGGTAAGCGTATGTGTGAGCTACATCTGACGAGCGGCCTGCTGTCGGGCCCGTCGCGTTGAAAGGCAAAGTGCGCATGCGCGCATTAGTATCATAGTCGCGAAATAAGAGGTTTTCGTGATTGGAAAGTAGTATTTATTTGATTTGAGGAAATATTTATTCAAATTTTCTATTTTAAATATGGCTTTTAATTGATGCGAAAAATCGGCACGTAAAGAGACATATTTAGTGACGCCGAATAAATTCTGTAGTTACAATCACATAAAAACTGTCTCCATACGAGTAAACGTTTATTAATTTCTAAGAAATTATGTTCTAATGTGCCAATTTATTGAAACATAATAAATCTTTTTTCTGAGTGTATACACGTGGTCGCTTGATGAACCATTCATATTGGAAAAATAATGATAAATGGCTAAAGGGCAGACCTGAGAACGAAAAAGTTTATTTTTTCGGAAAAAAATTCAAACTTTGGCCCAGCGAAAACATGTTGATTTTGATCATTTTTAGTCGGGCTTAGGTTCATCCATGGCACATAAGTATCATAAAAACGTGTGCCAAATATGAGCTTGATCGGTTAAACACTTTTGGAGTAATCGTGTACACCGATTTTTCATCTCATTGGAAAAAGAGTTTCGAGATAATCGCGTTTAACGGATTACCCCCACTTGTAGCGCAAAAAAAGGCCTTTTTCATGAATTTTTTTAAAGAAAACTACAAAACTTTTTTAATCGATCAATATACCATCTTAAAAAACACATCTTGAAGAACTTTCAGTAATTTTTTTATTGAAAAATATTACATTGTTTAGTGGCAAATGGCCGTCAATGAAATAATGTTTTTATATACACGGTTTGCGGTGACCAACATTGCGGCGAAGTGGATCATCTGAAAAAAAAAAATGCGGATGGATTTAGTCAAATATAAGTATCAACTAGTCCTTAATCGAAGGATTTTAAAAAATATTCATTTTTCACAAAATGGCGGACAGTCAAAGTTAATGGTTCGATTTTAACGAAAAAAAACGGCCGTTTTTTGGCTATAAAAAAGCCATTTTTTTTCGAAAAAAAAAATCGAACGATTAAAGACTACATTTTTATGTATTAAATAAGCCTGCAAAATTTCAAGAAGATCGGTTCATTAGTGTTCGAGTAATCGTGGTCACCGACTTCAGAAATGCCATTTTGAGAAAAACGCGTTTAAAGTTTCAATTTCAGTTTACACGAAGAAAATATTTTTTTTTTTGTAAACTTACATAGAGTCATCTATTCCGGGCCCATATAGAAGTATGGGCCCGGATACTTATACTTCAAAAAAATGCAATAAAAAAAAATCGATTTTTTCAAAATCGCAAGTGGGGGTAACCCCTTAAAGTTTCGGCAAGGGAAAAACATATGATTCTGTGACTTACCGATCAGTCAGCTATTCCAGCACCATATAATAGTCCTTCAGCTTCCTCGTAATACTATATTTCTATGGGTATAGAAGCGTTTCTATCAGCTATTATTGAATAGACGACTCACCTCTCCCCATGGTGCCTATACCTGCGCGTAGGGCTCCAACGGGAGCAGAGGTGAGTCACGCTCAAAGGCTCTCGGGACGTCATTTTTTATAATTGACAAAAATCACTAACTGCATCATATTCTACTGCTTTCAAACCATACATTTTGGCAATAAAATAAAATGCATTTTTTTTAAGCCTCTATATGGAGTGCCCCCCTTAAGGAATTATAGGGCGATTATTCGATACTTGCTCACCATCCCTCTTCTAACCTTACACGTATTTATTTAGCAGCGGAAAAAACGTTGTAAGGATACGCAAGAGAGATGGAGACGTAGACGATATTATTTGAGAAATATTGACATTAATTTCGACAAATAGGGCAAAATATTTGAGCTCGTCGGGCAGTTGCTTTCAGGTGCATCGACATTACGTGGGTTCACTTTCATTCAGCAGATTATTTGTTACGCCGCTTGGAAGAAAATCAATGTCTGAAGATATTTTTATCGCAGCGACAAATCCCGATAAAATAACCATCTCTTAAGGGGGAAATTCCTTTGGACACCCGAAAATGAGTCATTTTTCACGAATTTTTTTAAAGATGATAAAATAATCACATCATTTTTAAATGTTGAGATTATCTTATTACAACTTTCAAGTGTTCAATTTTCTTTTCTTTTTCAAACAAAACAAAACAGCGGCGTTATGAGATAGTCCTTCAGGCGTCTTTTGAAAAACTGCTCAGGTTATAGCTCAAAAAGTTGTTGATCGATCTGGCTGAAATTTCGGGAGGTTTCTAACTATAACATTATTGAAAGCATATACCTATAAAAATATATAAAAGTATAAAACTAAAAATTAAGTAGGTTTTGTGATTAAATTTTCAAATTTTTGACCATTTTCTCGACAATTTTTACCCTAAAAAGGTTAATTATTTACGCGATAACCTTAAAACTTTAGGTATATCCTTCCAATAATGTTACAGTGATAAACCTCTCAAAATTTCAGCCAGATCGATCAATAACTTTTTTAGTTAGCAGTTTTTAAAAAGACGCTTAAACAAATAACTTGCAACGCCGCCATTTTGTTTTGTTTAAAAAAATTAATGAAAAATGTATCACTTGAAAGTTGTAATAAGATAATGTTAAAATTTCAAAATGATGCGATTGTTTTATCACCTTTAAAAAAATGCATGAAAAATGACCCATTTTCGGGCATCTGAAGGGATTTCCTCCCTTAAGGGGGGACACAACTTCGAAAAAGGTCATTTTTCCTGTTTTTCTTTGCCTAAGACATGATTTATTTGGGATCTGTTTTTATTCGATTCTTTATTCAACAAAATAAAAAATTGACAACGTTGCGGACATATGATAGAGTCTCTGCATAAAAAATGTGGTCCAACGGCCGCGTCGATAACTTGACAATGGTTGGCCTGAAAAATGAAAATAAAATAGTTCCGCAATCTATATAAATGTAGTTCTTATTGTACGCAGCCATATCACGAGAAAAAAATTCACCAAATAATGGGTGTTAAAAAAAAGAGTAATTTTGGCAAAACTTTTTCTTATATTTGTAGCCTCAAAAAAGACTGGATTTCAAAAAAGAAATACGGCTACGTACGATAGCTACTGCAATTACGAAAATGTTGGTTCTTCGCAATTGAATATTGGTCTATAGCTAGAGTCTGATTCCGACCAGGCGGAGAAAAATCGTTTCGAGAAAAACGCGATTGAAAGTTTTAGTACACGTCAATCGTTGCCCTACATACCCTCACTAAATCGTCTGTAACGTGGTCAATTTTCAACATTTAAACTTGCAATTTTTTCACTTATTCTAGAATATGTATACTTCGAAAAAATATTAAAAAATCAATTTTTCGACCCGTCACAGTGACATTCCGCCTTAATGTAGATATTTTGCTGTCGGGCGTTCGGGAAACGGTTTCGTGCAGTCCCAGGGGTCGGCTATTGCAATGAAAAACAAAATAAATTATTTACAATCTTGGTCTGGATCAAATCGATGATTTGATGGGTAAAATGCTTATCAGATTGATCGATACCCATCTGAAACATTATTCATCGTAATTTACACAAAAAAAACTATTTTTCCAAGATTACGTGATGGGAACATATTCAGCAGCGACAGGACAAACAAACGCTCTTTTCTGCTTCCTGCGGGAAATTGGAGCACATCACTGCGTGTACGACTGTTAGCTCCCTCCCTCGCCCTTGCCGCAGTGACAGCAGTCCGTACTAGATCCTATCCGGAGTGGAGGAAACTCCCCCAACGGTCCTATTGAACATCGCACGGCCTTGAAATTCGGTCAGTAAAAAGAAAAAAATACAGATAAATATCCGACCCTGCTAGTTGTTGCCCTAGGCAATAGTCCAGTAAAAGAGACGAAACCCCAACACTTGTTAGCGTACGATATGAATTTTTGACTGGAGATAGATGGTTGGATACTGAAAGTAACCCCAATAAAATGTGGCCTCTCAACTCGTCCCAACCCTAAGGAATAGGGGTTGAAAACTTAAAAATCGCCATATCTCGATAATTAATAGCCCGATCAAAAAAGGTTTCAAACAAAAGTTGTTTGGAATAATAAAATTCGTATAAAGTTATCTGACATCCAACCCCCTATCTTTGAAAATAGCGGCACAAAAAAGATTTAAAAATTCGGGGTTTACGCGTGCGCGAGTAGAGTAGACTTCGGGGATTGGACGTCGTATAACTTTATACGTATTTTATTATTCCACACAACTTTTGTTTGAAACATTTTTTGATCGGGCTAATAATTATCGAGATACGGCGATATTTAAGTTTTCAACCCCTATTTCTTAGGGTTGGGGCGAGTTGAGGGACAACATTTTATTGGAGTTTACCTTCAGTATGCAACCATCTACCTTCAGTCAAAAATTCCTATTTTACGCTAAAAAGTGCTGGGTTTTCGGCTCTTTTTCTCGACTATAAGCCGCAAACAAATCAGTCTGATTCCTTCACAGCCACACCTTCTATTTCCAACATAGTTAAACAACAAAAATAGCAGATTCATTTTTTCCCCGCTGCAACGCGAAGAATGTCCTGGAAGCGAAATTGTCCAATTGTGTAGGCGAAAACCAGAAATGAAACGAATGAAACTGAGTTCGTCATATATTCAAATGATTCGTGAATTTGCATCGGTCAACTGTTCGGAAAAAAAAAGTTTCTACAGAGCGAACAGGCCGTGATTCGTTAAAAGTGTTGACGAATTATTATATTCAGAATCGGTGAGTTTTGGGGATGATAAAAAGAAAGAAGAGAAAAATATTTTCGCATTTCCGGGATGGTTTACTTCAACGAGCGACGGTACAACGCGACCTCTCGAGGTATTCGATGAAGTCGACAACCTTTGGATCTCGAGAACGTGGCATTGAGGGTGGGGCGGTCCAGGCGCGATCCTGCCTTTTCCAGGGGTAGCAAATATTCGAGTCTCGAGCTTCGTCGATTTTCTCACGATTCTCGGGCGAGCGATCGTGCAGCGTCATTCGTTTTCCAAATACGAAGAGGCAGGGTCCAAAGTAGGGCTGAAAATCCGCAGCTACATTCTGCCTGTACGCGAGCCTGAAACCGCCAGTCTCAGCCTCGGGATTCATCGGCAGATCCATCGTCACTGGATAGGGATGAAGTTTCAAGACATTTTTTGTTACGGCTCGAAGAAAAACAGGCGAACGAGAGGCTCGCATTAATTGATCTGCGAGGGATGAAAAAGTGGTAAGTAAACGCGAACGGAGCTGGGACTACAAGACCAACCCTCTCGGAGTGCACACGTTTCTTGCTACCCTCGTCAGACCCCCCAGAGAAATGTGAGTAATACAATCAACAGTTTTTTTCTTCTTTTTGTCCCAGACGTAGCAAAAACTTTAGACAAAAAGTTCGTGAATTTTGGATACCTTTATAGACGTAGGAAAGTAATAATTAATGACAAATATTCGATCGAGTGGATTCTTATTTTGCTGAACGAAAGTGGGAAGAAAAGTTGACTTTTTGTGAGGGAGAATAAAAGGACTTTGAAGAAGCCGAAAAATAAGGGGAGGAAATCAGCCACTCGAAGGGAAAAGGAAAATCTATTCCGCGCAGTTTTTCCCCGTCCCATGTGGACCAAAGTCCGAGACTTCTGTTTGATTAGTGGCCAAATCGTGCCATCAATACAAATGGCCCTGGAATAGAGTAGAAACACTTCGAAGCTTGCAGGGGGAGAAAACACTGTCGAACTTCCTTATATCCACTTCGCTGTTCATCCCTCAAATACTAAAAAAAAACACCCTCTTCGACGTTTCACCTCGAAGTTTCGTTTTCTTTCCTCTCGCTCTTTCTCTCTTTCCGGATCCAGTATTATGTATCGTAGTAATATGGACTTCCATTAAAAATTCATCTTCGCCAAAAGTGCGTTTGAAAAGTGTCTACCAAATCGAAAAGTCGAGATAATTGCGACAAACCTTTGACGAGACTCTCAAGAACAGCGTCGTAGAGACGCTGAGTTATCCTTGAACTCGGTGGGTTCATACGCGGATTCGTATTAATCTCTATCAGCCATACCGAGAGATCATCCATGACCACAAAATCGGCACCGTATAGCTCGAAACTGCATCGACGCTTATCCATGTATTCCTGAGACGCCAACATCGTGAGAACAATGGCCTGTGACATTTTCGGATACATCTCGTCGTAATATGGCTCGCCCTTGTATCCGACGTTTCTGCAATATCGGGAACAAAAAGACACATGGGACTTTAAAAATGCCGAAAAAACAAGGGATGGGGCAGAATTGGGACGGTAAGCTATTTTGAAAATGGAATAGCATCGCAGTTACTACGGTAGTTTTTACACAGTTTACTAGGAAAATATCCCGGCGTTTTTTAAAAGGATTAAAAAAATGCTATTCTTCCGTATTTCTCTAAGGGGTTACGTGGGTTTTGAAGCCAAAAAGCACATTTTCTCTATTTAAAAAAATTTAACATATACATTATTTTATTCTAAATCTTAAGCACATAAAAGAGCAACTTTTCTACAATATTAAAAAAAAATCATCAACAAATTTGGGAAATTCAGCCGGTGGGACCTGGTTTCCGAAGAATGCTAAAAAAAGTGGTGGTGGTCAGGATAACTCATTATAGCTTTATCTGAAATTAAAAAACCATTTTTTTTTCTGTTAGTAGATAAGTATAGCTCGTGATTGAAAAAAGGATTTTTTTTAAATTGAAATTTGCATTTTTGGCAGAGTTGTATGTAATATAGTTCAATTTTTGGTACCATTTACGTATAGCCTTGCAAAATTAGTTGTAATCGAAAAAAAACCTTCGTTCAATCACTTGTCGATGTTATTTTTAAAGAAGTGTGCAAAATTTCACTAAGATCGGTGGATTTGTTTATGAGAAATCGTGTCCACCGACTTTAAAAAAAGTGTTTTGAGAAAAATGCGATGTACCTGCGTCGCTCCCGGCCGGTCTTTTCCAATGGGAGGAATTCCCAACGACTCTCTCTCCTAGACTTTTACTCCGATAGACTTAAAACTTTGGGAGAATATTCTGGACATATTGTACTATTAGACAATAAAATGATTAAAAAATTGATGTTTTTTAATTTTCAAACGCACGTAACCCCTTAAAATGGCATTGTTTGTTATTTTTAAAAGTAACCCATTAAATTATTATACAGACTTCCACAGCTCGTTGGGTACGCTCACAATTATAACGTTATATTGAAACTTGATTCCTTTTTTACGTGTATTTTTTTTTTTTTTTTTTGAAAACATTTTGTATTGAAAACATGGAACCTTGTCAAATTAACAACCCGTTTATCTTTTTTTTAACTGGAAGATACCATAAGTATTTACAATAACCCCGATATCTTTACTTCAAATAGGATTGAAATTTGCCTCGTTGGAGTGCAATGAAAATGATTTTTTCACATCCCTCAATATACTTTGGCAGATTTTAGCTACGAAAATCATATAACCATTTTTGAAGTTTTTCATTCGGAAATCTGTAATCGAAATGTGCCAAAAAATATTTGGTATAATAATAAAAACGAAGAAACAAAAAATATTTTAAAAAAATGTTTATGGAATTTTACAAATGTTTACACCCAGTGGCTACAAAAATAGAGATGAACAAGGTTTTTAATGCCGTACCCAATGACCCCACTTGTCGCGGTACGGAAAAATTGTATTTTCGTAGAAATCTTCATGTTGGGGAAAGAACATTAAAAGTTATAAGGTCATAAATATATCTCTATATCACATGATGTTCACTTCAAGCGTTTGTCTGCCACATTCCAACATGCTAGGTGGTGAACTGTAGGAACTACCCAAAGCCATTACAGATAGACGGACATATAGAAACTATGAATTACTGCTACAGTTGTAGACTTCTAAAGACTATGAAGCTCCAAAATTGCAGCATATTTTCTTTCACTTAAGGAAAATATCCCATCTCGTTTGGATGTTCGATGAACTTTATTGTAGCTCGATATTTTGGTATGAGGACTCCATACAAAGGTAATTAAAAAGTGATTTTATTGCGTTTTCGTAGTAGTAACGTGGTAGTTTTGAATTTTTTTACCTAAATTGGTTGGATGTTTAAAATAACGTTGAAATATCACGTAATGAGAGCATATATATATATATATATATATATATATTAAAAATACCCGTCCAACCATTTTATGTAAAAAAAATTTTCAAAACTACTACGTCCTCGGCATGCATATAGGAGGATTTTCGATAATTAAAAACAAGGACATGTCAAGATCTATGAACGACATTCATATAACGCCTACAAAATTGCGACCCCAAGATCGCATTTATGTAAACCCGGAATAATAGCGATATTACTGAATTTTGCATCAGTTTGCCCTCATTCTCCCTGGAGACGTCAAGTTGGAAGGACGCTGCCAAATATCATTCGGCAAATTTGAAGACGGGAGTTTAGCGAGCCAGTTCTCCTGTCCAACACTCCCTACAGAGCTCGGCCAGCCGATGAATTCGACATCAATTGTCCGACACCAATGTTGAAAAAAAACTGCAGCCCCCAGAGACCAAAGAAAGACCCATCACACCGAATAAAATAACAAGTCAGTCGTTTTGATACGATTGCTCAATAGCATTGCAGCAACTCGAACGTAAAACTTTTAGAAGTTTTGAATATTGCATAATCGAGTTCAATAGCGTTATATGACGTTTCGTGACGCATGCAAATAATATTTATATAGTGCATATAGCTGCAGTATTCGATTTTTTTACCAAAAGAGAAAAAAATATAAGTGCCTACCTTATATTCTCCTAAATTCTAGACTTTATTATGTATTAATTTCGACGTTTCGAAAAAATAGCGAAAACAACATTTTCGGCGCCGCTTTGCAGTCAAAGACGGTCCATTACATATATACAGGGTGTCCCAGAACTGAATGCGTTCCCTGAAATGGGGGGTTGGGGGTGAAATTCTGAGTCGATTGATATAAGCATGTGCGGGTCTCAGATCAACCCCTGAATTATTATTATTTTTTAAAGGTGAGCCAATCAGGTGCGCCCGCCTTTAAAAATTAATAATAATTCAGGGGTTGATCTGAGACCCACACATGCTTATATCAATCGACTCAGAATTTCACCCCCAACCTCCCATTTCAGGGAACGCATTCAGTCCTGGGACACCCTGTATAGCAGCAAGTGGTACTTGTATCGATTTGTTACCGCGAATCTCCATGAAGGCTTCCTGGAAGTCGGCAAAAATGTTCACCTGGCGTTCCAACAAACGATACTAATTTTAAAGCCCCAGGAACGGGATGGATTTCAGAACCGATATACCGTTTAAAAACGTTACCTTTGACAAACAGTCTAAAGTTAGAGCACATCAAATGAACCATAAGAAATTGATCTTTCAGTTTTAGTTTTAGGAAATAATATTTTTATGGTGAAATTTACTTGAAACTTGGTATTAATGCTATTTGACAAAATTAATAAATCACGCATTCCGGCGTTTTTCAAAAATTCATCCCTTAAGGGGGTGAAAGCGGCTGGCAAAATTTGTACAGGACGTAATATTTTTATGGTCAAATTTACTTGAAACTTGGTATTAATGCTCTTCGACACAATTAATAAAAGACGTATTTCAGCGTTTTTCGAAATTCAACCCCTAAACGAAAGAGGGTGGCAAAGTTTTTACAGAAAATAAAGAAATCGAGTCACATTTACTTGAAACATTATATAACTGCTTCTAGACACAATTAATGAAATTTCAGCGTTTTTCGAAATTAAATCCTTAAAGAGAAAAGGAGTTAGCAAATTTTGTATGATAAAATGAATATCTGGTCAGATTTACTTGAAACTTAGTATCAATGCTCTTTAACACAATTCTACGTGTTCCTTAATGATACATTTCAGGAGCAGTCCGCACAAGTCTACGCGAAGCCGCGGGCGGAAAACTAATAAGAAAATAAAATAAGAAAATCATGAGTTACCATATCAGTTGATTCGTGACGATATTTTTTTTTACCAAAATCGATTGACACGTGAGGCTGCAAAAACTAAGAGCATTTTTTCCACATCTGCTAGAAACTCCTTCTCGACAGATCTTTATTGACTAAAAAATAGAAACGGGAAAGGAATTTCTCTTCATCCTCTGAAACATGACTCGCTCGATGCAGAAGAAAATGATGTTTTTCCATAGCACGTCCCGGCAGTGATTAAGTACCGGGCGGCAGACCGAAATCAGATCTTTCGGAGGTAGAAAATTAATAGCAAAACTAGCCAGGAGAAATTCATGTTGGAATTCCAATTACGAAAAATTATAAGTAATTACACTAGGTTTTCACTCGTCCGAATAACCTTTCGGTACTTTATGACCTGAATTTTATTCTTTTTTTTATATTTCAATCGTTTCCGGTGGAAATTTCAATTTGTTCACCGTTAGTGCCTGGGAGAGCGTGGAAACAAGGAAAATGTAGGACGACAAAGGAAGAAAGAGTGGAAAGAAGAAAAAAGAGGCTTCTCTCCCGTTATATTTCTATTACCCATTCTCGTTCAGTCCGACTTTCTTTACATTCAGGCAAAATGAAAGCCAAGGGTAAAATTACTTTAAATATTCGTTCAGTTTGGCGCAATCCCATTCCTGATCGCGAATCGATTCCGCGACTGTTGGCGTCGTGGGCACTCGCTCATCCGCATATCCCGGCTGGTTATTACGTCTTTGTAATCTTCGCCTGTTCTCGTGGCAGTATTTTTGTTGCACAGCCGTATTGCAGATGTGAATGGCTTCGTGATAAGTCGAGAACGTATAAGGCTTCGAACTGAATCGCAATAAAGCCTCCCTGTCATAAAGGAAAATTGAATTATCAATCCACTGTTGATCGTTTTTTTTTAATCTGCTTTCATATGTGCCCAATTTTTACTGCACATTTCGTACGAAGTCTGTACGAAGGTTGCAAATTTCCATGATGATAAAATTGTCACTCCGATATTATTTTTAAAAAAGACAATTTCCCATGTGAAAAAGGCGTTCAACGATTAGCTAAGTGACTTGAAATGAACCAATTTCACCGTGAACAATTCGATGCGTAGTCATCGGTTTGGAGAAGAATCGTGATTGAAAAAATATATATGAAGTTTTTTTTCAGTGCCCCGGTTCACCGCATTACAAAAACCAAAGAGCAGTGGCAATTCGACTGTGTAAAAATACGACAATGTCACAATGAGCCCCTGGCAATCGATGAATTCCACTCGTCGCCCACGCATTTTTATATCGGCATCCAATTATTATTGTTGCTTTTTTAATGGCTAGCTGTAAAGTCCATTTTTGGTATGTCCCACATTCACCCACTCGGCGTATGAACACTACTGTGCTTTTAATGATCCGACGTTTGCGATAATTATGTATATTTTTATAGTCAATTTTACTTGAAACTTGGTATTCATACTTTTTGAGACAATCGATAAAACACGTGTTTCGGCATTTTTAGAAAATTCAACCCTTAAGGGGGTGAAAGAGACTGGCAAAATTTGTACGGGAAATAATATTTTTATGGCCAAATTGACTTGAAACTTGGTACCAATACGCTGTGACACAATTAAGGCGTCTTCTCGTTTGACAATTTTCAAAAAACCGAATTTTTTCATTACATTTTTCGAAAGTATACATATCGAAAAGGACCATACTAAAATTTCATTGTGAATGAAAGATCCGAATGAAAATCGGAGGAGCCTAACTATATTTTTGTGTGACCTTTACTTTACTACCTGAACATGTTTATCTGCTCAAAAAATTTTACCTTTAGTAGTCACACTTAGCTAGAATCACGTTATAGTCATACTGGGTCCATAGGACCCAGGCGTTTTTAAGTTGTTATAAATAATGAAATAATGCATTGAGCGATATGAAAAAAATACTGAGGTGTAATTTGAACCTTGTTAAATACACGGATATTGGTTAGAAATCAAAAATTAAATTTCAAATATGCAAAAAAATTATGCAAAAAAAACGTGAAAAATGACTTTTTTTGCAAAAATTGCTGTAACTCTTATAATTATTGACCAAAAAAATGGTTTTAAAATCTGGAAACAATGTACTTTGAAATAGACATAGCGGTTTCAGTGGACTTTTCAAAAAGCATATTTATTTCATCCAATGCAGGTGCGATTTAGAAGGAAAACATCAAACGCTTACGCATATTAAAAAATGTATGTTTTGTTGGAAAAAAAAAGTTGTACGGCATCAAAATAATTTGTTTGGGTCCCGTGGACCCAATGTGACTATTAAGGGTTAAACGCGTTTTTCTCGAAACAACGTTTTTCGACGGCTTGTTGATGAAATCTTCAAAACTACTAAACCGATCCTTATGACAATTTAACCACATAATCTTTACAACAATAGCTATAGCGCATATCAAGCATTTTTTTAAATTTTGATATGTACTAATTTTTTGCCAAAAACGTTGAAAAAAAATTTTTTGTTTTTTTTTCGAAAAATATCCGCCATTTTGTTATTTTTGTATACATCAAAAATCGTATGATAGCGCTACAGCCATTAATATATTGAATCTAAAACCGTTTGATTTTTCTGTTTCAAATTACCCATCTCCGAAATTTCATCAACAGCGCAGACCTACATTTTTTCAGGACATTTTTTTAACTACCATTTTCGTCTATACATAGTGACTTAAATAAATAAAAACATTTTTTGATGTATTTCGAAAGTGTATTTATTAAGTGTAACAACTTTTATATCAATATCTATAATATAAACCTATCAAAAAGATACATGAAAATAGCCTTTTTTAGCGTCTAA
The DNA here is from genome assembly GCA_944452715.1 of Ophion slaviceki. NCBI lineage: Eukaryota > Metazoa > Arthropoda > Insecta > Hymenoptera > Ichneumonidae > Ophion > Ophion slaviceki. The sequence goes on from OX101789.1 coordinate 21,435,954, forward strand.
AGTAAGAAGACGCCTTAATGAAACACGTATTTCGGCGTTTTTCAAAGTTACCCACAAATGCGATAATTATGAATTTTAGTAAATTCAACATAGCGTTAAAGTTATTCTGCCATTCATATCGTGGATGTTTTTTTTTAATAATTAGTGAAAATGAAAAAAAAAAATTACTCGAAGATCCATATAGTCAGAGGAAAAGTATCGGTTATGAGGTACCAGACGCGTATGTCAAACTTCGTTTCCTTTATCAGTAGAGGCTTTTCTGTAATCAATCGCAAATCAACTCACTTACTTCTATTCGTATGAAAAACAAAATACCAGATTGAACGAATTTCAAAATCTTCACAAACCTATGTACTTTTGAAGGACGAAATAATCTTTTGGTTTACCTTCCACTCGACGCATAATGTCTTTAAAATTGTGGGAAATACTGATACCACTACCGCAGCAGAGGTCGGAGGGTTTTAAAATCCAGATATTTCTCATGCCATTCAGTTCGTATTGGGGATCAAGAGCCTTCAAAAGTTTCAGCATTTCAGTCGCTGCGATATAGCATTTCTACGGAAATAACAGACGAATATACACAATATAAATAGTATGAATATAAGTATAAATATAAATAGTATCAATGCGCAGAAGCGTCATTAAAATCCACTATATTTACGAAATAGTTGCTATTAGCACGTCGAACCGCTTTGAGGACGGTCCTCGAAATGTATTTGTATATGTTGGATACCCCATTTTATACGCACACCCCAAATAAGTGATGGTAATGACGTTGCACGAGAAAAAATGTTATCTGGAAAACGTTTACGATCTCGGGAGGGACATCCGATAGAAGTGAACCCATTTTTTTACAAACTTTTATTTAACTTGACTCGCAAGAAACATCCCTCAGGCGACACCCTTCGATTTTGTTGAAATTTGGGTATGTTATGAAGCACCGAAAAGTAAGCCATACGTATTTTTTTTATCGGCGGAAAAACGGTTTTAAGGGGTAAAACAAACCCTCGAAAATAGGGGTGTCTTTCGTTTTTAGTCGATAATGTTATCGTTTTCATCTCCAATGTTTGTGCAAAAAAAATAAACATTGTTGCATTTTGAAATTTTTAAATATCTCGTACCGTTAAAACGTTATCGACGAAAAACGAAAAACATCCCCATTTTTGAGGGTGCGTTTCAGCCCTTAAAACCGTTTTTCCGCCGGTAAAAAAATACGTATCGCTTACTTTTCGGTGCTGTATAACATATCCAAATTTCAACAAAATCGCAGGGTTTCACCTGAGGGATGTTCCTTGTCGGTGTGAGATGACTTCGCTTTCTGTGAGATGCAAAACGGAAAATCGACATTTCACCCACTTCCCGAATACTGAGAGCTCTGAAATTTTGCAAACATGCATCTTAGAGGTAACAATGTAAGATGCAGCTTAAAAAAAATTGAACTGCGAAAAGCTAACAGGAAAGAGACCTTGCAATAGTGAAGAGTTAACAGAAATGAACCGAATGAGAGGAACATTGAGTGAGCTCAACTACATGGAAAGTGCATGAGAACATATGAATTGGGTCTAAGTGCTCTAGGATCGCTCAATCGTTAAAAGGGTCTAATAGGTAAAATAGGTTACAAGGTAAGGTCGAATAGGTGGTGAGGCAACATCTATGATAGATGCCTAGCACAGTTCTTCAAGATTTCTCCTGACAATCAACCAATAATAACATCGGTTCGTTTGGAAGGATTAATCACTCTTTGCAAAAATTTCAGAGCTGTGGTAAAATCAATTAAAGATTAAAAAGTAGAAAATAATTTTTTTTACCAAGTCACCTATCTGTGACTATAAATAGAAGCTTGGGGCGCTTAAAATTTAGACATATAATCTTTAATTTACATTTCGTTGACATATCAACTGTATTTAATTTACTGTAAAATAACCTTAGATTTCTTAAGGGGTTACCCCCACTTAGGATTTTGAAAAAAATCCATTTTTTTGATTGCATTTTTTTGAAGTATACGTATCCGGGCCCATACTTCTGTATGGGCCCGGAATAGATGACTATGTAAGTTTACAAAAAAAAATATTTTCTTCGTGTAAACTGAAATTGAAACTTTAAACGCGTTTTTCTCAAAATGGCATTTCTGAAGTCGGTGACCAAGATTACTCGAACACTAATGAACCGATCTTCTTGAAATTTTGCAGGCTTATTTAATACATAAAAATGTAGTCTTTAATCGTTCGATTTTTTTTTTCGAAAAAAGATGGCCGTTTTATAGCCAAAAAACGGCCGTTTTTTTTCGTTAAAATCGAACCATTAACTTTGACTGTCCGCCATTTTGTGAAAAATGAATATTTTTTAAAATCCTTCGATTAAAGACTAGTTTATACTTATATTTGACTAAATCCATTCGCATTTTTTTTCCAGATGATCCACTTCGCCGCAATGTTGGTCACCACAAACCGTGTATATAAAAACATTATTTCATTGACGGCCATTCGCCACTAAACAATGTAATATTTTTCAATAAAAAAATTACTGAAAGTTCTTCAAGATGTGTTCTTTAAGATGGTATATTGATCGATGAAAAAAGTTTTGTAGTTTTCTTTAAAAAAATTCATGAAAAAGGCCTTTTTTCGCGCTACAAGTGGGGGTAACGCCTTAAATAAAAATCCCGAAACTGGGTATAAACGTGTGATAATAATTTCTCTAATTACTATTGTGCCAAATTAAAAACGGTTAATGAAACTGAATTGATCAAATTTATTAAACATTTAAAAAGTTGAGCGCCCCAAGCTTTTATTTATAGTTTATATAAGTTATTTATAGTCACACATAGGTGACTTGGTACAACAAATTATTTTCTACTTTTTAGTACATTAAATAAAAGCTTGTTAAAATAAGTTACATATAAGTTTAATCTACGCGTCTTCGATATTCCGTGGTAACTTCGATTCTTGTTCATCAGAACATATCGATTTATTTCGTACCAAAAAACACGAGCTTGAAAATAAATGAGACGAAAAAAAAGATTACATCCCTAACATGACAAATAACAACGTTATCACGCATTGCAGTTTTGAGGAAAGTGAGTGTAGGTATACGAACATGATCTGGCGATCATGATCCGAGCGAACGACCCCCCAGGGCCCATGTGAAATCCCAAAATCCAGCGTTAAAAACCTGCTGATGTGCTACACTGCTGGTTGTCCCTAGGTAGCTGGTCAGCACGGCCCTACAGTGTTGTCGAAATTGTCCGAGCATTGGCAGAATGTCGACAATTTCAGAGGGTGAGTACCCTTGCATCGTTCTGATACATGTAGAAGTAATCCGTATTTCGAAACGAACAATTCTGGGCAGTTGACATTGCGAATGTTTATTGCAACTGTTCTTTGAAGTAGAACGAGCGCGCGCTCTTGATTTCTATAGATTTTGTTCAAATTTTAACCAAACATTTTTCATATCATCATGCATGTTTCAGTGAAATTTCAGAACAATCAACTATTTAGATTGAGAGATAAAGGGTTTTTAAATTACAACTTTTAACAGGGCAGGGTCTGCATTGTTCGAAAGTCAGGTCACATAATTCGTCGTACCATTCTATTGTGTTTATAAATTTTGAACAAAAAAAAATGTTAAATAGCAAACTAGTTAGGGAGAGAGTGAAAAAAGTTTGGATTGCCTTCACTATTCAGTTTAGCTAAAAACGTGCAGTAAAGACTGAATAATTCTCCGTAAAAAAATTGTGTACCCTATAATACGAAGACATGTGGTAACACCGCAGAACAGTATTGTTCAACATTTCGATAAAAGAAATTATCGTGTTCCTAAAGTTAAAAACTTTTATCATAAACAAATATTTGTGTCATAAATATTAATATTTTATATTGCTTATGTCATCTTCATTAACAAATAAAAGTGTTGGTTAATTCATAACTAATTGAAAACTTTGTTCGATTAAAAGTTACTTGCAAATAAAAATTTGTGTTGCAGTATTGTTTTAAATACGCCGCGCAAACTTACGTCATTGGATACGTGTAACGATGCGGTGTTGCCGTTTGTCTTCTAATTATAGGGGACAAATATTTTTACGAAAAATTATTCTGTATAAATTTCAATGCGGAGCGTGCAGTGTTAAAAGCTGCAATTTTAAAACCCATTATCTCCTAATTTAAATAGTCGACTGTTCTGAAATTTCACTCAAACATTCATAATGATATGAACAATGTCTGCTTAAAATTTGAACAAAATCTATAGAAATTAAGAGCGCGCGCTCGTTCTACCTTAAGGGGAGGTACCTGAGTAAACGGCGAGAAAAAGAGGTAAACTTCAGGAACTTTTATCTCAAAAACTAATGTTTCGATTGGATCCGGTTTTTTTTCAATTGGAAAATATGTACATTGAGGTATGTTTAGGAATTTTTCAAAATAAATTCGTTGACTGGAAGCGATTCAAACGCGATTATCTCGAAAAATAGTTTTCAACGTCGGTGCCAGATGTATCTAGAAAACGGCTTGTCCGATTTTGTCCAAACTTGAATAGAATATTCTTCGATAGTTTCTCGCGTTCGCCACGCAGGGGTTTTTCATTTGATTGAACCATTGCTTTTTTATGCAATGTGTATGCAATTCAAATCCTAGGAGTAAGATGGGAAAAATAACGGTTTAAGGCGTCTTTTCACTTTACAATTTCCAAAACATCAATTTTTTGTGTTGAAAACATCAAAAAGGTTGTGAAGATCAGATGAGTCTAACTGTATTTTTGTGTGACCTTTACTTCACTACCTGAGCACGTTCATCTGCTCGCTAAAAACTTTAAACGCTTTTTTCTCGAAACAACGTTTTTCGACGGCTTGTTGATAAAATCTTCGAAACTACTGAACCGATCCTTATGAAATTTTAACCACATATTCTTTACAACTATAGCTATAGCGCATATCAAGGATTTTTGAATTTTTGATATTCACTATTTTTTGCCAAAATCGGTGAAAAAAACGTTCTTTCGAAAAATGTCCGCCATTTTGTTATTTTTGTATACATGAAAAATCGTATGATAGGCGCTATAGCCATTAGCATACTGAATCTAAAACCGTTTGATTTTTATGTTTCAAATGATCCATCTCCGAGATTTCATCAACAACGCAGACCTACAATATTTTTAGGACATTTTTTTAACTACCATTTTCGTCTATAAATAGTGACTTAAATAAAATTGGTTTTTTTGCTTAACCGTGTTTCGAAAGTGTAGTTATTAAGTGTAACAACTTTTATATCAAATCTACAATATAAACCTATCAAAAAAATTCATGAAAATAGCCTTCTTCAACGTCTAAAGTGAGAAGACGCGTTAATTAAAAATACATATTGCAAGGCACAAATCAGAAAGACCGATGTTCTTTGCTTCCAAAATTAAAAGATTAATAAATGTTGATTAGTTTAAAAAATAATCAAAGTTAACTGACTCATATGTGTATTGTTTCATTTGAGCATGACCTTAGCGTTGTCATCTTGCCCCTACCTTGCCTATAACTATGCGTGACCCTGTGACTCATCAGATTCGTTGCGAAAGCAGCTATCTTCAGGGAAATCAAAATTTTCTTTATCAATCGAAGATCCTGCACGGCAGCGAGCCGTAAAAAGTTTTATTCCCCAATTTACAAGGACTATCTCTCTCAAGAATATATATCTTTTATGCAAAACAATGTTTCGCACCGATAGCCTGAATGCGTGAGTGCGTGCCAGGCATGCAATTAGTGGGAGATATTGAATTATCGAGGAATATGTAATTATTGTGAGAGATTTGATTGGTCGCCAACTATAATGGAAGTAATTAATTTGCCAATGTAGATGCATCGACACGGAATATCGAGAGCGCTTTGATTAATGTTACGCACGCTGGAAGGTAAGCCTGGTTCAACTGTGATTTTCAATGAACGCAAAATTCACTCGATAAGAATATGGCGCATTCGATCATAGCTCAACGAAAGTTGGAAAGACTAGTGAATTAACTTCTATCGAAATAATCCCCCCTGTAAGAAGTCTCGGCCGAAATTTTCGCAGCTCCGGCGGTTCGCACGGAAATGTGGAGTTCACCAAGATGTGACACAGAGCGCCGCTGATGTGTACTTTGAATAAATCACGTTCGGCGAGGCGCGAATGAAAACGTGACTGGGCGGAGTTGAAGTGATCTCGGCGAAACTCGAGAGCGAGAGAGAGAGAGTGTGTGAGTTCGAGCTCGTTGAACGTGAAAAGTGCATGTGATAATGAATTTAAAGTGACCTCGAAACGGCTCTGCCCATCGAAGTTCCGTAGTTTGGCTATTCCGTTTCCTCGATGCAAGACTCTCGAGTAATCATCCAGGAAGCTATTCCATTGCTCGTCGTTAATACGTTTTTCACAGTCAACTTCGACATCTATACTATTATCCCGTGCCTCGGCCAAAAATTCTTCGCATCGCTCCAGAGCAAATTCCAATTGATTTATCGCGATAGGCTCGACTCCAAGATCGAGGAAAGCCTCTCCCTTCTCGACTCTTCCGACGTACCATTTTAGCAATCCCGTGCACGCGTTTATACGGTAATCCGACAAAAAAGCATCGCCCTCACGACTCACGTTGTAGCAACGCGGATATTGCACGCTTGCGACATTAGCCTCGCACAACCAGTGAGAGTCTTGAAGAATGTGAGCCATGCCGAGCTGCGGAAATAAAGTGAATCATTTTTGTCAGGTTTTTTCGTGTCTCTGAATTTTGAGGCCGGGGCCCGAATTAGAAGGTCCGAAAAATCGGTTTTTTTGCGTAAATCGATAGATAAACTATCCAAGACTATATTTACGAAGTTACGGAGGCCAATTGTAAGCGTCGAGCAGGTGTGTGGCGCGTTTTCTCCAGTTTTCATTACCACGATTTTTTTTCAAATTGGCGGGCGTAATAGTAAAAAAACTAACTAACCTATTGAATGAAACTAAATTTTGTTTTCTTCAGTATGAAAAGCTTTTCTATGTGAACTAAAAAAGTTGTTGAAAAGGTAGTTTTTAATCATTTGTCTAGCTCGTTAGTGTTTTTTTAACACATTTTTTTTCAAACCTGAGAAAAGTCATAATTTCACGATTTTTTCAGCTTTTTCTTAGTTCACCCAGAAAAAAAATGTATGACAATTGCAAATTTTATTGGTTTTTTTTGTGGCAGTCGAGAAATACGAGGTGCATCTTTCCCGCCGATAGGGGGATTGCAGTGGCAAGACGCACATGGAATAGGCTGATAAATCTGCAGTTATTTATTGTTCCATGTTGAACATTTTTTTTAATACATTTCAAATATACATAAAAAGATGCCTCAATGTTTACTGGGCTCACTTGTTTTTTTCTCTTCTAAAAAAATTCCCGAAAAAACGCCTTTTTGGACCTTCTAATTCAGGCTTCGGCCTTAAGACAGCTCAAGTTTCTCACTTCGATTCAGTAGCAATGTTCATCCATTAATTGACATATTGAAATGTGTATGAAGGCGGAACACCACCGAGACGGGTGAAAAAATGATTTATTTTCGCAAAATATACATATTCAAGAATATGTGAGAAAAAAAACGAGTTAAAATAATGAAAATTGATCAACGTACAGACGATTTAGTGTGTAACTCTAGCTATAATTATCCGATTTTTAATCTTGAAGAATCAAAACTTCCGTTTTAGCAGTAACTATCGTTGTACGTAGCTGTTTTTCGTCGTTACTTTTATTTTAGTATTTTTTAAGCCCCCGAATATGAGTAAAAATTTCGCCAAAATTACACTTTTTTTTAACACCCGTCATTTTATGAATCTTTTTCTTCGTAAAACGACGCCATACTACATTATATACATTATAAAACATTTTTATTTTTCAGTTCAACTATTGTGATGTCATTGATCCAGCCGTTGGACCACACTTTTTATAGAGGCTCTATTATACCTGAATCACGTTCTTATTTTTTTTTTTACTAAAAATTTTTACGACATAAGATCAATAACGAACCTTTAATATGTATGTAGCTCCGCCGTAATATCTTAACTTTTTGTTATAGCTACATAACTCTTAACATACTTAAGGGACTATTCTAGTGTGACGGCTCGAAAAATAAGCATTTTTTTAGAATTTTTTTTGAAAACTGTTGCATGTATCGGTACAATTTTTTTTTATTTCAAAGGTCCACTCTTCAAGAATGGAAATAATTGTTTTTGTTGCATAAGAATGTATATTTAATTAAAAATTTATGATTGTGTAAAGGCACGAAGAAAGTATGTTGCTGGCGTTGGTGATTGGCGCTCTCCAGGTAATCTCAAACAAAAAATTCAAACAGATTCTTAATCTGTATCAGTGTCGCTGTCGCCCGAACAAGAGTTATTATTTTATATTTCAAAATAACAAAATGGTGGCTTTTTTGCAAAGGTGTTCGAAAAACACGTTTTTTTCGTCATAATTCGGGTGAAAGTATAAGTTAAAATTAACATTTTCCAATAATTCTCGTTCGGGCGATAGTCATGCAGATGCTGAATATGCAGTACAAATTTTAGCCCGATTGGTTGAGTCGTTCCTCCGAAATCACCAACGCCAAGTGAAAAAAATCGTTTTGGGCTGTACTGACAATGAAAGGTTGCGAGGTCAATCGCTCCAATTTCGATGAAATTTGGCATGCTTATAGAATGGGTAAAAATAGGCGACACATATTTTTTTAAATCCGCGGAACCCGATTTTTAAGGGTTGAAACGCACCCTCAAAAATTGGGGTGGTTTTCGTTTTTCGTCGATAACGTTTTAACGGTACGAGATATGAAAACAATTCTAATTGCAGCAATGTTTATTTTTTCGTGTACTAGACATTGGAGATGAGAACAATAACGTTATCGACGAAAAACGACAAACGACACTATTTTCGAGGGTGCGTTTCAACCCTTAAAAATCGGGTTCCGCAGATATAAAAAATACGTGTCGCCTATTTTTACCCATTCTACAAACATGCCAAATTTCATCGAAATCGGAGCGATCGACCTCGCAACCTTTCCTTGTGAGTAGACAAAGTAAAAATCGACTTTACCAGCAATTAGATATCACTTCTATCATGGTATAGAGTTGAAAAATGCAAAAAAATCAATTTTTTCCTTCCGCCACACTAGAATAGCCCCTAAATAAGATTCCTTTTTCTAAAACCGAAATAAATAATGTAGTAGACAAAAAATCGGAAAAACGACCTTTTTCGGTCCGTCAATGTGGTGTCCTCTGCCTTAACCCTATTGACTTATTGTTTTTTTTTCTAAATATAGAAATCAGGCTTTCCAAAAACCATAATATGGGAAACTCAACGAATTCCCGTATTTGGGAATTTTCGTCCATTTATCAATCGTACTTTTAACGGAATTATATGATTTTGTTATTAATAATTATTGATATTTGATTGTTAATTAAATGTGACTTTTTGTTGACTATTGGTGTACGTCCTAAGCGGAAAACAACACATCAACAAATTCGCAAAGAAGTTCATATCATGTTATCGTTTAAAAAAGAGCTGCAAACACCTTAGATGTATAAATGTAGGATCTCTGTAGTCGATTAAGTATGACGTTACTTCTCAGAGATGAATCCCACTCGGTGAAATCATTGCGACAGTCCCAGATAAAATCGGGTGGCTTGTGACGCAAGAGTGCGAAAATAAGCGCTTTCTCGTTGATCGTACCATCGACATTTTTAATGTTTGCCATCGATTTCGACTCGAGACTGACGACGCTACCTGAGACGAGTGTAGGGAAAGTGGAAAGAGAGTTACAAGTGATCGTCAGTATAAATCGAATCATCTTAATTTCACACGTGTTCACGCAGAAGAAAATATACTTGGCAGAGATTTTCTTACCGTATGGAACCATCCGCGTCTTTACGGACTCATATTTCTGTACCCAACCCCTTTCTTCTAATGCTTGCGATAACTTCAAAAGTTCACCGCGTATTAAAAATATCTTGTGTCTCTGCAAGGGCCGATAGTTATGAACATGCTTGAAACAAAAGTACTGTAAAAGTAAATAAAAGGAACAGCAGTTTTGTAGCTTTAGTTTGAAAAAAAGGTGGAGAAATTTGCTCACGAAGGGTATACTTCGGAGACTTTGTGAATTTTCATCGAAATAGATTGACATTTTAACATTATATTTCCGATATTTTATACTTCGGGAAAATGGAGTTTCAAAGGTTACAGCTAGGCTTGGGTTGCAACATCATGACGGACCTCAGATTGTGAAGACTATGCTGGCCAGTAACAGAACTAGAAAGTTATTTCTTTCACATTATTTCTTATTACTTGACGACTAAACTGCTGATGACAAAAAAAAGTAGAGAATCAAATGGAACGGCCTTTTGTTGCTGGCCTCAAATGCATAACGCATACAGCTGCTAACAACGTCTGAGGGCAAGTTTGATTCAAGAAAATCATCATTTGTTGGTCACTTGAAGCAGCATTTTTCTGACAAGAAAAGGTCGCGAGTTCGAACTCTCCGATTTAGACGAAATTTGACATGTTTCTAGAATGGGTAAAAATAGGCGACACGTATTTTTTTATATCTTCGGACGCCGATTTTTAAGGTGTGGAACGCACCCTCTAAAATAGGGGTGTTTTTCGTTTTTCGTCGATAACGTTTTAACAGTACGAGATATGAAAACATTTCAAATTGCAACAACGTTTATTTATTCGTGTACTATACATTGAAGATGAGAACGACGCAGATAACAACAAATTTCAAACGAAAAACGAAAAATGCCCCTATTTTTGAGGGTGCGTTTTACCCCTTAAAAATCGGGTTCCACAGATATAAAAAAAATCGTGTCGCCTATTTTCCCTCACTTTACGACCATGCCAAATTTTATCGAAATCGGAGAGTTCATCCTGGCGACTTTTCCTTCTGAGTGACCAAGTCCAATGTAGTTTAGTCGAATTATGTCGTTCCTTAAGGAAAAACGGGAGTCACCCCATCGAGTACAGAAAAAAATGTCCTTGTTCAGTGTTAAAAAAATTAGCGTAGAGAGAATTTAACCGATAATAAGCGATGTTGAATGCTGGTGGTAGCCCAATATATTACAGGTCAGTGAATTTTTATAAAAATGTTCTGCAAGCCTAGCTGAAAAAAAGGTTACAATTCTTTTTTTGAAAAACCAAAGTCACTGGAATTTTATCAGATTTGATCAGATATCCTGTTTGAAACAGTAAATATTATTTTCGAAACATTTTTTCAAACAACGCATTATTCTGCGCACGTGTGTATGTGTATGTGGAATAGTAATTGATTATTGCAGAAATAACAGGTTCATCTTCAACGAATCTGTTCGAAACTTTGTTTTAGAAAAACAATCGGGAACGTAGATAAAAAATCTACAGATATTACACAAAGTGCAACTATTTTATGGCATTGAAAATATAATCAGACTTTTCGGGTAATAAAAAACAGGTAAATGTAATTAATATGAGTTAGTTTTTATGCTTTAAAAAAAATTGATTCATTGAGGTATATATTTGGGTTTGTTTGGGTTTATTTGTGTAATAGTTGTGGTATAATTTTTGTTATATATTTTAAATACAAGTTGTAATATAATTTTCTCATTATACACAAGATTAGAATGAGGTGGGGAGAGGGCATTTTCAACCAATCACAGGTATTCAGCATGTCGCAGCTCCCCCCACTCTGTGGCAGTGGAGTGGGGGTAGCGTTAGTTCCGTGTGACATCCAGCTAGCTCAGCCCCCTATACCCAGCCTATCTCAATAAGCATATACAGTGTTAAAAGCATTTTCAATGCTAAAAAATATTATCCATAAGTAGTTTATTTTTGCAAATCAAATAATAAAAATAAACTAAGTTTCTTTTAGAAATATGTGTTGACGATAGTCTCGTAAAATTGTGTCTCATAAAAAAATAGATTCAAACCTTAATAGCTCTTTCTACCCGAGCTTTTATCTCGCAGTACAATTTTTTCCTCGCTACGTCTGCTTTGCAACAACCATCGTTGTTTTTTTCGGTTGGAGAACAGGAACAATTTTCCAGCGGTGATTTTTCTATACCTCTGCACTCGAGAAATTCAATACCGTTAACCAACGAATATTCTCTATTTTTCTCGCCGGGCCACTGTACAGATGATTGACACTCCGTTTTGTTGTAAGGATTTGGAGGACTCTCGGGTCTTTCAGCTATTTTATTTTCATCCAGCGCATTTTCATTTTTTTCTTTGTTGATCGGCTCCTCTTTTGACTCTCCCCTTCCTTCAATTTTTACGTTTCCTAGCCCGGGAATGGAACGTTCCGGCTTTTCTAACTCGTCCGAACTCTCCCTGAATGCACCAGTTAATTACGATAAAAGCTGATGTTTTTCGTTTTTGCACTAATTTTTAAATTGCATTCCCTTGAAACTTTTCAATTAACAAACGCGACAAAAAAACATATGATGCATCAAGAAAATTGAAAACGACGAACTTTTAAAATATTATTTTAATTACATCACGAGATATTTGGGTCATGTCTATAATTTCCACGCGTTGCGTAAAGTATTTTCATCAATGCTTTCAATCTACCCTTAATAAAATTATTATATTTTTATACGTGTGTAAAAATGTACTCCTCGATCTTTCGTTAATAATGTACACCACCATGTCCTCACCAGACGCCCTTAAAGCCGAATGAAAATTGTACCACCTGATATACGAGTGCGAGAGAGATGGCTGGAAATTCGGTAAGATGGGTGAACGTTGTTCACAGGGAAAGGTGGCGAGGTCGATCTCTCCTCGATGAAATTTGGCATGCTTGTAGAATAGGTAAAAATGGGTGACACGTATTTTTTTATATCTGCGGAACCTGAATTTTAAGTACACACAAAACACACAGTACACGAAAAAATAAACATTGTTGCAATTTGAAATTTGTTCATATCTTGTACTGTTAAAACGTTATCGACGAAAAACGAAAAAACACCCCAATTTTCGGGGGTGCGTTTCAACCCTTAAAAATCAAGTTCCGCAGATACGAAAAAATACGTGTCGCCGATTTTTACCCATTCTACAAGCATGCCAAATTACATCGAAATCGGAGAGATTGACCTCGAACCCTTTCCTTCCCAGTCCATAAAAATCTCGAACCCTTTCCTCCATGACGGTTAACATTTCGAGAAAAAGAAGTCTCATTTTGTTGTCTTTCTCTAGATCGGGAAGCGAGAGTTTTCTTTTCCGTATTGTCAGTCGTCTCGGAAAAACGAATTTTCGGCTATCTTTTTCTTACTCGTATTCCACGTAGCCCATTTATCATGCTGCGAAAATTGTGAGAATACGAACTATTTAGCTCGAATACAGTCAAATGGAACCGAGCAAATTATGTTTCCCGGTACTTTAACTCACAAGGAACATCACTTAAGGGGTTACCCCCACTTGCGATTTTGAAAAAATCGATTTTTTTTATTGCATTTTTTTTTAAGTGCAATTTGAAGTGCAGTTTTTTTATGCCCGGAATAGATGACGCTATGTAAGTTTACAAAAAAAAATATTTTCTTCGTGTAAACTGAAATTGAAACTTTAAACGCGTTTTTCTCAAAATGGCATTTCTGAAGTCGGTGACCAAGATTACTCGAACACCAATGAACCGATCTTCTTGAAATTTTGCAGGCTTATTTAATACATAAAAATGTAGTCTTTAATCGTTCGATTTTTTTTTTTCGAAAAAATGGCTGTTTTGCAGCCAAAAAACGGCCGTTTTTTTTCGTTAAAATCGAACCATTAACTTTGACTGTCCGCCATTTTGTGAAAAATGAATATTTTTTAAAATCCTTCGATTAAAGACTAGTTTATACTTATATTTGACTAAATCCATCCGCATTTTTTTTCAGATGATCCACTTCGCCGCAATGTTGGTCACCGCAAACCGTGTATATTAAAACATTATTTCATTGACGGCCATTTGCCACTAAACAATGTAATATTTTTCAATAAAAAAATTACTGAAAGTTGTTCAAGATGTGTTCTTTAAGATGGTATATTGATCGATTAAAAAAGTTTTGTAGTTTTCTTTTTAAAAAATTCATGAAAAAGGCCTTTTTTGCGCTACAAGTGGGGGCAACGCCTTAAGTGTCCATCGTCGATTGTTTTGAAACTCATATATGTGATGAAGCATTGAAAACTACTAGACGTGTTTTTTGTAATCTGCGGAAAAACATTTTTAACCCTTCCTTGACACACTGGGTCATTTTGACCCGGACGAATTAGAAATAAAATGCTCACTTGCCCAAAATTGAAAGTTTTCATTAATTTTTCACCATTCAATTTTATATTTTCCGAATTTGAGTTATGCCGACAAATTAAGGAATGTTTGAAGTGTACCCCGCACTTTTTTCAATAAAAACCGATCAAAGGGTTGTTAAGGGCAGGTAGATGAAGTACCGTCCGGGTCAAATTGACCCAGTGTGTCAAAGCCGTGGCCAAATAGTTGTGTTTCAATGAAGGGTTAAAGGGGGAAACGACCCCTCAAAGAAAAGCGTGTCACCCCTCAATATAATTTTTTTGAATTATTTTATAGTGGATTTTTCGTCGCTTGACATTAGAAGAATTTTGGCTTTTTCTTTATTGAGATCGGTGGACTGCTTGTGGGCGAAAAACCACCCCTCGACACGCCTTTCTTTAAAGGGTGGTTCTTCCTCGAAACCGTCTTTCCACAAGTAAAAAAAAATCGTAAATAGTTTTCAATGCTTTATCACAGATATGAGTTTCAACAAAATCGACGGCGGACACTTGGTGATGTTCCTTGTCAGTTTTCAAATTCTTGCTTTTATGCAGGTATTTTGTTTATCGGGGCTTATCAAAGAAGTTTTTTCAAGAAGATATTGAGTATCAAAAAGCCAAAATTGAAATAAAGGGACTTCGTTATACTTAGAAGTGGGTACATATTGAGGAAGCAAAAGTTTCTCTAATTCGCACGTTTTCCTTTTCTGATTCAATTGGGTTAGAAAATAACCGTACGAGACAGTCCGTGGTGACGTCTTTCCCGTGGTATGCTTTCTTTGATGCGGTTGACCACTGCATCTCGGGGTGGAATCCAGGGCGACGCTTTGAGAGGAGGTTCGAGTCGAGCGCACGGACTTCCCTTCGCTACGCTTCTTCATTTGGGGAACGTTGGAATCCCTCCGGATGTCGGAATTCATGTGGTCAATGAAATTCTCTTCCTAGGAATTTTTCATTGCGTCGGGGGCGTGGATTTGGATACTTGTATTTTAGCAAACAGGAAAAATGTATTAATTTAGAAAGAATTTATCGAAAAATAAAAATGTACGTTGACCGATTGACTTCTAAAGCTATGACATTTTTCGGCAGTCAGATTTCACTGAAGCATCGATTAAGTCGTTCATTCTACGCTTACTTCAAATGACTATTTTGATACTCCTAAAAAAAACCACGCTGGCGAAATAAACGTCTGGAATTCTTTCAGGGGGGAGATCCTGGGCGAGGAAAAAATTGCTAATTTTTTTTTTTAACGGAGACTTTGTCCTTGGAGTGCCATATTTCAGGTGTTTACATTTTATTTTTTTTAAAGGAAACGAGTAAAGCTTTTTGAGTGCGGTTTTTTTCTTGCTTTTATTCATGATATACAGAACGTTAAAATTTTTTTTTTAAACCAAAATCGCTGCCGTTGCAGCTCCGCGAAAACAGGTCCTCAAATCGCGGGAGGTAAACGGCTGACATCACTGCCCCCTCTTTGTTGATCTGAAACACAAATTCAAAGCATATTATCAATCTGTGACCTTTTGGTCATGGAATGACGGATGGGTTTTTTGTTTAGTACAAATTTCAGAAAATGGCGGCAATTTAAAAAAATCGAATTTTCGCGTTTTTTCGCATAAAAAGATAAATAATAAATGCAAAAATGTATCTATCGAAAAAATGATCCGTCATTCCGTGAAGACATATTTTCTGAGTATGCTCTCCAAATTTCAGGTCGATATGTTAATTACAGCGGTCAGGAGAATGTCAGCTATTTTTAAAAACGTGTTTTCGAGAAAAACGCGTTTAAAGTTTTGTAAACGTTCGTAAAATATCGTAAACGTTCGAAATCCGGGAAACGCTTCGACAGATTTATTTCTACTTACATGTAGATTAAGAATCCGTAAAAAAAAAAAATTGATTTTTTGAAAATTTCAAGGACAAAGTCTCCGTTAAGAGAAGATATATTCACCACTTTTCAGACTTAGGGTATGTTTTTATTTATTTTGTATTAATCATAAACAATGGCGGTGGTATGACACGATCTCTTGAACGGGTTGCGGCGGTTGTTGTCAGACGGCGTGATACGTAGTGTCGGCGGGATTAATCTGAAAAAAAAGACCAACGCAGATTTTTTTTCATCAACACTCATACGCAGAATATGAACCAAGAAAAAGTGAGAAATGTTAAAAATCTATTAAATGGTACGCTTTGAAACAAAAATATTGAATTTGTCAAAAAATGGCTACATTTTGCAAGAAACAAATACCTTCTTTTTTTAATCTTCAAAAACATTTAGGATCATGTTTGAAACAGTGAGATTATAATGATTTATACCTCATTCAATCAGAATCAGTCGACTAGTTTTTTAGCTATGCGTCACGCCAGTTTGGAAAATGCAGTCTAGAAGACCGTGACATACCTCCGCCATTTTTAAAGATTTATAAAAAAAACCATATAACAGCCAAAAGTAGTAATAAATTGTACCCTATGTCTAAAAAACGATGAAGAAATTTTTCCTTAAAAAAATCATGAAAATCAGCGAATATTTTTCTCGTTGAAAGTATCTCCCCCTTAAAGTGCGACGAACCATTATCAGCGCCAGAAATCGGTCATAACTTATTTGGAAAGTTTACAAAAATTCCGCCATACATTATATACTTAAGTCAATAATTTTTATTGCATTTTATATTTAATTTATTTTAAAGCATGCATATATTTCAAAGTCGAATTGCGAAAATGCTGCAGTTCTAGAGATTGTAAAATCACGAAAGAGTTTCAACTGTGTCGGTCAGGATGTTATGGCAGTGAGAGTCGCAAGTATTCTCTATGGAGTGTCATTAAAATAATGGATGATGTTGAGGCGTGTCTTGGCGTCAAAGAAAGCATTGTGGATGGCAGTGATCATCCTGTATCTACAAACCAGTGATCACCATGATTAAAGGCTGCAGAAAAACATGACCGCACCTAGGGCGCAGTTCAAAGCACACGTTACACTTGTAAAAAAACATAGAACTGTTTCGATTGAAAGCCTTTCCCAATATGGTGAGAGAAGTTCACTTCCTATTGAATTTACATGCCAACAGAGAACACCGCTACACAGCCCAGCTGAAATATTTCAACAAATGGAGAGATCATTAGGCGAATACCGTTAATTTTTTTGTTCCAGCGAATAAGAAAGAGTAATCAGGCAATGTCCAATAAAGAATGGGTACCCGTTTGCGATCTGTGCGGAAAGCTCATAAATGCATCGAAGGAAAAGGAGCAGGTAAATTAACTGATCGGGTATTGCCAAATCGATCATCTATCATGGATTAGCAATTAGAAGACACCTCAGTTCAATGGAGGATATGAACAATGCAGCGAACGCAACTTTCAATCATGTGTTCTCTACTGATAATGAACCACTCCATCACAATTTTCGTGGGGGAGAAAAACTTGGTGCAAATGGCGCCCTGCGGAAGCAAAGGGAAAACTCAAATCATACAGACATCCTCCTTCACTAAATGACGAAATAATCAACGCGATTGACCGATTTGAATGTAATTTTTGTTCTCAATTAAAAGCCCAATTAAACGCTTAATTCTGCCAGACAGGGAACCTTTAATATTTTGGATTTGTTCAAATTTACTCATTTTTACGAAGTGTCAAATTGTGAAGGAATTCATGAAAAAAATTATGTTTGGCTTCGTAATGTCAGAAAAAATATACATTTTATTTCTAGAGTTCCAACAGTCTCCATATTTCAAGTACCACCACGGTATCCAGGTGGTATGGTATGGTATGGACGTCCCCATATTCCAAGTATTCACCAAGGTCAGAGAAGTATTGGCCTTCCCCTCACCGGCTGATGCACCAGCCGGTGCACAACTAAGTAGTCACCGCTTCGAGTGTTGGCCATGCACAACGCTGCTTAAGGGGTCTTCTCACTTTAGACGCTAAAAAAGGCTGTTTTCATGATTTTTTTTGTTAGGTTTATATTATAGATAATCATATAAAAGTTGTTAGACTTAATAAATACACTTTCGAAATACATTTTTTTTAAATACATATTTATTTAAGGCACTATTTAGAGACGAAAATGGAAGTTACAAAAAAGTCCTAAAAAAATTGTAGGTCTGCGCTGTTGATGAAATCTCGGAGATGGATCATTCGAAACAAAAAAATCAAACGGTTTTAGATTCAGTATGTTAATGGCTATAGCGCATATCATACGAATTTCGACATATGCAAAAATAACAAAATGGCGATCATTATTCGAAAAAAAACAAAAAAAATGTGTTTTTTCACCGTTTTTGGAAAAAAAATGTAAATATCAGCATTTAAAAATGTCATGAGGATTTGGAAAGGATTTAGAGGATGAGGAAAATTCCATGAGGATCGGTTAAATAGTTTCGAAGAATTTATCAACAAGCCCTCGAAAAACGTTGTTTCGAGAAAAACGCGTTTAAAGTTTATTTGGGTTACCTGAATTCATAAAAAAAATTTTTTATGTATTTCAAAAGTGTATTTATTAAGTGTAACCACTTTTATATCAATATCTATAATATAAACCTATCAAGAAAATCATGAAACTAGCCGTTTTTAGCGTCTAAAGTGAGAAGATCCCTTAACTCGAAGTACCACCGGAGCCAAACCACCAATTCGCAAATACGTATAAACACAGTTTTATTCTTTAAAAACTATTCAATGCAATTTGTACATACAACTGTTATTCAATTGAAACAATATAGATCCAAAACTGTTGAGATATAATATACAATAATTCCTTTAAAAGCGTGGAAAAGGGCTCGTTGTAAGCCTCAGTGTGTGGGTGTGTGCATGTGTATATATCCAGGGTGTTTGGCGCATGGACCGACACATTTTTTGCGGGATTGGGGGGGGGGGGGGGTATTTGGGATTTTTTCACATTTTAAACACTTTTGAAGCTCCTTAGTCATTTTCTTGAAACCTATTGAATCAAATAATGATTTATTTGTAATAAGCATACATTGACGAATACAACGAAAGTTATTTCGTGCTATTGCAACCACAAACAAAAAAGTTAAAACGATTTGAAGACGAAATATTGGGTAACTAAAAAAAACGACAAAAATCATATCTTAATTACCGTGACATTTAGGACATAGGGTCTAAGGGTGAAAAAGTATCAAATGACCTCCCTAATCCCAAAAAAATGTGTCAGTCCATGTGCCAAACACCCTGTATATATGATTATTCTGAGAAGCGAGAAAAAGTTTTTCTTTTTCAATAATCCCGTCTTTCCACAATCACTCCATTTTTCTCATACTACAATTCTGCCGAAAATATGTGAACGATATTTGGGATCAATGCAGCGAACGTTCCACATCCTGACCCTGATCCAAAATGGAATTCTCAACGAAGTTACGAGCTTATAAGCAAAATCTTATCTCATCGAGCTGCAGGAAGTCCGGCAATGGCAGTCCTCTTTCGTAATTATATAACTACGCGTTACTTGCATCAAGACAAAATGTAATGGCGAAGTCATACTCTATATGAGAGTCATCGGCTTAAAAATGCGTTTCTCACATCTGCGAAGCGAATCGCGAAAATCTCCCGGAGTGAGAACAAACAAAACGAAAAGCTCCTCTACACAGAATAGAACAATCACTATCGCTGCTTCGGCCCTCTCGTTCCACTTACGGTGGGGATCGTGATTCGCCGTGAATGTTATATAGAAAGCAACAGAAGCGCTGCAACTGGAAGCTCGATAATTGTACTCGGCAAGGGAAAACCTCGCTTATCCACTATAACCGTTTAACTAGAAACTGCATAAAGGTCATTTGGTAGTCGGTTAGCGGCTACGAAATAACCGCATCGGTTGCCGAGCGATTCCTGATTCCATTAGAAACAGCGCCCCCTTCTTAGGGTATTTCTTTCACGAGCCCGAATATTTAACAATTAACTGATTTTCGTCTATGAACAAACAAAATACATTCCAGTATACTGGTCAAATTTCAAGCCAAGGTACCGAACTTTTAGCGAAAAAATATTACTCTAAAAATCGTCTCATTTATGCGGTGCTTTATGGAGATGACACGCTGGCCACATTTCTATGTAATAATTTATACACTAAATATCCCTAGATGCCGGATATAAACTGCTCAAGCGTGTAAAAAAATCGAAAGGTCCCGTAACGACAATAAAACTTGGAAGTCTCCGAATGTTTTGAGAAAATATTACTGACAAAACTTAGGAGAATGTCACTAGCAGACGAATTTTCGTAGATTCGACTCTACAGAGAAAATGTTAAAATGTCTAAATCTACTAAACTTGCGCGATTTTTTTTATTCCTGTTTATGGTTATATATAATAGTTTATGAACGAAAATATTTCACTTCAGTTCCAGGATGAAATTTAGATTATTAAACCAGTAGGGCTATAGCGAGAAAATATTACTGACAAAGCTTAGGGGAATTTCACTAGCAGACGAATTTTCGTAGATTCGACTCTACAGAGAAAATGTTAAAATGTCTAAATCTACTAAACTTGCGCGATTTTTTTTATTCCTGTTTATGGTTAGGTATAATAATTTATTAACGAAAATATTTCACTTCAGTTCTAGGATGAAATTTAGATTATTAAACATATAGGGCTATATACTTCGATATATACGTAATAAAACCTAACATTTGTTTTGACCGTGTATTTTATTCCGTTCATTAAAAATATTCCAAAGAAAACGTTCGAAAATGGGCGCTTCCAGTGGTATTCCTCCCTTACTCCCTTACGTACCCTCAGCCTGCAAGAATAGACGTACCACGCATACATAATCGTATGCAGATCACACTTCCATATTTGTCATCGCTAATCAAGAGACGAGTCATGACGCCAAAAATAAAATTAAAAAATCGACCCTATTGACGATTTTGCCGCCACTGACGAACCGACGAACACCCAGCGTACTCTTTGTGCAGTAAGTTGGCATTTCACTGGTCATTTTTGAACTTTAAATCGACCTCCCGAGGAAACGCATCAATGAATAAAAAAAATCTAATGACATTTAACCAATATGTGATTTTTTTACTATCGATTTTACGTTGGTTATTTTTCGACCCATCCACTAAATTCTGAGCTCTCGTAGTTTTGGGTTGAATTTCCGAGCGATTTTAAGATCGTAGAAATTCTTCCACACTCATGGATTTGTTGAATCTAATAAAGCCATTTGGTCGTGTCGTAAACATAGGAAATACGCCCTTCTGAGAGTTAATTAACGCTTTTCTCAACAAGCCCACCGAGCGACCCGTTTTCGACTCGCTCTGCGCAGCCTCGTGACGTAGCCCGGGCATAGCTCGGACTCTCTCGCACTTCTCGACAGCTGACTGTTACTTTGTCTGCTAAATATACATATATGTAACGTGTTACAGTGATTTTGACAGCTCTGACGTCTAAACATGCATAGAGCCCTTATAAGGGAAAACATATTTAGGGCTAAAAATTAATTCGACGAGAGAACTTCGTGTTGCAATCTGTAAGTTTAACCCTTTGCGGCATAGTGTAACACTGGTGTTACACCTACTTCAATTCAAATTTTGACGATTCAAAAGTATTTTTTTAATTAAATATGGCGGTTGTAAATGCGTTTAAGGTTCTTAGGACTTCAATAACTACTAAAACATACCTAATAAATTTTTATTTTTCACCTAGCGGGTGTCATCAATAACGAAAGTGCAAAAAAACGTGTACGTAAAGAAATATGTATGCTTCAAGGGGTTGAAAAATTATTCAAAATTGTGAATAGTGGCAGCAATTTAGCTCGTCTACATAACATTCCCCACTGAAGAACGATGGGAATTCCAGACCCATAAGAAATCTGCATTCCATTGGCTAGAGTTAATAATCATAAAAATAATAAAAATAAAATCATTGCAAAAATTGAAAAAATTATTTATTGATTCCATTATCTCACTTATGTTGTGGTTGTCATTTCCAAAGTTTCTACGAGTTCAAATGTCTCAAAGCACTTTTCCTCGTTAAATGTGTATTTGACGCTATACGCGTATAATTTCTTTAAATATATTTCAAATACACTACTCTTCCGATTGAAGCTGCAGGAAACGAAGGATTTCTATACCTCGCCGATTCAATGACTCGAACATGGTTTGCCTTGGCACTGGGCAAACCCTAAACGGCACACTGATCAGCGAAAATCAGTTTTATTCAGACCTCCATATGGTGGACTACTTGCGTCACCAAGTGCCGGTTGAATAACGGTTTTATGTAACTGCAATATTGGCTTCATATCATTCACTCAGAGTTAACGCCTGCTTGAAGGTACTGCGCGGAAAAAGCGAATGTTCTGTCCTTTTTTGGACTTTAGTACATTTTAAGAAAATGTAAAAAAACGTATTTTCCACGACCACGGTTTTTTATCCCTTAAGCACTATTTACCAGCATTTTGAGTCTAATAATAACAATTTTTTTCTTACACCTAAACCTGAATATAGAATAGTTCGAAAAGATTTCTAAAACGAAGGATGTTGGGTATTTAAAAATTCTTCATTTACAGTTTATTTGTCGGGGAGATTTTGAATTCATTTCACGGTGCATCAACTTCTGGAAATATTCGCCCAGCAAACTAAAACGAATCAACAAATGTATAATATACAATTAGACTGAATTACAGTACATTAAGATGAATATTATCAGATCCTCGTAATATTTAAAAAAAAAACGTTTTTTTGTCAATTGATTTTTGTCATCAATATATATATGCATCACTGAGTTTCAGGTTTTTTGAAAGCCATAGTCTTCGAAATTCAAACAGGCTTCAAAAGGCTCGGAAACTTATGAGGATTGTGAAGCTAGTCACTTGCTGCATAATCTAGAGGTCTCAAAATGACTTGGAATTTGAATTTATTAATAAACCGTACTATTCATTTGAAAAGTACGAATAATTTTATTTTAATATAAGGTACAAACATGGAGGTTATGTATAAACTAAATATCCGATAAATGGCAGCCTCATCCGTGTTTGCAAACGTTCACTCTTTTGAAGAAATTTTCAATAACATTTTGGCATAATTGCGGACTAATTTCATTAATGGTGCGTCCAATTGCTTCCGTGAGCTCCGGAATGGTCTGTGGATCATTGGCAGACACTTTTCCTGTCAGAAAACCCCAAAGAAAGAAGTCTAATAGCGTTAAATCACAGGTTGCGCAATCTTGTTGAAAGTATATGTCTCCCAAGCCCATGCCGTTTATGCCATTTATCGAATATTGTGTTCCACACATAACCTCCATGTTTGTACCTTATATTAACGGGGTCCTCTAGTTACTCGGCTGTTTTTTACGGCTTTTTCAATATTTTTTTACGGGCAAAGCATCGAAATAATAAATCTCATTGTTTTTGCATAATCTCTATTAACATTTAAATAAGCTTTACAAATTTCTTGAAGTCAAAATATATAATAGAATAGACGTTATAGTGGCCGACAGGAAGACATCAAGTAAAAGAAGTGCTTGACGGTGACCAAGACTGCGGCTGTTCTGCTTATCTGAAATCAAAAAACCAAACGGCATTTTAATCTTCATATTTAAGACTAGCGATTGAACTAGAGTGAATTCTAAATTACAAAAATTGACTTTTTTATACACTTTTGAAAATTACATTCTATTTTTTACTCATTTTTTCTTAAGTTTTTCGCTCGTACAATAAAAACTATCGAAGCAATCATGATAATCCTAGTTCAATCGCTGGCTTATAACATATTAAAGATGCTGTATAAATTTGAACAAGATCGGTGCAGTAGTTTCTGAAATATCGTGGTCACCGTTTCGAAAAATGGTGTTTCGAGAAAAACGCGTTTGAAAGTTCGCGCATGTGATTTATACTTGTGAACCACTTCGAATATCGAAAAATCCTTTGGCACACATTTTCTACACATGTTGTAGATGTGATTTATGAAGAAAAAAAAATAGATTTTTTCGACCCGAGAAACTAGAGGACCCCGTTACAATAACAATATTCGTACTGTGCAAATAAATAATACGTTTTATTAATTAATTAAAACGTCATGTCATTTTGAGACACCCTATACCCTACTCGGAATATCGAAGGCGTAACTCATGTAATTCAACATGCACAAAATAACGAATGAATAGCATCATATTTGCTAGCAGCATCTCATAAATTAAGATAGGTCCTGATATTGCTTTCGCGCGGTTCCATCACGATCGTACTTTCTTTTTTAGCTGCATAAATACTAGGAGAATAAAAATCCCCGAGGCCTCAGCCTCACGACTGGAAGAAGGGAAAAATAATTCTCAAGTTTTTGAGGGTATGGGCTAAAAAGCACTTTCGATGTTTATTCGTTCGGAGAGTTCTTACCAAAGTCCCAAATTTCTGGAGGACTAGAAGGAAATATATGTTTTATGCATACGTGAAACGGATTGATAAGTTTCGAGAGCTTTAAAGCTCGCATGAAAATACGACACGAGCTAGTCGGATAAATGCATTTTTTGTATTCGAGACACGTGAATTCTTTTTTTTTATTTTTAATGGATAGCGGGGCAGCGGCAAGTTTCGCCGAAGAAGAGATAGACGGAGAAAGAGAGGGGAGGAAAAGAAGGAGATGAAGTAGTGAGAAACCAGGCGTCGGGATTTACGTTGTCGAAAAGTTCGTACATTAAGGTGAACTTTGCATTGGAGTCACGTCTTCGAGGAGGGACGACACGACTGGTGAAGTCGCCCTATCGCATAAAGGCCCGCTGAGTTCATTGTCACGATGTGAAAGCGAGCGAGACGACATGCGAAAGATTTTTTCACCTCCCTCGTTTTTCAGCCGCGATCTAAGAGCATTCCATAAACCAGAAGGAAGTTTGGATCATTTGACTCATCGCCGTATGGTAGAATTCACGTGATTTCCTTCAGAATAGAAATTCAAGCAGGCCGAAACTAAAGAAATAGTCTCAAATGTTGGGACCATTTTAGCCCCCGTTGGAAAGGTAACAACATCGATCGTTTCTTTTAGATGAAACTAGTCCATTTCAGCTGAGATCTTGAGGCATATTTTGCGACGTCTGCATGAACAATGTGTTTTTTTCTTATTGAATAATAGGAGGTACGAACTTTGAAAATTATTTTCTCGGAAGCCATACAGCCTCCTATTTTTCTGCAATTTAATTCAAAAAAGAAAACCCTATTATAAAAAGATATGCCTGCGTTTACTTCCGTTACGCTTCATATATAGTATAAGAAAATCCACACCCAAGGTTTTTTTAAGTCTGTAAAGTCCTAAAGTTCTAAGAGCATTTTTGAATATATTGTTTTAGATTTTTCTCGTAAGGGGGGAAATCCCTTTAGACGCCCGAAAATGTGTTATTTTTCATCAATTTTTTTAAAGGCGATAAAATAATTGCATCAATTTTAAATTTCGACACTATCTTATTACAACTTTCAAGTGTTCAAGTTTTTTTTTCTTTTTAAACAAAACAAAATAGCGGCATTATAAGGAATTTCTATAGGCGTCTTTTAAAAACTGCTCGTGTTATAGCTGAAAAAGTTATTGATCGATCTGGCTGACATTGTGGGAGGTTTCTCACTATGACATTGGAAGGATATACCTAGAAAAATGTAAAAGAGTATACAATTTAAAATTAAGTAGGGTGCGTAATGAAATTTTCATATTTTTGACCATTGTCTTGACAATTTTTACCTCACAAAGGTAATTTATTTACGCGATAACCTTAACACTTTAGGTATATCCTTCCAATAATGTTATAGTGAGAAACCTCCCAAAATTTCAGCCAGATCGATCAATAACTTTTTAAGTAATAACATGAGCAGTTTTTCAGAAACCGCCTAAAGGAATACCTTATAACGCCGCCGTTTTGTTTTAAAAAGAAAACACTTTTTTAACACTTGAGAGTAGTAATAAGATAATGTCAAAGTTTTAAAATAATGCAATTATTTGATCAACTTAAAAAAAATTCATGAAAAATGACTCATTTTCGGGCGTCTGAAGGGATTTCCCCCCATAATGTAAGTCTGGGGTAGTAGGCCGCAGTTTTTCTTAGGATCCGTAAAATAATAGACAAACGTTTATTTACTTAGCTTTATTTGTAATTAAACTTTGAACATTTAACGTCAAGATGATTTACAAAAATAAAACAAATCCTTACCAGACCAACCTTAAAATTAGTATTTTTTAAAATCACGATTGGCCTTCTCTACCGAAGTATCTCGGTATGATGACCATAGGAGTAGAGAAGCGACGGCCAGAAACTTACTTTTCTTTCTTATGGCCACATTGAAAACACAGATAATGGAATTCAGTAGGATTTTCCTTACCTCAAAGTTGGCATACGATGCACCAAAGCCGGTGTCTTTGATGAGACGGGTGTCATCATAATTATTGACGACGAAGGTCGGAACGCGGGTTGGATGGAATGATTTATTAATACCGCGTTTGTCGGGTCAAATATTGCGGCTTCGGTGTGCAAGATGCAGAAAAAGATGGGCGACTTCCCGGGGAAATTCTACGCTGGGGTTTTTCTTGGGCCTTTGGCCCTGAAAAGGGCCGTTGGCCAGGGTTGGAGTCTTCCGAGTCCGTGGATATGCAGTGATCGTCGTTGGGGGGAGTCAGGGAGAAAAATCCCTTAACCTTCGGGTCCGAGGTCCAATTGGTCGCTACCCGAGAAGGTAGACGAGTCCGAGGAGCCGGATCCCGAAGGGGGCCCGGGCGGGGCGACGATGGGGGAGAATCTTATATTCCCGGAGGGCCGCCGCGAATCTCTTGTCGAAATCGGCCTGGCTGGTAATGTCCGGCGAGGATGCTGGGGAAGCTGGACGGTCAGGCGAGGTGGGGGTTGATCGTGGAGTGGAAGGGGCGACAGGAGGAAGCGAATGCGAGTGGTAGCGGAGGATATTGGGAGCGCATGGGGGTAAGGGAATGTCGGCCAGCTGGAGGGGCGGCAAGGGTGGAGGTAATGGCACCAGGAACTTAAGTTCGGCGGGGGGGGGGGGGGGGGGGGTCGGCTGCTCCGCTTTCCACCGGAAGGTGGCTGAGTTCTTCCACTTACGTGGACCCCCTCGCGGATCGGGACCCAGCCGGGTTACAATCATTTCGCCGCTAGAGGCGCGGTTCTCTTTATCTCGTCGCTTCCGTCTCCTCTTCGCAGCGGGATCGTTTTGCGGCATCTTTCCGGTCCAGATTTCAGTAGTCCAGGTTGATCTGTGAATCGGAAGGGAAAGCCAAGCGAACGAAAGCCGAACGGTTTAGCCATGATGAACAGATTTATTTTTATTTTTCCCAAATGAATACTGGAAAGTAAGTTTATGATACAAGAACTACCTAAGTGGCGAAGGAAATCAAATAAATGTTGACAATTAACGAACTCGTATTTACATGGATAACTTATTATAGGGGAGACCGGGGCAAAATGGTATAGCGGGGCATAATGGGACCGGGGCAAAATGGGACCGGGGCAAAACGGGTTTGGGGCAAAATGGAATAGTGAAAATCAACACTGCTGGGAAATTCGTCATTGGGGCAAAACGGGACTGGGGCAAAATGGGCCGGAGAAAATCAGGCTCCTCAGAAAGAGGCGGTTGGGGCAAAACGGGATCGGGGCAAAATGGGACAGTGGAATAATTCGATGCAGAAACGAAAGAAATGCAGGGATAAAAAACGAGGGGTAATAAATGAGTGAAAACAGGTTTTATTGAATGTTACACGATATTTGGGTCACACTCTACTTACGATACTATAATTTAACGGTGGCAATGTTTAATTTTTTTTGCTTGTTTAACTAAGCTAATTTTTATCGGCACAATTGTCGCAAACGTACTCGATTAAGTTATCGTCAGCATGGGCACATGAATAGTGCGCCCATTTCTCGCATGAATTACAACGAATCCAGGATTCCTTGGATTTCGAATATAAGCCCCCGCAGAAAAGGCATGATGCGTCATCGTCGGTTGTTATCGACGCCGCTGGATTTTTCTCACGAAGTTCTCTGTAGTACGGAGAATTCGTAAGAATGCCACTTGTACCTTTTCTTGATGTCTCCTTGAGTTTTGATTTTTTGCCTGCCGATATCGGAAGCAGCTGGGATGGTGATATTTCGAAGGGCTGAGTCTTCGAAGAGCTCGCTACGTTTTTTTTTACGGGAGACTTTAATTTTTGCGGTGAATCGATGACTGTTTCAGAAGTGGTTCGCATTTTCTTTCTCGGATTTCCATTTGTTTTTTCTTCCATCGTGGAGCATATAATATCGTGATCTTCTTCTGATTCGAAATCATCGAGAGGTCCAGTGTATACGTGTCCTCGTTTTCTCATGAACGAATCACTGTCGGATCCACTATCAAACGATACACCTGATAACACCATATGTTCGGCAGTGTCGATTCCGTTTACGTCTATGGATACACTGTTTGAACACTCAGCTTGAGGACTCGTAATTCGATTGAAATTATATACGGCAGAGCACCTTGTTTCGTCAATTGACATTTGGCTCAAAACCTGACTCAAACTGTCGGAACTTTCGTCAAGGAGATTTTCTGTGGACGAAATGCTTTGAAGAAATTCGATAGAAGTGATTCCCGGTCTGTTGGAAGTGATTTCCTGGTTTTGCTGGTTGCTTGCGGAGCATCCCCGATTTGAATTCGCCGGAAGATTTTCGCCCACGGTGGTCGAGGGTTCTGCGTTCACGTTGGACGACGAAAGCCGAAGCATGAATTTTCCTGTCATCCCATTTTGCCCCAAATTCAGCGGGCTGCGACACTTCATTTTTGTGTGTCCCATTTTGCCCCGATTCCATTTTGCCCCAATTTGATATTACACTCCTCTCTGTCCCATTTTGCCCCTATCCCATTTTGCCCCAAATCAAGCACCAAGAAACTTCATTTTTTGCTATCCCATTATGCCCCGATCCCATTATGCCCCAGTGCCGTTTTGCCCCGGTACCGTTTTGCCCCGCTATACCATTTTGCCCAGGTCTCCCCTAATTAAAACTTTACTTGAAAAATGTGAGGGAAGGTAACTACACAAAAGGGACAATTAGAAGAACTAATTGAAACCGGGTTTGAAGAATTACAACCGGGTTTGTGGTAAGGTGTCTGCATGGGGATGGAACCGGCGTGCGTCGAGGTGGGGGGAATTTCTTGTCCCTTCCCTTGCAGTAACTCGCTATCGATGGCCGAACTTTCCCCTTAAGGTAGGAGGGGTTAACCACTTCTTCAGTGATGAGGGTGCAGGGGGAACCACTTTTCAGCGATAAGGATCCGCTTCGTCAGCGGCAGGATATCACTTTTCAGCGGGAGGCTTACCTTTCGGTAAAGGGCAGAAGACTGCTCACTAGTCGGTCCGCGCTCCGAGTCTTATTGACTAGCGCGTACCATGAAGAGAGTCGGGCGGCTCGAGCGCATCGGTTGGGGCGCGAAGCTTCGGGGAGTCGAAGCGGGAACCGGAACATGCACTCTAGTGCGCGGGTCTGCCACCGCGGCGCTGGAGAGCTCGACTCTCCGGACAAAAATGAACTTCGCGGATATCCCGTCACGGCGCTGTAGTCGCTCGAGTTTTGGGTGCGAAATGACACGAAGTGTCGAGTCGTGCCCCGTATATATATTGCGTCGCATTTAACAGCTCGACGACTGGCAGTTTTGTTTGTTTGTTTGAATTTAGAGTTATTATAATGGAGGGGCGATTTTCATGCGATCTCGACTAGGAAATGTACATCGGGGGCCTCGCCTTACTCGGCCCTCAAAGGAAGTTCCTCGCTTCGGATCTGGTAAGTGTCAATCTGGACAAATATCACTTGTCCAGATTGAAAGAAAAATATTAAATAATAAAAACAAAATTAAATTAGATAGGTACATAAGCGTGTGGCGATTGATCTCATGTTGTTTCTTGTGTACCGTAGTCTGTTTTAAGTTATCCCCGGAGACATGTCCACTCGGCGAGGAGTTGGGCGAGGACCTTATAGAAAACTCAGGTAAGATTTAAACTTAAGTAATACTTTTCTTCGTACGTACCCGGAGCTTCGAGCTCCTTGCCCCGGTGTCAGAGGCGTCTCCGAGGATTGTCACCTTGACGAGTTTCTGCGTCGCAGCCTTGGAGCTCACATGCACCGGGGTAGCATTAGTCGCATGGGTGTATCGCGAGGGTATTAATGGTTGGCGTACGCGAGGTGTGCGAATGGTGTGTGAATGTTGTACGCAAGGTGTGTGAATAGTGTATAAATGTTGTACGCAAGGTGTGCGAATGGTGTACAAATGTTGTACCCAAGGTGTGCGCATGGTGTATAAATTTTGTACGCAAGGTGTGCGAATGGTGTGTGAATGTTGTACACACGATGTGCGAATGGTGCATTTTATATATTCAAGGTGTGTCAATTGTACGCAAGGTGTGCGGATGGTGTGTGAAAGTTGTACGCAAAGTGTGCGAATGGCGTATTTTATGTATTTAATGTAATCTCTAATGCTTTGTACTTTTTTCAGGTTCGGAGAAGACGCAGGAGCGAAGGCGGCAGCAAATATTTTAGAGTACACCAGGATGGCGTACAACATAATTTTTTCAGCAACCTTTTTTGTCATTATTATTCTTAAATCGTCTTTCTTCGACCTTGGTATCGAAATACCAAGGTCTTCCTTGGTATTTCGTGGGTCCCACGAGAACCGACAATCCATCAATTTCACAGCACTAACAGCTGCTTTTAATGATTCTTTCGTCCAGTTCCCTTGCAGAGCAATTGCTTTTCTCTTGTACTTATTAGGCAGCTAAATCAGATGTGTAGAGAATTTATTATTCGAATACATCACAAGTAATAGTATGGCCATCATACACCGACTGTACATGGTCATCTCTTGTAATCTTCCGGGAGAGGTCACCACATCTAAAATCTGAACAAGGAGAAACAATACATGCGCAAACTTGAGGTTATAACACAGTACTGCTCGTGAGCTATTTAAGGCCTTATATACGTGAACAATTTCAAAAAATTACATTTTTTATTTTATTTTTGATTCCATTAGCCTGAACGGTTAGGAATATTTTAAGTTTTACAGAATTGAAAAATTCACAAAATGGTTAAAGTTACAGCATTTAGAGCGTATTACACATGCCGCGCGGCGCGCCCGACCGCCAACTTCAAAGCCGTTTTTCCACGATTCACTTTTTTGAACCTTGTGAAAGTTCTAACTCTTGAACGAAGGTTCACATCGCTTTGAAATTTTTACAACATATTCTTACTATCATCACCTATCGTGCGAACCACAAAAACAAAAATTTCAATGACATAAAAAAATATAAAAAATGAAATACCGACAGAAAATTGAGTAAAAAAGTTTTAAGTTTCGAATTTTTATTATAATAATTTGTTTTTATAATATTGTTGGTTCACATTGAAGATACATCCATTATGCAATTACAAATATGTTATTTTTTTTCAGACACCCACATCGATGCCGAGAACTTTCACTATCAACGCGCGCGCAAAAAAATACATTGTTTTATTATGTTAAATCTCCGCCATTTGTTAATATTTCTGATTTTTTTACATACTTAACTATCTGCATAAATGATTTGTAAAAAAATGTTGTCTACATAGGCGTCATTTTTTTTAACTGCGTCTAGAAAAGTACCTTAGAAAATCTGCGAAATCACGTAAATAAGGCCTTGTGAAATACAAGAATAACCATTATTTTTATAAAATAACATCACCACAATAAAAAATATGAGTTGTTCAAAAAAATTTAGCAATAAACAAAACAATGAAGAAAAGATTTTACTTGTTAATATTTTTGTCAAACTTTTGCTCGTACACTTCCACCTGCGCACGACGCGAAGAGAATTGGGCAGTAGCAGGTGACTCGAGTAAGTGGTTGTATGAAATATTGCCCTATTACTTTTTTCATATCAACGACTTTTTTCCACGCTTTTTCTAGAAGATTACTGTAAAACGGGGTTAAATTAACGTTAAGGGTAACTTTGACAGTTTTCGGGGCTACTTTAACAGATCGCCAATATACGATTCAATGTGTGCAGTGAGTCCGCGTGGCATTTTTTCTATTGTTGTTCAAATTTGTTGTTCAAGTTGATTTTGATCTCAATGATAATTACTATATAAGACTGCTTAAGTGCCTATAATATTACCCTAGATAGTTGATATTTTTATGTAAAATGGTTCCTCATTAAAGATGACAAATTCATTGTGAAAAATCGTCGTTTTTAATTTAATTCCATGTATAATCGATAAAATATTATTTTTTTTTAAATAAGGCTCCGAAACCCCGCCTCCCTCCGATAAAGCTGAAATGTTGAACAAACCTCCCTTTTAATATTTAAAGACAACTCCTTAAGGGATTTTTGATGACTTGCAATAGTTTTCGAGATATTGAATTTTTAAGTTTTTTTAAGGGGTTACCTGGGTTTGAACATTTCAAAATATCGATATTTTTTAAATTTTATTATCTAATAGTACAATATGTCTAGAATATTCTCCCAAAGTTTTAAATCAATCGGAGTAAAAGTCTAGGAGAGAGAGCCTTTCGGAATTCCCTCCGTTGAGAAAGACCGGCCGGGAGCGACGCAGGTAAACCCATTTTTCTCAAAACATTATTTTTGAAGTCGGTGGACACGATTTCTCAAACACTAATGTACCGATCTTATTGAAATTTTGCACACTTCTTCAAAATAACATTGACTAGTGATTGAACGAAAGTTTTTTTTTCGGTTACAACTAATTTTACATGGCTATACGTAGTGTAAACTGTACCAAAAATTGAGCTATTTTGCACATAACTTTGCCAAAAATTCAAATTTTGAATTAAAAAAAATTGAATTGCAATACTTATCTACTCACAGAAAAAAAACATGGTTTTTTAATTTCAGATAAAGCTATCATGAGTTAGCCTGACCACCACGAGGACACTTTTTTTAGGAGTCTCCGAAACCCAGGTCCCACCAGCTGAATTTCCCAAAATTTTCGGATGCAACTTTTTTTAAATATTGTTGAAATGTTGCTCTTTTATGTGCTTAACATTTTGAATAAAATAATTCATATAATATATTTTTTTAAATAGAGAAGATAACCTTTTTTGGCTTCAAAACTCAAGTAACCCCTCACGGGTGAGATTCCGACCCCCCCCCCTTCGATCAAACTGA
Source organism: Ophion slaviceki (assembly GCA_944452715.1). Lineage (NCBI taxonomy): Eukaryota > Metazoa > Arthropoda > Insecta > Hymenoptera > Ichneumonidae > Ophion > Ophion slaviceki. The sequence goes on from OX101789.1 coordinate 21,469,297, forward strand.
AATTTTGCACAAACCTTCCGTTTATTATTTGAGGACAACTCCGAAAAGGATTTTTAGCGACTCGCAATGGTTTTCGAGGTATTGAATTTTTAAGTTTTTTTTATGGCACGCCGGTTATCTATATATCTGCTACGTCTCCGTTGATACCTGTATATGATATCGCGCTCTCCGTTTTGTCCAAACAAAAATACCCAAACGAACCCAAACAATCCCAAACCTAAAAACTATTGTGCGGCGCCAACAATCCCTTTAGGGGTTGTATTAAAATATTAAAACGAAGGTTTGTCGAAAATTTTAGCTCGACCGCGGTGGTGGGGCGAGGGGAGGGGTCGGAACCTTACTCGAAAACTCACACTCGAGGTTACTTCAACACTTAAAAAAAAAATTGTGGGTGGTGGTGGGGCTCGACTTTTTTATACATTTGATAGCCAAAGGACAAATTGTTCGATTGGACCGAAAAAAGTTGGAATTTAAGATGTCAGAAAAAAGTCACCTACAAAAAACTTCCAAAACCTGTTCAAAGTAACCCCATTTTACTGTATGCATTCACTCGTATTTTCATTATCCTAATTATCCCTGACAAAGTTTACTTCATCTGCGTTTTGGCGAATTAGTCGTTATAATGATGATTCTATGGAGCGTAACTTGAAAACAGCCGGGTAAAAAAGTTTCGATCAAGGAGAGACGGGAAAGTGAGAGTTTGCTGGTACATTCACGACTCTCAAAGCAGAGAAGCTTCGAGCGAGTGGAGCGACGACGATTTCTGTTTTTCCGGCTAAACTTGTCAGTCTGGACCTCCCCCGACACATTTTCATTCTAGATCGCACGTCAATTCCTTCCCCCTTTTAATAGCCGTCTCGAACAATACACGTATAGCTACGTATGCACACTAATTACCCTTTCGTGCATGACGGCGTACAATGGACGCGAGCATCTTTCTCGAGATTTCCTCAAGCGTGTAACAATTAATCTCCAAGCTTCCTCTTCCACCGTATCCATACTTTTGACCCGTATTGTGTTCCGTTTATACGCATGACCGAACACGGGACAATCTTATCCTGCGGAAACGTCACTTTCCACACAATAATTATTTTCCGCATACAATTGCCACGTGTCTCGACATTGTCCCTTTGTGCTCTAGTGCAAAAGACACATCATCGATTTATTGACATCGAGACTGTCGTGAGAATTCACCCGCTGAAATAAGACAACGAAGACAAACCCCTGAAGCTAAGAAACTGGAATTACTAGATTCCAGGAAGTCAGATACAAATTTACAAAAATTATTCAAGTCTTTGAGCTAAAATGGAGTCGATAGAATCCTTTTTCAAATGTCACAATAAAATACGTGCTTTAAAAGTACGACGCATTCATTTAATTCACCTCATGTTCGATTTACATCCGGAAGGAAATCTTCTATCACTTGAGTTTTCTTTTTCGGAGTATCGCTCCGCCCGGATATTGGACGAATAACATATATATAATCGTCCGAATAGAATGTGTTAAATTGGTAAACAAACTATCGGGATGAATAACTTACGCGTATTCGTCCGAATAAATTCTTTATAATTTTGTTTGGATTTTTTGGTTTGGATTGGTTGGGTTTGTTTGTATTTGTTTGGGTTTGTTTGTTTGGGGCGTTATACAGCGTGAACTGCGTAAACTGAACCGCTATCCGGACGAATAATGTACGCTTATTCGTCCGATAACCGGACTGCTAGCCGCAGCGTTTCTTTTTTCTTACACAATGTTTTTCAAAATGATCGATTATGGTCGCAACGTCAAAGAATCGCCATGCCATTGCTTTCCCTTAGTGTATTGTCGTACGTATCTTTTGAAATATCTCAAATTCGCCATCTGCGACGATATGTGAGTCACCTTCTTGATATTAAAAAAAAAACGTATTACCATCACAAGAGTGCGGGTAATAAAAAAAAATCTTTTGACCCGAAGAAAACAGCCAAGGAGAAAGGAATAGTGAATGGCGAAAGGAAAGGCGTGTGACAATACAATGAAATGGCAACATTGAGGAGTTGCGCGAAAAGATATCCCCAATGAGAGAGCTTTTTCCCATTCCCTAAATATCTCTTTCTCTCTCTCTCTCTCTCTCTCTCTCTCTCTCTCTCTCTCTCTCTCTCTCTCTCTCTCTCTCTCTCTCTCTCTCTCTCTCTCTCTCTCTCGCTCGCTCTCTTTCTCCCTCTCTCTGCCTGCCTCCTTGTTTCTCTCGAATACACAGCTTTCTGAAAACCAGCAATGATAGCATCCTCTGGGTTACATCAGCCCCGGATTCAAGCAACTTCAAGATTCTTGATCGCTGTGCCAAGAGCCCCTTTAGAGCCTTTAGAGCCTCGAGAGTGTTTGGCATATATACACTATAAACAATCTCCCCGCGAGAGTACCAATGGAAAATATATCGAAGCTGAGACAAACCTAGAGAGATTGAAAATGTGAAAAGACATCGACAATAAAATTATATCTGTACTCCGACTCGAGACTTTCGAACTATCCAATGAAAATTCTATTCATTGCAGTCCGACGCGATCAGTTGTCGTCTTTAAATATTAGGTTTCGAATCGAACCCCCGTAATCTTCTTTCAACCCTTTTGGAATCAACTTATTTATGATTTAATTTTTTTTCTCGATTTTTACATTCTGTCCGATTAAAGATCTGTGAATTTTTATATTTATATCTGAGCCAACCACGGCGATAGAAACACGTTGAAGAATCTTAAAGCAAACGAAGAAAATTTTTACTAAGCTTGCCGTTTATATTGTCAACAGGTCAACGATAATGTGGGTGCACCAAACTATTTTAAAAAATAATATGACAAAAGGACTCATGGAAAATTGATTTCAAAGCATTTTATGAAGTCTATCATTTCATTAAGTGAATTTTCCATACTGACTGCCGAATCGACAAGTTGAAAAATGGCACGGTGCGTTGGGAAAATAGCAAATAATTGTGAATATTCCACAGACGATGTCTATCCATAAGCATTCTTCAAATTCTCCAAATGCTTTTTGTCTCCTTCATCTACAAGTATTTTACCATGCCATTATTTTGTAATGAATATAATGAACTCTACGTACTTGCACATGTATGCTAAGGTAAGGTAGTGTACAGTGGTGAGGATGCTTGAAGGGTAAATTCTTCAGTGTTTGGATGATGAAACTTGAAACGAGATACTTCAGCATGGTTGAAGTGTAGCACAGAGACGACGTATCACGGACGTATCACTAACATAAACCAGCGTATTTGCATGGCTCACTTGTACAAATGTTAGAGCGATAAATGTCGGCAGTCAGTCTCAGCAAAACCTGCGAGAGTAAAGCTGCAACAAAACGGAAGAAGGAGGCGGAGACGGTAAGGGGGAAAAAGGGTTAGAGGGGTCGTAAAACGATGAGAGAAAATCCATGATATATATACGACTGTGTAAATGGCCTATATGAGGGTATATGTATCCACGATATGTGTATATATATGTGGGGATTTATATCGGGCGAAGAAAAAAAAGATCCTAAAAACCTCAGGAACGTACGAAACATGTGTCGTAGGTACGAGGCACGAATGGCAATGGGAGAAAGACAGCAGAGGATAACGTAAGGAAGCTTACCCTCCTAGTAGGTAAACTCGAGCATAGTCAGACATCGAACTTCACGACCCTGCCTTGCGAAATTTACATTGTATTCCCCAAACTTTTATGCAACTAATAATACATAATAGAAGAATTCATTACAGGCTTTTGCATATCAATATATTTAGTTATTTATTAAGAGACTTAATTATTTATCTAATTGTGAATTTAACAATGTCAGACTTAATTTAACATTAACATATGACGAGAATCATTTATTTTTATATTCATTGAGAGAAACTCAACTGTGAATTTGACAACGGCAGGCTCAAATTAACATTAACTTATTAACGTACAATAAAGACATGATGTACTACATGACTCCATTGCCCAATCTATGATTAAAGCCAAAAATAATTGCCAGAGAGATCATCATTTATGATGAAATTTTTTTTTCCTTTCAATTAGAAGAAATGGATACTAAACACCTCTGAAAAATGCAATCGCTGTGTGATGAGAAGTTGCATGCGCAACTTTTATCTGCTCCCTTTCAAATAGAAAAACTCGGCATATAGCGGCTTTTAAGGTTCTCTAAAATATGGCATTGTGATGCAAAAAAGGAATGAAAACGAGAACGTTGAGGAAAAGGAGAAGAACTGCAGGCGATTTCCCTTGTAGGGGTGTAGCTTGCAGCTCACGACTGCAGTATTTGCCGCATAATAACCTCGAGGCAAAGAGGAAGAATAAGAAGAGGCCAAAAAAGGAGAAGGAAGAAGAAGAACAAGAAAAAGGGTGGTATGACGTCTAGGGGCACTTAAGACGATCTATCGACTACGCGAAAAGCAGCTTGTGCCTCGAGGCTTCCGACGACGTGGAAAACGAAGGAAGGAGAAAGAGAAGACACGGACACGCTCGATAACCTATTCTTTTCGGCACTTTGACCTATTTTCTCCTGATCTATTGGTTTCCGTGCCTAACTTCAAAAGATTTAAGAATAAAAACGGAAATACATTATTGAAGCCAATATCAGATCAGAAATACTGCTTTCTAGCTTACCAATGAATATCGTCACATTTGTAACTATTAAGAAATGTGAGTGGCCACCATAAAGATGATCATCAATGCGTTGTTGGCTACTCCATGCGCTGCAGCTATATCAGCAAACGCGAATTATGTTGGAGGACCCCGGTCAACAACAACAACAACACTAACGACAACGACAACGACAGCGACAGCGACTCCTACTACTACTACTACTACTACTACTACTACTACTACTACTACTACTACTACTATTTTTTTAGGGGAACAATCGTTTAAAGACACCGTATTTTTTCATGGTGGTGTGGGATTTCCACCCACTAAAAAATCCCTATTCATCGCAAGCCATTCCGGAATCGCTGTGGAAGCATATCATCAGGATGGCCGCTATCTCTTCCTCATTCTGGCTGTATTTGCAATTCTCTCTTGTCAGATTCTATTATTTCCATTATTTTGGCCTATTAGTTCATTGACTAGGTTTCCGACTTTCAGCCGGTTCCCAATCCGCAGTGCGCTTGATGCCTTAGTCTCTCCCATCTCCCGCAATGGAAGAAAGTGTGTTCTGCTATATCTGGCTGGTTACAGTATACACAGTTGTCATCGACCGACTTTCCGATTCGTTCCGTGTAGCTTTTGAAGCTCCCATAACCTGACAATATTTGCGTCATGCAGTAGACTGCTTTTCGGTGCTCACAGCTTACCCACTCCGTTATATTGGGGATTAATCTCATAGTCCACTGTGTCACCTCGGAGTTCATTTCCCATTCTCTCTGCCACTCTTGGATGATACCCTCTCTCACAATTTTCTTCAGATCGGAGGTATTTCCATCCCTTCTATTGTAGATTTCCTTCCGTTCTTTTACTAGGAGATCAATGGGTATTGTCCCGGATATCACTTGCGATGCTTTCGTAGATACCGCCCTATAGGCTACTACTACTACTACCCCGCGTCCTAGCCGCTCCAGTTATAACAATAGAAATTCCCGGGACATAAGCTCATGAAATTATATCAAGGTAAATCAACATTTTTCTGTATTCCTTTTAAAAAGAAAAATGTACACTAGATGTTTTGTTGCACGCGTGAAAGGAAAGTTCAGCCAAGTAGGCATATGTATCTCGACATTGAACAAATCATCCTTCATAGTTCGGTACTTCGCACTGTCGTAACATTTTGTAATCAACTTCAAACGGTGTTGCGTAGATGTAAAATGGAATAACGTCGAATATATGGCGAGCGTTTTATCCGAAGCTGCTTGTCTCGAGAATAATAAATAATTTTACTCGATTCCTTCAGTGGATTCTTATTCTCGAAATGTTTCTGCGGGACTTGTCGTTTTTGTGCAGTGAATGCATATATATAGCGATGATATTGCCTATCTCCCGCTTTATTCCGCGAACTGTGGCCTAATCCGGTAAAGGTATATCAAGAAAAGAAGATATATATATATATATATATATATATATATAGAGAGAGAGAGAGAGAGAGAGGGGGGGGGGACGATGGCGAGGGAAAAAGTTGGCAGGAAGACAAAGTGTCAGGACATTCTTTTTCCTCAACAGGAAAAGCGCGAAGGAAGATAGAAGGAGCCCTTCTCTCTAGAGAGGAAGAGATCAGCGATGAGAAATGCAAATTCACAGCTTTCGAAGCTGTTCCATGCTCATACTGAAAATTCCATTGTTTCTTTTTATCCAATCATCAGAAATGTTCAGCGTGCAGCACAATTTCGTCCACTTTTTCCCAATAATTCCATACTTACCCCATTTGAGTCACCCGATCAGTAAGAAAGTGTTTAGGTATATAAGTATCCTCCGAGCTTTTCCAACGAACTGATGTCACTCAAAATTGGTAGGAAGATTGCACAATTTTGCAAACAATTCTGATGTGTGAATAACCCCAAATATAATTCAACTAACGCCGAGAAGTTTTAAATTCTTAATTAGTTAATTAGTCTAAATAGTAAATTAGATTAGAATAATTTCTTGGATTACTTAATTACATTAGAAGAGTAATTTCTTGGCGATATTTGCGAAGTTTCGCCGAAATAATTATTCATATAATGCGAATAAATAGTGACGAGATATCGCATTATGCCTATCTATCTGGCACTGATGAAGTACTGTGTGGCATTTTACGAGTGATTGCTTATCCAATTATTTAAATTTTCTTGAACCGTTTTCGGTGAAAAAAAAATTCATTTTTATTGTATATCCTGAGGTCTAGATAAATGCACCACAAATGTCATGTATATACGATTCTAATGAGAATACCAATGAATTAGAAAACCACGGCATATTTGGCATCAAATTTAATTAAAAGCTTTTTCTTATTAATTTCCACGTATCAATATTTCTTTCATATTGTCTGTTCAATTTTCGAATTAATATAAAAATCCCCATACTTAATATGCATAAGTCGACCTTTCGAGCGACGACGATACAATTGAAAAATCACATAATTTCTCAAGTGTCTGAAACTTACAGGCGGTAACGACTAATCTCTCGATTTCCGGCGAGCACCGTCGAATCGACAAATTTTCTTATATTCGAAGCCCACGGTGTAACCGCAATTATATCGTCGCCTGAGCACTCACACTCTGGAATATCTCGAGAACAAAGTTGCCGGTTATTCGTGTACGTCTATAACTTTCATCGTTTATCTGTATGCATTCTATCGTACACACACACACACACACACAAATATACACAAAATATGTATAGAGCGGTTACTCTGCGGCAAGAAAATCACATGCTGCGCAAGATGACGCAGACATTATTCACGAAAGGATTGGAGAGAATGTTTCGTAGAGGCACGCAAGTTCTCTCGCGTTGAGACTCCAAGACCGCACAATGTTAGGACGAAGAAGAGCGAGGGAGTGAGAAAGAGGAAAGGCTTTATCTGCTGACATCCTTGCTTCCACAAACATCATCTCGGGTCTGAATAGAGATACAGATAACATGAAACGCAGCGGCTGTAACTACTAGCTTCAATCGAGCTCGTCTACTTGAGGCCTGACACGGCCGACCATATTCCCACAATTCTACTACGTTGAAAACTACTCGGACCTATACCGGTGTCAAATAACGCGTAGGAAGACTTTTCATAACAATTTTAAGGGGTTACCCCCACTTGCGATTTTGAAAAAATCGATTTTTTTTTATTGCATTTTTTTGAAGTATAAGTATCCGGGCCCATACTTCTGTATGGGCCCGGAATAGATGACTCTATGTAAGTTTACAAAAAAAAAATATTTTCTTCGTGTAAACTGAAATTGAAACTTTAAACGCGTTTTTCTCAAAATGGCATTTCTGAAGTCGGTGACCAAGATTACTCGAACACTAATGAACCGGTCTTCTTGAAATTTTGCAGGCTTATTTAATACATAAAAATGTAGTCTTTAATTGTTCGATTTTTTTTTAAATGGCCGTTTTATAGTCAAAAAACGGCCGTTTTTTTCGTTAAAATCGAACCATTAACTTTGAGTGTCCGCCATTTTGTGAAAAATGAATATTTTTTAAAATCCTTCGATTAAAGACTAGTTTATACTTATATTTGACTAAATCCATCCGCATTTTTTTTTCAGATGATCCACTTCGCCGCAATGTTGGTCACCGCAAACCGTGTATATAAAAACATTATTTCATTGACGGCCATTTGCCACTAAACAATGTAATATTTTTCAATAAAGAAATTACCGAAAGTTCTTCAAGATGTGTTCTTTAAGATGGTATATTGATCGATTAAAAAAGTTTTGTAGTTTTCTTTAAAAAAATTCATGAAAAAGCCCTTTTTGCGCTACAAGTGGGGGTAACGCCTTAATACACACCTTGACATACACTTTCTTCAAAATTCACACACACCTTCATAAAAATCGACACACACCTTTATAAAATTTGACACGCACCTTCAAAGAACCTAATCAAATAAAATCTAGATAACAATTTTCAATAGCTGATAATTCCTTAGACGGTAGGTTGGTCATGATTATTACTGTGGATAATCATAAGTGCTAATCGTAGTTATGTTCATTTGCAAAATCAAATCGATGCCTGAAATTATGAAACAGTAATCGCGAAATATCGGGCATAAGCTTAAGTAATTGAATAAAGCATATATATAAAACTACGAAACGCATTTCGTTACAAACATCAGCACTGTTCGACATAAACATGAAAGTAAAATTAAATGAAACAGCTGTAACACTACTAGCTCGTACCTTCTACCATCGCGACTACGTGAACCACTACACGTCCGACTATAACCTTAAAATTCTACTGCGCTGAATACTGCTTGGACGTTTCTCGGCGACACGAAATGCGTAAAACGAATTTTCATCACAGTTTTAATACGCACGCTAATAAAGCCGGAATAAATGGCGCCCAAATGAAAATTTGCAATGGATCGTCATTTCTACACGATGAGTTAGTTATTGAGCTTATTATTGTTATTAATGTTACAACTCTAATCATAAAAGAGCTCATATAATCGCTTGAAATAATCGTATTGCCATAACAACTAATTGGATGGGCTGAAATACGTCAGAAAAGTGGAAAAAAATGAATGCACCAATTACTGCGTCCAATTTAATTAGTATATATTTTATTGAATTGTAAAATCATTTCTGGTTCGGTTAAGGCCACAAATAAAATATTAAGTGACAGGTTTACAAAATTATAAAATGAAGTTGTTTTATAACAGGCAGTAAAAAAATGGACAAATAATCGTAGTAAGCGTGGGTGTATTGATGATAGGGGAGACCGGGGCAAAATGGTATAGCGGGGCAAAACGGTACCGGGGCAAAACGGCACTGGGGCATAATGGGATCGGGGCATAATGGGATAGCAAAAAAATGAAGTTTCTTGGTGCTTGATTTGGGGCAAAATGGGATAGGGGCAAAATGGGACAGAGAGGAATGGAATATCAAATTGGGGCAAAATGGGACACACAAAAATGAAGTGTCGCAGCCCGCTGAATTTGGGGCAAAATGGGATGACAGGAAAATTCATGCTTCGGCTCTATGAAAGAGCTGTTGAAACATAATCTAATCTAAATGGTGCTTGTGGTTCGTTTCAGTCCACATATACGCAGATAATACGGACTGACCGATATATTTGTCGACACATATCCGTCGATTTCATGGGGAGCGGCGGTTCTAGTTTCATAAAACAATTTACGTAAAAATTGACAAGAGTTAGATTTTCATCAATCGCGTCAGATTATAAAAATTACTTGATTATTTAAATAATTAATAACGACAAAGAAATTGTACCAATCGAATAAGAACGCTCAAATAACAATTTACGTCAAGTTTGGTACAGTTCTGACCGCAGAATCAAAAGTAATTGTTTAACAAACTTTAATAACAAATGAAAAATTAGTATTTTTTTGAATGTTGAAGTACTTAAATTTACTAGATTCAACGAATCCTGACGAGCCGAGCACGAACTGTTGTTGTAAAGTCAAAAATTCCACTGTCCCATTTTGCCCCGATCCCGTTTTGCCCCAACCGCCTCTTTCTGAGGAGCCTGATTTTCTCCGGCCCATTTTGCCCCAGTCCCGTTTTGCCCTAATGACGTATTTTCCAGCAGTGTTGATTTTCACTATTCCATTTTGCCCCAAACCCGTTTTGCCCCGGTCCCATTTTGCCCCGGTCCCATTATGCCCCGCTATACCATTTTGCCCCGGTCTCCCCTACATATCGCGTGTGTAAAATCGACATTTATATATAGTATTATTTATATAATATACTTATATTATTATTATTCGTTTTATATTGCTAATTAACCATCGACCGCAGTCGCTGAGTCCTTGTTATCTTTGGGTTTTCTCTGTTTTCTGTCTCGTTGGATATATGAATGTACCATGAGGGCTATCAATTCGACATGAAATTCATTAATTCGATGACAAATTTATGGCGACCCAAATTGTAGAACTTTAAGATCCCATCTATGTCGAAAACCTCTGCTGCATGTAATTGAACGAAGCATTCCTAATTCATCATCAAGACACAACTACATGTATTGTTAATGCTGTTTGATGCTTACATACATGTACCAGTATAGATTTTCACATATTGCTATCAATTATTCGAAAATATAATTTCGAAACGCATTTCCCAATTTTACCCTAACGATAAAAGTAAAAATGATAATTGATTTACTTCAGAGGAATAGCAATTGTTATGGTCATTGGTATAGATTGAAAAGTAGAGAATGCAATGGAGAACTTGGAACATGCGAACGTTTCGTGTCTAGAACGAACAGATACAACGTTAAAGTCGATCCCGCAAATTGTGCTCGATTGTGCTCGTGGTAGGATTAACCGCAAGAAGTCATAGTCCTGCAATTACTCTGCAATGATTTATTGTTATCGCGACGAATTTCAAACGGACGAACCAACGCTGATGAAGTATTTTTTACTAATAAATTTTCCAAACTATCCAAATTCCCTGTTACGTATTGAGAATTATTCCAGTCCTACCAGATTTTTTTTCAACTTTGAAACTCTTACGAGGCGGCATTTCGAGGACAAAAATATGATACACGTCGAGTGAGAGACTCTTCGTTATTGGCTTTTTTTAGGATTTCGTTATTAATTTTCGAGGACTTTCCCTTTTCATCTAGACCCCCAATCTCTGCATAAGATCAGTTTCAAGAGTTTCGCTCGATAATTACGCGAAGTTTTAGTCCACCGAGAGGGCCCGTTGGATTTCTACGTGCTGTATAGTACAATATGGCGTCACGACAATAGTGCACTCCCGCAATGCTTCTTTAGAGAGACCACCCGATGCCTCCTTCTGTCCCTTCACCCGTGAACTTTAAGTGAGTCACGAAGGGCATAGTTACCTTGTACCGCCGCAATGTGCTTGAACTTCTCTTCATATCTGACAAATAAGTCATGGGTACTTCCTCGTAGTCACCTATACTTTTCCTCCGGATTGCCTTCTGTGCTTACCTTCAGACCCTTGCATTTCGCTCTGGCAAAGTTGTCCTAGTTACGTAATATACCAAACATAATACACGGAAATTCCTATATCTGGCTCATCTCTCACCGACTTGACATAACTATGTCCTCTCAAACACGAGTGTTCACAATAGTTCCGAAGTGGAGCGAGCTTTATCGGCAGGTCATCCACTATCTAGCTGTATGCGTGCTGCACCGCTGTTATCCCCATTATCACATACAGACTCATCCCTCTAGCCCTCTCCCCCTTTTCCTTTGTCTGCGCCTTCTAATATTGTATGTACGCTCCAAAATTGTAGCAAGAGAACCGACAACGATGAGGAAAGTCAGTAGACAATAATATCGTTTGATCATTTTCAAAAGCGCATGATTAACAGGGATAAAAAACGAGGATGTCCTCGATCGAGATTCAACATATTTAAGGCGGAATATACATTTACAACGATCAAAAAATCGATTTTATTTTTTTTTTCTACAAACGACAGAATATATGTATAATATTTTCCCAAAGTTTCACAGCGAAATACGAAAAACTTCTAACGCTACTGCGGATTCGGAACGGGCGTGAACTTCAAACGCGTTTTTCTCAAAACTGCATTTTCAAAATTGGCGTGCAGGATTACTCAAAAACTATTAAGCCGATTGAGTTGAAACTTGGTAGAAATGTTGATAATATTGGTACCTTCTACTTGACGAGAATTGTTTTTGAAAAATTGGAAAAAACACTACTTTTTTAATGCATATTTTACAGAAATGTTGCGTGAAATGTTGATTTTTTTTTGTAAATGCGTGCCATTTTCTCAAATTTGCATTTTCTTCATTTTAATTACCGTCACATAGAAACTATACATGTTCTAACTGAAAAAATGTTTGAACTTTTTTGCAAATCAAAGTCTACGGGAAGTTAGAGTTTACGCCGATTCGCAACTCCCCCGCGACCTGCCTGTAACACTCTACCACAGCTCCGCAATTTTCATGATGAATTAATTTAAAAACATTGTTTCGTATACTTAAATATACTATTAAAGTATACCTCAAGTTTGATAATTGTAGAATCATTATTTCTTAGTTTAAAAAATCCCTCAATATTGCTTATTTTCTTCCTGTCTGTATATTCCGCCTTAAAACCACAAGAAATCAACCCCCTTAGTTGCTTAATTTTGAAAAAGTCATAATAAATTATTATAGCAAACGATAAACTGGAATAAAAAATTTCGCGCAAATTTTGTCGATTGAGAAATTTTTACATTTATTGTTAAAAGTTGCGGCTATAAAAATTATTCTGCTAGTTGCATTTTTCCAAGTATTATTATTAATATTTTCTTTAAACATCCGATGACCCCCTGCTTTTATTGTCGTTGCGGAATCTCTAGATTTTTTTTCACGCGTGAGCAGTTTATGCCAGGCATCTAGATTTATTTAGTATATGAATTATTAGATAGATCCGTGGGGTCACCTGCATAAATACCGTATAAATGAGACGATTTTTAGAGTCGTAATTTTTCATGAAAATTCGGCAACTCGGCTTGAAGTTTTTATTTATTATTTATTTACCAGTATACTAGGATGTATATTGACTTTATTATAAACAAAAATCAGATGATTGTTAAATATTCGGGTTCGTGAAAGGAATACCTTAATAAAATAATCGAAGTTGTTCAGCTCTGGCCTACTGTTGCTTTTTTATTTGTATCGAAATTAACTGAATACGGGCTACATGCAGGCTCGGAAAACCAATCTCTGTCGAGTGATCTCAACTGCCGAGGGGGATTCACCTCTGCAGAGCCGTGCTCTTTGTTGCAACCTGGATATATAACGTTGCCAATTATGCGATATCATTGTCGCTGATGCAGAGCATGGTCCGTGGACGATATCATTGTCGGTTTACCTCGACGATGGAGCGCATACGTGCAATATCGTAAATTAGAGTCTACGTGTATATGGTTTAGTACGTTCGAGGTAATCTGATTGAAGTTGCGATACTATTGCGTTATTCCAATCATATAAAGTGGCTGCGCAGATCTAATTTTTCTTCCAAATAAATCCATTGAGTTTGATACGACGTTGCGAGATTCTGCAATTTAAAAACGTATAGAATTGAAACGTTAATTGTGAAAAACGCACACATCGAACAACAAAATTGTCTATTACAAAATTATTTTTTCCCGGATTCAATATTTTCTACAGTAGCAAAGGAATATCAAGTCCGCAAAACGTCATAAGGCCGAGATGAAGTATTATTGGATTCAATGAAATACACGCCAAGGATATTGATTTCAAAATATCCGGTACCTTTTATTATTTAATTACTTGGCAAGTGCTCAAACTACATCGTTTTGATGGATTATACTTATTATAATAATGGTAGTCTCGAAAAAAGTATTCGAAACGAAGGAATTTCTTACACCAAGTAACGATGGCTGCTTCACCGCAAACATCGCAGGTCAGTGCATTTCGCAAAAAACAACGTTGTACTGGATTTTCACATACTGGTGGTTTTCTACGTAATTCCTATCGTACCACACATATTCGTAAAAGTTTATAAACCGTAAGAAATAAAACTCGTTGTGCGTAAGAGATCGTAACATAAGTTTGTTGCTTCAAAATATTGGGGTGAATAGATATTGATGAAAATGTTACTAGTCGTTATGGTATATTTTCCGAATACACTCAAAAGGAGACCGGAGGCTTCTGCACTCGTTTATTAAATATTACATTTTGAAGTTTAGGTTAATCTCAACAACGTCGCTACCATTTCAGTTTCTTGCGTATAGCTTCTACATATGTGAAGAATGTGACCCAAAAAACGAATACGGTGTATAAGATGGTGCAAAGAACAATATTCCCGAAAAAATACGGGTAACCGATCTAATTAATGAGAATGTATGAAATGTAGGCGATCAGTATACAAAAAAGTTTGGCTTGTTGAGACGTATATGTATTGGAATGTGGCAACGTAGGATCTATGGGAATAGCAGAACCAATCGGAGACCTAAAAATGATTTAACAACAACCTTAACAATATTGCCTCTTACGTGTAGATCAACGTCGTCATCGTATAAAATTTTTACATCGAGAAATTGTTTGATAAAGTTTTTGCCATAGACTGCCAAAGGCAACATTGTTCCCTTTGTATTTGCAAGAATTGTTGGCCGGTACTATGTATTATATAATAATCCGCCGAAAAAACTCCAAGAGAACCATCCGAGAAAAAATGCTGTGCGCTTCCGCGACGGGATTCGAACCCGGGATCTTCCGATTGCCGGTCGACTGCTCTGACCACTGAGCTTACCTCACCTTACCTACCTGCAGGAATACGAGATCTGTCCGGAGAGTAATGAGACTAAAAAGATGGAGGGGGTAAAGTCCCAGCTTTCGTAATTTTAGGTAAACTACAAGACCGTGTCCAGCCTCGTTCCAACTCGCTTAAAGTACGTACACATGTTTTTGTGAACCTCGGATACTGACCCTCGTCACACGAAACATGCAGGCAAACTTGGAACAGCGTTACGCAATCAAATTTTGTGTCAATTTCGGCAAATCTGCAACGAAAATCATGGTAATGTTGAAAAATGCGTACGGCAGTGCTTCCAAAAGCATAAATTTTCAGTTGGCACAAGGAGTTGAAAGGCGGTCGGGGAAGTATTGTATATAGACCTCAATCGCGGTGTATGCGTCGTAAAATTGCACAATCGTCGATTCTTTATCACGGCAACGCTGCAAGCCCCACTTCTTTGCTTGTGAGAGAGTTTCTCAGTGAAAAAATCAATCACCGTTCTCCGCCACCCTCCGTACAGCCCACACTTGGCCCCGCGACTTTTTTTGTTCCCTACATTGAAATCACACTTGAAGGGAAAGATTTAGCCACTACTGACAACATCCGAAAAAGCTGTGATGCACACGCTCAACAGCCTAATAGAAAATGATTTCATCCATTGGTTCCATACTTTGAAAGAACTCATATTCATTGATAATTTCTCTTCAATGCACAATAAAACAATTGTCTCATTACTTACCGGACAGACCTCGTAATTATAACTTTAATATCTTTTTCATGCACATCCATTTCTCGAAATGCAGTGGGATATCTATAAGTCTAAGGGTCCAGAAGTATCATCGATTTCGGATCAGTATTGGGAATGAACACTTCGTGAAACAATCGTTTGACATGATCAGTCGTTAATTTTCCAAACTTCGCAGCTAATATCATTAATATTGAACGTAGTTATAACTTTAAAATATTTTTCATGTATATCCATTTCCGAAATGCAGTCGGATGCTCCATGCATCGAGAGGTATCATCGATTTCGAAACAGTATTGAGAATGGACACTTCTTGAAACAAACATTTGTCATAATCAGTCGTTAATTTTCCAGACTTCGAAGCCAATAGCAATGCAAAATGTGATTGCGACTAAAATCCATGTTTGCTGAGTTGTTTTTTACGTTTCGTCTGTAGAATACGATACCCAGGCCAGTGACTATTATTTTCCGTTATGAAAGTAAGAGGTATAGGAACTGGAGCGAAGGCCTAGCTTTTTGAAAACTCTTAGATATAAATTTGTGTTATGTTGTTTGATTTGAAGCTCCCGAAGAGTAACACGTATTTGTATAATTTGCACACGTTGAAAATTGAATTTCCGATTATTGCATTATTATGTACGTGTACAAGCATTACGTGCCATTTATCCTCCCTGAATGGGGTTGATACGTGCAGTGCATCATTTCTTATGTCCTTTATACAAGGCGCATTTTCTTTCCGTAACCCCGCAGCCGGATGGAATTGTCAGAGGAAACCTTCTCGGTGATTCGTATTTATGACATTACCTACGTGAGATGTTGTAGACCAGTTCCCGTATTCAATGTTCTTCAGAGTGTGTCACATTTCGTCTCCACAAATGCAGTGCCTTCAACTAGATATTCTTCAATAACGTGTTTTATGAGGAGGCTCTTGTCATTATAACTATTGATATTCGGGGAAAATATTTTGAAATCCATCGTTATTCTAGCTGCAAAGGTCGATCCGCGACGTGGTTTCGCAGCTGAGGGCGATTCCACTATGCCAATGTCAAACATGACAATGTTCCAACTACCTACAATCACCAATAAGGTGTCTATCCCCAGTTTTCTAAAACAATTCGTTTTTTTAATTTCCGCCACAGCTCTTATCTATTCACGAACGTATGATTGTTAATTTTTCTAGTGTTCGAATTGGCAGTTGTGTCCTGAACCGTGATGGGTTCATGGATGCGGTTATTTTTTGTTGTACAGGCCCATAGTGTTTTTCTCTTTTGGTTCTGTGGTTTTATCTGTAGGTTGGGGATACCTGCTATCGGTTTGGTGGGCCTCTATAGACATTTGATTGACCAGTCCACATGATGAGTAGTGTTACAGGCGATATAGTTGATAGGGATTTTTTTGTGCAGCTAACCGGTGGTTCCTGTTGCATTTGCTGCAAACTATGCTGGTATCCAGCAGTTTATCGTTATAAGCGTGAATCATGCACGTTTTCTGCATGTTTGTAGCAGCGGGGGTGGTGAGCTCGGCGATGCTTGTAAATATTTGGTAACGAGGTAAATTCCTTCATTCAAAAGTTAGCGAAAAGCGACGGCATTCCTTATCTCCGGTTACTCCTATCAGAGTCATTGGTTTTGATGTCACACGGCATATTATACGCATACAGTAGCAGTAGGAGATGTTATAATCCTTCAGAGAATGACTTATTTTTCCGTAATCTATTTCGTAGTCCACCTGAGTAATCACCGCGGTGAACGTCACTGGCCGGGTAAAAGAACACTCGTTCGGTCGGTTCGCGGTTTTAATATAGCTATCGACCATTTTTTTCTTATGACAGCTTATCAAGGAGACAGAGCGCTTCCTTAACAGTATTGGATATCAAAAGAAAGTCTTTCGATGTTTACAGGATTATGTCTTTTGACAGCGCTACCCACCTTGGTCCACTGTTCCACCAGTGCTACTCTTGATTTAATTAGCGTTTAATTAATTAAAAATAGCAATGTGCTGAAGATGCAGCTTGAACTGAACTCGATATAGATGCCTCATTTAATTCAGCAAGGCATTGGTAAAGCACGTAAGTACAATCATTCGAGAGAAAATATTGTACCGAAACTTTATTTGCGATTTTGTCGAAACTACGTTTTTTTAGGAGTTGGAGATATCAACTTGGAATTTACGCAACGATAGTGAAACACTTTAACGCATAACGTAAACCTAAAACAATGATTAAAAAAATGGTTAGCATTTTTTAATAGAAGATTTCTCGAATTTTCCTGTACTTTTTTGTCTTGGACCATGAATTTATAAAATTGGATTATTTTTCTCTATTTTTCAGGTTCGCTCAAGGGGAAATAATATAAATTGATTAACGGCATTTGGTTTTTGTAAAAATGTTCAGCAGTTGGAAAGAAATTGTGGTAAAACCTAAATTCCGACGTCTTCAAAAACTACACTCATACACTTGTTTTCTGGTTTTTGGGTTTGGGTTTGGGTTCGTTTGAACAAAACGGAGAGCGCGATAACATATATAGACATGAACAGAGACGTAGCCGATATACATATATAGTCGGCGCGCGTTAAAAAAAACTTTGAAATTCAATATCTGATAAAATATTGCGAGTCGCCAAAATCCCTTTAGGGGTCGTCTTAAAATATTAAAAGGAAGATTTGTGCAAAATTTCAGCTCGATCGGAGGTAAGGGGGTTATCGGAACCTTGTCCTAATAATGGAACTTGAAAGTACGTTTTATATATAATTTATTTTTTGTGAATTGATTAGACATGCTTATTTATTTTTTATTCGCAAGTCTCAATAGTTTAGGGCGAGACATACATTTAGACAGGAAAAAAAGCAATATTGAGGGATTTTTCAAACTAAGAAATAATTATTCTACAATTATCAAACTTTAGGTATACTCTAATCGTATATTGAAGTATACGAAACACTTTTTTTAAAATTAATTCATCATCAAAATGACGGAGCTGTGGCAGAGTGTTACAGCAAGGTCGCCGCGAAAGTTGCGAATCGGCGTGCAGTCTAGCTTCCCATAAACTTTGATTTGCAAAAATGATCAAATATTTTTTCAGTTAGAACATGTATAATTTCTATGTGACGGTAATTGAAATGAAGAAAATGCAAGTTTAAGAAAATGGTACGCATTTACAAAAAAAATCAACATTTCACGCAACATTTCTGTAAAATGTGGATTAAAAAAGTCGTTTTTTTTTCAATTTTTCAAAAACAATTCTCGTCAAGTAGAAGGTACCAATATTATCAATATTTCTACCAAGTTTCAACTCAATCGGCTTAATAGTTTGTGAGTAATCCTGCCCGGCAATTTCGATAATGCAGTTTTGAGAAAAACGCGTTTGAAGTTCACGCCCGCTCCGAATCCGAGCGGTGACGCACAGCGTTGACGGACTGTAACGATAGAAGTTTTTCGAATTTCACTTTGAAACTTTGGGAAAATATTCTGCATATAGTTCTATTGTTTCAAGAAAGAAAAAAATTAATCGATTTTTTATCGTTGTAAATGTATATCCGCCTTAATGGTGGAGATTCTAAGTCCACATTTGTACCAACGAATCTTAAGTACAATGTCAAATATCACGCGCTGTAAGTATATTCATATTGCGACGTGGTTTTTTAAATCACCGTTTCAAAGTGCTGCAGCTACAGTTCCCGATTCTCGATGGCTTTAAGTGAGTTCCGTTAGACGTTTCCGTTTTCGCCTTTTTGTACGTTAGGCGGTTTCGCTGTTTTGTTTTCATTGAAGTTTAAGATTGGCGTGCAAAACCCGGTCGAGCGTCGTGTCGCTGAAAGTAACGAGCAATCCGACCGAGGGAAGCACTAAACGAGATCTCTCTGAGAATTGATGCTGGCCCGGTTGCAATGCCGCCGCCCCAAGGTGCATCTCACTGCAGGGTGGGCGGTACGTTGCGTTACGGGCGAAGGTCGGACCTCGAACCTTCATCAAAGAATCTCACTGCTACCGAAGGCAAAACATTTTGTACCTACATATCGTTAAGGGGCCTACGCGAGCTTGAAGTTTGAAAAATACGATTTTTTTATTGCGTTGTTTTATAGCTTAGGGTCTTAACTTAAATTTGCGTAAAAGATTTTGTGAAAATTCGAAAAATTGGCCGAGTTATGGCGATTGTTGTGAAGGGTCAGATCGCCCACTGTGCTAAGGCCTTTACTGCAATTTACCATTTTCTGCATTTTTCTCAAAATCATGTTTCGTGCAATGGTGAAAGTTGTATCCCAAAATTCGTCTGATTTACTTCCAATTCGGACAGAGCTAAATAACATTTTCTATCGTATGAACGGATGATTTTTTGTGTGGTTATCTATTTGTTGATAACGAATGCTTATAATTGTTTTTCTTCTCGATAATCCCGTCTTTTTACTACAGCTTGCTATATCCGTGATTAAGGCGTTACCCCCACTTGTAGCGCAAAAAAAGGCCTTTTTCATGAATTTTTTTAAAGAAAACGACAAAACTTTTTAAATCGATCAATATACCATCTTAAAGAACACATCTTGAAGAACTTTCAGTAATTTTTTTATTGAAAAATATTACATTGTTTAGTGGCAAATGGCCGTCAATGAAATAATGTTTGTATATACACGGTTTGCGGTGACCAACATTGCGGCGAAGTGGATCATCTGAAAAAAAAATGCGGATGGATTTAGTCAAATATAAGTATAAACTAGTCTTTAATCGAAGGATTTTAAAAAATATTCATTTTTCACAAAATGGCGGACAGTCAAAGTTAATGGTTCGATTTTAACGAAAAAAACGGCCGTTTTTTGGCTATAAAACGGCCATTTTTTCGAAAAAAAAAAATCGAACGATTAAAGACTACATTTTTATGTATTAAATAAGCCTGCAAAAATTCAAGAAGATCGGTTCATTAGTGTTCGAGTAATCTTGGTCACCGACTTCAGAAATGCCATTTTGAGAAAAACGCGTTTAAAGTTTCAATTTTAGTTTACACGAAGAAAATATTTTTTTTTGTAAACTTACATAGAGTCATCTATTCCGGGCCCATACAGAAGTATGGGCCCGGATACTTATACTTCAAAAAAATGCAATAAAAAAAAATCGATTTTTTCAAAATCGCAAGTGGGGGTAACCCCTTAATAAAACTCTAAAAAAGCATCCTGTCATAAGAAAGTTTTATTATAATACAAAAAGTACATTTCTTTATTTTTCAGTGCATCACCCTAGTCGCTTAAACCACTTACAACGATTGTTCATACAACAATCGTGGCACTTTGTTTGAATAACAATAACTTAATTGTTGATCAATATTTTCCATTGCAAAAAAAACTCAGGCTTGGCGCGACTATATATTAATTGCCTGTAAAATCGAGACTACGGTGTCCCAATGTTCTCATCAGTAAAAATGATTGAAAATCAATCTGTTTTTTGGACTCCAAAATTATGCAGACCCGTTAAGGTAAGGTAACTCGGCCAAATAAGCACTAGTTATTCTGCAGTCATTCGGGCACTGAAATTCTCGATATAAAGAACCTTCGGTTACCGTGATCGGTGAATAATCAGTCATTCTCGAGCCTCCAACGAGGATGTTCGGCTGTCGCAGCACCGTGTTGACACGTTTTTTCTGTAAATTCGTGTCATTTGCAATTCACGTTTGCAATTGAATTAGTTCCTGTTTGACGGAATGTAAATAGATCGAAAATGTTTTTTTCTTCAGAATTTCCTCGCCTAGTAAGTAAAAAGTGTTCATACTCAAGAAGGGTAGTTCAAAGAAGAAGAAAGAATCTGTAGCGTTCTTGCGATTTCCGCGTTTATACCCCGGAAAAAGTGTCTACGAGAACACTGCGAGAAACGTGGTAGGTTTGTGTACTATAAATATAAGCTGCCTGCATCGAGAAGTTGCAAAAGCGGTGAGAGCATATACACATAGCTATGTCGAGAATTTCCCTTGCTGACTCCGCAAACTACCCGGGTAAATCTTCAATTTCATTTTCGACTCTATCTGCGATGCTCTCTCTTCAGGTTCTCTTCTTCCATCGCCGTACTCGTTTATCCGGCTCGTTCTTCTCATTCGCTATCTTCGTAACTCATCGAATTCATTACTTATCACAATAACCTATCTCTTCCTCGCACACTTGCACCCCCACCCACCTCTCTCCCTCGCTCTCTCTCTCCTTTTCGTTTTCCAACTTTTTCTTCTCCTCGCCCGGTGGTTTTTTCTGTTGAACAGAGCTTTGCGCAAGCTCAGCCATGCAAAGAAGATCTATGTGGAAGAATTGTTCACATGCAGAAAAGCTCCACTTGCCGCACGAAAAATGAAGCCTCCACTTCTCACCCCCCCTCCCTCTCTACCGCTCTCTCCCTTCCCCCATTTAAATTAGTGATCACCTTGATATTTTAGCATTCGTATTATTGTTAATTCAGTTTATCACGATCTTACGTAAGAGCTAAAAGCAAAGATTCAAAAGTTAATAAATGTGTGCACTCGGGTTTACCTTCGATTTACGACGCAGTGTACACATTACGATTTACCGACCTCGCCTGGGTTGGCTTTCGGTCGGAAAGCGTCGTATTTATTTTCAAGGGGTTTTCGTTTACCCTATTTTGCATGTGTGTGCCCTGAGTTATATCAGTAGACTTTTGATCAACGTGGATAGTAGTGGCAAAGCTCTACGCATTTCCCAGCACAGATCCTCCACTTTCCTATGTACCGCACCGTACAAAAAATCATTCTGTATCGCCACTTGTTAACTTCGGTATTCAACACCGGTGGATGTGCACCTTGTCACCTTCGAAAATCGATTCTGCAGCTATCTGGCAATGTCGAAGAGCCAGTGATTTGAGACTACTTGAACATAAAGGGTGTCTCAAAATGACCTGATATTTTAATTTATTAATAAAATGTATTATTCAAGTGAATACTTCTTATTTATTTGAAAAGTACGACTAGCTTAAGAGGTTATATACGGTAATTTTTTTCGAAAAATTAAATTTTTTTTCGTAATGTACATATATTTAAGTACAAACACAGAAAATGTCTTGTTAATCCGGCGAATATTCTCGAAGTTACACGTATATTTGTAATTTTTTTTTACCATATGTAAAGTGCTTATGAAACTTTAAACGCGTTTTTCTCAAAACTGTATTTTTGAAGTCGGTCAGCAAGATTTCTCGGAAACGGCTCAACCGAACAGTCTCAAATTTTAACACAATCTTTTCAAGTATACTTTTTGGTAACTAATCGAAGGTTTTTTCTCACCGATAAATATTTTTCATTTAATAAACGATTTAAGGGCTAAATTTTTGTCAAAAATCTTTTTTTTTTAGAAGCCGCCATATTGTCAAAAATTATTATTTTGCTTATTCCTTCGATCAATTACAAGATAATCCATTATATTAACGAAATATCTTTGGTTTTTTTTTTCATTTTAGTTGATCCAGTCTAAGAGATATGCTCCCGGAGATCAGCTATAGCAGCTTTCAAAATAATTATTTTTACAAATAAAAAATGTTGAAATACAGTTGAAAGTTACCATAATATGTGTACAATTTTCTACGTTTATAGATTTAAAGGACTTCTCAAGAAAGAATCTTGAAAAATCGATCCTTTTGAGCCTCCTGATTGTATATAACCCCTTAAGGGGCCTAACTTAGGGTCCTACCAGTGTGACACTTAAAAAAAATCGATTTTTTTACCTTTTTCGTTTATACTTTCAAGAATATGAAATGAGATTTTTCAAATTTGCTGACATTGTAACTCAAAGAGCAATTATCCGATTGACTTGACATTTGAACTGAGTACTCTTGCATTTATTTACTCTACAATGACGCAGGATATTTTTGATTGGATGAAAATTGACGATTTGGCATTGAAAAAAACGACCATTTTATAGGCAAGATAACAGACTTTTTTTTCATAACTACGCCATCTTGTTAAATTTTGATATTTTTCGAAAATCCTACGTCAGTGTACAGGAACTACTTTCCAGTTTAACGACATTTTTTTCCTTTTTCGGTTTCAGCTACTCAGTCGACCGGAATCATGTCAGCAGTGGAGGAACTTTTTTTGGCGCCTCCGAAGGCAGCGCATAAGTCGCTTGGATCTCAATATTTTTCTATGAAAAAATTGTGTAATATAGGTTAAATATAGCCAAATATATTCTTAATTTTCCGAAACATTTAATTGAGTACTTTTCTTGCAAAAAATTCCCGAAAATCACCCAAATTTTCAGCGTTCACACTGGTATAGCCCCTTAATTTTAATATAAGGTACAAACATGGAGGTTGTGTGTGGAACACAATACAAACCTATGCTTTCCAAAAAAATATTGAAGCTCGTTCGAATGTTGCAAAAAAATTTGTAACTTGGAACACGGAACAACAAATACGGAGTCAAAAATCAATAGAATTTCTTCGGATGAACGTTCCTGGTGATGGAGAAGGATAGAAGAACCTCTTTTACCGCGTCATGTTAAACAAACACCGATTTGCAGACACGATGGATCAACATAGGTCCCTATAAAGACGTTTTCAAAACAATTTACTGGAATCGATTGAAAATATGCCGGTGCCAGAGCGTAATGTTAAATTCCAAAATGTTAACGCTCCCAGCCATTCTGCAACGAGAGAGAAAAATTCGCTCCACTCTCAGTCGTTTCAGACAATGGAGTGGCCAGCTCAAAGCCCAGACTTAAATTCAATCGAAAATGTCCGGGCTCATTTGAAAGGAAGTTTTGATGTGCATATAATGCGTCGCCAATAACAACAAATTATTTTTGGGAAAGAGGGCAAGAACAGTGGTACTCGATTATATCGGAATACTGCGAAAGTCTAGTACAAAGTATGCTTAAACGTATTCGCGGTACTATTAACCCTTCGACTGCACACTTCCGCCACGAACCTCTGACTACATATGGGGCCGATGCGACCCCAGACGTTTTTCAGGTCGTTGTATTTCGGTAAATATGATTTTTTTATAGAGACGTTTCTTGTAGTCGATGGTCTTTATTTCATGGCCCAAATTTTAGTTTTCAGAAAAACCAAAATTAAGTGCCCAAACATTTGTTCAAAGTGAAAGATGCGTTAAAAAGATGATATTTTTTTTTCAAAAAATAAAAAAAAGTCCTTTGAGGTTTTTAAAGAGGAAGGTTTGTAGATACGACAAAAAGACAGTGTCGACCGTTTTTCCAAAAAGTATATTTATTCGGAGGTTTCAATTTCAGCACTTTCGGGATACTGAAAAATGGAAAAAATCGACTTCCCCGGCAGATTAATTGTTAAAAAATGTATATTTTTTACATTTTTTTCACATCAATGACTTATTATTTTTCACATTCTCCGCAATCGACGCATAAGTACATTCGGAGCTCGTTGCACATAGTCCTCCTGCATAACAGACACTTGCTTTTAGTTTTATGATCGGCATTCTAAATACATAATTTACTAAAGTAGCGCAAAATAAAAAATATCTATGAGCATTTTCTATCGTAACTCACTTACATGTAGTAATAAAATACCAAATTTCCAAAAAAAAATAATGTTTTCACTTTCACCGCACTACTGCATAAACGGGGTCAACTCGACCCCAGGTCCTTTTTCGACAGCTGCCCTCAGTACACGGGCAGGATGTATGATGGAGCCGAGTGTCCACCTATAGAGTAGAAGACGAGGAACCTTCGAGCACTGCACTGCGGCCGAATAGATTACCCCACTTTGCGATGGTCAGATGAAAAAAAAAGTGGGGCCAAAACGACTCAGTGTGCAGTCGAACGGGTAAAGCTAAGGGACTGTGGATGAAATATTAAAGGCCTAAAACATCGATGTGTTTATTCAGACGTATTTGAACTGCACAACCGATTACATGGGAAACATTCATATTCATCGAAAAAATAGAGACATCAAGATTGTTAACATTTTTTTGAAAACCTTTTTTTGAAAATTGAACTTTATACTACGTACTGCGTTTCTTTTTTTATTCCAATATATATATATATATATATATATATATATATATATATATATATATATATATATATATATATATATATATATATATATATATATATATATATATATATATATATATATATATATATATATATATATATTTCGAAGAAATTTAGTATATATAAAATATTTCTATAATATTTCTAGAAAAATTTCGCGCCGCACTAAAAATTTGATATCTCTGTGAAAAAAAAGGTATCCGGATTTCCAAGGCGGTATTGTAAAAGGGACAAATGAAGCTTCACTTTGCGTTTTGGAAAAAAAGTTTCGATTTTTTTTAGACCCGGGGCGCCATTTTGAAAATGGTCGTTTTTTTCTGTTTACAATCGGCTGCACGTCTTCAGGACATTTTTTTGGCATTTTTTTTTTTCAAAAAACCTTAAAAGATTGAGCAATAGCTATAGTTTCCTTTTTTAGAAAGTTTCGTACGATTTTTTTCACCGAGTTATCGCATTTTTTTCTCAAAAAGACAATTTTTAAAAGATGCTGCTGAAATGAGAAACATTGAGGTTTAGAGGAAATTGCCAAAAGGAAAAAAGTTGCGTTACATCGTATTGAATCGAGCAGAATTTTTTCAAAATTTTTTGCTTCAATATTGAAAAAAAAATATTTTTTTCAATTTTTTTTCTCAATTTTTAGCCGCACAAAACATCCACCTCTTACTCATCTAAATGCCCTTTTCGTCGAAAAACCCACCTCTGGCTTTCAGCACTGCATCAACAATTCGTGACATCCGATCGATTAATGAATCCAGCTGAGCTGAGCTGAGGGATCTCTACGCAGCTTGCAGTTTCTGCCACAGATCTACGGCCGATGTAGGGCAGGTCATTCGTATCGTTCGATCGAGCTCTTCCCAGAGAAGTTCGATGGGGTTTAGGTCGGGTGATTGTGGCGGTCACACCATATTCACGATTTTTTTCTCTTTGCCTCGTTCTCCAAATATTCTCGACAGAGACGGGAACTGTGTTTCGGATCATTGTCTTGTTGCATGGTAAAACCACGCCCGATCGTTCTTAGCCCCGATGGAATCGCAGGATTAATGAGAATTTCTTTATATTCTTCTATTCTCATTGTGCCGTCAATTTTCACAAAGTCTCCGACACCATGACCTGAGAAGCAACCCCACACCATAACGGAGCCACCGCCATCCTTGACAGTTGGTGTCAAACACTGTGGTGCCATTTTCTCTGAAGGATTTCTTCGAACAAAAATGCGTCGACGACTACCGAAGATTAAAAATTTTGACTCGTCCGTCCAGAGTACATTTCTCCACTGATTAATCATCCACTTTTTGTGTTCCAGGGCCCATGCGTATCGTTTTTTTTTGTTCGCCGGACGCAACAAAGGTTTTCTCACGGCGACACAGCCTCTGAGGCCAGCACTCTTAAGACGACGTTTCACTGTCGTCAGTGATATCGAGGTTTCCCTTTGTTCGTTAAATTTGGCACAGATTTCCGTGGCTGTTAATCGACGATTTTTTTGCTGGTACCGACGATATTTTTATCGTCTGAGGACGTTATCACTTTGGGTCGATCCGGACGATTGCGATTGAAATACGTCTCGGACTTCTTAAATCTCCCGATGGTCGTCTGCACTCCTTTCAAAGACACGCGAGTTTGTCTGGCGATTTCTCTGTACAACAATTCCTTATCGCGCAACGCGACAATAGCCCCTCTTTCATACAGTGGAATTTCTTTTTTCCATGCCATTTTGATCCGTTAAGAAAAAAAAAATTTGCGTAAAAACTTGTCGATTGTAGACCACACGTGTTCGCGTTCGAAGTTTTCGCACAACTAACTGGCTTTATCAGCGCGACACTCGTCACATTATTCCAAAGAATCAAAAATGTAAACAAAAACGACGAGCGAAAAAGAGAGCGAGAAAAAGAACACGAGAGAAATAGAATATCGACTCGCGAGAAATAGAATCTTTTTTACGCTCCACAAAGATAAAATGTAAACAAAGACAAGAAGCTTTATTTCCGCTCCTTGTGTTTAGATGAGTTAAGAGGTAAGAGGTGGATGTTTCATGCGGCTAAAAATTGAGAAAAAAATTTTTTATCCAATGTTGGAGCAAAAAATTTTGAAAAAAAATTTGAAAACAATTTTTGAAAAAATTCTGCTCGCTTCAATACGACGTAACCCAACTTTTTTTCCTTCTGGCAATTTTCTCTAAACCTCAAAGTTTCTCATTTCAGCAGCATCTTTTCAAAATTGTCTTTTTAAGAAAAAAATGCGATAACTCGGTGAAAAAAGTCGTACGAAACTTTCTTAAAAAGGAAACTATAGCTATTGCTCTATCTTTTAAGGTTCTTTGAAAAAAAAGTGTGTGTGTGTGCGTGCGTGTGCGTGCGCGCGTGTGTGTGTGTGTGTGTGTGTGCGTGTGCGTGCGTATGTGAGTGTGTGTGAGTGTGTGTGTGTGTGTGTGTGTGTGTGTGTGTGTGTGTGTGTGTGTGTGTGTGTGTGTGTGTGTGTGTGTGTGTGTGTGTGTGTGTGTGTGTGTGTGTGTGTGTGTGTGTGTGTGTGTGTGTGTGTGTGTGTGTGTGTGTGTGTGTGTGTGTGTGTGTGTGTGTGTGTGTGTGTGTGTGTGTGTGTGTGTGTGTGTGTGTGTGTGTGTGTGTGTGTGTGTGTGTGTGTGCACATGTGTATATATATACCTATATTCTTTGGCGTAGCTATAGCATGCCATCCTTAAGAGGGCCTCTTGATACGGAAACACCACCCCGGGAGCCGTTTCCGCATTGCTCGAGGGTGGTGTCCATCTTCGCCTGTTCAGGCTCCTTGAATCCGCCCACTCCCTACATTCATCTTATGAGACTACGGGTTGAAGGACTGGTTACTCCATCATTGGTGACTCTTGTTTTTATACAGGACTCCTCTGGTTCTTTTTTCTTCCTCCATCCTTCTTTTATTTCATGGCTTGCACCATGTATGCAGATACTGCCTCTTAGGGTTTCTCTGGACTCGGCTGTTGCATCCGCTGATGCTGGGCACTCAAAGATGGTGCGTTCCACATTATCCGGATAATGGGTACTGCATAGGCATCCCGCGCTGTTGGCCCCCTTAAATCCAGCTTTATACCTCTCTCTCTCTCTCTCTCTCTCTCTCTCCCTCTCTCTCTCTCTCTCTCTCTCTCTCTCTCTCTCTCTCTCTCCTCCCTTTCTCCCTGTCTCCTAAGCAATTCAAGTAAAATCCATAACGTAACTATATACTCGTGTGAAAAGACTTAACATATTAAAATTTCTAGCAGGATATCTTGAACAGGGAAATTCTTGGCCATCCGCGCGAAAAACTAAAAGTCGAGGTAAATCAACGATGTAGATGAGAATATGCATCACGTACTGTCAGTTATCGTAATAAAGCCTTGAACTTCAACTCGCTCAAAAAGCAAAAAACATATTCGTGCCTTGTAGATCAATAAATTCACACAAATGACCGATCAATTTATAGAATTATAAATAGATCGGTCTTAAGAATAAAATAAGGCCATCGATTCAATGTCCATAAATAGGTCGGTCATTTGTGTGAATTTATTGAACTACAAGGCATGAATATGTTTTTTGCTTTTTGAGCGAGTTGAAGTTCAAGGCTTTGTTACGATAACTGCCAGTACGTGATGCATATTCTCATCTACATCGTTGATTTACCTCGACTTTTATTTTTTCGCGCGGATGGTCAAAAATTTCCCTGTTCAAGATATCCTGCCAGAAATTTTAATATGTTAAGTCTCCATATCAAACGCCAAATTTTAATCGATTTTCATGATTTCTTTGGAGGGTAGGGAATGTATATATCTTTTCAAGGGGTCATAAGTACTTTTTATTACATAATTCTAGTTTACAAAACGATTTTTGTTGCTTGAAAGAAGTTAAAAAAGGCGGAGATATAACCAGGCGCCGTGAAACTGTCCGAAAGGAAAGCCGAATGCGGTATACTAAACTAAAGAGGAGGCCTTAGGACAAAAGAGTTTATTTTTTTTGGAAAAAATTCAAACTTTTACTCAGCAAAAAATATGTTTATTTTGATCATTTTTAGTCGGGTTTAGGTTCATCAATGACACATAAGTATCATAAAAATGTGTGCCATATATGAGCTTTTTGAAAATATTTTTGAGAATTGGCCAAAATCACAAACTGCATCATATTCTACAGGTTTCAAACTATAAATTTAGGCAATTTAAAAAAATGCATTTTTTTCACCCTTCTGAATGGAGTGTCCCCCTTAACCATCTGAATTTCATGCGTACGTCTTTGAACAAACGAAACGACGAAAAACAAAGCCACTTCCGTTCTCTTAATTATAATTGAATTCCGCAAACGGATTCTCAATTAACAAACCGTATAGTGATGCTCCGAGGTTAGAACTTCTTGCCTTCAAAGCGGTGTCATAGCAAAATCAGCAAACCCCGAAGGACTATGTTCTTGCGGTTTTAACGAGATCCGTCGAGCGAGCGAACCAAGAGTAAGACGGAGAGAGAGAGAGATCGGAATATACAGAGCGAGAGAGAAAGAGCGAGAAACGGAGAAAGGCGAGTGAGCTTAAGAGGACTCACCTTCTCCCCAGCCCACGATGATGAACGAGCTTTCCGCGCTCACAAGGGAGCGCGGAAAGCCTGATGCGATCTATGTAGAAACTTCCATTCTCGATTATCGAGTAAATTCGCGCATTGTATAGATATTCAAGCAACGAAAGGAAGAAAACTAGAAGCTCAGTACTTATACCAACTCCCTATACGCTCAAACAACATCGTTGCTTTAACTCGATCCCCAAACAGGCTCACAAGAATCCACAGGCACCAAAGGAACTGTGTCTTGTTAACATACCAAAGAGTTTTTATACACTTTTCACTTATTCATCGTATTTTGCATCGCGCATGGCTGACATCCTCAAAACAACTTCTGACAACTCAAATTTCATCGTGAAACTCCCAAAGGGCTCACCCTAAATGCGCTTCACTGCGCGATACATTTTTTTTTCTTCGTCGAAACAATATGTTGACTAGAATTTGAAAAAGAATCTTTGAGATAAGTCAAATCGCTTTCTCTCCTCTGGAATACGAAATTTCAATTATTAGAATTTTTCTATCCATGTTATTTATTTTATCTGAGAATTTTAACACCTAAGCACCGAACCACTAACGCAAAGAAAAAGTTACTTTTTTAAGTGGTCTTCTCACTTTAGACGCTAAAAAAGGCTATTTTCATGATTTTTCTGATAGGTTTATATTATAGATATTGATATAAAAGTTGTTACACTTCATACCCTTTGGAAATACATTTTTTTATTATTTTATTTATTTACGTCACCATTTATAGACGAAAATGGTAGTCAAAAAAATGTCCGAAAAAAAAGGTAGGTCTGCGCTGTTGATGAAATCTCGGAGATTTATCATACGAAACAATAAAACCAAACGGTTTTGGATTCCGTATGTTAATGGCTATAGCGCATATCATATGATTTTTTATATATGCAAAAACAACAAAATGGCGAACATTTTTCGAAAAAAGAACGTGTTTTTCACCGTTTTTAGCAACAAATAAATAGTAAATATAAAAATTAAGAAAACGCGTTTGAAGTTTGTTTGGGTTGCATAAATACATAAAAAAACATTTTTTTTGTGTATTTCGAAAGTGTATTTATTAAGTGTAACAACTTTTATATCAATATCTATAATATAAACCTATATTTTTAATCCTGAAAATAGCCTTTTCAGCGTCTGAAGTGAGAAGACCCCTTAATACTTCACGTATAAAAAAAAAGTTCCATGGTTTTTAGTGCTTCGACAGTCGGTCTCAAATTCAGTAGATAGCAAAAAAAAGCTATCCAGCATTTTTTTAGTAATCGCTCATTGTCTATAGGGGTTGGTACGAAATCGAGCATTAATGAACTTCAACCTGAGACGGGTGTGCAGTTTTAGGCTCCTCTATCCCTCTTGTGAGAAAGACATGATATCGACGTCCAAGTCCAGGCCGCAATCGGAGGCCTTGAATTACATTTGCTACAAAGGTACTATATCTAATAATTTACATCGATCCTTCTCTCACTCCGCTCTCTTTCCCTCTGTCAGTTTCTATCCTTCGCTCTTTCTCTTCAACCCTCATTTTCTCGCTCTGCCTCCATCTTGCACACTCACTCGTTTGCTCTTTCTCTCGCGCTCTTTCCCTCTGTAACAGATAGTTGGAGTAATCCTCGTGACCGCATCACCTGTCTGAATTTACGTTCGTGCATTTACATAATCTCCGAGTTATCGCGAGTACGTCGTCTCGTACTACCTATATACGCGTACATACGCACATATAGCGTACCAGAATATATTCATACAAACTGGTATATATAAATAAATGTATGCAAATAGTTTTAAGGCTCGAATGTTGGCTCATGCTGAAGTTTCGAGGTACATTGAATATTAGAGTGGTTCATCGTTGAGTGCATTTGAAAGCGTCGAGAAATGCAATGATCATTTTGGGCTCGAATCTCAGTGATTCGATGATGAAAAATACCTGGAAATAAAAATTGTATAATAATCAATCGCTTATTATAATTTATCCGTCAATATGCACGGGAAATTAAACATTTTTCGCAATTCAATTTGAGCAGTTTAATTTTGCAGTTCATTTTGAGTTTATTATTTAAAAAAAAAACGAAAATATATTCTTCTGATTTGCACGAAGCTATACATTTTTAAAGACTGGTCCAAACCCCAAATTGACCAAAAATGAGTGCCATTTTTAAAAGTTGTTGAAATCAATATTATTTAAGGTTGTTGCTTAAAAATGTTGGGGTGAATAGATATCAATGAAAATTGTACTAATCGTTATGGTATATTTTCTGAATATACTGGCATTAGAAGAACGAAGGTTTTCGCACCCGTTTATTAAATACTATATTTTAAAGTTTACCTCAATCTCCGCTTGACTGCATTGGTTGCATGGGGTAACGTCGTTTCCATTCCAGTTTCTCGCGTATACCTTCCGCATATGTGCAGAAAGTGACCCAAAAAACGAATATTGTGTGCAGGGTAGTGTACACGAAAATATTACCGAAAAAAGACAGGTTACCAATATAATTAATGAGAATGTATGAAAAATATGCGATCCGTTTACGAGAAAGTGAGGCTTGTTGAGAAGCACCGTAAAACGGGACTACTTTGACATTCAGGGTAACTTTGAATGTTTTCGGCTTGTGGGGCTATTTTGACAGAGCGCCAAGATACGTTTTAAATGTGTGCGTAACGAGCCCACTTGACCTTCTGCGGCGGACGGCGGATGCGGGGAATAAACTTGAACAACAATTTGTTCTTCAAGTTTATTATAATGTTGCTAAAGTTGATTGTAGTGTTGCTCAAGTTGATGTTGATCTCAGTAACAATTGTAAGGTTCTTTAACTGCCTATAATAGCACCCCAGGTACTTGATATTTTTATGTAAAATGTTTCCTTAAGGGAGGACACCACTGTAACTGCCCATTTTCAACCGTTTTCTTTGGATTTTTTCAAAGAACGGAATAAAATACATGGTCAAAAGAGCTTTTAGGTGGTACGAGGTATATATTGAAGTATGTAAAAGAAAAAAAATATATTTGTCAAAAGTATACAAAATGGCGGCGCACGAGTCACTAGAGCACTACTGTTTTTCACCTAACCCTCTCCGCGGCACGCAGTAGAACTGTCGTAAATTTAGTCTCGGAACTAAGAGTGAAAGATTTTCGTTAATTATATTATTTGTAGCAGTCAAGTACGGGGGGAATTAAAAAATAATTAAAAGAAAAATAGAGACGAGTTGGAAAAAAGTTCGTTTCTTCGACCATAATTTCCATCTCAAAAGTGATATCCCATGTAGGGTGATCGGTAGTGGCCATCGTTCAAAACCTATATCGGGCCAAGATTGGCCCGAGATTGATCCTTATGGATACATATTTCATGGAATAACCTTGAAATAAATTGTGATTTGCATATATGACAAATTTCAAAATTGGCATTATTTACTTACTTGTGTTGGTTATTCACAAATGCCAATAATAGGCCAAGACTTGATTACAAAAACTGAACTACAAAATATAGACGATTAATATATGACGTGCCAGTTATTTGCCTATTCTGGCACAATATACAGATAATGAATAACCCAAGGCTTAAATAAAATAAAAGCAGGTATGGTCTGACCCACTTAGCCAATAAAGGGCTTAGATTAATTAAATGCAATTTCCAGTATTTTAGCATTGCCAGTTTTAAAATTGACAAATTTCGATGAACTATCACGGCTGTTTATTGGTTTTAACAGATGGGCCCGGATACGTTTTAGTAATGGGCTGATATTGTGCCAATTCTCAATTTATAACGGAACAATAATGGGCCAATGTAATTGGCAGTACTTCAGCATCACCAGTTTGAAAATTGGCAAATATTGTTTATCTGTCATGACTGTTTAATGAATTTAAAAGATGGGCCATGATAGGTTTTAACTATGGGCCGATATTGTGTCGGGTTTCAATTTAGAACAAGACAATAATGAGCCGATGTAAGAGCCAGTATTTTAGGATTGCCAGCTTTAGGATTGGCAAATTTAGTTTAACTATTACTCCTGTTTATTGGTTTTGAAAGATGGGCCAGGATAATCTTTAGTCATGGGCCGGTATTGTGCCGGTTCTCAATTTATAACGGGACAATAATGGGCCAATGTAATTGCTTGTATTTTAGCATTACCAATTTTTAAATTGGCAAATATAGTTCAACCATCACGGCTATTTATTGGTTTTAAACGATGGGCTGATTTTGTGCCGGTTTTGAATTTATAACGGAACAATATTGGGCCAATGGAATTGTCAGTATTTTAGTATCCCCAGTTTTTAAATTGGCAAATTTCGTTTAACTATCACGGCTGTTTATTAGTTTTTAAAGATGGGCCAGGACAGGCTTTAGGGATGGGCCGATATTGTGCCAGTTTTCAGTTTAGAGCGGAACAGTAATGGGCCAATATTATTTCTCTTTTGTTAGCTTATACGATGGTTCCAATATTGGCCTGATCGTAACATTGGGCAACTCATGGCAACCTCTACACGGGTATGGCATAAGAGACCAAATGGATTCTCATCATTATTTGTATCACATAACCTATATATATATATAGGTTATGTGATATATAGGTATATATATATATATATATATATATATACGTGGGTCATTTGATAAGTACCTAGCCTACAAATGAAAACACCAAAATTTTGCTAAAAATAAAATTTATTTTTCAATGTAGTCTCCTTTTAGTTGAATACACTTGTCCCAGCGGTGTTCCAATTTTTTTAACCCCATTGAAAAAAATGTTATCTCTTGGTCTGCAAAATAGGCCTCCGTGGCGGCGATTATTTCGTTATTGGAGTGGAATTTCTTTCCGGCGAGTGAATTTTTTAGATTCGGAAACAAAAAAAAGTCGCACGGAGCCAAATCTGGAGAATACGGTGGATGGGGCAGCAGTTCATAGCGTAATTCGACCAATTTAGCCGTGGCGAGCGCGGAGGTGTGAGCAGGTGCATTATCATGGTGGAAAAGCACTTTCTTTCTCGACAAATGGGGCCGTTTTTCTTTTAACACGGCGTTAAATCGGCTCAATAGTTCGGCGTAGTACTGTCCCGTGACAGTCTTGCCCTTCTCCAGGTAGTCAATAAAAATCACACCTTGAGAATCCCAGAAAACAGTGGCCATCACCTTTCCAGCCGACGGGACCGTCTTCGCCTTCTTTGGAGCAGGTTCACCGGGTAAGGTCCACTGTTTTGACTGCTCCTTGGTCTCTGGAGTATACCAGTGAATCCATGTTTCGTCGACGGTCACGTAACGACGCAAAAACTCTTTTGGATTGCGATTAAACAGCTCCAAACACTGCTCTGAAGTGGTCACACGAATGCGCTTGTTGTCCGCAGTCAGCAAACGCGGCACCTACCTTGCCGACGGCTTCCTCATGCCCAAAGTCTCATGTAGGATATGCCACACGCGTTCTTCTGAGATGCCTACTATCACAGCTATCTCGTGCACCTTTAATCGGCGGTCTGACAAAATGATATCGTGTATTTTTGTCACGTTCTCCTCCGTAGTGGCTGTTTTTGGAGCACCTGGGCGTGGATCATCAAAAACCGACGTACGACCATGTTGAAACTCGTTATACCAAAATTTAACGGTCGCCATCGAAGGAGAAGCATCCCCATACACTGCATCCAAGCGTTCTTTAATTTCACTGCGCGATTTCCCTTCCAAAAACAAGAATCGAATCACCGACCGATGTTATTCTTTCTCCATTCTTTCAAAAATCAACGGACACACTTGCTTTCACACGCTCTCAAAAGAGAACTACAAGTCCGATCCGGCTGAAATTTAGTCAGTAGCCGTCTACAAGGCGGTACTACACTATAGTGTATTTCTCTTGCAATAGTGGCACCATCTAGCGGTGAGGCTAGGTACTTGTCAAATGACCCACGTATATAATTCCTCTCTCTCCATCCTCTCTACCCCCACAACCCTTTGATATGTGTGTTGCAATAAAGACAGACTTTAAATACATTAGTTTAAGTTTAATTTGAATAAATAAATAGAGGGAATTACTTAACATTAATAGAATTTTTCTGTCAGTGTAGGATGGTTCATAAAAATCGGCAGAGTATCGCGTATGAGTTCGTTCGAGAATCGGCCAACATTGAGTGCATTGATTTGGTAGTATATTTGTTAAGAGTAATGTCCAATAGATTCGTAAAAATTATTTATCTCGTCTCTCAATGACTTCGACGCGAAACAATGAATCGTCCATATACGAATTACGGTTCGATCATGCGTTA
Organism: Ophion slaviceki; assembly: GCA_944452715.1. Taxonomy (NCBI): domain Eukaryota; kingdom Metazoa; phylum Arthropoda; class Insecta; order Hymenoptera; family Ichneumonidae; genus Ophion; species Ophion slaviceki. The sequence goes on from OX101789.1 coordinate 21,505,718, forward strand.
CTCGGCCGAACGTTGGCGTCGTATCCGCGAACCAACGTTGACGAGTCTATGCTTCACGAAACATCGGCCTCGTATCGACAAGCCAATCATCAGCGAGCCTATATTTGGCCGAACATTGGTCTCGTATTGGCAAACCAATGATTGGCGAGTCTATACTTCGTCAAACATCCGCCTCATATTGATAAACCAATAATGAAGGAGTCTATACTTGGCCGAAAATTGGCCTCGTATTGGCAAACCAATGATTAGCGAGTCTATATTTGGCCGAACATTGGCCTCGTATCGGCAAAACAATGTTGGCTATTCAATACTCAGCCGAGCATTGGCGTACAATTGGGTAATCGATTATCGCCCCGCCAACATTGGTCCAAGTATTGGCCATTACGGTTCGATTGGCAAAACCTACATGGGATTTTTTACAATTTTCAAATAATCGAAAAAAAGCGCTCGTACTTGACTGTTAAAGCAATCTAAGAAGCTACAGTTAAAATTTCAAGTTGATTGGACGAAAATTGTTCAATACAAAATAATTGTAAAATAAAATAAAATATTACATTTTTATCAAAATGATTCTAAAGTAACCCTTAATCTTTGACATAAGCTGCATTTAAATGCCCTGTCAAAGAAGCCCGACACTCGGGGCTACTTTGACACTTTAAAAAATGTATATATCAAATTGCGAGGGGGTGGTCGAGCTTGACTTTCTTATACATTTGATAGTCAAAGGACACACTGTTCTATTGGAGCAAGAAAAATTGGTATCTAGGATGTTAAAAAAAAGTTACCTACGGAAAACTTCCAAAACCTCTTCAAATTAGCCCCGTTTTACGGTACGTATCGAATGTGGCAACGTCGAAACTAAGGAAATACCCGTGCAAAAAGGTGACCGGGTATTCCCTACTTTGTGTCCGGCCCTGACCAGACTTGCCTTGTCTGATTTACCTGACCGGGCCGTCCCATGGAACAAACCGGGAAGATCGCAAAATCATTTTCTTAGGGCTTACCCTTTATGTTTGGAAACCACAATCTTCTGGCCGGGATACATTGCGAGCAAGTACATCTTCACGTAACGTCTACCCAGCCAGAACATTGACATGTTCTGAAAAGTGGAGCCTGTCTTTAAGAGCTAAAGAAAAGCTACTTTGCTTTTCGCCTTATCAAATATATTTATAATTGATTAGGTTGAAACTAATACATCTGTGGTAATCTATTCAACATTGAAAGCATTCATTTCATCAATGATAATCGACGAAGATAACAATGCTTATTATAAATACCGGGATCACTATAACTAATGATTTGAGCAAAAAAGAATAGCCAAATTATTTTAAGAGGCCAAAAAGTAAAGCAGGTAATTCGTGGTTTTTGAACGCCTTGTCGCCATGTTGGGAAGTATCAATGTTCTGGCCCGGAAGACATTACCTGAATGTATTTCGCCAACAATCCGCTAGATGGCTACAAGCAAAGCGCTTCGCGCAAGCAAGGTACCATCGTACGAGGATAAAAGTTCGTCCTGTGAGTTGTACCACGTACAGAAGTGCTATGTTTACAGCGTGCACTTACGCTTGTGATTTTGCGATACTTGCGAAATAACCCTTTGCACTCTAGGCCTTTTTCGCTCGGACAGTGATCTGTGTACGTTTTTCTCTCTCTTTGCCCATCAGGAAATGCGAGCAAGCGTATGTATACACTCATATACTACCTTAGCAAGTAGATTACCAACAAACAATATGTTGTCGAAATACTAAATTGAACACACTCCCGATTTTACCTCCTCAAGGATTCCAAAAACGCTGAAACGTCATTTTTAATTTCCTCGTTTCTTCCTGGTTATTTCCCGATCTATGCCCTACAACTTTCCTGGTAATTTACCGCTTGTTGTCCGGTCCGTTCCTGATCAGTTCCCCAGAAAGGGACCGGAGGATCGGGACCAAGCCTCAGACTCGTCACATTGCGAACCTATTCCAGAGTGGAAGGCCCGACCGGAGCCTGATTGTCTAGGGAAGGCAAATCAGGGGCAGTACTTTTTCCCGACTCAAATTTCTACACGGGTAGCAGAACCAATCAAAGACCTAGCGCGCCAAGTTCAAATACGTTCAAGTCAAGCGAGAGTAAGGGGAACTTATTCATTTATCTATTATGATGTATTCCCTTTTTCTAGCTTCGTTGAGCATAGGATGATGCTTGTGGGCACGAGCACTGCAAATCGTCTTTTCCACCGGAAACTTTGCGGCGCACTATCCTTTTTTTTCTGAATCATTTGTTGCCTCCTTTTGCTCTGACATAACCTCTGAAAGGGCCGACCGGCACAAATCGCGCGTAATACAGCAGTGACCTGTGACAGTCACTGCAGTCAACCCAACAGCCTCGAATTACGAGAGAACCGTGCGACGATGCCAAAGCTCGTGTCTATTTAAACAGGATTTGTAAACATCGAAAATTAATGTTCTGATAATCCTAACTCCTCCAAATTAACATATATGTAAAGAATAACTACAATTATCTACCGTGCCCTTGAAAATGTTCACGATATTCATTCGTACGCATAATCAATATTTTGCTACAATCATTTGGCACTGGTAACGTCACACAATGTATTAGCATAGGAACTTCATTTCTCCCCCCACCCTTGACAAATGATTTAGCAACAACCTCAAATGCTGTAAATTCACTTCGCAAAAATCGCATATATTCCAACTTTATTTTTATTCCAGCATTAAATTTGACAGGGTCAATTACCAGTGTAACATTTTATATTTAACTACTCAATCGGGAGATAAGTTAAAGACATTTTGACCTTTAAAATATATTGATATACCTATAAACAATGTTTGCAAAAATACTTGAATATTTAATAGTTTTAAATATTCTTTCTATATATTTTTTAATTCAATTAACTTGAATTCTTAACATCGATAACTTTAAATATAAGGAGTACAACTTTGCAGTGACCGTTTTTTTTCAAAAGTTTAAGGCTTTATTATAAAAAAGTGGCTACATATTTTTTAATCAAAGTACTGCCCGTCGCTAGCTACGACCTCGGCCTATCTTTCAGGTAGCATTCGAATCCCGCGTCGATAAAAGTCTTGGTCCTTGGAGGCAATCCAGGAATCGACCCAATTTTTGACTTCTTCGTAAGTACCGAAGTGCTGGTCAGCCAAATCGAGTGCCATTGACCGGAACAAGTGATAATCGGAAGGGGCAATGTCTGGAGAGTACGGCGGGTGGGATAAAACCTCCCATTTCAGCGTTTCCAAGTACTTTTTCACGACATTTGCAACATTGGGTCGGGCATTGTCGTGCTGCAGTATCACCTTGTCATGTCTTTCGTTGAATTGTGGCCGTTTCTCTTTGAGTGCCTTACTCAAGCGCATCAACTGACGTCGGTAGAGTTCCCCTGTGATGGTTTCGGATGGTTTGAGCAGCTCATAGTACACAACGCCCAGCTGTCAGCCCGTCTTCAAAAACTTTCTGCCTTCCGCCACCGTGCTTGTTCTCGACCTCAAAATCTCCACTTTTGAAGCGTTGAAACCACCGCCGACACGTTTTCTCACTAATAGAATCCTCCCCGAAAACATCTACAAGCAAACGGTGGGCCTCAGCCGCAGATTTCTTGATGTTGAAGAAGTAAATCATAACCTCCCGCAAATGCTGAGAATTCGGTTCGTAGGTTGCCATGTTTGAGTGCCTATAACTTTATAATGCATACACGTATCCGTTAGCTTTTCTAAATTGTTTACATTGGCAGAGCCTCTAGTTTAAAATGCCACTTTTTTATTGAGCTAGGGCCACTACTTCGGCCGCAGTGGCTCTCTAAGTAAAACGGTCACTGCAAAGTTGTACTCCTAATACATTAATGCTTTATTTTTCAACAAGTAAACCGATCTACCCATCAAGCACGTCAAATACTAATAAAGAACATCACTTAAATGTCTGCCTTCGACTTTGTTCAAACTCGTTTATGTTATAAAGCATTTGAAACTATTAGACACGTATTTTTTTATCTGCGGAAAAACGTTTTTAGGGAGGGGAACCCCATAAATAAAGGCCTGTCACCGCTTAGATTTTTTTTTCAATTTTTCTATTATGGATTTTGCATCGCGTTACATTAGAAGAATGTTGGTTTTGTTTTCATTCAGATCGGTCGACTGCGTGTGGATGAAACTACAAAACTGGTATGATTTATTTCAATAAGACCGAATGAAATAGATACGTTAAAAAAACTTCACAAATACCGATATGCCGTTGAATGCCCTTTCACCCATGGCATTTACAATGCCAATCACTTTTCGACCTGGTACAATTTGATCGAGTGAACATCTCACACGTGATGTCGTAGTGGCGCAATGCGTCCCAATGAATTATCACTATTATGCTAATTAGATAATTCGATTAACGGTCCAACCGGTTGAGCACACCTGGCGAATTCCTTAATAGGTAACCGCGAGCAGGGCGACAGTCGCGTATACTCGAGAGGATCATTTTCGTCGGTTGGGTTCATGTGCAATGGATATGACGATATACGCAACGTTGCCTTATGCGGGTGCCCTGGCACTGTCTCCATAATTTTCAACGCTAATGCAAATTACTGCGACGCGTGCATCATTGTACAACATCATATCCGACCCTAACCTCTCAGGCTACTCTCGTATTGTACGTACTTTCAGACATGTGCTTCCCCGCGTATTCGTCGGAGCATATGTTAATAATCATTATGTCATCGCAATCATGAACAATTGTGATATGATATTCCAGTGACAATCATTATCCGACGAGATGTTTCACTTTCCAGAAATTGGCCTAAAAAATCGTCAGATAATTGTTAATAACAAATGAAGTATGCAATATAAAAAAAATCCTACGTACTTCCATGGACAATGTATTTTTCAAGATATATTCAACATTTCAAGTGAATTGGTTGAAAATTGTCTGAGTCATGTTTTCGGCCAACTTAAAAAATGCAGTTTTGAGATAAACGCTGCACAGCCGCCATTTTGAAATTAATCGTTTTGAAAAAAATATTGTATACAATCACTGATATGTATGATGAGCACCCTTTTTTGTAATCTCGGTTTATTTTGTAGTTTTTCTGAAAAAAAAATCCCCAAAAAGCTTATTTTTCGGCCTGTAGAGTGGCCTAAGGCCTTAAAGAATACAATAGAAAAAAATAGAAAAATAGAAAACGCAGTGAAATACAGTAATAATACATAATAAAAATAGATTAAAAGGAAAGAAAATAGTGCTTAGAGCTGTACCTATATGAATGTGAGAAACGCTAATGACGAGCCGCGACTCATCTAAATCTAAGCCCAAAAAGTACTAAGGTGGAGCCAGTCTACTGTCAGTGTAATATGGCATGATACCATAGCAATTTAGGAAGAATTTCCGCCGGGTTCAAATAGGGAGAGAGAGTGAAAGTGAGCAAGACAGAGTGATTAATCAAGAAAGTGATGATCCCTATATACATGGTAGAGACAAAAATCATGGCACAGTTTCCCTATCACCCTAAAATCAGCGCAAATGCGTCGCACTCCTAAGACAAGCAGGCGTCAGTCTTCCGCTCGAAACGTCCATGAATTTTTTCGCTCTTCCGGACACGTTCAAGGTTTTGTGAGGATTATGGGGAAAAATTATATATCTTTTTCTCGCGAGTGCCGAGGGATGATCCCGGTGAAAGATTATGACATAATCTTGGAGGACTTCAACCTCGTTCGTGCCGGAGTGTGTAATTGAGGTGTGAAGTGCCCGTAAGGCTGACACCGTCCCAACTGGCGAGAATGCAGCGGCTACGGAACGGGATTATCACAGACATCGTTCGCCTGTCATGACTCTCTCAACACTCCCTTGTACGCATCTTTTATGTATGTACACACACCCATGGAAACGGTGTCCCATTTTAAGTGCACGGCGACATATCTCGGAAGCTGCCAGCCCGATTGAAAAAATATTTGGAGCGAAGAGGTAGTATTTCGAGGAGGAAATACGATGATTACATTCTTACGTTTGCTGGTTGAAGGATCAGGATCATATGAAGGTATCCTTCAATTTTTTATGTGTAATCCAATAGTTTCGTGGGCGGGCACTTGTAGCATTAAGGGGTTAGGCCACAGTAACGGGTATAAAATCATGTGCGAATTTAACAATCTTTTTTCGTATGAAAACGTGATTCACTTATGAAATTAATTACACATCTATATAGTATGGATATCAAGCTGTTGGAATTTTTTTTTCGATGTATAAAATGGCCGACTACTAATATTTTCTTTTTTTATCTTTTTTTAGGCACTCCGCGGCGTAACATTTAGCATCTACAATTTTTGACCTAGAACAAAAAACAAAAATTCTCGTTAATCTACATTAGAATACCTAGAGAAGTACGTAAGGAATTTAAACAATATTGTTTTATTCAAAAGTTGTAGGTATTTGAACTTAAGGAATGACTTTTCAGTGAAATTTCGCATAAAACTGCTCATAAAATGAAAAGTTTTCGATTAATCAGAGATTCCGTACGTACTTCTCTGCGGAATGCAATTAGGAAAATGACTTTTAAATATGAAGTAAATCGAGTGAAAATTGTTGAAGTTATTTGTCACGCTAATTGGAAAAAAGCTGTTTCGAGAAAAACGCGTTTAAAGTTTTACATATGCCTCTGGCCGTGCCAGAGGTGGGCTTAGAGGTTATACGCTCAAAGTCGGTGAAAAAAAAATGTCTTGTTATAAATCGAATAGTAACTTATTCTTACGATGATAAAGCACCGTTTTAGCGGAAAAAATCCATTTTTTGAAAATTCTACTGTAGCCTTACCCCTTAAGGAGAGATATATACCTAGATGATCGAGGTCGAGGATTTAGAAGCTATGAATATTCCGTCGACCGTAGAAGACCTACACTATGGGCCTGGTATCGATGATTCCATGTAAGTTGACAAATTTCATGATTTATTCATTCCCAAATTTTCAAACGCGTTTCTCTCAAAACGACGTTTTTCAAATCGGTACCCAAAATTTATCGAAAATCAATGAACCGATTGCCTTGAGGTTTTTTGTGGTTATTCTATACACCATTATCTAGTACTTGTCATAGGATTTTTTTTCCGTTACTTAGTTTTTGTTTTATAGGCAAAATAATTACTAATTTTTGGCCCAAAAATCACTATTTATGTTCAAACGTCCGCCATTTTGTCATAAATCGATATTTTCAAAATCGGCTATGACAAGTACTAGATTATAGTATCTAATTTAATAATCTTTTTGGTTTTTTTCAGATGATTTTTGAAGAAACGCCAGTGGGTACCGTATGCGCAGATCTTTTTACGACGCTCCAAGGATCATACAATATCCTTGTATATTTTTGATATTTTTAAATAAAGACAATTAAACATATTTTTGAATGTATATACTTTTAGATCATTAAAACCCCAATCCGAAATTTCAAATAGTTTTCCTTGAAAAAATTCACAAAAATGACCTTTTTTCCCGCTCCTAGGTTTATATCTCCCCTTAAAGGCGAATCCAATGGCCTGCTTGCGAATTGCCGGAGTTGTAAAACTGTCGAGATGAAAAATCTTTCTACGAAGCTTGGCATGATACACTGGCAAGCGCTGAACGTACATCCTTCTTATTTTGAGGATCAACGCATAAAGATTACACGACACCGCCATACGATTTGGCATAATCGCAGATACAAAACGATAGCATTCAATAATCAAACCATATTACGAAATATTTGCATCGTGGGCGCCATTATAAAATTATACAAAAAAGGAAAGTAAAATGTAACAAAGTAAATCATACTCACGGAGTCAGACATGAAACAAAATGCTGAAAAATAAATCGTGATCGCAGATGCGAGATCATGAATTCAAATAAACCGTAATAAACGAGTAAATCGCCACGTGTAAAAAATAATTACAGCCTGAAATAAGGCGGGATACCAGGTTAAAAAAAAGACAGGTTAAAAAAATGACTTTTTTGCATTTTCTCAAAGTATACATATTTAAGGGGCCGGATTGAAATTCCGAACTTTGAATGCTCCGACGGTTTAAAAATCCGAATTTTAATGTTCTGAAATTTAAGATGGAGCCAGGCTGACATTCCGCACTTTGAATGGTCAGACCGCTGAAAACTCCGAAAGAATAGTACCCCGAAAGATCAAAACTCCGAAGTTTAAACTTCATAATTTTAATGTTCCGAAATTACAAGGTTCGTTTTTTTTGCAACCATCTTGTGGAGCACCTCAAGCCGCATTTAAAACAATAGGGGGTCAAAGTTGTTCAAGGTCATTTCGAACACCTATTAAAATGACATACAAATCTAAATATATATGATCAAGTGGAGGTGATCTTCACTATGCGTCAGCGCCTCCACCGAAATAAACAAAATTGGTTGCATTTGATGGCCTCTTTCACACCATACAACTTTTGTTATATATATATAATATATATATATATATATATATATATATGTGTGTGTGTGTGTATGTATGTATATATATATAAAGTAAATACCGTATTTATTTTAAAAATATAAAAATGTATCAATATATACTTCTTTGTATACTTTGTATTCTTGTAAAAAAAATTGAACAACAATCGTATAACAAGAGTACGCGCATACTTTTACACGCTTAAGGCCTTAGGCCACTCTAGAGGCCGAAAAAATAGGCTTTTCGGGAATTTTTTTCAGAAAAGCTACAAAATAAATCCAGATTACAAAAAAGGGTGTTTATCATACATAGCAGTGACTGTATACAATAATTTTTTTAAGCGATTAATTTCAAAGTGGCGGCTGTGCAGCGTTTATCTCAAAACTGCATTTTTACTGTTGGCCGGAAACATAACTCAGACAATTGTCAACCGATTCACTCGAAATTTTGAATATATCTTGAAAAATACATTGTCTATGGAAGTACGTAGGATTTTTTTTATACTGCATAGTTCATTTGTTATTAACAATTATCTGACGATTTTTTTAGCCAAATTTTTGGAAAGTGAAATATTATGATTGAGATAAACGCTGCACAGCCGCCATTTTGAAATTAATCGCTTCAAAAAAATGATTGTATACAGTCACTGCACTCAGAAAAAAGATTTATTAAGGACAAAGAATTTTGTCTCCCGGCGAATAAGTTTTCTTATTCGTATGTCGGCCTACTACGATTGTATTAACAGCTAAGAACATTTTTTATTTATCTTTATGTTTAAGATTTACTAAGAATTTTTCTTAACATCTAATACGATATATAAGTTAGAAGAAATAGGTCTTTTATGTCCGACAAATAGAGTTTTTCTTAACATCTAATAGGATTCTTCATAATCCCCCAGCTGGTTTTCTTCGAGGAATTGTGTCATTTCGTCCGTCATTATTTTTTCACTTGATCGTTTTTTTCTCACTTAATATTCTTACTTACACTCAAATCATTCCTCACTGTCGAGTTTCTCACTTCCGAAACGCAACACTGACACTTGTGCCAAAAGCATTGGCATAGGAAGAAGCTACATGGTAAGCGTATGCGTGAGCTACATCTGACGAGCGGCCTGCTGTTGGGCCCGTCGCGTTGAAGGGCAAAGTGCGCATGCGCGCATTAGTATCATAGTCGCGAAATAAGAGGTTTTCGTGATTGGAAAGTAGTATTTATTTGATTTGAGGAAATATTTATTCAAATTTTCTATTTTAAATATGGCTTTTAATTGATCTGAAAAATCGGCACGTAAAGAAACATATTTAGTGACGCCGAATAAATTCTGTGGTTACAATCACATAAAAACTGTCTCCATACGAGTAAACGTTTATTAATTTCTAAGAAATTATGTTCTAATGTGCCAATTTATTGAAACATAATAAATCTTTTTTCTGAGTGTACTCACAACATATTTTTTTAACATTAACTTTCATATATTTCGATATTTTGTATTAATTATAACATTGAGATGAATCAACTATCATTTTATAATAGTAATATAAGGCTTCATTTAGTGTCATTGAATGAACTTTGGCCATAATTATTACTGTTTAAAAGCTTCGTCGTCAGAATTGTAATTCTATTAAACGTAAGTGTGAACATCGTCCGAATCCAAGCATCTTAAGGGAGACTTTGTCCTTGAAATTTTCAAAAAATCAATTTGAGCTCAACATGAGCAGCTAGAAGAAGAGGAGGGATGCCTCTATGGACCAGGCATTGCCAATTACCGGTAATTATAAACACATTTGTGTAAACACATGACAAAACTTTAAACGCGTTTTTCTCGAAAACACGTTTTTAAAAATGGCTGACATTCTCCTGACTGCTGTAATTAACATATCCACCTGAAATTTGGAGAGCATACTCAGAAAATATGTCTTCACGGAATGACGGATCGTTTTTTCGATAGATACATTTTTGCATTTATTATTTATCTTTTTATGCGAAAAAAACGCGAAAATTCGATTTTTTTTAAATTGCCGCCATTTTCCGAAATTTGTACTAAACGAAAAACCCATCCGTCATTCCATGGCCAAAGGGTCACAGATTGATAATATGCTTTGAATTTGTGTTTCAGATCAACAAAGAGGGGGCAGTGATGTCAGCCGTTTACCTCCCGCGATTTGAGGACCTGTTTTCGCGGAGCTGCAACGGCCGCCATTATGGTTTTTTTTTTCAAAAAAAATTTTTTTTAACGTTCTGTATATCATGAATAAAAGCAAGAAAAAAACCGCACTCAAAAAGCTTTACTCGTTTCCTTTAAAAAAAAAATAAAATGTAAACACCTGAAATATGGCACTCCAAGGACAAAGTCTCCGTTAAATGTGCCCAATTCTTGCACAAGACACATTCAATCCATTGTTCTTTTGGTTGTGAATTGGAATAGGAATCGCAGCAAATTATACAATACCATTCCAGACTATTATTTTCATCATCACTTCCAGAATGATCGTCTTGAAGGACTTCGTTTTGGAAGTTCTTTACCATCCGTTGATTGACGTTTAACTTTATCATTTCTTTAAGCTCCATTAAGCTTCATTAAGACCTTTCTTCCCTAAACTTTAAAAAATAAGAAAGAAACTTGAAAAAAATTGCTTTCCTTTTTTTTTAATTTCTTCTTAGGATTTTGTTCATTATTTGTCAAAGACAGACATATTATGTTCTTTTTTTTTAATAAATGAGATATGGAAATTTGATACGAGTATAACTGTGTAATATGGAGGACAGGATTCAAAGTGTCGGGGGTAAGTTGTTCCGACAGGAATATCATTGAGAAAAAAAAAGTGATAGCGATAAGTGTGAAGCGCGTCACGAACGTCATACCATTGAGTGATATTCTCGTCGGAACAACTCACCCCCGGCACTTTGAACCCCGTCCTCCCCTACTCCTACACCACTTTCCTAATGGCAAAAGTGTAACGACACTTAGGATTAAAAAGCATATATCGATTATCGTAATGAAAAACTAAAGCGAACAACCAAATCGTCGTACCCAAGAGAGACGAACGACATGCCGGGACCCAATCAATTCTGGGCGCTGGAAATAAGTTTCCAATTTGTGAAGAGGTGAGGATGAATAGAAGTGGAAGAGTTACCTTCTACCTCATATACCTGTAGAGTATCCGTCGATACTCTTGGTAATACGTAACAACGAACTTTGCTGACAGAGAAGGAAAGCTCTCAGTCTGAAATCACTTTGAATTCACTTTGTTCGGTACGTCCTATCGACGAGGTTTCGTGAAACCTCCACCGGGTCTTTTCGCCTATACCAAGGCCGCGTTGCGAATTCGTTTCTCTTTCTTTTTTTTTATAGTTCGCCATAAAGGAATATGGAATCGACTATCATCACCAGTATTTTCATTCCAACTGATGTGAAAGCGTTCCTTCGACATGATGAAAAATCCGCACCTCTTCAGAATATCCGGGAGGAGATTGGTACACTGCAACGCAAAATAGCGTGACAAAAACGGATTTGCTCTCCGTTAGCTTCCGGGGAGGTTCGAGATTCACCTCGGGCTTGTCGCGTTCAAAATCCAAATCAGAAACTCTGCTCCGACGGCCTTGGCGATACGACGCCACGGAAAGACGAGAGTATGGGCTAGTTTGTTCAATGGCTCCCGAGAGGGTAGTCGCGGAGAGATGGAAAGTGTAGGAGTAATAGCCGGCGACAAAACGAACCAGGAGCTACGATTCTGTTCAATCTAAAAAGAAAGTCGAAATATGGTTAAGGGGTCTGTATAAAATTGAAACTTCAAAAATACAACTTTTTTCATTGATTTGTTTTATAGACTAAGGATTGACTTTAAGGGGAGGGTGGGGGTTTTAGCGTGAAAAAAACACTTTCTTGAGAATTTTTTTCATCTATATGGATAGAGTAAATGTATTGAAACCTTTTGTACAATGTTAAGTGTCATTTCAGGAACATTCCGTGAAATTTGTACGCGAAAATATCCACGAACAAGCCGGTGCCGCGTTTTTTTTCAAAACCACTTTTTCAAAGTCCGTGTTCACTGCCATTTGAAAACTACATGACCGATTTATTTCAAACTTGGTACACACTTTCTACATGTAAAATACCTCCCCCCAACGGTTAGTTTGAGATTTTTTTTACATTGAGGGGTTTTTCCAACCCCAAAATGGCGGAATTTTTCGTGAAAAATAGCACTTTTCACTTTACATGAACACCGAAAATTTAAAAATGAAAAAAAATTATCAAAGACCGTTGGGGGGAGGATTTGACGATACTTTGACTAAATTTTAATGGTACTTGATTTTAGATAATTTCTAGCTGAGATACAGTGAACACCGCAAATCGTGTTTTTCCAAAGGCGTTCTTGGAAAAGTTTTGTCACCGGCTTGTTTGTGGATATTTTCGCGTACAAATTTCACGGAATGTTCTTGAAATTACACTTAACAATGTAAAAAAGGTTTCAATAAATTTACTCTATCCATATAGATGAAAAACATTCGCAAAAAAGTGTTTTTTTTTCACGCTGAAACCCCTACCCTTCCCTTAAAGCCTTATTAAAAAAAAAGTGTTTTGTTTAAATTAGCTTAAGGCGTTACCCCCACTTGCGATTTTGAAACAATCGATTTTTTATTATTGCATTTTTTTGAAGTATAAGTATCCGGGCCCATACTTCTGTATGGGCCCGGAATAGATAACTCTATGTAAGTTTACAAAAAAAAATGTTTTCTTCGCGTAAACTGAAATTGAAACTTGAAACGCGTTTTTCTCAAAATGGCATTTCTGAAGTCGGTGACCAAGATTACTCGAACACTAATGAACCGATATTCATGAAATTTTGCAGGCTTATTTAATACATAAAAATGTAGTCTTTAATCGTTCGATTTTTTCTTTTCGAAAAAAATGGCCGTTTTATAGCCAAAAAACGGCCGTTTTTTTCGTTAAAATCGAACCATTAACTTTGACTGTCCGCCATTTTGTAAAAAATGAATATTTTTTAAAATCCTTCGATTAAAGACTAGTTTATACTTATATTTGACTAAATCCATCCGCTTTTTTTTTTTCAGATGATCCACTTCGCCGCAATGTTCGTCAACGCAAACCGTGTATATAAAAACATTATTTCATTGACCATTTGCCATTTGCCACTAAACAATGTAATATTTTTCAATAAAAAAATTACTGAAAGTTCTTCAAGATGTGTTCTTAAAGATGGTATATTGATCGATTTAAAAAGTTTTGTAGTTTTCTTTAAAAAAATTCATGAAAAGGGCCTTTTTTGCGCTACAAGTGGTGGTAACGCCTTAATTCATGTATACACATCCCATATGGTTGATATGTATAAACATCCCAAAAATGATATGGTCCGAAGAAAAGTGGCTTTAACCCTTTGCGGCATAGTGTAACATTGGTGTTAGACCTAATTCAATTCAGATTTTAACGATTCAAAAGTGTTTTGTAATTAAATATGGCGGTTGTAAATGCGTTTCAAGGTTCCTAGGACTACAATAACTACTAAAATATACTTATTAAATTTTTATTTTTCACGTAGCGGGTGTCATCAATAACGAAAGTGCAAAAAAACCAGCTTTTTACATCATAAATCTGATTACGACTAATCTAGCAGGTAAACCATAAACAAAAGATAGGTAAAAACTTGGTTTTTGATCCACTGAATACGAACCCGAAGTCTAAACCGTCAAATTGAAAATTGCGGCCGTAAATGGCAAAAACTATAGGATTTTTTCCAAATTTGATCTATTTTTTTGGGGGAGCCTATTTCATGTAACAGCGGCCCCGAAAACCCCCGAGTACCAACTTTCGCTATCACCAAACGACGTTTTGCATTTATGGTCCGCTACATTGGATCCGCCATCTTGAATTTCCGAATTTTGAGTGCAGATTTGTAATCAGCGACCCCGAAAACCCCCAAGTACCAACTTTCGCTATCATCAAACAACGTTTTGCATTTATGGTCCGCCATCTTGAATTTTCGAATTTTGAGTGCAGACCCATTTAAAGTTTGTTTGCGTTACATAAAATTCAAAATTCAAAAAATTCATCAAAATGGCCTTCTTAGCGTCTAAAGTTAGAAGACCCCTAAACAAATAATAGGTTCATTGTTTATAAATATTTTTCACTTTAAAAACTCAAACTTGGGAAACGCTGTATTGATTGTGTGTGAAATCCCGACCTCGTCATCGCAATATCCTTATCGGAAAAAAATATTAAAAATCGAGCTGTTTTTGGGCCCCAAGCTTATGCACACCCCGTAAGGAAATTGAAAAACTATCAAAAAAGACAACACCTTGACAGTCTGTCGCTGTTTTTTCTACAAGGTTTTCACCGCGATACTCAATAGCGTGAGATTTTTTTCGTTCTCATGGACAGTAGCTATCTGTCTCACACAATTTCCATATAAAAATAATATCGTCACAGTGCTCTTATCTCTCTCGCTATTCGAAATTCCCATCTTGGTAACGAAACTGTCGGATTCTTGCAAAGAAAAAACTCGGTTCCAAGCCCGAATTGAATTCCGTCCCTTCTCTCGGCTGTTGCTGAAAAAGAGCCACCTCAATTAGACTATTACCGTCGTATCTCCGAAGTGCCACGTCCAGGCGAGTGCTCTTCCCACGCTTCTTCTCCACATCGCAGAGACACGACAAACGAAAGGGGAACAATGAAAAAGAAGTGTCGCGTTGTTCTCACTGTTTGCTATGCTAACGTTTTCTCGTGAATTATTTTTTCACCTTATCCACGCTACTTTCTGTATCAGTAGTTTGGTCCGCATCTAGCATTTGTCTCATTACGTCGAGCGAGATATCTTGGAATGCGGTGAAACGGAAATGACATAAAACAAATTATCGGAGGAATCATTCTGCCAGATTTTTCACGACTTCTCGGTCTACCGTGTAAATATTCAAGTGACTTGATCTTTCCATAAATCCAAAATGAAAAAATAGCATAAGTAAACCGGGCTAAGAAGCATTCCCAGCACAGCTAATGAGGTTGTAGCAGCGCAAATGGATCTCCAAGCCATCAAAAGACTCGAGAGACAGAACATTACGATTTGAAAATTAGTGCAGATAGTTCTGCTTACCTGGCCTTGTATTTCAGTGCTTAAGGGGGGAGCCGGAATTGGAAGGTCCGAAAAATCGTTTTTTTTTTATTGCTCAAATCGATAGACAAACTATCCAAGAATATATTTATAAAATTACAGAGGCCAATTGTAAATATTATTCAAGATACAAGGCCAAAAACAGAGAAGCGATTAATATTTGATATTGATATTTCCTCCTATTGAAAACTTTGAAGCGCGTTTACTCCAGTTTTCATTTTCACGATTTTTCCAAATTGGCAGGCGTGACAGCAAAAAAAAAACTAAACGACCTATTGAATCAAACCAAAGTTTATGGTCTTCAGTATGAAAATCTCTTCAAAGCGAATCAAAACAGTTGTTGATAAAGTATTTTCAAATAATTTTTATAGCACGTTTAAGTGTTTTTTTTACACATTTTTTTCAAACCTGAGAAAAGTTATAATTTTACAATTTTTCAGCATTTTCTCAACTCCCCCAGAAGAGAAATATATGACAATCGGACATTTTATTGGTTTATTTGGTTCAGTCAAGAATTACCAGCTGCATCTTTTCCGCCGATTGGGAACTGCAGTGGCCAGACACACATGGATTTGGCCGATAAATCTGCAGTCATTTATTGTTTCATGTTGAACATTTTTTTTACACATTTCAAATAAACCTGAAAAGATACCTCGATGTTTACTGGGCTTACTTGTTTTTTTCCCTTTTAAAAAAATTCCCGAATAAACGCTTTTTTGGAACTTCTATTCAGGCTCCCGCCTTAAGGAGTTTGGGGACAATTGGTGAAGTGTTACCATTTTATACAAATTTATACAGTAAATTCTTTGCCATATACTGAATGCACCCTCCAAATTTTTAATCGATCGTCTACACCGTTTCTATCAAATATACGATTGAAAACACACTTTTTAGTGTTGGAGATGCATACGCTCATCGCGGAATGGCAGTTTAACGCACGAAATAGTGTAAACATTTTTTTTATGTTATGAAAAGCTGTCAAATCATTCGGTACATTATGACAATTTCGTCATCAGTGTCATAATGTTAAGGGAGGACACCACTGTATGTGCCTATTTTCGACCGTTTTTTAAATTTGTTTTTAAAGAAAAGAATAAAATACATGGTCAAAAGAACTTTTAGCCTTCATTAGGTATATATTGAACCATTTAAAAAAATGTATTTGTCAAAATAATACATAATGACGGCGCACAAGTCGCTATAGTACTACTGGTTTTCAACCAACCCTCTCCGCGGCGCGCACTAGAACTGTCGTAAATTTAATTCTGGAACTGAGAATGAAATATTTTCGTTAATTAGTTTTAGCAGTCAAGTACGGGAGGAAATTAAAAAATAATGAAAAAAAATAGAGACGAGTTTGAAACAAAGTTCGTTTTTTCGACCATAATTTTCATATAAAAAGTGATATATTTTTTACAATTTTCAACAAATCGAGAAAAAAACGCTCGTACTTGACTGTTAAGGGGTTACGTGGGTTTCGAAGACAACAAAAGCATATTTTCGCTATTAAAAAAAAATATAATATATAAATTATTTTATTAAAAATTTTGAACACATAAAAGAGAAACATTGCAACAATATTTTTTTTTAATTCATCCAAAAATTCGGGAAATTCTGCTGGTGGGACCTGGTTTCCGGAGATCCTTCAAAAAAAGTGTCCTCGTGATGGTCAGTCATGATAGCTTTACCTAAAATTAAAAACCCAATTTTTTTCTGTTAGTCGATAAGTACAGCTCGTGATTGAATGAAGAATTTTTTTTAAATTGAAATGTTAATTTTTGGCAGAGTTTTATGCAAAAAAATACAATTTTTGATACAATCGATACCACGTAAAGCCTCCTACAATTAGTTGTAATAGAAAAAAACCTTCGGTCAATCATTAGAGAATGCTATTTTGAAGAAGTGTGCAAAATTTCAATGAGATCGGTGCATTCATTTTTGAGAAATCGTGTCCACCGACTTCAAAAACAGTGTTTTGAGAAAAATGCGATATACCTGCGTCGCTGCCGGTCGGTTTTCCCAACGGGGGGAATTCCCAAAGGCTCTCTCTCTCTCTCTCTCTCTCTCTCTCTCTCTCTCTCTCTCTCTCCTAAATTTTTACTCCGATTGACTTAAAACTTTGGGAGAATATTCTAAACATATTGCAATATTAGATAATACATTTTTTAATGGTTTTTTTAATGTTCAAACCCACGTAACCGCTTAGAGCAGTCTAAGAAACTACAGTTAAAATTTTGAGTCGATTGGACGAAAATTGTTCGAATTCTGCTGCGTGCTGATTTCAAAAACATGTTTTTCAGAAAAACGTGTTTGACATCGACGGTTTTATATACGCTACAGCTGATGAATTTTTTTTTCCGTAATCTCATGCCACCTATTGATAGAAAACACTATTTTTCGTCGGTTACTTTTTTCCCAAAGATACTTTTTTCCCAAAGGCTCTTTTATCATCTTATCTTTTTTACCATAGTATCTTTTTTACCAAAGATACTTTTTTCCCAAAGGCTCACAAGTGTCGACAGCTTTTCAGCTCTTTTCAGCGCCCGGAGACTCGCCTCAAAAATAGATCGAAAACCACTTTGAAACTGTTTTTCAGCTATAAACGAATATGCATCGTATTTTTTAAGGTTCGAAGGAATTTTCAAAAATATTTCCAAAAAACGAGAAAATTTTTCGATAATTTTACAATGGTGTCCTCCCTCAAAGGCACTATGATAAAAAAAGATGTTTCACTTGTAAATATCTCAGAAACGGTGTAGACGATCGATTAAAAATTTGGACAGCGCATTCAATATATGATAAAGAATTTACTGTATAAATTTGAATCAAATGGTAACATTTCATCAATGAACCCGAAGCCCGAATAAAATAAGTAAAGAAAGATACCGAAGCGAGAAAAGTGCTAAAAGAGGATTAATGAATGACGCGAATCGCTCGCAAATTCCATGGGTGAGATACCGAAGCAGCATTATCACCCTGCTGCTAGGATAGCGAGGATGGGATATAAAATAGTACGATCTACGTATAGTATATGCAGCGTCGTACAGTAATATAACACCAGTCCAGGCGATCCTCTCCCGTGTAGCAAAAGAGGAAAAATGTCTCATGTTCCTGTCGCGCTGACGTGTCCCTCTCCGATCTCTCGTTCTGCAGGAACATTTCACGTATATATCCCTCGTTCAGACAACATCTCAACTGTCCTTGCATCACATCTTTCGACCTGCACTATCTCCTTTCTCTCCTCGCTCTTTCTCTATTTCTCTCTTTCTGCCACGGCTTTGAACCTGACTGCCAGGATCACGCCGTATAACTATCTAGCTCGGATATCAGCGTGACCCAACTTGGATAAACCGGAAACTCCCTCTCACGGAGAACGCGTTTGGTTTTTTCTCCGGACCTCCCACGTTCGTTCAATCTAGCTTTATGCAATTATGCGGGCGCCCCTCGAAAAGAAAACAAAAATGCCTTTCGGGCTGAAAGTAGGAAAGACGGGAATGGACAATCTACAGATGTCTGAAGACAGGAAGCTTCGCAAAAGTGACGTCGATTTGGGTGTATCCCAATAGCAACATCAACGTCATTGCAACGATAATTTTCCTTCAAAGAACCATATGATCGATCAAGCATTCCGACATCCATCGAGCATCATTAGAACTCAATGGAAATTCGCTGCATTTGCAACAAAAATAATCGTTCTATCCGTCGAAGGCAGATTGGTTCTGCCTACATAGAGTTGCATGCAAAAGTGTCCGACCAAAGATAATTTTGTGATTAAGTAACGTTTAAGGGGCGAGATGCAGTCAGAGGCGTGAAAAAACGAGCATTTTCAATCATTTATTTTAATAGTAATTAAATTTGTTTTACAAAAGTGGTTACATAGACATTTTATGTTATATTTCAATCTGACTTGTACAAATTTTCAAAGAAAAGTATTGATTATTTATAGAAATATCGCGATCTTTGTCGGACCTACATGCCGAAGGGGGTGACTTTGCGGTGACCATCACAAAATTTTACTGGATCATCTGAAATCAAAAAACCAAAAAAAATCATTAGTTTAATATTAAATCTAGTCCTTAATCGAAGCTTTTTTCTAAAAAATTAACAAAATGGCGGCTTCCGACTTTCGATTTTCGATTCGAAAACTTTCTTCCGACTTTCGGTTCGAAAACTTTCGATTTTCGACCAAAAAATCGCTCGTTTAGTGTTTTAAAAAAATAGAAATTTTCAACAAAAATGAAAATCCTTTGATTAAGGACTAGTTTTTAATACTATCAATAAGCACACCAAATTTCATGAAAATCCATCAAGTTGTTTTTGAATTATAGTGGTCACCGACTTGAAAAACATAGTTTCGAGAAAAACTTCGTTTAAAGTTTTTCGATATGGATACGGTATTATATGTTCGGAAAATTTTGAGTTCAATGGATGAAGCTAAACTTTTCTTATGTATTTTGATCCGCTGAATCCAAATATCACAATTTTTTGCCGAAAAGTCGAGCATTCAATTGTTTATAGCCAATTGTTAAAACAATTTTTCAAAAAAAATACTTTTTTCGGGATGAATTCTTTTATTTTTAACATTTTGGGCAATTTTAAATCGGAAGTATACTTTATAAAATTTTGGTAAAGTTCATCGTTTTTTTAGGAATACATTTTTGAAAGTTTCTGAAAGAGTTTTCCAATTTTACACTTGATTTATGTATAGAAATACTAATTAAAAAATTACTTACATCGAATCATCAATTCCTGGCCCATAAAATAGGGCTTCTGCCGATGCAGAAGCTTCCAAAATATCAATTTGTTGTTGTTTTCGAAGCATTCTGCCTTCCCGGGTATGACCGTTTGCGCGTTTGTCAGCCGCTACCTGCCTTACATTTATGGCAAGAGTTAAAACTAAGAGTAGGAACTGCACATTATGCCAATAAAGCTGCTTTGTGGGGAAAAGTTCAAGAAGAGGGGAAAAATATCTCTCAATATAGAATCATCAAACTTATTGAATCGATGCTTCACCGATGTGCTGCCGTGATAGCTTCGAAGGGCATGACTACCAAGTATTGATGAAAAATTGTTATTTTGATTATAAATAATTATGAATAGTTATATATAATTTTTCAATAACCCGTTTCGATTGCATAATAAAAGAACTTTACGATGATATGTTTATGTTTCCATTTTGCATCCTTTAAACGTTACTCCATCATAAAATTATCTTTGGCCGGACACTTTTGCATGCAACTGTAGGTAAAGGAACCAGGAGCAAGACGAAGGTGCGGGGTAAGATTCATCACAAGCCTAGCTCCTGAGGGCTTACACAAATTACGTAACGCCAAATTCCTCAATTTTCCGTCAATTTTCGGACTTTTGACTAAAAATGTTGCTAACATATTTTGGAATATATGTACTTTCAAGAATTGTAAGAAACAATTTTTTTTTCAAGTTTTCCTCGAGGAAAGGGGGAAATCTACTGTGCAAGTTCTTGACACTGTCCTCCTTAACTGACAATTCCTATGAAAAGCTGTCAACTTTCCGCAGTAAAATTTCGCACAAGTGTTCAATTTAAAACATGAACATGCAGAAATATTGCTATTTCTGACAGTTCTAAAATCGTGACGTAGGGGATACCTAGGAGAGTTTAAACAATTTTCAGATTTCACCCCATATCTCGCAATCGGAACGAGAGATTCGGGTAAATATAAAGTTGTTTTGTAGCTTTTTTAATCGCCTAATTTATTTTCGACTAAAAATGACTCCAGGAATTATGTAACCTGTAAAAACCATTTAATAAGTCATTTTGTTTCAACTCTTCTCATATCGAGGTAAGTTGAAACAGCTATCGAGGTGAGTTGAAACGCCTGGACATTGGTACAAAACATGGGTATAAATTATGACAAAACACATTGTTATTATAAAAATGTATAAAAAATTTTAAAACTTGACCTCGACATTCATCTAAGCCTCACTTTTTTATTCAGTCCGACAAATTTTTCTAAGTTCTAACTGAAAAGAATATAAACTCACGAATCTCACGGAATTAAATAGTGAAATATAGCAAACCAAAAAATAAATTGAAGGAGAAACTTTATGATAAGAAAGCCAATCATTCGCCATTCTGACAAACAATTGTGACATACAATGAAAGTTCTCCACCAGTGCAGACTTCGTGCGACCAGGCTTCGCCCTCCAGGCATTGCACCCACTTTTTATTTGGCCTGCTGTTTGAATACGGTCCATACAACACACGCAAAAATACTCTTCCTCGTCTTCACTTGCCACGTTCCCTTTGTGCTTGATCTTTCGTCCCGTAGAAGTAACCTCTTCAGCGGCGAGTTCGTATATTTCTCGGCTCGCCATGCCTCTATCCCTTTTTCTAATATATTTATTCGGCATCTGAAATAAAACAAATGCAAGCCTTGCAAACCACACCACAAAATATAAACGCATGAAAACATTACTGCAACCGAGGTGAGTTGAAACACCTTGTTTCAACTCTCCAAGGTGTCAAAAATGCGATGCCACTTAATTCGGAACTCACTATTGATAAAGAGTATTGCAAAACAACAAATTCAATATGACAAATCGAATGCTAAGTTAGTAAGCTCCCAAACAATGCATATCACATACCGTCAAATATATAAACAAGGTAACTAAAGCTTAATGAAAAATACGATAAATACTTACTTTTGCCAATTTTGTTGGTGCGGGTGTCGATATGACGCAACTGAACCCGCAAGAGCACCGGAGCGAACTGACAATTGGCGCGCGTCGTAGCAATGAAAGAATGGTATTGTTGCCAGCTCGCTAACAATCACATCTACCGAGACATTGACACTGTTTCAACTTACCTCTGTGTCAACCCTCTTAGGTCTCCCCTAACGCAAACCTTGCCCCTCCCCCATCCCCCAATTGCGTTACGTCAGTTATGGCAGAGTGGTAAGTCAGCGTGAAAGTATCAACGGTAGGGAAAGCCCCCATGGAAATTTATGTTTGTAAAATATATGCAGAAAATATATGCTACACATATATATATCGGCCGCATATATAGTGACGAAAAATAGAATAATACGTATATATTCAGTATATATGCACCAAATATATGACGCATATATGACACATATATTTTCGATATATTTTTCTGACCAAAACATATATGCTACGTATAAACACTATATATCATGCATATATGAGGCATATACGACGCATATATTTTCGATATATTTTCAATCTATTTTTTTGTCAGAAAAAGATATCAAAAATGTATGCGTCATATATGACTCATATATGTGTCATTTATGCGTCATATATGACGCATACATTTTTGATACATATTCCTGAAAAAAAAATATATGTGTGTATAAACACTATTACAGTTAAACTTGATAAAACTTAAAACTTAACCTTAAAAAAAACTTAACTTACAGTTAAAGTACGCTATTACATATAGACACTATATACAGATATGCTACGCATATCTGTATATATGTGGTATGTACGCAGTGTGTATGCAACATATATGCTAAATATATGTGGTATATATGCAAGGTAAATGCTACATATATCATTGATATGTCGTACATTGATATACAGTAATACCACGCATATACATCTCATATATAAAAACGTTACGAAAATTAGAATTTGGCACATATATGCAACATATATTTTTAATATATGGCATACATTTCACATATATTACAATTATTAATAAAATAAATTTGCAGTATATTCGTGCGTATATAAATTTCCATGGGGGAGGACGCATCTCGAGTCTAAAAAGCATAGCGATTTTTTGCGAAATGATCTAATTTTCGATTAAGTTTACCTTCGTTTCAGTTCATTTGAGTGGCTGATTTTCATGAGAGATCGGTGAGTAAACACAAGGAAAGCACTAGTTATTAATATAGTGGGCGTCGGGGGCATGAATCGTGTGCTGGTACTCATAGTGAAACCATTTTCATATGCTAAAGATGCCAATCATTTTGTCCGATCATGCCCCCAACGCTGTCCCAGCTTGCCCTGCTTGTGAGGTAAGGTAGAGAAAATAAAGATTCCATTAAAAATATATATGTTCTCTTAACAATCAGAAAGAATGATTTTTTGTTTAAAAAATTGAAAGATTAACAAATGTTGATTAGTTTTATAGAATAGTTAGAGTGGACCGATTCATATGTCATATATATAGTTTTATTGGAACACGATTTGCGTTATCACCTCCCCATACTTCCCCTACGCGTTGGAAAGTATCCGCTTAGGAACAAGCGTTTGCACGGGTATATTCTGTTGAAAAACACGCGTCGACTGACCTCCTCAAGGTATTCCCAAAATTGAACAACCATATTGTTAAATGTTTTTTTCACATTCTACAACCCTCGCTAGCTCCGTAGTAGAAACGACTGACTGCAAATGGGATATTCGAAAAACCAGATGATGTATTTCAGCTCGATTGCTTTACCGGAAACTAATGTTACACTCGCGGTAGATTGAGTGCAAAACCATTGTAATAAAAATCGTCAGACACGTCGTAAAATTTCGTTTTCGTCACAAAAGGCTCAGCCCTAAAATGGATCATATGGAGAGCGGGTGTTACCGGAATCTCGCCACTGCAACCAAACGTCAGGTATTTTCGAGCTAAAGGGCTCCAATTTCCGAGTTCGCAGTTTGCCATCCAGAGTCGGATCAATCGAAATAGAGAGAGAGAGAGAGAGAGAGAGAGAGAGAGAGAGAGAGAGAGAGAGAGAGAGAGGTGAGTAACTTGCACCGCTTGCGGAACTCTGGCCCAAGGGAGTCTGATTCTCGTATACATAGAAGGAAAAGAACTGGATCGTGGAATACTCAGACTGGGGATGGAAAACGTTCCACTCTTGCGTTTCGTCCGACGATTTTACTTTTTTTTATTCAGCTTGGCGTGATTCTTTCCCCAAAGGCCTCGTACTCTCTCCTTCACTTTCTGTACGGTTAATTCCTCTGGCTCTCTTAGCTCCCGTTCATTGCTGATATATATATCGTATATATATATATTTTTCGACGTTCGTATATATATATATATGTGTATATATATACGAACGTTACGTTCGTTACGTTAGTGCTTTAAATGCCTCTGACTCATTACTATAGCCTTCCACGTCCACGCCACGTTCTAGGGAAGTTCGTGCCGACTTATATCCCCACAGCATTACGTGTTGGACGGTGAGCAGCGAGGATTTAAGGCACACACGGTTCTATGGGCCAGCCAATAATAATCCGGTCCGACGAGAGAAGGCCATCACGGAGAATTTGTAGTTGGTCAGAAGTAGATCGAAGCAAGAAGGTAAAACGACAGGAAAGAAAAACAAGTACCGGAGGACCGAGAGTTAAAAGAAAATGAGCAGAGGAAACCGTAGAGAGTAGCTCGATCGAGGACAAGGTGCGAGGAATGGGCTACATCGCGGTAAAAGGAGGTGAATTTTTCCAGAGGACGGAGCATTCACCTGTGGACCGTTTAACTCCTCGGCATTGCGATGAAAACAGTCGTGGAACGAGAGAAAAATAAAACGAGAGCCGAGGCCTCTGTACCTCTTTCCACGGAGCAGGAAAGTCGGAACCCTTCTTCCGCCTTCTCGTTCAAGCATCGAAGAAGTTCGAGAGTCAAGAACGAAGATGCGGAAGAAGGAAAGGAAAGAGAAATGAACCGAGACCCGGATGGAAGTTAGGGCGGATAGGTTGGAAAAAAAGATCTTCCTTCTGCTTGTCACTGTCACGGACGTTTTTTCCCTTTCGTCTTATGAGACCGCCAAAAAGTTGAACGCGGGTAGGTACGATCCAACGTTACCAGGCGCACTCGCGTGGAATTCACTGCTCTAGAATCTCACGCGTCAGATGTGTTTTTTGTCGATCTACCTTTCGTTAAGTATAAGGCGCATAAGTTACATCACAGCTGGATATCAGAATTCAGAATGAAAGGAGGCAGAAATGCGGAATCTGCTTCACCGAAGCGAAAAATATAACGTTGACGGGATCAAGATTCACTGGTAACTCCGAATTCTCGAAAAGTGCGGATATCGTATATATTCCTGAAGGATTCCATGCTCTCGCTCAAGCTTCGGGACATGTGTCGATAATACCGAAGATCCCGAAATTGCCGACGCGGTTGCGATGGAATGAAAAATTCGCCAAAGCACACCTACGGAGTGTGTGCATGCAGATGAAAAATGCACCATTGCATCGAGACAGCTGGGTCATAAGGAAACGCGCAGTTTGTTCGCGGATAAATGACTTTACAGACGTTTAGTTCTTTCTAAATGTAGGGGAGTTGTGCTTAACGCGGTCCTCTAGTTTCTCGGCTGTTTTTTTACGGCTTTTTCAATATTTTTTTACGGGCAAAGCATCGTAATAATGAATCTCATTGTTTTTGCATAATCTTTATTAACATTTAAATAAGCTTTACAAATTTTTTGAAGTCAAAATATATATTAGAATAACAGTTATAGTGGCCGACAGGAAGACATCAAGTAAAAGAGGTGCTTGACGGTGACCAAGATTGCGGCTGTTCTGCTTATCTGAAATCAACAAACCAAACGGCATTTTAATCTTCATATTTAAGACTAGCGATTGAACTAGAGTGAATTCTAAATTACAAAAATTGACTTTTTTATACACTTTTGAAAATTACATTCTATTTTTTACTTATTTTTTCTTAAGTTTTTCGCTCGTACAAAAAAAACTACCGAAGCAATCATGATAATCCTAGTTCAATCGCTGGCTTATAACATATTAAAGATGCTGTATAAATTTGAACAAGATCGGTGCAGTAGTTTCTGAAATATCGTGGTCACCGTTTCAAAAAATGGTGTTTCGAGAAAAACGCGTTTGGAAGTATACCTGCTCCGTATACCTGCTCCGTTCCAGGGCCGTAACTTGTGAACCACTTCGAATATCGAAAAATCCTTTGGCACACATTTTCTACACATGTTGTAGATGTGATTAATGAAGAAAAAAAATCAATTTTTTCGACCCGATAAACTAGAGGGCCGCCTTAAGATGATATACTTTTGCTTTTGCGGAAAATATTTGAATGAATGACGTCGTATTAATTCAAAGCCAAGCTTATATTCATGAAGGTTTGTTATTATAATGAAATAGAATCAATTTCAGGACATTAGTTAATTAAATAATCAAATAGAAGAATAAAAAAGCATATGTAGGTCGACGTGTGCAAGATGACATGCGGATGTCATCTTAGACTGATGTGTGTCGTCTTACTATAATAATGATTCAGCAAGTTTGGGTCGCTATAAACCAACCGCTAACTCAGAAATTAATGCGTCTGAACCCAATACGGTCGACCTGTGTAAGATGACACACATATGGCATCTTAGACTGTCGTCCTACACACGTTAGCCGAATTGGGTTCAAATACATTGATTTCTGGGTTAAGATAAATATTTTCCATTTTATAAACAATTTAAGGCCTAAATTATTGTCAAAAATTATTATTTTGCTTATTCCTTCGATCAATTACAAGATATTCCATTATATTGACGAAATATTTTTCGTTTTTTTTTTTTCATTTTAGATGATCCAGTCCAGAGATATCGAGCTCACCGCAAGACGCCTTTTTTAGAGGTGCTCCCGAAGATCAGCTATAGCAGCTTTCAAAAGAATTATTTTTACAAATGAAAAATGTTAAAATACAGTTAAAAGTTACCATAATATGTGTACAAATTTTTACGTTAATAGATTTGAAGGTCTTCTCAAGAAAAATTCTCGAAAAATCGATCTTTTTGGACCTCCTGACTGCATATAACCCCTTAAAGGTTGATTTATAGCGACCAAGTTTTGTTGGAACATTGTTATAGTGGCGATGAAGTGTTTCCTGCGGCACGTTAAGATGTTGGATGCTAAGAGCCAACCCATTCTATTCTCCTTTGCAGCTCCAATGGCTTTGGTCATGGGTTCTTGTGATCAGGTCCTACGTGACGAGGTTCGTTGCTAATTACCACCCGAGTCGAAATTTTTAGCCTCCTCTGAACCCTCGCAGGACCCATTTCTTTTGTAATACATAAGCCGCCAGCCTCCGTTGAACCTACGAAACCTCATTTGTCGAGTTCAGTGCCATGAAGAGACCTCCTCTTGGCCCAGGGTAGCCTCTGCTAGACCTCCCAAACCTTCTCTCGACCCCCAGTTTCAGTGAAACGTGCAGAGCACAGACCTCCTTAACCTGCTTTCAATCTCAAACTGTTGCCTCGACCCCACCTAACCTGCTTTCGGCCCAAATTCGATATCTCCTCCATCATCATTCCATTGTGACCTGATCGGTAACCCGTTCGATGACGAAAATAATACGAAATTAATAAAAATACATCGTCCCCTTATCAAATTAATAGTCCAATATTAATATGCGAAAACAATCAAATTTGCTCAATATCGATTTATTATTATTTTATAGGCAATTGATAAAAGAATGCTTGTGTATACAGTCTTACTCCAATTCTATCGGATTAATAGGCATTTTCCTGTGAGAAAAAATCTCACAGGAAAATTCTTTAAACAATGCCAGTCTATCCAGTATAAGCTTACGCGACGTTTTTCGTTCTTGACATTTCTTCTTAAGCCCTCTAGATCTTGAGTTACATTGCATTATCTAGAATTAGTCTTTTTAGCAAAAAATGAAATAACATTGCGAAAAAAATCGTACAAAACTTTATAAAAAACGCAAATGAAGTTCCTGCTACCCCGTTTAAGTTCATCATGGATAAACGTAACAATTTTTTTTCCATAAGTCATGCGTTCAATTCTTGATGGTCGAAAAAAAGCCGAAAATCAGTCACGTATAAAAGTGCGTACCGGGTCGAAAAGAAAATGATAAAAAAATATTTCAGAAAAGCAATATACAGCTGAATTTATTCCCGTCAAAAATCCAGCGCTCAAAAGTTTTGCGATTATGTGGAGTGTCCGAAAACTTTTAGCTGGCAGTGTATATCTAAATAACATATAATGTTGATTTCTATATGGAACGATAGGGTGTTAATTATAGTCTTTTTCATGTTCTGAAGGATTGAAATTGTCGGTTTAGAATTCAACCTCATTCGATTTTTTCTTTTTGTTTTTGTTCGTTTTGTTTTTTTTGTTTATTCAATAATGAGTTGATAAATGGCGACGGCCGATTACCGTCGATTTCAAATAAGATGTTTGATTTTTCCTTGTTTTCATTTTTAGCACGT
The DNA here is from genome assembly GCA_944452715.1 of Ophion slaviceki. Lineage (NCBI taxonomy): Eukaryota > Metazoa > Arthropoda > Insecta > Hymenoptera > Ichneumonidae > Ophion > Ophion slaviceki. The sequence goes on from OX101789.1 coordinate 21,534,461, forward strand.
CGAAAATTAAAAAAATATTTCCACGTGTATGTATGAAGCATATTTTTATTTTTTCCCGCTAAATATTATGATATTAACTAACCGCGTCTATTTGATTTTTTTTTTAAATTTGTATTAACTAGATTTTTCATAGAACCAAATTTTTCCTATTGCATTCCATTATTAAAATGATTGATTTTAAAAATGTTCATTTATAGAAAATCAATCTATTTAATATCGTCCAATAACTACATATTTTATTTGATCCTAATAAATCTGTGATTCGGTTTCATCAGTTTAACATTTTCATCTGTTCAAAAAAACAATTTAGTCAAGTTCACTGAATGGATCTAGTTATTTTTTTTATTTACCTTAAATAGAATATTTGTAGAGTTAAGCATTTTTCTATTTGATTGAACTAATGGTCCATCTTTATTGCAACACTCATATCAAGGGGGCGGGGGGTAGTGAAGGTGGAGAGAGAGGAATTCACTACCCCCGCCTATTATATATATATATATATATATATATATATATAAAATTCCTCTCACTCCACCTTCACTACCCCCCGCCCCTTTGATATGAGTGTTACAATAAAGATGGACCATTAGTTCAATCAAATAGAAAAATGCTTAACTCTACAAATATTTTATTTAAGGTAAATTAAAAAAAAATAAGTAGATCCATTCAGTGAACTTGACTAAATTGTTTTTTTGAACAGATGAATATGTTAAACTGATGAAACCGGATCACAGATTTCTTAGGATCAAATAAAATATGTAGTTATTGGACGATATTAAATAGATTGATTTTCTATAAATAAACATATATACACACACGCGCGCGCGCGCGTGTGTGTGTGTGTGTGTGTGTGTGTATGTGTTTGAAAAATCTATAGCTTATGTGATACAACAAATAGTTGGAGGTATTCATTTGGTCTCTTATGCCATATCAGCGACCAAAATGTTATAAGCACTCGGTAGCATAGGGGCAGCGGCGCGTAGCTATGAGTAGGTAGGACTAGGTTCAAATCGCATATAGGGCAAATATTTTCTTCGAAAAAAATCATTTCCAAAGGCCAGGGAATGGCGAATTACGATGAAAAATTCTTGTAGTAAAGTTCTCAAATAATGCGTTCATTTTATTTTCGATTTATGAAATATTTTTTGCATATAGTACACTAAGCTTTACAGTGTACATTGTAAGCAAATGAAGATTAATTTGAATCTCATCTTTATTAACATATATAAATATCTTTGAAAGAAATATGATCGTAGTAGGCTGGGAGACAAGGAAAAAAACCTATTTTATTTAAATAGATTCTATATAAATTAATTTTTTTGTTTAGCAGTGTACAGTAGGCCGAAAGGGGGGGCAGTAGCCCATGTAGGGTGATCGGTAGTGGCCAACGATTGGCCGATGCTCGACGCCGAGCTTGCCAACATTGGCACTCGAGCTTGGCCCGATCATCGACCGAGCCTCGGATGATAAGAGCGGCCCGATATTCGCAATCAATATTGGCCCTAGAATGGCTTATGAGAATCGGCCGAGCATCGCGTAGGAGTTCATTCGAGAATCGGCCAACAATAAGTCCCCGCTAAGATTGCCATCATTGGCACTCGAGCTTGGCCCGATTATCGACCGAATCTTGGCGGATAATTGTGACCCGATATAGATCAACAAAATTGGTCCTGCATTGACAAAAAAAAATTAATTATTTTTGTATTGTAATTCGTCATTACCTCGTCTTTCGAAACGATTAGTTCGAAGAAAATATTTCACCTATATGGGACTCGAACCTTGAACCTACCTACTCATAGCTAAGCATGCTGCCCCTATGCTACCGAGTACTTGTAACATCTGAATCGCAGTTATGGCATGAGACACCAAATGGATTCTCAACATTATTTTTATCACACAAACTATATCAAATAGTTAATATCATTGTGATAATTAGAGTTTTATCGAATGACATGTTATAGAATTTTTAAACATAACCTATATATATATATATATATATATATATATATATATATATATATATATATATATATATATATATATATATAATTCCTCTCTCTCCACCCTCTCCACCCCCACAACCCTTTAATATGTGTGGTGCAATAAAGACGGACCATTAGTTTATCAGTTCAAGTTTAATTTCAATAAATAAATATATTTAAAATGAATAATTCCAATAATTGAATGCAATAGGAAAAATTTGATTTCACGAAATCTAGTTAATTCAAATAAAAAATAAGTAAATAAACGCGGTTAGTTAATTTTTATAGAATTTTTCTGTCAGTGTAGGATGGTTCATAAAAATCGGCAGAGAATCGCGTATGAGCTCGTTCGAGAATCGGCCAACAATGAGTGCTTTGATTTGGTAGTATATTTGTTAAGAGTAATGTCCAATGAACTCGTGAAAACTATTTATCTCGTCTCTCAATGACTTCAACGCGAAACAATGAATCGTCAATGTACGAATTGCGGTTCGATCATGCGTTACTCGGCTGAACATTGGCCTTGTATCGGCGAATCAACGTTGGCGAGTGTATACTTCACCATACATCGGCCTCGTATCGACAAGCCAATCATTAGCGAGTCTATATTTCGCCGAACATTGGACTCGTATCGGGAAAAACATGATTTGCGAGTCTGTACTTCGCCAAACATCGACCTCGTATCGATAAGCCAATGATTAGAGAGCCTATATTTGGCTGAACATTGGCCTCGTATCCCCAAACCTATGATTGGCGAGTCTATACTTCGACAAACATCGGCCTCATATCGATAAACCAATAATCAACGAGTCTATACTTGGCCGAACATTGGCCTCGTATTGGCAAACCAATGATTGGCCAGTCTATACTTCGCCAAACACCGGCCTCGTATCGACAAGCCAATGATTAGCGAGTCCATGTTTGGCCGAACATTGGCCGCGTATCGGCAAACCAATGATTGGCGAGTCTATACTTCGCCAAACATCGGCCTCGTATCGACAAGCCAATGATTAGCGAGTCTATATTTGGCCGAACATTGGCCTCGTATCGGCAAACCAATGTTGGCTAGTCAATACTCAGCCGAGCATTGGCGTACAATTGGGTAATCGATCATCGCCCCGCCAACATTGGCCCAAGTATTGGCCGTTACGGTTCGATTGGCGAAACCTACATGGGAGGTTCTGCGGGAGCGCTCGAAGTAGGCCCACCTGAGGTTCCGTAGGTTCAATTGTGACCCTCCCTGACCTCCTTTGAGTCAAAAAGTCTACTTTCTGCCATGCCGGAGGTTCATCGGAGGCTCTAACGCATGGTACTTTCAAACATTGTACCCTCCTTTAGATACCCAATAATCCGCTCACGCCGATTTCTGCTCGCCTTCATTTTGTGGGTTGAACGCGGCTCGAAAATTTCGACTCGGGCAGGCATCCTATAACGATGGGCCCAAAAATCTGATTTTACATTCGATTTCATACGCGGCAGGGGAAGACGACTTAGTGTGCCATCTTACACCGACGTCTGGCATGTCAACTGACCCACAAGTGAATGCAGATTTTGTTTATTTGTTGTGACAAAAATTTTGGAGTTAGAATATTCGTTGTGCAGTATTTGTGAAGTACAAGTACCCTAGATTGTGAATAAGTTAGTTCAACTACAAAAAAATCTCACCTGACAGGCATTTTCACCACCAGATAATAACGTGGTCAGTTTTTCTTTGCATTTAAAAATCACGAAAATATTTAATGCGTAAAAGCTCGCGTGCACTGGCGGGTATGCCGTGGATTGGGGTGACTTTGATCAATTTTGAAATGAAAATCAATATATTTCTTCAAATAATATAGCAAAAAAAAGTCATGGAAACATCAACGTTTATTCGTCTTTTTATCTTCCGAATTACAATTTAAAATATTTAAAAATAAATAAGAAAAAATATAATTAGTCGCGATCAAAGTTATACTGACAATGAGATTGACGTTACTTTGATGCGCCCCGTTTTCTTAATGAGAATCCGAAGTAACCCCATAAAGGAGCATTTTTCCGAAAGAAGAAAAAACGGTCAACGGGATTGAAAGTTGCAACGATTTTTATTGTTTTGGGGTTATTTTGATCGAGCAAATATTACACATTTACTTTTAAAAATCAACTTTATTGATAAAAGACTGGTATTTTATATGTATTTATGAGGTAACACATACCTAAATTTCGAAATATTAAAAAACGAGCAAAAACAAGCTGTAATACTTATGTCTACCTAGGTACCTAAGCCACAAAACGAGATCACATTGGCTTCATTAGGATCATGTTTCACTTAAACTAGGTCACGTATCAAATCACACTTATTTTAAGACCAAAAATATCAAATAACAATGTGATATTTTTTGTCTCACGATTTACAGCTTACAACAAGACGAAAAAAAATTCAAATAACAATTCGATATTTTTGTCTTACAATTAGTGTGATTTGGTAAAGAATTGCAGAATTGTAGGTTAAGAAATGTTCCTAATGAACACATTAGGTACATTTCTTAACCTATAATTGCAACGTACAATTTGAAAAATTATAAAAATACAAGAATTCCCGCGAATACCCCGACACCAGCAATGAAGATAATGAGGAGGGTGAAATTGATCAACGATCAATGTTACCCCACCGACGCGATCAAAAACGCGCTAACGAACCAACTGTCGCCCATAAAACATGTTTTTGAGATTATGCCACACAACAAAGCATAATGGTGTAGTTTAGAAAACACCTGGGAAGGTAATTGTTACCAAAAACGTCATTGGAACATTCAACTTGTTATTTTTTAAGTTATTCGAGCATAAAGAATAGTTTAAATACACGGAGAATAAAAATGATTCATCCAATATCATTTGTGTTTTGAATGAAATTTCTTTAATTCAATTGTAAAATGGTTGGTGCAAATGATCGGATTTATTAGTCCAAAAAAACGCTATTGACTTCAATAACATGATAAAATTAAAAGTTTTCTTTCATTCAAAAGATATATTGTTAGCCGAGAACAATGTATTAAACAATCTATCTAAAAAATTATCATGTATAAATTATATAGGTTTGAATGTATTTTTTACAACGAACAAAAAAAAGTGTTTCAATTCATACCATGAATATTGTTGATTCGAGTACACAAGAAAAATTGAATTTCGCTCGTTTGATTCAGATAAAATTTCTATTGAGTTATATTCTATTGAGATATATTATTTTATTGTCTTCACCATATCCAACATTGATTTTCAAGTACATTATTCGTTACAATATTAGTATTTTATTGCGATTCAAAAATATTAAGCGAACGTATGAATTAGTTAAAATATTAAGCGAAAATGAATTAGCGAAAATGAAATTTGATTCTTGCGCATTCACGAAGCGATTAAATCGTAGTCATTTTTTTTTTTTAATACAATCGCGTTAAATGAAAACTATAGGTACTCGTTTTGATTAAATATCTGACTAAAATACATCTATGTTCATTAAAATTATATATTTGATTTAAAAGAATATGCTATCAATATGACGCGTGTATAATTGAACTGAATACATTACGATAATTGATTCGATACTTTCTTCCTTGATTGAAAGAATTCAACCGAATCATATACATATAATGGCCGGGCGCCACCTAAATTATAGGTGCACTCAGAAAAAAGATTTATTAAGGACAAAGAATTTTGTCTCCCGGCGAATAAGTTTTTTTATTCGTATGTCGGCCTACTACGATTGTATTAACAGCTGAGAACATTTTTTATTTAACTTTATGTTTAAGATTTACTAAAAATTTGTCTTAACATCTAATAGGATATATAAATTAGAAGAAATAGGTATTTTATATCCGACAAATAGAGTTTTTCTAAACATCTAATAGGATTCTTCATAATCCCCCAGCTAGTTTTCTTCGAGGAATTGTGTCATTTCGTCCGTCATTATTTTTTCACTTGATCGTTTTTTCTCACTTTATATTCTTACTTACACTCAAATCATTCCTCACTTTCGAGTTTCTCACTTCCGAAACGCACCACTGACACTTGTGCCAAAAGCATTGGCATAGCAAGAAGCTACATGGTAAGCGTATGCGTGAGCTACATCTGACGAGCGGCCTACTGTCGGGCCCGTCGCGTTGAAGGGCAAAGTGCGCATGTGCGCATTAGTATCATAGTCGCGAAATAAGAGGTTTTCGTGATTGGAAAGTAGTATTTATTTGATTTGAGGAAATATTTATTCCAATTTTCTATTTTAAATATGGCTTTTAATTGATGTGAAAAATCGGCACGTAAAAAAACATATTTAGTGACGCCGAATAAATTCTGTAGTTACAATCACATAAATACTGTCTCCATACGAGTAAACGTTTATTAATTTCTAAGAAATTATGTTCTAATGTGCCAATTTATTGAAACATAATAAAGCTTTTTTCTGAGTGTGCGAGGAAACCCGTAGTTCTCGGAGTAACCGCTAGAAGCCGCACGCGCGCTCGTTTCTCATAAGCGTAGCACGAACCGAAAATCTACTTAAGCGCCGGAGAAACTCTACATAATATCGCTTCTCGGCTTATGGCTAAGATCAAAGTATAGTATTGGTTTTTATCAGTTGAATATCCGATGATCGTTCTAAAGCTCACTTTTATTTAAGGTCTAAAAATATTGAAAAACTTTCAATTTTTAAATAAAAAAAATTCGATCAAACATTTTATTGTGACAATCCTACCCTATTCCAAAGAACTGCATGCGAACATATTTCAAATATTTTCAGCAATTCTTGTGAGTGTACATTTATTTGAACCAATAATCAAGAAATGTTTGCAGTGCACATAGAATCATATTAAAAACATGACTCCTCAAATTCACAGATACATTCTTTCGATTGCAATGAACATTTATCTCATCGAATATTTTTTTTTTCCTAGAGACTAAATGTGTTGTTACAGACACCTGTACTTTGTGGCAAAAAAATACCATCATTTCGAATCGATATTGTTAATTTTTCAATTATGATATACACTTGTCTCTATCTCATGCAACTACTTGTGATATTATACGGAGTACGAAAATGTTACGTCTCATGGCATATTCGTTTCGATGAAGTAGCGAAATAATTCATTCCATTGATTATATTTCTGTGCAAAATAAAAAATGTTGTAGCAATCGCTTAATTATTTCATCCGTACACCTACAGATTGTATATAGAATGATTTCAATAGATTATCATTTTATTTCAAGGTAGAGGATATATTGAGAGAACAGAAGAGATTTAAAAATAAAATAATATGGTATTAAAATCAATCACATTTTCCAATATTTTATAGATTGTAGCAATGTCATATATCGGTAGAACTCCGTGTTCAGACATTTATTTGGGTCAATCAATGTATTATATTATTTCAATTGGTTTTTTTTCTCAGTGTATATAACTTACGTTTTTTATATTTTTACGGTCACTCAAACCCGTTCGTTCGTGCTGCGGCTAAGTGATGACACAAAGAGACATTCAGGCTTGCCAACCGTAAAAAAATCTTTGGGTCGCGTTCAGGAACTTCGAAACTTGAATTTAGAAAACAAAACAACGTTTTCATCAAAGTAACCCCACGAATCAAAATAAACCCAATCCACGGTACTAGATTTTGCTACTAGATAGGTGTTAGCTAGACACTTAGGTATTAGGCCACCATGGAACGTCATCGTTTCTCGTATAGCGCGAATATTTGAAGAGATATCGACAGTGTGTCGTCTTTTCTGACTATGTCATCTTGAGCGCAACTCTACTGTGCATTTGTAAATATATAAATGCAAAATTTGTGTAATAAGGTCAGGAAAAATGGCCTCCTCTTACGCTCGGGTCGTGTCTGGAACACTCGACAAAATCTAGTTGTTGGAAAAACTGGAAATTCTCCCTCGGCTCTTCGCACCTTCGCCACGTTGAATATACGCTTCGTTAACGCAGTTTACGCTCGGGAAAAACCACGAGGTGACTCGGATGGGAACTTAGTGGGAAACAAGATAGAGAAAGGGCGGGTGGGAATAGGACAAAGAAGGGAAAATAAGACGGAAGAGGGGGAGGGACATGAGGGAGAAAGAGAATACGTTAACGAAGGCAGAATAAGCAAAAGGCATACACAATCTCAGTAATGGTATTTTTTTTGCGGTGAAAACCGCAAAAAATCGTACGGATCTCCGAGAATATGGTATATACGCGAGGAGAAAAAAAGTATAAAAGAAATTGAAGGAAGAGATAAGAGAGCTCGCTTCGTCGTCGTCGACGTTGCGGTCGAGATTTTCGTCGTCGTCAATGTGAATTTCCCCTTCGTTACAACCGACGTTACACGCTTTTCGTTCTCTCTATCTCTGCCTCTATTTTTCAATTGTAATTAAAAAGTTGAAACGTAGACGAAAATTGTTGGGGCTGTGGGCTTGCATGTAATTCAGAATTTGAGAGGTTGGGCATGGCTTCAAATAAGAACAACCGTGACATTTCATCATCTCGCCGCATTTTCCGCGGCCACGATTCTTCTCTAACGAGGTAAAATAATTGAGATACGAAGTCAACCACAGATATAGTGTGCAAGTTAATTCGTGGTGTTTCATTCTCCGCTCCGTTCTTCAACATCTTCAGCTGTTGAAAAAAAAACAGAGCTATTCATTTCAGAATGCGACGAAAAATGTATTAAAAAATATTCGAAAACGTCATTTCTGCCAGAGTGAGTCGACATTGCGCTTTTGAGGAGATTTGTTTATCTACAATTTTCAATCTACTGTTCAGAGGTAATGATTTTTTTAATTGTGCAAACTAGGAAGTCGCACATTTCTCTCTCGTAATTTTGATCCCGCTTACAAAGCTCTCACGAACATTTAATTTTTACAAAAATTGGCTTTCGTTTGGAAGAAGGTGGGTGAGCAAAATGTAATAGCAACGTACAAGTATCTAATTTGCGCGATATTTTTTGCCTCCAAAACTATATTTTCATAACGCGATTTTAAGAAGTTGCTGTCCATCGATATGACAAAATAATTTTCCATTACGTTGACACACTGGGTCATTTTGACCCAGATGAATTTTTCGTAAAATTCTCACTTTTCCAAAATTTAAAGTTTTCAATAGTTCTTTAAACAATTTAATGTGATATTTTCGTTATTTTAATTCTGCGTACATATTAAGAAATGTTTGAAGTGTATCCCTGATTATTAACAATAAAAACCGCCCGAAGGATATTTTGCGGGTCAATTTGACCCAATCCGCGAAAATTGTGGTCAAATATAAGTGTGTCAACGAAGGGTCAAAACCTCCAAGAAAATATAAACGTTGATTTATAACTTTCGACGTAATGATATTCGCCCACGATTTTATGAAAATTCGAATTTATGAAAAATAGCTATAGATTTGTCTGGCCCTGGATCAAAAATTCTAAAAAAATATCATTTGCAAAAAAAATCTTCCAATGATTCACCATTAGCGTGCAAATATTTAGCCAGATATGTTAAAAGAACGAAGTTTTTGAGTATGCAAGAAAAATGGTACCCCCACATATACAGACATTCGTTCTGCTTTTCTTCCTTTTCTTTTTTGCAAGTTTCTAAACGTATTTTCATTAAAACGTTGGAAAAAGTTTCACGATAAATAAGTTTCCTTTACGGGGAAGCAAAAAAACGTATTTTTTTTTTTTAAATCGACACTCCTTAAACTAAGAATATTTTTTAAATGCCTGTCCTCCACAGGGGCGACTTTTCTGTCTTAGCCTGACGTCAATTTTTTCCCCTATATCGCAAAAATTATAAGACGCACGGAAAAAAATTAGCGCGGAATCAAGTCATTGTGGCGTATACATTCTGCACTTTCTACAGGATTTTTACACAACAGTTCATGAATTTGTTTGACAATTACGCTGGCACAGGTATCAACTTTGCATTAAAGCACCACACCACGGTTCGTGCGCGGTACGAGGGTATATTTTTCGTAAGTATTTTCAAGCAAACGATTAATGGAATTTTTTTTATTAATACTCATAGTCAATATATACATATAGAAAACTGTACACAAATTTTTGTACTCGAATCTAAAGTATAGTTTGCGGTGTACACCGCTTCCAAGAGGACACTCTGAGGAAATTGCTGGTCGGCGGTTGACAGCGATTAAGCCATACGGTACGTTTGAAAAATAAAATAAATATATATTTAGAAACTAGACATATAGGTTTACAGCATCACGAAGGGGAATTTCGATATCTAAAAAAAATGGCGGACCAGCGAATTTTATTTCCGATTTAATGAAAAATTTGCATCGGTCACAAAAAAAATAGAAGGGGGCCCTCTATAAAAAAAATCCCTACGTGGTGCCATAGAGACTGGATTTGCGAACAGTTTAAGACTTGGCGCATGCAAATCGGATGAATAGTTTTTTTAATATGCTGTCAACCAGGTTGGAAAACGTAGTTTCGAGAAAAACGCGATCAAGACCGCACATCTGCCGCTCGGCGCGGTCGTGCGCTTCGAATGGTTTCACATAAAATGCTGTATCTCCGCCAATTTAACAAATTTCTTTTGAAAAATTGGTGAGAGCATTCTTAAGGCGGTCCTCTAGTTTCTCGGGTCGAAAAAAATCGATTTTTTTCATAAATCACATCTACAACATGTGTAGAAAATGTGTGCCAAAGGATTTTTCGATATTCGAAGTGGTTCACAAGTTACGGCCCTGGAACGGAGCAGGTATACGGAGCAGGTATACTTTCAAACGCGTTTTTCTCGAAACACCATTTTTCGAAACGGTGACCACGATATTTCAGAAACTACTGCACCGATCTTGTTCAAATTTATACAACATCTTTAATATGTTATAAGCCAGCGATTGAACTAGGATTATCATGATTGCTTCGATAGTTTTTTTTGTACGAGCGAAAAACTTAAGAAAAAATGAGTAAAAAATAGAATGTAATTTTCAAAAGTGTATAAAAAAGTCAATTTTTGTAATTTAGAATTCACTCTAGTTCAATCGCTAGTCTTAAATATGAAGATTAAAATGTCGTTTGGTTTTTTGATTTCAGATAAGCAGAACAGCCGCAATCTTGGTCACCGTCAAGCACCTCTTTTACTTGATGTCTTCCTATCGGCCACTATAACGTTTATTCTATTATATATTTTGACTTAAAAAAATTTGTAAAGCTTATTTAAATGTTAATAAAGATTATGCAAAAACAATGAGATTGATTATTTCGATGCTTTGCCCGTAAAAAATTATTGAAAAAGCCGTAAAAAAACAGCCGAGAAACTAGAGGACCGCGTTAACAAATGTATCTTTGAGAAAATGACAACATTTTTTTACCGTGGTGTGGTGCCTTAAAGTGACATGCACAATGTCTGTTTTGTAACCTTTTCCTAAGCACCACAAAACGAATAACGCCTGATCAAACATACCAAATGTGGCGAAAAAACTTCCGACGCCATTTTCTTTCAAATATCCCCAAACCACTCATTTTTTTACAATTAAAAACTGCGGAAACATCGCACACCAAGGGAGCAAGAGAAAATTGTTGGGATCTTTGTTGTGTTCCAGTAGTCTCACGGGTGCACCAATCTCTGATTTTCGTGACCCTCTGCGAGCAGCTGGTGCGACTGTCGCTGATGCTACTCGAGCAAACGACCCTCCCTGCTATACCCCAGTGAATTTCTAACGAGCAACCCCATCCCCGTGTCCAACAACACACACCTACATGTAAACATATATACGACTTTATGCAAAGAGGTGGGAAATGGACACCACCGCAACGCGCCAGAACCAGAAACGAGTTTACATTTAAAAAAAAGGAAAATGAACAAATAAAGAATAACGAAGCGAAAGAAAAGAGGTCGAGAGAAAGGCGAACGGGAAATTGCAGTCCAAACAAGCTCGAGAAAGTGCTAACCAGCGGCCAGCTCACTCAGTAGCCAGAGGAACTTTGTTAACTCCGAGGATGTGAAATTTCACCGAGGATGCCCCGTGATCCACACATATCCCGGTATCCCTTGCGCAAAAAGAATCTTTCGAAATCCCCACATGAAAATTCGAGCTCGTGTCACTGGACATAAACCAACGGAAGTAAAAGAGTGACGGACAAAGAGAAATACATTTCAAGGATATTGAGCTTCTTCAGATCCATGGAAACTCGATATTCTTAGGATAGCCCGTATCTACTTGAAACGGATGGCTTGGTTGAGAGCGTGACGAATCTAGCTCTCTGTCTTTGACGCTTCCGCAGTTCGTATCGATCTTTCCGCTCGCGAGCAAACATAAAGATGCGCGGACATTGAGAGAATAATGAGGATAAGGAAAACGAGGGATGCGGGCTGTCATCGTCCGACATACGATGCTTTATTGGAATTGTCAAGACCAGAAAGTAGGAACGAGAGCTGCTAGCACGTGTACTCTGACTGTGTTAGAAATTGGTTGGTTAATGCTAATTAAAGTTAACGGGAGATATACACCTAGATGGTCGAGGTCGAGGATTTAGAAGCTTTGAACATTCCGTCGACCGTAGAAGACCTACACTATGGGCCTGGTATCGATGATTCCATGTAAGTTGACAAATTTCATGATTTATTCATTCCCAAATTTTCAAACGCGTTTTTCTCAAAACCACGTTTTTCAAATCGGCATCCAAAATTTCTCGAAAACCAATGAACCGATTGCCTTAAAGTTTTTCGTGGTTATTCTATACACCATTATCTAGTACTTGTCATAGGATTTTTTTCCGCTACTTAGTTTTTGTTTTATAGGCAAAATAATAACTAATTTTTGGCCCAAAAATCACTATTTATGTTCGAACGTCCGCCATTTTGTCATAAATCGATTTTTTTTAAATCGGCTATGACAAGTACTAGATTATAGTATCTAATTTAATAAGCTTTTTGGTTTTTTTTAGATGATTTTTGAAGGAACGCCAGTGGGTACCGTATACGCAGAATTTTTTATGGCGCTCCAAGGATCATACAATATCCTTGTATATTTTTGATATTCTGAAATATAGAAAATTAAACATATTTTTGAATGTATATACTTTTAGATACTTAAAACCCCAATCCGAAATTTCAAATAGTTTTCCTTGAAAAAATTCACAAAACATGACCTTTTTCCGGCTCCTAAGTGTTTAACTCCCCTTAAGGTTTGAGCCGATTGACTGTTACCAACTGTTAGCTTTCAAATAATCGTCATATTAAACGTACGTTTTCGAACTATTTTTCTACATTTATTTGTAAAAATATGCATTTTTTAACAGTCAGTGATTATATTAAGGGACGGTTCTGCCTTGTTGGGCCAAAAAATGTTCGATTTTTCACCAATTTTTCATGCGAAAAGTATTAAATATAGAATGTTGATATTTCGTATGTTGACTAAGCGGTCTTTATTGAACATCTACTAATAACTTCGTAATATTTTTCGCCATACGCCGAAGATTTATGCTATGCGTATAGTGAAATCTATACATACACGAAGATTCATGCTATACGTATAGTAAAATCCATATGAAAATATAGCGTGTAATAAAGGTTGGTATTTTACAAAAAGTCCTATACAGCATATAGGACTCGCGCCTATGCGAGAATAGTTTCAAATGTAATATGCACGCATCATGTTTACTATACGGTGTGAGAATCATTTTTACACTTCTATAACAACAAGTCTTAGAATTCCGAACTGGCAGTAAACTGCTATACTTTTCTAGTACTGAATATTAGAATTCTGGCAACCAGTGTTAGAATTTGAGGCCGTATTTTTCTCCGTGTATAGTTAGGATGTTAGGAGATCAATTGTTACTACAATATCACTATTAAGGGCTTATGTTACACTTAGTGGATGTTGACCATGACTACAGTACAAAAAAACACGTTTTTTAGACAATAAATGTAATTGTGCCTAATCTAGCAGGTAAACCATACACAAAAAATGAATTCAGAGACGTTTTTTGGGTCGCTGATCACGAATTCGAGCTGAAAATCCAGAAATTCAAAATGGCGAATCCAATATAGCGGACCCAAACCGGAGATTTTACTGGAATTACTAAAACATCGGAGTTGCTCAATATGTTGATTCTGTTATACTGAATTTCTAATAGAATTACGCTTTTAGCATTACCCGGAGCTTACGGCGAGGACATTTTCAAATTTTGAGTGCAGATTTGTAATCAGCGACCCCGAAAACCCCCGAGTAGCAACTTTCGCTTTCATCAAACGATTTTTGCATTTATAGTCCGCCATCTTGAATTTCCAAATTTTGAGTGCAGATTTGTAATCAGCGACCCCGAAAACCCCCGAGTACAAAGTTTTGAGCTGATTGCACGTAAGGAAAAATATATGCTTCAAAGGGTTAAGAGAATAAGTACCCATAAGATTCGTTGTAAATTATCCTGACCGAGTAGTTTGAGGTTTCCGGGCATAATTACCGAATACCGATATGATAGGTAGCATTTTTGCCGTCTACGACGTTGCCATGATTGCACAGTCTAATGTTTTGTGTCCTCGATTTTCGCACAAATTCCCTATCAAAAACATCAATTATTTTATAACGGTACTGTGAATCCTCATTTTCACGGTACCAAGGGTTAGTCCGATAATTATTCGAACCGTACCTTTTTTTTCAGCTCCGTGGTAACATTCACTCAGCAGATATTAATAATGTACCGAAAAATGATCGGGAGTTTTCCATAAGCGTAATGTAGTTAGCCCACGAAATACGTTGAGTAGCCGTGTTTTTCATTATAAACGGTACTGTGGATCGTATTCAGACTGCACAGGATGATCAGCAAAGAGATTACTAAGTAAGTTCCAGAAAAAATGTCAACTCGGTGGTAACATGAGAAGAGTATGTGGCTTCCGGATGGAGGCCGTGTTGAGGATCAGCGTTGTGCCGACGTTTCGCAAACGTTACAGTCTGCATCATCAGGGCTGAGAGCTCCGATACTGAAGCTCTCGTGTGTCAGATATTCCTTATATAGTTGCAGTCATCGTTCCAGATCGCTGCACCAGCCAATCAGATGTTTAATTGATCAATTAAAAAACCGGGAGGACGGTGTGCCAAATAGGATTGACGTGATATCCTCCATCTCTGTTTAGATTGTCCGGATGTTTTCGGATTCTCAAGCCTTCTCGGTGTTTCCTAGAAAAATAGCTGTTTGATGGGGCCAGACTTTGGGCTTTGTCGAACTGGATGGCATGACCAGTCTCCATCCAATGTTCGGCCAGCGCTGATTGTGTAATATGGCCATATTTGATACACCGTTGGTGTTCTTTGATCCGTGTACTGATCTTCCTCCCGGTTTCCCCTATGTACACTTTACCGTATGAGCAGAGTATGTTTACCGGAAGCCAACGCATACGGATAGATACCTCCACGCTACGTCCCATCACCACCCTTCCCAAAAACAGTCGGTCATAACCTCTCTGGTCTACTGAGCTCTAGCGATCTCCGAACCAGACTCCCTGGAGGTTGAACTAGAACACCTACGAAAAGCTTTAGGAGACAATGGCTACAAGCCAGGCAACATCGAAAGAACGATCAAAAATCTAAAAAGAAAAATAGCTGATTCGAAAACGATTACACCACCTGATGGAGAGAATGAAGGACAAATAACCGCAACAACTTCCCTTCCATACCTTCAGGGCATAACCGATCGCACAGGCAGGGTCCTTGGAAAACATAACGTACGAGTCATCTTCAAACCTCAGAAGAAACTAGCACATGTGATTCCGAGTGCAAAAGACCAAAGACCACCATTAAGTGCACCAGGAGTATACAAGATACCCTGCTCATGCGGTAAAGTGTACATAGGGGAAACTGGGAGGAAGATCAGTACACGGATCAAAGAACACAAACGAGATGTTGAGGAATCGGCTTTGATTCGGCCAGTGAGCTTTCCAAGGTCATGGTGGAAAGAAAAAAGGGGAGTTTTTTTCCCGTTTACGTTTCGATCCTCGGTTCGGATCCTCTTCAGAAACTTTATTTGTTCTACAAATTTCGTGATACAAATTATATTTTACAGATTTTGTATAATTGTACTATGTGTTATGAATAAGTTTTAAATGTGTTATAATGATTTGTGTAAATTTTGTGTTAGTTTTTTGTCTCATAATTTTTCAATCATGGTGATATTGTCTGAGTGATTATTTGTAAAAAAAAAAATTAATTTATTCTTTTTGTTGAGTAACAAGGGTGGTGTGTATGGAGGTATATAAGAAATACCTGACACACGAGAGCTTCAGTATCGGAGCTCTCAGCCCTGATAATGCAGACTGTAACGTTCGCGAAACGTCGGCACAACGCTGATCCTCAACACGGCCTCCATCCGGAAGCCACATACTCTTCTCATTACATAAAGAGCCGTGAAAGCCTTAAAACTAAAATCGGTAGTAACATGTTGACTTAAACCCATAACAACCTTGAGAGCTTGTAGAGAATCGTTACCTCAATGACAAATATTATAGATGTTGTAGGGGACGAATGAATCACACGACTGATGATACAAGTACCATCAATTTAGAGATCATATCTTTTTGGAACGTGCATAACTTATGCCTGGACATTTTTTCACGAGCTTTCCTCTCCTTACATACATAAGTCAGTTTCCGGGCTATTTTATGCCTCGCTTTATATACAGCATGGCTGGGCAAGAGCTAACGGAAGTTACGTAAAATACAGTGTCCCATAAAGCCTTCCGGTTTTCGCGAGGCTTTTAATACTTTAACGGGGCGTTTAAAGCCCTAGACCGTGGGGTCGTTAATAAGTCGTCGCAGTTGGTAACGCTCTCGTGATACTAGCAGGAACCGAGGAGGCACAACGCTCTAAATTAATACGTACATAACTCATGCTCGATTATCGCGTTAGTCGAGAGTTATTATAGTTAAAGATCGTACGTATATGTATATACAGGCCGAATGAATATTTGACCTGCCACAGCGCGGTTGAAGGATTCAGAACTGGAAATTTCGTGGCGGTAGTTTGTGGCACGGGACAGGAATTATCACACTCAAAAACGCCCGTGGAGAGCCCCTTGACGGACACCGATTCCTGACGAAAATAGCTCTTTGAGAACTTTTCGTTGATAATAACTTTTTGACCCGACTCTAAATAGTTGGATGAATGCCCCATGAACCTCTTTACTGTGAGTAACACCCATATGAAGGAGAAAAGTCGTGCTACTTTTGCGTTGTGACACATATGTGGACATTTAAAAAAAACACATGTTTTCACTATACCGATTTAACTGTTATTTGGTAAATCATGGTTTTTTTAAGTCGCTAAATCCGAATCTGAAATCAGATTTTCTAAATTCAAAATGACAGATGAAAATTTAAAGATTTCGACGAATGTGAGTATTCTATGGTTCTCGAAACCGTTGAATTCGCATCTGGAGTTTAATTTCTAAAATTCTGGATGGCGGATCTAATATAGAGGGAGAAAATCCGAAAGGTAGTTGGATTTCGAAAAAAATTAGTGCCGGAAATAGACAACAATTGGACGTACTTTGTCCTCTCCGTCGGACATGCTGCCTTGTTACCGTTAGATTATTAATTTTCGCCCCGTGCGTCACCATAATTAGCCATCTGGAAGTATCATCATCCGGTTGACGTTTGGGTTCTCCCAAAATAAATTACACTTGGCACTTTACATCCAACGGGAACCCCAGTATTCCAAACGCTTCTCAAGACGCCAACTTGTTTCCATCCCGGGCGAGCCACCATAACGGCACCAAAGATCTCCGATTACGAATCAGATCGATCGTCAGATGGCAATTGAATTCACTTAGCAATTATTTAAGTCTTTTCTCAATGTCTATTGCCTGTCGCTATTTCTCCCCGACAGCATTGCCATTTTGCACGCAAATGCTTTAAGGTAGTCCTATCGCCAGGCTTCAATCTATAGGATTTTCATATTTTTTTTTGAGCTTCATTAAATATATTAAGGGGTCAGTCCACTTTGAAAATTTCAAAAAATCGAAAGCAAGCAAGACTTGAAGAAATCGACGATGATGAGCAATCAGAAGGGATTTTGTACGGTGCAGGAATTGCCAATTGAGTTTAGGTAAGAGTTTTTCATAGTGTAAACTTCAAACGCGTTTTTCTGGAAACAACGTTTTCAAAATCTAGCTCCATCGTATCTCTAAAACTGATAAACCGATTCTCTTGAAATTTGAACCACATATTGTAAACATGATTCGCAACAAGATGACCCTCGATGGTCATCGTGTTGCAAAATTTTGAGTTTTACTCTTTTTTTTTGCGAAATACTGCGAAAAAACGCGTTTTCAAATACTTTTTTTTCGTTTTTCATCTGCCATTTTTTTATTTTTTGATAAAACTTTATATGCGAGGGTAATTTTGTAGCTGGCGTCATACTGAATCTAATGGACTTTGATTTTTTTGTTTCAGACAAGCCGTTGCCAAGTTGCGATGGAGCTACCTAGCCCACCTATTTTTGAGACGTTACGTTAAACTATAGTTTTTGTATTTAAAAATGAATTAAAACGAATTAAAATTTTTTTAAATGTTTTTCAAGCCTTTATTTATCAAGCCCAACAACTTTGATATTCATATCTGTTATAAAATCCTCAAAAAAATGGCGAAAATAGCCATTTTCGTGGCTAATAATCGTCTCTGTCAAAATTCGGGGTCGTTTATCAACCTAATTACAGAGAAAAGAAATATTAAAATTGCGTATTTTTCTCAAGGTATTCCGAGACGACATACAAAAACCCAATTTCCGATCGCTACAAATGTGTATATAATAGTGGAAATTCGTCAGATTCTTAAAAATAATCAGATTTACATACTTATGACTTGTAGTAATCCAGTGCTCTCAGAAAAAATCACGCTCATTGACCTAATTTTTATATAATATCAAGTTTAATTTGAACTTCCGATATCGGATTTGTTACCACTTGCTACGACAAAGAGACGTGACAGCAAGGCAACAGCTGACTGCAGTCCTAACCTCATCTGACTCATTCGAATTTCCACACATATTTCTTTTTTAACCGACATACTTCGCCGACACAAATTTCCCACGCTTTTTACCAGTCGTGGCCCGAATACAATGCTTTATATTTCCCGCACCTGACATTGTTTTGACAGATCGACATTGAAAAGCATGGAGGTTAAACTCGCCTGGTTGAGTAAAAAGAGTCGGAGATAGAACCAATATTGCCAAATATCAAACCTATAAATACTGCCCGAATCGTTGGAATAACTATTTTTTCATTTTTCTAATTAAATTTGAACATTAATTAAACAGTTTACACATGGAAAATTTAGTTATTACAATTTTTTTTGCATATGTTACAAATATAAATTGTACAAGTCTCAAGTATGATCAGTGGTATGACTAGTGTGAAGCGATAGGATTACCTTAACATCCAGTAATATAAGAAAAACGTATTTTCTGCAATGGCCCACGTGCTCATTCACAACATTCCTCGTATTCCATTTCTTCAGATTCCTACATTTCCATGTATAGAAAATAAGCATACCGGAAGGAGTTGAACTACTGCATTCCCCACCGCAGAAAACAGCGTGCTGCAACTTACCCTTGAATATGATACAGGAAAAGAATCTACTATAGAAGCGCTACAAAGGAACAATAGAATCCGTCTGGGCTGACAAGGCATGAATGGCAATAAAAATATACAATGACACTCAAAGGCGTTCTACCCGAGATGTTCCAGAAACGATGTATGACGCTGCAGCATGCGATATAAATTAGACAATGCCGTCTCGAGAACGACGAATGTGCGTGCTTCGAGTGCGTGGGGTGTTCTCGGCACGCACCTCTCCGATATTATTCTCATTCCCAAAGCGAATATTGTCGCCATGGACCTACGATATTTCTACATTGCGAAATACCCACGGTGCCGTAGAATGAAGCCGAGAAGAGGTTGAATTTGGAACAGCGAGCAAAGACCTAACCTGGGTTCAAACTTGTATCTGAGGCCAGCAACGAAGAAGCTAGGTGATAAAGGAGATCCCTGGGTTAGTCCGGGACTGTGTCGTTCGTGATTGTACAAACCGTAGAGAGATGCCTTTACACCTGCTATGTTTGCCCGTACTTCTGCGTTAACCCTCCAATCCCCTTTCGTCATATCAAACTAAATCTTGGACCCCTCAAGAGGCGGTGGAAGAATGGAGACATCAAAAGTGACAACGGAGGTTTTGACTCCACTCTGTGCCTCAGCTTACGTGTATCAGTCCTTCGTTTGCTTCGCCTATTCCACCCATGCGTAATTACTTTGGCGAGAGAAGGAGGCGAGGAAACGCCGAGAGTGATTGAAGAGAGGACCATGAGAAAGTCCCGTTAAAGAGCTGAGAGGCCACAAGGCCCGAGAGTGAAGAAGATAGCACTGCAGCGGTAAGTGAATGAGGGAAAAGGATATGCACATAAGTGCATGTGCATACGACAGTGAAGTGGAGAACAAAGTTGATAGGTGCCCACCATAGGAGATGCAACCCCATCTTCATCCTCTTGCTCCACCGCTTCTCTACGGGTAACCACCCTTGAATGCACATCACTAGAGAGGTAGAGACCGAAAGAGAGAGTCGAAGAGAAGGAGAACGTGTAAACCTTGCCGAAACTACCTGCAGCACCACGACGATGGAAATACATATATCCAGGATTTTCGACGTCGAGGACAAACACACACGCACCAAGGAAACAAGGATTAAGGGTGATACCGTACGAAAGCCAGGGCTTCAAATTAATTTATCCGGAACCACTCGACTTTTCGTTGCGGCTGCGGTGAAGAGCGTTTGACGAAATAAGGTTAGGTCGCTCATGTCGCATAGTTGCACGATGACAGGAACGAGGGGGGGCTGATTAAATGCATTGTATAGACAACAGAAACGGTAACTTGGCACTTATACGTAGAGGTATCTACGTGAACATACTCTATTGAGCCCTTCCGTCGTTTTTACCCTTAATTCTGTCGCAACCTCCAATGATACGGGGAGGGTGGTTAATGCTAAAATTCGCTTCACGTCGAAACTCCGACGGATCACCATTTGCTAACGGAGAACGAATCGTTTGCTCATCCCTCGCCCAAAGGTCCCACCGTAATTACAAGTCAGAGAAAAACGAGACCGACCTCATTTTCACCTTTTCACTTTGCTACTTCTCTACCACAAAGTGTACCAGTATCAATCAATGTGTGTCCCGTGTGTATGTGCGCGAGTGTGCGATTTATTTTTCACTCGCTGCCAGAAATCCCCGGAACTCTTTAGGATACATGCCTCCGGAGGATTCTAATGAAAATGGCGGTCTACCAATCCGGCCACACATCCCATCTCGAGGTGCCTAACTGACGAAATATTAAAACTCGGCAGTGTATGTACGTGGACGGCCCTGCCGAGGTTACTTCTCATCACGAGCACCGCAGTCACTACAAATCCAGCCAGTTACATAAGCTGCACGATTTTTTGCGGAACACACATCGCCACGGAATAAATTAATCTCCATGACTCGTCCAACATTTTGCCCCTGGCACTTTCGTCGAAGCACACTGATTTAACCACGTGGGTCAGAGGAAGGAAAGTTTTTTCATTATAATGAAAGATAAAAAAGAAGTTCACTTTTGCTAGCAAGCTCATCAGTATGCACTCAATATCGACTATTGTCCATAAACAAAAAGGACTTGAAGGTTATTTTGCAATTCAATTACATCTACCTTCTATATATTACCTCCTCCGAACTATGCATTTTCCGTTATTGTCCTATCCACTCCATAACAGATCTCGACGAGACGGTAACGCCCAAATGTCTACATGACGTAAAATACTTGGAGTAAGTTTGCTTTTACATTGATAGAAATGTGTTTGAGGGTGCTCGAGGTTTGTCTCATATACAAACGTAGCGTGATTAATATAGAGAAGCCTTAGAAACACCTGGAGGTGAATACCGAATCGAATTTTTCCACAAGTTATTCGATCATTGATGGGAGGACGGACTCGCGTCAAGGGACCAACAAGTTTCTATTCTCCTTTGTGATTCCCCATTGCAGTGACGTTATTAGTCGAAAGTTTTGACAGCTGGCATGGGACGAGAACGAGAGCTTGCAGAACTTGTTACAACGAAATCCTCAGGGAGGCATGAGGGTGAAATATTTTGTGCCCTTACCCAAGTACATTTAGGTGGACCATCTCATGTGTACGTCGAGAACGACAGGGACAGAGAAAAAAAACTCGTTCAATTTCAATAGCAGGAGCACATCAACATGCATAGAATACGACTAGGTATATCCTACCGGTAGCCTGCCATAGCCACGCATTCCATGGACTGCTACAACTCACGCCTTCTACGTGCTCGACGACTACCTTCCCCTTTTTACCCTCTCATACTTGATTCCCCTCGATTCCACCCTCTTCATCTCGCCTCCCCTTTTCGTCAATTTACTCCGCGATGCGCCCATGCCTTGTTGGCAGACGACTCCACGGACTCGGAGGCCTCGAAGGGAAAAAATAAACGTACTGAGAAGCGAAGAAATTCTTCCCATGAGAAACGAAAGCATCAACCCTCGTTGCTTACAGTTGGACGGATCCCACGAGAGCGTAGAGGGCAAAACACCATTCGCACTCAATGGTCCCCCGGGCAAATACTAAATACCTTTCGAAGCCCCGAAGATGGCTCATCCATAGTTTGCAAGGTAGACTCAAGATTGGAGCTATTTTTTATATATAGATGAAAGGACAAATAGGTACACAGATGTTTTGCTACACACAACACTTGCTGGCCAATCTTCCCTAGACCCTGACCACATCCACAACCACATCAACCACATCCACCATGGATGAATTTTTTCTTTGCCAGTCAAGAGTCTTTGAAAGCTCATTAAGGTCTTCGAATCACAGGCGGATGATCCTCGACCTTCCTAACAAAGTTTCGAATCTGCCATGATCTGAAGTTGGTGACCGAGACTTGAAACACGTCTATTGCTATGTTCCTGACCATTGACACGCTGGTAACACCCTAGGGAGCACGTACACCAGCAATGAGAGATCCTACGAGAAAGAAGATTACACCGAGCCATGTGCGAATATAATAAATCCACACACACACATACACACAAGTGTAGATACCAGCTGCATATACGAGTATATGTGTATTTTCATGTTTCACGCGCTCCTGAAGCCGAGTCCCGCGCGATATCCGAAACTTTCTGCAACCCCTATCGTATCATCATCCCCCATCTCTCTAAACCGGACCCGTATAGATATATCAGCTGCGCGAACCAACATCCGGATGAAAAGCTGTGACAGCGTGTGCGGCTTTTAATATCATCCTCGACGGAGCTCTGTAGTAGGTACTACGTACGCTAATCGTGTTTTACGTCACCAGGGATTTGTCACTCGTTTCCCGCGACTTGCGCGCATTTTCCAGCCTATGTACCGAAGGGATCACTTCCAACTGCGCCGTTTAAACGTCCCGTGAAACGCCTCACCTCTCTCTCCCAGTTGCTCAACACCTCTAGAACGGAATTCTGGACCAGCTTATATTTCGAGCGACCATTCGCCAGCCAAAATTGAAAGATATGTCCCATATCGTCATCGGAGCATCTGGCGGAGGTAACGATTCATTTTGAGATGCTACACGTATGATGGATCGATGTTGGTGCGCACGAGTCGCGATAGTTGGGAAAAGAGACGTGGGATCCGCTATCACCCTATTCGTTTTCAGCACATTTTGTAGAATGTTAAATATGGTAATGAGTTTCGACACGTAGGCTCCCAATAGTCATCAATTATTCTAAATAATGACATGCAAATAGGACACAGTGTAGGCAATTAATGCCACTATTTGCGGAGGATTATCCCTCGTGTGGAAGCTCAACGTGGAACCACTAGCAGCATCAACAACGCTACAGCTACAGATGTATCGTGCACCTCGTCTCTCCCTCTCTCTCTGTCTCTATCCGCCTTTCTCTCTCCGCGTATATGCACAGCACCGTATATGTTTGTTGTCGGATGACCACCATCACTACCAGCATCCATATCAGCCATGCTCGTCGAATACTCGACAAACAAGTGATACCGATCGAATCCTCTTGTAATGTAGGTCACCGAGTGCAACTGTATTCTGTCAACATTCGTACGTTGCGGAGGGCTGGTAGGCTGTTTTTGCACCCGCAATAGTTATTCGGTATTCACATAAAAACTTTGAGGAAAAATTGCGCTGTTATTTTTGTTGTGAAACAACGACTAGGGTGCATGTATGTACTAAGCACACTGAGAAAACAATATATTTCTGTGTACCAGGATTTGTTGACTATTAACAAATGGTAAAGTTGGATATGGCGAAATAAAGATCTTCTTACAGTTAATGAATCGTTGATTTGAGCCCCTGAATTGTCACGAATGAAGATTTGGCAATGGTTCAGGAATTGGTACTTTAATGGAACATTCCCGTTCGTAACAGGCAATAGATAAACAGTTGGTCTAACCGAATGCTTCGTATTAATATACTATAAATAATTGTTTCCTATACCTGAGGCGTTTATTCAATGAGATGAGTGGAAAAGTTGTCCCAGATGTAGAGGATAGTTGAGTGAAGGATATTTTATATTCGCACAAATCAAGATTCGTGTACCTGGTTACCAAGTGAATATTCGGAGACAGTCATCCATTGATTGTCGGCAGATGAATGTGCAGTTGAGTCAATGTAGTACTATAGTGCGAGTGGGCACGTGTATAAGGAACAACTCTCATAGAAAATGACAGTTGTTCCTTGATACTTGTAGAGGACAAATCGTTGGACAACGATTTGTCCTCCACAAGTAGCAAGTCCGTTATTCGGAAGATAGCAAAGATGGTAGCATCAATACGTCGTAGAGCAAGGAACAACTCTCATAGAGAATAGGCGGTTAACCGGTCCGGCGATCCACGTCTTGGCCACCCCTGCTCTAATGCATAATTTAATATTCTCTATATATACTTTCGAAAGATTCCTAAATATTTGGCAGGTCCCACAAAACAAGCAAATTGTTAAGGCATTACCCCCACTTGTAGCGCAAAAAAAAGGCCTTTTTCATGAATTTTTTTAAAGAAAACTACAAAACTTTTTTAATCGATCAATATACCATCTTAAAGAACACATCTTGAAGAACTTTCAGTAATTTTTTTATTGAAAAATATTACATTGTTTAGTGGCAAATGGCCGTCAATGAAATAATGTTTTTATATACACGGTTTGCGGTGACCAACATTGCGGCGAAGTGGATCATCTGAAAAAAAAAAATGCGGATGGATTTAGTCAAATATAAGTATAAACTAGTCTTTAATCGAAGGATTTTAAAAAATATTCATTTTTCACAAAATGGCGGACAGTCAAAGTTAATGGTTCGATTTTAACGAAAAAAACGGCCGTTTTTTGGCTATAAAACGGCTATTTTTCTTCGAAAAAAAAAATCGAACGATTAAAGACTACATTTTTTTGTATTAAATAAGCCTGCAAAATTTCAAGAAGATCGGTTCATTAGTGTTCGAGTAATCTTGGTCACCGACTTCAGAAATGCTATTTTGAGAAAAACGCGTTTAAAGTTTTAATTACAGTTTACACGAAGTGTAAAGTTTCAGTTTATCTCAGTCAATTTTGTTCGGATCGACTTGAAATTTTCAGGACATATTCTCAGATACTTATACTTCAAAAAAATGCAATAAAAAAAATCGATTTTTTCAAAATCGCAAGTGGGGGTAACCCCTTAATTGATGTCATCGGCGCAGAGAATAAATTCACGTTTTCACGGTCACAAACTGATATTCTCTAGGTAAGTGGACATGCGGTCACGCACAGTCTCCAGTGTGCGAGGATCGTATCTACATCGCGTTTGCGCACGAACGAGCTTGTGCGGAAAAGGACCATGGCAGCCTACAAAGTAAACGGTCTTGCCAAATGTACGATACTTATCTCAAGTAGAGATTTGTTAACTATTAACAAATCATTATTTGAGACGAGTCGTCGATTTTTCAACAGTTATTTGCTAACTATTAACAGGGCTATATTTGATTCAACTGAAGATTTTATAATTACTACCAAATATTCATTTTGTAATAAGTGTACGACTGTTATCTCAAAGAACTACTGGGCCAACATCTTAAATACAGATTCATTAATAGTTAATAAATCCTTATTTGCGTTAAATAGAGAAGTTGTCACGTCAACTGTGTGACTTTTGGCTCAAATGCAGCCGAGATAGTCGTTTTGAATGAAGACCACATCACTGTTGTGACATGTTCATTTGCATTGAACACAGGATAGTCGCGGCAACTATACGTTAACGGCCCCAAATGTAAATATATTCATTGTGAACAAATCTCTAATCCTTTGAACTGTAGTATCGTATCACAATTACTCATTATTCGATTACCATAAACATCTACTGAGTTAAGAGAAATAAAAGTGATCAACTAAATCATTATTTTCAAAGAAATACTATGGCTACAAAATGTTTCTATGAGAATACGAATATTTATTACCGACTAACAAATTTTGTACCAGTTGTATATTTTAATAAAAGTGCCAACTAAATGTATTTCTCTACTATACATAAACTGTTTTTCTCAGTGCAGTGCCAAGGGTTATAATCGCAATGAAAAATATCGTTCACCTGTGTAGCTGCTAACTTACAGCCCGACGATTGCTGATTTTCATGAACCTTTCTGTACACATCCATGTTGCCGCAACTTGAAATATAGGATTTAAAAAAGTTGTTTATGTTAAGAAATTCCGCTTATCAAAAAACCGAATTTTCCACATTCCGCTAGCCCATACACGCGAGATCGTGCTTACTCGCGTTGGCACATACTTGAATTTATGGCAACACAAGATAGTCGTGTGATTTTTTTGTGAAAAAAAAATTCATCGCGTAGCCGTTTGAAAAATGGGTCGTACAACAGCTGTCGTAGGGCAGCTATATATTCAATTCCACCCACGACGGGGAGGGTAAGTCGTATGACAGCTATCGTATGGCAGCTATACATCCTACTCCACCCACGACACTATTACTACTGCATGCAGTATTGTATTCTAACCTAAAAACGAAAAACTGTAACTACTGAGTACAGAATAAAAATAGTGATCGAATTTCCATGAAGAAGGATGTTCGAAACATCATAACCATTTTTACGCAAGCTTTGCGAGCATAGCTACGTTAGAATGGCCTTTGGGGAAACTCAAAATCATTTGTCTAGAAAAATAACTCAAGATTATACACTCAGTGTTATCAATCAAACTGAAAATGACGACCAACTTTTTTGTATACTCTTTTCAGTGGAATGTCAGAATTCATTTTGTCCGTTCACTCCTCATTAATTCGCTGTTGTCTTCAGATTATTCTCATTCTTCGTCTGAACGTGCAGAAAGAAAATGAAATGAAAACGCAACGCACTCGTTGTTTTTTCACGCTTCAACAATGAGGCACACTTTAAGATACAAGTGAAAGAAACGCGATAAAATAAGGTCTTATTTTCAAAAGGAAGATAGGAAGACGTTGAGGATAATTTTCAGCCGTTTCTCTTCTCCATGATGATAGCGCGGCATCGACTCAGCCCTTTTCTTCTCTCTATCTTTAGTCTTTCTTTCTATATCTTTATGGCTCGTTTTTTGCTTCACTTTCTCTTTTTCATTTTCTCTATTTCTCCGTCTCTCTCTGACTGTCTGTCTGTCTCTCTTTCTATATATATTCCTCATTTAGTCGAATTTCACGTAAATCCGTGAGACGAAAAAGTATTATACAGCGTAATTTATAGCTACCGATATATCAGAGGCCAGAGCCTCGTCGTCGTCCGGTCGGAATAATTTCACGTAAAAGAACGTTTCAACCCTTTCTGGCTCGGTTGGGATAGAGAAGAGGAATGGAACGGAGCGGATTTAGCACTTTTCTGTATTTACGATGTACGAACTTCGGTGCCTCTTTTTTTGTCTTTCTGTCGTCTTGTTTAGTAATGTGCGGTGTATACGGTGTTTATATCCAGGGAATGTAATTTACCAACAAAAGGGACTAATATTTCATCGAAGATTCAACGCCATTTCACAACGCAGCTTCGAACTCGCACTTTTATACACTCCTTCCCATTGTTACGCGCGCATGTGCACTAGGGTGGCACAATTTTGAGCTCTATTTTCTTTTCTTCTTCTCATCATCCAATTATAATCTATGAAGAAAAAAAAACCACGAAACCTGTGAGCTATCAAAAAATATTTAGAGGTCGCTCAAACCTACCAAATTCAAATTTTCATTAAAAAAACGATTTTTTTTGTCCACTTCTCACTCATGAATTTTATGCTTTATAATTTTTAAATTAACCTCGCGAAATCTCTAGCCTGGCAATTAATATATAGTGGTGGCTCAAGAGCTTCGAAATTTCCAATTATAGCTATTTTTTGCTCATCTCACTCATAAATTTGACGCTTTGTGAAATTTTCAAAACACTTCATCCTTTTTTATTTAGAAACAGATTTTTCAAATTTACCTCACACTTCTAACCCCTAGCATTATAATCATAAAATAATTCTTTAAAGCTCTTGTCCGTAAACAAAATTATCGGTCGTTTTATTCGTAAAACTGAAATGGCAGCTGTTTTCCGCGCATCGTAATGCGTCCCACGGTTGGTCTCGTTAGTCAAACTGCGAACCAATCGTAGCTGTACTCTGTGACGAGCGATGTCATAATACAATAGTATATAATAATATATAATAACACATATCGTCTAATTGGTGTTTGTTACAAATTATTATAATAAATTATTCAGAAAATGTAACACTTCGCTGTTTATTTTGCTTTTATGCTACAAGGAATTATAGTGCGTGGGAGATTTATTTGTTGGCGGGGATTCTTAATTTCGAAAACCTTGAGCGACCGTTAAATATTCATTGGCCGGCAAAAGCTTCCACGAGGTTAATTTTGAAATTATAAAGCGTAAAATTCATGGGTGAGAAATGGACGGAAAAAAAATTGATTTTGTAATGAAAATTGGAATTTTTGGGAGGCTTGAACGACTTATAAATATTTTTTGACCGCTCGCAGTTTCCACGACAATTTTTTTTCTTTAAAGAAGATAATTGTTTGGTGAGAAAACGGGAGGAAAAAATTGAGCTCAAAATTGAGCCACCCTCATGTGCACTGCCCTAATTTCGGAATAAAAGTCGTCGGTAAAAAATACATCGTGCGATATGATGTAAAAAAAGTGCCATTTGTAATGCAACTCGGCAATAACGATTGATGTTGTTCGACGGAAATCAACGGGTTTTATTACGTATCGTGTATACGCAACACCGGATTACGTAATTTATCATTTTCAAAGAGCTTGATACAACAATTAATTACGAGCGCTATTTCGTTGTTAAGGGAAGGGTAGGGGTTTCAGCGTGAAAAAAAACACTTTTTTGCGATTTTTTTATCTATATGGATAAAGTAAATTTGTTGAAACCTTTTGTCCATTGTTAAGTGTCATTTCAAGAACATTCCGTGAAATTTGTACGCGAAAATATCCACAAACAAGCCGGTGACAAAGCTTTTCCAAGAACGCCTTTGGAAAAACACGATTTGCGGTGTTGACTGTATCTCAGCTAGAAATTATCTGAAATCAAGTACTATTAAAATTTAGTCAAAGTATCATCAAATCCTCCCCCCAACGGTCTTTGATAATTTTTTTTTCATTTCTAAATTTTTGGTGGTCATGTAAAGTGAAAAGTGCTATTTTTCACGAAAAATTCCACCATTTTGGGGGTGAAAAACCCCCTCAATGTAAAAAAAAATATTTTAATTTTTATTTTACTTTATTAATAAACTTTTTCATACGTAAAAATAATTATATTCTTATTTATTATATCAATTTGTACTTTAAAGCTCAATCAACAAATTTTCTTCGCTAATAGGAACTAAAGAAAAAGTGGCATATTTCCTGTTCCACCTCGTGTTTGGGGCAAAACAGGAAACGCTGACGGGCAAAATGAAGATAAAGCGTACAATGAGCAACTGAAGCTCTGAGAGAAGGCATTCTATTGGCAAGCACAGCCCATACCGCTGTTCTCATGTGTTCTCTGTCCCATTTTTGCCGATCAGTTTTTCTCTTGTAGTAACGAACCATTATCACTTCAAACAAAGAAAAAGCACTTGAAATAAATCTGATGAAAGAAATAGGTACCTACTAAGAGAAACACAAATGCGCTCGATCACAACTGTCTGCTTAATTACGCAGTAAATAATAAAATAATAAATCAAAATATCTCCGTAGAGAAGGGGCATAATGAAATACCATCCTATAACGCCCCGTTAATTTTGCTTCAAGCACTAATTTTATGTATGTTGCTCGGCGAATCTAACCTTAATCGAACTTATACGAAAAATATTGAAAGTGGAATACGTTAATAACATTCTCACTAACCTATGGTATTAAAATTCACGTAGGTCGTGTACTTACCTAGCTACACATGAGTTCTTAAGGCCGGAGCCTGAAATAAAAGATCCAAAAGAAAACGTTTTTTTTCGGGAATTTTTGTAGAAGGAAAATAAACAAGTGAGCCCAGTAAACATTGAGGTTTTTTTTCATGTATATTTGAAATGTATAAAAAAAAGTTCAACATGAAACAATAATTGATAATTATGCTACTGTTGGAATAATTACGTATTGCTGCGTGTTTTAGCATTGTGGCTACCAAAAACAGTTTTTGAGTGAATTTTTATTAATTTTCTTGTTAAGGCCAGACCCTGAATTAAAAGGTCCGAAAAATCGTTTTTTTTATTGCTTAAATCGATAGATAAACTATCCAAGAATATATTTACTGAGTTACAGAGGCCAATTGTAAATATTTTTGGAGATACAAGGCCAAAAGCAGAAAAGCGATTGATATTTGATGCAGATTAAACTGCAGATTTAACTACAGATTTAACAGCCTATTCCATGTGCGTCTTGCCTCTGCGGTCCCCAATCGGCGGGAAAGATGCAGCTCGTAATTCTTGACTGAAACGAAGAAACCAATAAAATTATCAATTGTCATATATTTTTCTTCTGGACGAATTAAGAAAAAGCTGAAAAAACCGTAAATTTATAACTTTTCTCAGGTTTGAAAAAAAATGTGATTAAAAAAAAACACTTTACCGTGCTATGAAAATGATTTAAAAAGACTTTTTCAACGACTTTTAAAATTGACTTACAAGAAATTTCCATAGTGAAGAAAATAAACATTGGTTTGACTGAATAGGTCGTTTAGTTCTTTTGCTATCACGCCCGCCAATTTGGAAAAATCGTGAAAATGAAAACTGGACAAAACGCGCTTCAAAGTTTTTGATAGGAGGAAATATCAATCTCAAATATCAATCGCTTTTCTGCTTTTGGCCTTGTATCTCCAAAAATATTTACAATTGGCCTCTGTAACTTTGTAAATATATTTTTGGATAGTTTATCTATCGATTTAAGCAATAAAAAAAACGATTTTTCGGACCTTCAAATTCAGGCTTCGGCCTTAACAAGAAAATTAATCAAAATTCACTCAAAAACTGTTTTTGGTAACCACAACGCTAAAACACGCAGCAATACGTAATCATTCCAACAGTAGCATAATTATCAATGATTTATCAACCGCTGTAAAGACGAATAGAAAGAATTAATATTTTACACCACTTCAAGACCAGCGTTCGAAATGAAAACACCAAGAAAAAGAAAGGAGATATTCCGCCGCCGTCTATTGGAGGAAACAGCAAAGCTTTCATGGCATGATAATCAAATAGTGCACACCACGAGGCGATGATAAGAGGGACGAAGAAAATAGATCGGGCTTTGGAGCTTGAGGCTGTCGAGTGGATATTGTATTTATGATGCTGCTATATCCGAATGTTCACAGAACGTCTATCGATACTCGATGTATCTCCGGCTGCATTGGCTCTCAACGTGCTGAAATAACGTTACAGTAATATTATCTCTCATGCGCTTATGTTGCCTTTCAGTGCTGACCGGGAAAATGAAGGTTTTCGATCACGATTCAATTCGTTGAAAAAAAATTCTATTTGTAACCGAGACACTAAGAAATGAAAAACTGATATTTCAACTTTCCGAACAATTTTCTATCCAAAGATTAATTCTGACTCGAGAATTCATGGAAGTCTTGACGCTACGATGCTACTGATGCTGCGATGGGATTGGGTAATACGATGAGAATTGGATAGATGCTCACTTCGTTTGATCTAAGCTTCTAGGGGAGTTGTGCTTAACGGGGTATTCCTCTCTGAAAGCCCCATTTGAATGGTCAGAATGATTAACTTTTTTCTAGTAACACATTGGTTGGAATGAATTATTTTTTCCTCAGCATGTTGTACACATGTTTGTGGTTACAATGTAATATTTTCGAAAGAATCTATTTCAAAGTGGTGCTGCAGCTGGCGTTGCAGTCCTCCAGCCTTTTCGACATTTCGAAAAATGCGAAAAATTACAGGTTCCCCAAAGAAAACCTCATTTTTCTCTTGAAAAATAGCATGTTGAAGTCAGTATTATTAACAAATGGTTCATCCAATTAAAAAATGCGATCGTGAACCGAAAATGACTACTGTTCGAATGCTAACTGTGCATATTCGAGTCAATAGTGTGAAGGTTACTCAAGATTTCAATCCCGCCATGTCAAGATATACAGTTTCGGGATAATCGCGTTCAAAGTTTTGGTACATATACGAGGGGTGATTCAAAAGTAATGATAATCGGTTATTTCCAATGCACATAAAACTAGATAAAACTATTTTTTGCTTGCTCATATACCCACTAGGTTAGCATTTAAAAAGCATATAAATAGGCCACGATTCCCGGGAGGTACATTCATATGAATACGAACCGTCGAAGAGATAACATCAAAATGGAGAAAAACGAAATGAGAGCTGTCATCAAGTACCTCTGTTTGAAAAAAATGTCTACCAACGACATACACACCCACTTGATGGAAACATTGAGGGACTCTGCTCCTCCATATTCCACAGTTGCATACTGAGCCAAGGAGTTTAAGCTGGGCAGAACATCCACGGAAGATGAACATCGCGAAGGATGCCCATCCACATCCCCCACTGAAGATAACGTGAAAAAAGTCGAAGATGTCGTGTTGGCAGATCGAAGAGTGACCATCAGGCATATAGCTGAGGTCACAGAGATCTCATATGGCAGTGTTCAAAGAATCCTCACGAACGAATTGCATATGAAAAAGGTCCCCGGGCGTTGGGTCCGAGAATGTTAAGGCGTTACCCCCACTTGTAGCACAAAAAAAGGCCTTTTTCATGAATTTTTTTAAAGAAAACTACAAAACTTTGTTAATCGATCAATATACCATCTTAAAGAACACATCTTGAAGAACTTTCAGTAATTTTTTTATTGAAAAATATTACATTGTTTAGTGGCAAATGGCCGTCAATGAAATAATGTTTTTATATACACGGTTTGCGGTGACCAACATTGCGGAGAAGTGGATCATGTGAAAAAAAAATGCGGATGGATTTAGTCAAATATAAGTATAAACTAGTCTTTAATCGAAGGATTTTAAAAAATATTCATTTTTCACAAAATGGCGGACAGTCAAAGTTAATGGTTCGATTTTAACGAAAAAAACGGCCGTTTTTTGGCTATAAAATGGCCATTTTTTTCGAAAAAAAATCGAACGATTAAAGACTACATTTTTATGTATTAAATAAGCATGCAAAATTTCAAGAAGATCGGTTCATTAGTGTTCGAGTAATCTTGGTCACCGACTTCAGAAATGCCATTTTGAGAAAAACGCGTTTAAAGTTTCAATTTCAGTTTACACGAAGAAAATATTTTTTTTTTTGTAAACTTACATAGAGTCATCTATTCCGGGCCCATACAGAAGTATGGGCCCGGATACTTATACTTCAAAAAAATGCAACAAAAAAAAATCGATTTTTTCAAAATCGCAAGTGGGGGTAACCCCTTAACCGACTAACAAAAGAAAAATGTTTTGTCACGTTTCGTGACCATGGACGAGACCTGGGTTCCCGAGGCAAGAAATTTGAAGACGATAACGAAGTGATGGCCGCTGTTAAGGGGTTTTTTGAGGGTCAAGACGAAGATTTTTTTCTAAAGGAATTCTGGGTTTAGAAAAAAGATGGACTAAATGTATTGACTTGTTGGGAAACTATGTAGAGAAATAAATTATTTTTTTAATTATAATCACCGTGTTTAATATTTATTATCATTACTTTTGGATCACCCCTCGTATTACACGATCTCTTACCGCTAGTCAGCGATTCCGGCACCATACAAGTGTCCTTCCTCATCATCGAGATCGTGTTGCACACCTAATCTATGCAATCTGCAGGCAGTTCGGGCCCCTTTTGAGTGTTCTTGTGTTTTGATGTCCGCTTTCGTCACCTGCGAGTCATCCTTAACTTTACACACTGTTCCACTAAAATAGGTGTAACTTCGTCAATTTTAGAATTTCAGGGTCGGTTGATCTTCACATATTCTTGAAAGTTCACACTATAACAATATGCAAAAAACGATTTTTTTTAATTTCCAAAGACGGATACCCCCTTAAGAGGACTTAGTCAGATAAGAGGCCACACCCTCAATATTTTTTCAAATATCCACGCTATACGAGTAACGATGACGTTCTATGGTTGGTCAATAAGCGTTGCTGGTAGCGAAACCTAGTATAGTCGTCAGTGAACGCGAGCTTTTATGTAGTAACTATTTTCGTGATTTTAGAATCCAGAAAAGCTGACCACATTTTTATCTAGTGCTATAAATACCTGTCGGGTGAGATTTTTTTCTAGATGAACTGATTTATTCATAATCTAGGGTCATTATACTTCACAATTGCTGCATTTACTTATGGGTAATTTTGCATACCAGACGTCTGGTGTACGATGACACACTATGTCATCTTTCCCTGCTGCGTATAAAAGCTGATATAAAATCATATTTTTTGGCTCATCGTTATAGGATGCCTGGCTGTTATCAATGAATATAGACTTGTAAGAGCTGGTTACAAGAACATATGACCATGACCATTGAAGCTGTAAAGAAGAATATAATGGGTTGGCTTTCAGCATCCAAACATTTTAACGTACCGCAGGCAACACTTCATCGTCACTATAATAATGTTCCAGTACATACCAGGTGTGTAAGTATGAAACCGGCATTTTTGTACAGAAAAAACACGTTTATTGTAATGATATGATACAAAGTAACTTATTCAAAGTATTGTCCGTCGCTATCTATACATTTTTCCCATCTTTCTGGCAATTTGTGGATTCCGCGCCAAAAGAACTGTTGCTCTTTTGAGGCAAACCAGTCATCGAGCCATTTTCGTACATCTTCGTAAGAAGTAAAGCGCTGCTCAGCAAGTGCGTGTCCAATCGATGCAAACAAGTAGTAATCGGATGGGGCAAGGTCCGGTGAGTAAGGCGCGTGCTGAAGAATCTCCCAACGGAACGACTCTATCGTTTCCTGGACCTGTTTTGCTTTGTGTGCTGGTGCATTGTCATGCAGCAAAATCACCTTGTGTGGTCTTTGTTGGTATTCTGGTCGTTTTTCACGCAAAACTCGATCCAAATCGGTCATTTGTTGTCGGTAGCGTTGAGTATTGACAATTTCCCCAGGTTTCAGCAGCTCGTAGTAGATTACGCCCTTCTGATCCCACCAAACACACAGTATTGTCTTTCGTCCGTAGCGGTTTGGTCTTGCCGTCGATGTTGATGGATCACCCGGAGTAACCCATGACTTTTTGCGCTTAGGATTCTCGAAAAATATCCACTTTTCATCACCAGTCACAATTCGATGGAGAAATGACTTTCTTTTGAACCTGGCGAGCAGCATTTCGCATGATGTTTTGCGGTTTTCCTGCTGTCTTTCGTTGAGTTCATGTGGAACCCATTTTCCCACCTTTTGTATCTTTCCCATGGCTTTCAACCGAAGGGAGATGGCTTCTCGGGTCACCTTTTACTGATCCGCCAGTTGTTGTTGTGTTTGAGCGTCGTCTTCGTCCAACAAGGCTTGCAGGTCAGCGTCTTCAAACTTTTTCGGTGGTCTTCCACGTTCTTCGTTCCTCACGTCAAAATCGCCACTTTTGAACCGTTTGAACCACTCGAAACACTGTGTTTTACCGAGAGCATGTTCACCAAACGCCTCCACAAGCATTCGATGCGATTCGGCTGCGGTTTTCTTCAGATGAAAACAGAAAAGTAGTGCTGTCCGCAAATCGTAATTTGTTGGCACAAAACTCGACATGTTTATCTCTAATAAACTAATGCTACTGAATGAATCTCGAGTTATTGTGAGTTGGAAATCTTTGTCGGATATCAATACAATAACAAGACACCGCTGACGTGATGTGTCGGTAACTGCATCGACATCTAGCGCCACCTATGGGCAAATTCCGGTTTCATACTTACACACCTGGTATTGGTTGCTATAAACTTACCTTCAATCCATAAATTGATGTATCTGAGCATTATTCGGTCGACTCATGTAAGGTAACATACATATCTCCAGTCCCGGATTTGTCAATAGGCCGTATAGACAGCTGCCTAGGAGCGGCAGACTTTTGGAGGCACCTAAAAAGGCCTGGGTAAATATAAGTGATTAAGATAGGAGAGGCGGCACAAAGTCAAGTGGCATATCCTTAAGAAAAGTATAAATCCGGCACTGCATATCTCATCTCAAACTGAAGTATGTCGCCTTACACACGTCAACCAACATGTGGTTTTTGATTTTCCTATTTTTCATTTAAATAACTAATGTCCTGAAACTGATTCTATTTTATTATAATAATAGACCTTTATGGATATCCGCTTGGCTTTGAATTCATAGGTCGTCATTTATTTGAATATTTATCGTAAGAAAAAAAGTAAGTCATCTTAAGCACCTTCCCTATTCAAAATTTGGTATAGAAGTAATAACCAATAGCGGAGTTGTAAGACTTTGTATTGGCAATAGTTTTGCATGCGCCCTTGTTGGATGTTGTTTCATTCTCAGATATGATCAGAAAAGGCGTAATAAAACATGATTGAGAATGTTTCACATGTATTGGATGGGTAATCTATGTCCCTTCAACATGTTCTTAAACATCTTCGAATCCTGATGGACGGCTTTAATGAGCCGTATTACTAAGGATACAGCAAATTCGTTGATAATGTCCACAGTGTACTTAATTTTCCATTCCGTTTTTCATACTTGATTCGAGCAGCTTCCATGTCGAGAATTGGGTAGGTAATCCAAGTGAACGTTCTGTCAGCTTCTTCCTTGGGAGACACCTCATCATTTTGCAGAATTTGTTGATGCTCGGGACAGCCATTGTACCCAGTGACTCGAATTCAAACTCTTTCCTGCAAAATTGTCTGAGCACTTTTTCGGAGATTTCGGTGCTGCAGTGAGATTTGTCCATGACCCTGTAATCTCTTCCATTCTACTAAATATTAAACTTATTCCCAACTGTCCAATCACTGGCACAAACACAAGCTCAAACAATTTCGGGGAGTCCTTTCCTCTCGCTTTGAGTTTTTTTCACCTTGGTGGCACTTTTCACAGTCTCGACCCCGAGGTGGGGATCCAGCGACGTGATTTCCCGTCTCAGGCGTACTATAATCCTTCATGAATGGAAAGTATGATATTTCTTCACCACCGCTTCGATGATGTTCTGAATAACGATCCCACAGTGTTCGAATATGGTGACCCCAATATTTTACGAATAAGATCTTGGAACGAGTTTGAGGTCGTTCTCCTTCGAATCGCAAAGGGTGTTTTATGTGAACGGCATACATACTAACATATGCGAACATCGTGATGTTATAGTTTAGAATAACGATAAAATCTCGATGGAGTTTAAATATTTTTGAATCAATCAGCAGCTTTTTAAATACAACTGCAGTAATAAAATCTTATAGGTTTTGTGGAAACACCTGCCCGAGTAGAAATCTTGCTCCGGCTACAAGAAAGACCTGATTTCTTTTTCCGGCCTTGATCAAGATTTTTTTTATCAAGCCCTGATCATTTTTGAAACGCAATCCCTGACTTCGGTCTGATAAGAGCTAAAATTCAAGGTCTAATCAGAGCTAAAAATCAAGGCCTGATCAGGATAAAGAATCAAGGCCTGATCAGGGTAAAATGTTAAGGCCTAACATGCAGTTCGAAGAGAGAAGTTCGCTGTTGGTTCGGAAACCACTATCTCATCACATTCTTCATTGCACTGCCAAAAAAATATTCAATTTACGTAGGATCTATTTAAATCAAATAGGTTTTTTACTACGATCATATTTGTTTTAAATATATTTTTTTGAATATTCAATAGAATATTTCATAAATCCAATATAAATTAAAATACTTAATTTGGAATTCTACGACAACGATTTTGTAACATAATCCGTCATTTCCTGGCCTTCAGAATGGATTTTTTCGAAGAAAATATTTCTGGATCCACATGGGATCGAACCTAGAACCTACCTACCAATAGCTACGCACGCTGCCCCTACGCTACCGAGTATTTGTAGCATTTCGGTGGCATAAGAGAACACATGAATTCGTATTATTATTTGTTGTATCATATGAAGTATATCAATTAGTTAATATCATTGTGATAATTAGAAAGTTTTGTCGAATATCATGCTATAGATTTTTCAAACATAACCTATATATATATATATATTGTGACGGAAGATATTTCTCTAACCGGAAACGGGAACTCAAAACGAGATCTGGTGCGAGAAACCGTCACCTTCGGCCGTTCCTCCCGTGTGCGTGCATCCGCAATACCCGGGGCGCCAGAGAATTTTGTATCGCCGGATTTCTCAACCGGACTAAACTGGGGTCGGGGTGATCAAACCCGACCCGCCAGGCGGAGACTGGAGCTCTCCTTGATTTTTGGTATCCCGGAATCCTAACCGGGTTCGGAGTCTGGAGACCTCCTCGATTTTTTGTCGCCGGAATCGTATAACCGGACTAATCTGGATGCACTGGCACGGGGGAGAACGGTTGCGGTACAGCACGGCCGCTCAGGCTGTGGGTTGTGGTAGAGGGGTCGGGATTCACTGCGAGTAGCGTGAACGATCACGGGATCTGTCACTTTCGCGACACCGAAAACGTCACCAATAAAATAAAATAAGGTTTTATTTTATTGTGCGGGAGCCGGTGGGTTACCCACCCGTGAACTTTTTACGGAGACGAAACTTAATCGCGAACACAAAATGCACGCGGAAACGTCACCCGAACGTGAACGAGAGAGCACGACGACGTGCCTCTTACGCGAGACCGAGAGCGCGACGACGTGCCTCTTACGCGAGACCGAGAGCGCGACGACACGGGTGCGAGAGAGACGCGACACGTCTCTCCATCGCGACGTCTGATCGACAACTCTTTCACGATATCTTCAAAATCGGGAGCGATCGCGATTTAGGAGACAACCGTCTCACGCGAAGGTTCGGTAGCAACTCTATATACCTCGCGCGACCAAGGCCGGCGTGCGAGGGATTATGCGAGAGCGAGACAGAGCGCGTAGACCAAAAAAATGTCAACATGCTCGCGGGATCGAACCATGCGAAATCGCCGGTTCAAGCGAGAACTTTATCTCGTATAATATCGAGAGCTGAAATATTATTTCGAGAACGGGAATATTCTGATAGAATATTCCTTTCGGAATCTATATTTTCTGCCCGAGTTACCCCGAAAACGGAACGGTAACAAATCGGGATCTTTTCTCATCGGTAACATGGAGGCTCTCGGAAATCGCATCCCCGGGTCACCGTGCGAAAGCGGGCAAAGCTTCTGTCCAGAAGCGCGGCGCGGAGATCTCCAGCCTCCGCCCGTAACCTAAACGGCCCGCTCTCCAGCACGATGCACCGCTACGGTGGGGCGCCGGCGTTTCAGCCGGGCGTGCACCGATTCCCCGAGAGTCCTCACTGGGTGCATCCCTCGGTCGAGATTGCTCAGTACGTTGAGCCACACGCCGCTCGACCGAGTTCCGCACGCCAACCTAGCCAAAACGGAAACACAACCCAAAACCTCAAACGTAACGAGACAAACATTCTAGAGAAAAGACCCTTAACACAAACGGATGGGTCGCAACCCGGGCATCGAGAGCATATCTTGATCATCGGTAGCATTTTTGTGACGTGGCTCAAAAAATCACGTCACAATATATATATATATATATATATATATATTTAAATTCAGTAGAACTTTCGCAGAGACAAACATTTTTCAATCAAACAGAAAAATGTTTGTCTCTGCGAAAGTTCTACTGAATTTAAATATTTTAAAATTAAATAGATAAATTTTGTGGATTCAACTAAATTGTTTTTTGAACACATTAGACCGAATCACAGATTTATTAGGAATACATAAAATTGCCCGGACCGAAGCCGAATCCACACGATCAACACATTTCTGACTCATTGGAATAAATAAAATATTGGAATTATAAAAACTGTACGCATAGAGTGGACAATGTGTCTCGACGTTTTGAAGACGCGCTAATATATATAGTTCGTCTGGTTTGATAGGAGTAGAAGGCGCCAAACTGTATATAGGTCCAGTTACTTGATGATTGCTTGAAGCTAGCCAGATCAGGCGAATCGAATCAAGCCGTAAGTCCAGTTGCCTGACCAACGCCTGAAACTGGCCGGATCAGGCAGCTGGAGGTCACCGTAAATGAAGTTGCCTGATTATCGCCTGAAACCGGCAGGACCTGGCAAATTAAGGCACACCGTAAATAAGGCCTCCGTTCAACAGTGATCAGGCCCGGATCAAATGTCAGGCCAGCCTGACAATATTTTTACTCGAGTGTCTTATTGTACATCGACTTACCTTTTACGTTAGATGATCACGCTAGTTTCTTACACGTGACTAAGAAGTTAATAACGAATCCACTATTCCATAACTGGTCATTGGGATGCGACTATTGAATTGCGTGACTTATGGGTTTTCGACAATGACCTCTTGCCCTGATTTCCATAATAGCCACCGCCTCTCTACTTCGTCTACGTTCGCTATTCCTCTTCCCCCTGTGTGACAATGCACCCCTGCACTTACCTTGCGCTGGACCCAGCCCGCTCCCCCCCTCCGCCTCTCTGAGGACCGGAGTTAGAACCGATTGTACTCTGAGAAAACAATTGATTCGTTTCTGACAATTGCACGAATTAGAATTCGAATGTCAATCAACGTAACTTTAAAACAGCCGGCTTGTTCGTCATATTTTCCCCTGAAAAATAATTCACATGCTTCATTCATTATCTGAGTCTCTAGACGCGAATACTCATTGAATAAAATTGTCTTCATAAATAAATCGCAAACATGTTTTTTTTCAACGCTATTTACCCTTTTTCTATCAAGAACGAATTTCCGAAAATCATTTCGCACGAGGCAAATTTCATGAGCAGGATTTGTCATAAAAGTGAACCCGTGAATAAAAAGAAATGGAAGCAACGAAAAAAAAAAACTATAGGATATGTGGCGAGAGGTTTTGATGTTCCGGAAAAACCGACTACTCTGAAGAGAAACATATGGCGTTTTCAACTATATTCTAACTATATTTTATTTTTCCCTGAGGGAACAACAATATCTCATAGCCATCGTTATTGCTAAAAGTACAGTACTGCTTATTGATATTTCAGCAGTTGCATAAATTAAACCACTACCTCATCACATTCTTCATTGCACTGCCAAAAAAATATTCAATTTACGTAGGATCTATTTAAATCAAATAGGTTTTTTACTACGATCATATTTGTTTTAAATATATTTTTTAGAATATTCAATAGAATATTTCATAAATCCAATATAAATTAAAATACTTAATTTGGAATTCTACGACAACGATTTTGTAACATAATCCGTCATTTCCTGGCCTTCAGAATGGATTTTTTCGAAGAAAATATTTCTGGATCCACATGGGATCGAACCTAGAACCTACCTACCAATAGCTACGCACGCTGCCCCTACGCTACCGAGTATTTGTAGCATTTCGGTGGCATAAGAGAACACATGAATTCGTATTATTATTTGTTGTATCATATGAAGTATATCAATTAGTTAATATCATTGTGATAATTAGAAAGTTTTGTCGAATATCATGCTATAGATTTTTCAAACATAACCTATATATATATATATCTATATATATATATATATATATATATATATATATATATATATATATATAAATTCAGTAGAACTTTCGCAGAGACAAACATTTTTCAATCAAACAGAAAAATGTTTGTCTCTGCGAAAGTTCTACTGAATTTAAATATTTTAAAATTAAATAGATAAATTTTGTGGATTCAACTAAATTGTTTTTTGAACACATTAGACCGAATCACAGATTTATTAGGAATAAATAAAATTGCCCGGACCGAAGCCGAATCCACACGATCAACTTGACATCCACACGGCCGCACACATCTCTGACTCATTGGAATAAATAAAATATTGGAATTATAAAAAATGTACGCATAGAGTGGACAATGTGTCTCGACGTTTTAAAGACGCGCTAATATATATAGTTCGTCTGGTTTGATAGGAGTAAAAGGCGCCAAACTGTATATAGGTCCAGTTACTTGATGATTGTTTGAAGCTAGCCGGATCAGGCGAATTGAATCAAGCCGTAAGTCCAGTTGCCTGACCATCGTCTGAAACTGGCCGGATCAGGCAACTGGAGGTCACCGTAATTCCAGTTGCCTGATTATCGCCTGAAACCGGCTGGACCTGGCAAATTAAGGCACACCGTAAATAAGGCCTCCGTTCAACAGTGGTCA
This sequence comes from Ophion slaviceki, assembly GCA_944452715.1. Lineage (NCBI taxonomy): Eukaryota > Metazoa > Arthropoda > Insecta > Hymenoptera > Ichneumonidae > Ophion > Ophion slaviceki. The sequence goes on from OX101789.1 coordinate 21,577,185, forward strand.
GGCCCGGATCAAAAGTCAGGCCAGCCTGACAATATTTTTACTCGGGTGTCTTATTGTACATCGACTTACCTTTTACGTTAGATGATCACGCTAGTTTCTCACACGTGACTAAGAAGTTAATAACCAATCCACTATTCCATAACTGATCATTGGGATGCGACTATTGAATTGCGTGACTTATGGGTTTTCGACAATGACCTCTTGCCCTGATTTCCATAATAGCCACCGCCTCTCTACTTCGTCTACGCTCGCTATTCCTCTTTCCCCTGTGTGACAATGCACCCCTGCACTTACCTTGCGCTGGACCCAGCCCGCTCCCCCCCTCCGCCTCTCTGAGGACCGGAGTTAGAACCGATTGTACTCTGAGAAAACAATTGATTCATTTCTGACAATTGCACGAATTAGAATTCAAATGTCAATCAACGTAACTTTAAAACAGCCGGCTTGTTCGTGATATTTTCCCCTGAAAAATAATTCACATACTTAATTCATTATCTGAGTCTCTAGAGGCGAATCCTCATTGAATAAAATTGTCTTCATAAATAAATCACAAACATGTTTCTTTTTTCAACACCATTTACCCTTTTTTCTATCAAGAACGAATTTCCGAAAATCATTTCGCACGAGGCAAATTTCATGAACGAGATTTGTAATAAAAGTGAACCCGTGAATAAAAAGAAATGGAAGCAACGAAAAAAAAACTATAGGATATGTGGCGAGAGGTTTTGATGTTCCGGAAAAACCGAGTACTCTGAAGAGAAATATATGGCGTTTTCAACTATATTCTAACTATAGTTTATTTTTCCCTGAGGGAACAACAATATCTCATAGCCATCGTTACTGCTAAAAGTATAGTACTGCTTATTGATATTTCAGCAGTTGCATAAATTAAGCCGGAATGTTAAGCGATTTTCGCGATTTTTTTCGATGGTTAAAATACGTTAATCAGTCTGATTTTTTATGTCGAATCTAAGCACTCATGGAGAACAGAAAATACATTTTTAAACGTTTATTTTTTACATTTGTTTACGATTCAAAATGTCTTCAAAAAAGGGGCCCTTAAGGGATCCTTAAGATTAAAAGAAAAAACAACCTTCCATAGCAAGATAAAGAATGGCATGAAGAATGTTGTGTTAAAATTTGAGATGGATAGCTTGAAAACGCTTCCTTTGAGAGTGTAGCAACCGGGATAATTCGAATTTCGCCCCAAAAATTGAACAGCGTGTTTATAACCGTCTATACTATGGGATGATGCAATAAAAAATCGATTTTTTGATAATTTTACACTCTGTTGATCCCTTAAGTGCAACCACCAATCATACACAAGCATACATTGATTGTTCAATGCTACATAATATAGCATGTTTTCATAAAATGTATATTCCCTGACACCAAAAAACATTTACTCCCCCATGATGCAAATAGTGATGATATGATAGTGATTTTCGACGATGTTCATAGTGATTTCCACCATACTATAAAATACGACTTGCTATATGCGTATTTGGTGTGTTATTCAAGTGTTTATTGAAGACATTAATGCCAGTCTACTAAATGCATAGAATATTTCATAAATTCAAAATAAACCACATATGCAGCTGAGAGTTCTACCCCGATGATCTTTTTATTTTAATCCGTTATTCCCTGATCTTCTGTTACGACTTTTTTCGTAGAAAATATTTCGCCTACACATGAAATCGAACCTACAACATCTTGCCTATTGTCTGCCTATACTACGCACTCTGCCACCACGCTATCGAATGCTTCTGGCATTCTGATCGCAAATTTAGCATAACAGACAAAAGGAATTCCAGCTGTACTTCCGAATAGCTCTTGCCTTCGATTTAAGTGAAATTTTGCACAGGTATTTTTTTATTATGTAAATCACAGCTTATGTGCATTTTTGGCGCATCGCAATAGTTTTGTACCATATAATAGTGCTTTGTACAATATTATATAATATGATACGACCTACTAAATACATAGTAATGTGTATCCTACAAGGACAAAAAGTGAACTATTATATAAGAAGAAGTATTAAACTGATATCCTATTTTTGCAATGCAACAATCATATCATGTAACAGTTTATGAGACACGCGTAGTTCTTTAAACTAGCCGTGGTTACTCCACCTACAAATAATTTACGTCTTCGCTATAAGTAAATATTACCATAGTTTTCTTTCGAATATTCACTTTTGAAAAGGTCTTTTAAGGCGTTACCCCCACTTGTAGCGCAAAAAAAAGCCTTTTTCATGATTTTTTTTAAAGAAAACTACAAAACTTTTTTAATCGATCAATATACCATCTTAAAGAACACATCTTGAAGAACTTTCAGTAATTTTTTTATCGAAAAATATTACATTGTTTAGTGGCAAATGGCCGTCAATGAAATAATGTTTTTATATACACGGTTTGCGGTGACCAACATTGCGGCGAAGTGGATCATCTGAAAAAAAATGCGGATGGATTTAGTCAAATATAAGTATAAACTAGTCTTTAATCGAAGGATTTTAAAAAATATTCATTTTTCACAAAATGGCGGACAGTCAAAGTTAATGGTTCGATTTTAACGAAAAAAACGGCCGTTTTTTGGCTATAAAACGGCCATTTTTTTTCGAAAAAAAAAATCGAACAATCAAAGACTACATTTTTATGTATTAAATAAGCCTGCAAAATTTCAAGAAGATCGGTTCATTAGTGTTCGAGTAATCTTGGTCACCGACTTCAGAAATGCCTTTTTGAGAAAAACGCGTTTAAAGTTTCAATTTCAGTTTACAGGAAGAAAATATTTTTTTTTGTAAACGTACATAGAGTCATCTATTCCGGGCCCATACAGAAGTATGGGCCCGGATACTTATGCTTAAAAAAATGCAATAAAAAAAATCGATTTTTTCAAAATCGCAAGTGGGGGTAACCCCTTAACAAATTGTACTCGAAAAACGTTGATGTCAACCTTCTGAATTGTACAAACTTGAAAAGAATAGTAGAAGTTTCACTAACTGAAACCTAACGTCCAGTATCCAACATTAGTATTTGTGTGAACTTTTGAACACTGAAGTAACCGTATCTATACTATCAAGCCCTTTACAATAGTTAACAATTGTTTCGGTGATAATTGATGGTCAAACACGCCACGCAAATGGTACGTTTGGATATAGGGTAAAGCCAGCAAAGAGTACGCACTTTATAAACTTTTATTTCTAGAAAAATCAATTTGGATATTGCACTTAGCACTTCTTATTTAAATAAAGCTTTGGTCATTTAGGAACATTATTTTAAATATAATTATTAAGCAAGAATCTCGAAAACATTTTAAAAAAGAACTCGTCCCGTGCGCACTTTTAGGGTTCTGTGCTGCAAAGAGTACGCAGTAGGAATCTTTCATGAGTGCGCATGAGAGCGGAATAGTAGTAAGGAATAGTGGTAAGAGCGCGGACTCATTGGGTACTCTTACCAAATACGTATTGTTAGTCTATAGTCACCATAATTTTCGCAAGCAAGCAAAACAGCGACATAACCTCTCTATAAAAACAATATTTTTATCACAAATTTCAAGTATAATAACATTCGTTGGGTGGAAATAAATCGCAAACCTTACAAAACGTGTTTAAAATTGTCAAAAAATAAGATCAAACACGTCGAAAATCTATTATTAGTCATAAAATTGGAAATAAATACCTTAACGAAGCCAGTTGTTGTTCAATACCTTGACATGACATATGCCACTCACGAGTTAGGTGGCGTTGCCAACGCAAGAAAAAATAAAACAATTAATGGCACGGCGTGTTCTTTGGTGGCTCTACCCTACTTTTCGCATATAGTTGTGTCAACCATATTACAATTGCGGTGTCAATGAGCTGTAGCGAATTTTACTTCCCCTCATTTACCATGGACGTTTTCATGTATACCATGGTCTTTTCTCTCAGTGTAGACTCAGCATTCGCCTCCGATTGCCTTTTTGATTTGCCACAAGTTTTTGATATACTATCTACGCCATTACATCCATCGGGAAGTTCAACGCGAGTGATCTGCAAGATTAACATTCGGAACATCGGATTATTGAAATGTGGATCGGTAGCAGCTAATACGATAGTGGTCGTACAGTGTGAGCGAAAAGACAAGGTGGAAGCGTGAATCATGGATTGACAGATGAGATGCTGAGAGTAAAACTGGCAAACGAACGAACATGACATGCCTTCCGAAATAACGAAAGGAAGGACGCAAGAGGCAGAGAGGATCCGAGAAAAAGGCTGAAAGGGAACGAGGGAGGGGAAAACAACGAAAGAAGGGGAAGTGGAAACCCTCGATTGCGAGAACTCGCTATATAACTTTTAGGAGGGAAATTGATCGTGTTGACTGTAGGGGAAGAGTTCGTGAACTGAAATCGGAAAGCAGGTTACTGGATTTTCATCTAACTTCTACATCTATGGACGTGTGTGTGTGTGTGTGTGTATATATATATATATATATATACAGGGTGTCCTGTTATCAATGGATAATCCTGCAACTGTCGAAAGGTCAGATCATCCTACTATATGCTGGAATTTCAGTTTAGTAAAAGTCCCACGGTTTTCGAGATAAAAATCATCTGCTTCTGGTTTTTCGCATGTCATTTCTACAAATGATAATTTTTTTATCCTTTTTTTTTAATACCCTTGGTAATTTGTTTTATCAAAGAAAGTCTTCTTTTTAATCTCAAATGTTAAGGAAACTTTACGAAAAAAGATCGTACGCAGAATTTTCATACAAACCAATTCGAACATCCGACTTTGATAGCCTGCGGTGTGAAAAAAAGTACTACGCATATTGTGCCAATTCATTAAAAAAGTTGCTTAGTCATTGTCGATTCATATCATTTGTAGAAATGGCCTGCAAAAAAAACAAAAGCAGATGATTTTTTTTTTTTTTCAAAAAATGGTAACCTCAGACCCAAAATCTCGAAACCTGTGGGACTTTTACTAAACTGTAATTCCAGTATATGGTAGGATGTGCTTTGACCTATCGTCAATTGCAGGATTATCCATTCATAACAGGACACCCTGTACATTACGGGCCAATTTGGACACCGTCCACAGAAAAACTCTGTAGTCCGCGACTATGCACACGTCGTGCTATTTTCCGAAGCCGCACGTTTATGCTTTTCGTGTAGTTTATCCTGTGTACAATACGTGCAGATAACGCTCAGACTAAAATAGCGAACCAAAGGAAGTTTGAAAGCTGATAGACCATGATATTGGTGCCACAAGCGTCGTGGTCAATTACGTCCCCGATCGTTAAGGGCAACGTCGTTCTTTCCATTTGCTCTTTTATTCATGACGATCAGTTCCAAAAGATGTTTGTTGAAAAATTTGATGGAAATATTCGCACGGAGGAAATTTTAGTTGCGAAAAAAGGAGATTAAACTATTTTAAGGTAGAACGAGCGCGTGTTCTTGATTTCTATTGATTTTGTTCAAATTTTATCCAGACATTGTTCATATCATTATACATGTTTGAGTGAAATTTCAGAACAGTCGACTATTTAGATTGGGAGATAATGAGTTTTAAAATTGCAACTTTTAACACTGCAGGGTCTGCATTGAAATTTAGACGGAATAATTTTCCGTAAAAAATATTCACCCCCTATAATAAGAAGACAAATGGTAACACCGCATCCTTCCACGTATCCAATGACGTAAGTGTGCGCGGCATATTTAAAGTAATACTGCAACACAAATTTTCATTTGGAAGTAATTTTTTATCGAACAAAGTTTTTCATTAGTTATGAATTAACCAACACTTTTATTTATTAATGAAGATAACATAAACAATATAAAATATCTATATTTATAACGCAACCATTTTTTATGATGAAAGTTTTTACTTTAGAAACACGATAGATTGTGTCTCGAAATATTGAACAATACTGTTCTGCAGTGTTGCCATATGTCTTCTTATTATGGGGGACAAATATTTTTTACGGAGAATTGTTTTGTCTTTACTGAACGGTTTTAGCAAGACTGAAAAGTAAAGGCAATCCAATTTTTTCACTCACTACCTCACTAGTTTGCTATCTAAACATTTTTTTTTTTCAAAATTTATAAACACAATAGAATGGTACGACGAATTATGTGACCTGACTTTCGGTCAATGCAGACCCTGCAGTGTTAAAAGTTCCTTTTTTTTAAATCGAGAACAAATCTATATTTCTTCTTATGGCCTATATTTCCCGTCTTCAATTTGGTTTTTGTTCCGTCAAAATGAGCTCATAATTGCTATTACAACATAAATAAAATTTAAAACGTTATCTTTTGAGGGGTGCTTCTCCCGATCATGGCAAAGGTGAATGAAAAATCATGCACCTAATTTTCATGGTCCAATATTACAAAAAGAAAAGACTTTTAAATTCGGTCAAATTATTTTTATACTACGAAAATTGCCCTCCAAGGGGTACTTTTTCCCGAGGTTTCAGCTTTTCGAAAAAAAAATAAAAAATTAAAGCACGTCCATTACATTTTTTGTTTCTTGATTATGCTTTTGTTCCATAAAAAAATCGCTCCACAATTGCTTTTATGGAAGAAGGAAAAAAGAGATCTTTGAAGGAATGATTGGTCTCCTTAGGGGTAATGTGCCGTCGTGAATGTAAAGTACATTACATGGCATGTGTAACATTTTGCATTTGGTTCCATGCCGATCGATGCAGTACTTCTACGTGAAACATCATAACGAGAATTCTCACAACGACTACTTCATGATAACTACATATATGGTGGGAGAAAAATTCATATATGATTATGGAGAACCAAGATTTATCGGGGACCGGAAAGAGCAGTGAACCTGCTAACGTATAAAATTAATTAAAGCGCGAAACAAAACTAAGATAATGTGATCCAAAAAGGTAAAAAGGGAGAAAAAAAATATTTTCACTAAATTCATGGGATTTTAAAAAATGCGTATATATATACACATATGCAATGTAATTGAGAATCACAAAAGTTTCGCGTTATGCTCAAAGTTTTTACCAAAGTGTCAGCTTATAACTAAGCTAAATTGAACATGCTTCAAAGTTAAGTGAAAAGAAGTTCTCTTTTCCTTTTCCTTCTCCACTTTATCCTTGTTTTATTCGAACTCTGCTGCGCACTGTTATGCTGGTTTTAAAATAAAATTGCAAATTGAGCGAAGGTGGCTAAGACCACGGTTTCATTTGCTTTTTTTTCTTTTCTTCCCTATCCTCATACAGTATGAAACAAAAAGAATTAAAAAAATAGTAGTAACTCCTCGCCGTATTGCTCGACGCTTTTCGGTCTTCCTTTCCCACTTTCTCTCTTCCATATCTACTTGCTGAGGCAGCAGAAAAAGAAAGACAAAGTGAGCGCGGGGATAGGTGGTTTTAAAAATATAGGTAGTTCTGAAAATTTCAAGGTTGTTTACGATTTCGAAAGTAGCAAAAATGATTTGTTACTTATACAAAATTCGAGGGCAAAATGTTTGAGAAAAGGAAAAAAATCAGAAAAAACTCGGCCAAGTGCGAGTTGGGCTTTGCTCTTTTAGGGTTTCGTACATGTGACCGATTAACATTCTTTTAAAATTAGATATTTAGTTAGGTAATGCTCTTTTTCTGTCTTAGTTCTTAGGCAGTACTAAACTGAAACCGTATGGGATGATGATAGCTAAAGAAAGCTTTGTATACTCCTGCTGTAAGCTAATAATGAAAATATACAAAATGATCGTTGTTTAAATATTTACAATACCAAGTGACTTATTTTTGGAGTCGGTATCAGCCAATCGCCAATATCGTCACATTTTTCGCAAGAAAAAGGAGACGAAGAAAAATTAATTAAATATACGATCTACAGTCTTTTTTAATTTGCAATCTTGTTTCTTCCATGACGTCAATCTCTCATTCTTGCCTGGCACCGACTCTTAAAATAAGTCATTTGGTATTGTAGATGTTTAAATAACAATAATTTTATATATTTTCATTAGAATTTATTGTATTATGTATGCAATAAATTATTATATATACTACACTATGAATCGGCGTTTTCAGTATTTGTTGTTTAAATACAGGATATGGTACATAATATACAGAAATGCCAAATTCCGAATTAGTTTAGTTTTTCAGATAGACCCCGTAACAAAAATGGTCTAAAACTGACAACTTTGACGGCCCCTCATTTCCTTATTTTTTAAGATAAAAAATATATATATATATTCGTATTCTACTCAATGAGCTTTAAAAAATGATACCCCACATGCCAGGGTGACAATTTTATTTTTTCTTCTCCTTTTTCATGTAGGGGACCCGTATGAAAAATGATTTTATTACATTTCTACTTCAGTATTCGGCTTTGGGTCAACATTCTACACAAAATATCCAAATTTCAGGTCTATAACTCATTCCGTTTACACGCTAAAGACCCGTGACGTGCGGACGGACAGACAGCAGAGTCACATTGATAGGGTTCTGTTTTTCCCTTTGGGTACGGAACCCTAAACATGGAATCGATGCAGCTGGGTCTTTGGTAAAGAATAGGAAAAAATAGTGTAATGGTGATGAAGTCCAACTTTAAGGAGTCTGCACAAGCTTAACATTTTTTAAGTCCGATTTTTTATTACACAGTTTAACAGCTTAGAGCCTTAACTTTAATTTGCAACAAAGAATTTTTTTTAATTCCCAAAGCTGACCGAGTCATGATGATTTTTGTGAAGCGACGCATCACTCACTGCGGTACGGCGAACCACCTCGCTGCGATTTACCCTTTTTTCTCTTCGATTTTTCGCGGAACTGGGTTTTATGAAACGGTGTATTAATTTATCAACAACAAAATTGGTGTATTCATTTATTAATAACATTTCAAAAATTCGTCAAAAATAGAACTTTTTTTCTACAGTTTGTCATTTTCGTAATATTCAAAATTGCGAAAAAGTAACCGGTCATGCAAAAGTATTATTGTTATACTATAGTACATTTTTTAATTTGTTACTTTAGATCACCTTAGTTGCCCGGACCACCCAGCCCAATTGGCCATGCCGATTAAACGTTGTGTTCAAATAATAATAACTTCATTTTTCATGAATATTTTTCAATATAAAAAACTCAAAAAAACTTAAGTGTGTGTAAAATCTCAGCCGACTTCCCAATACTCTTTTTATACAAAACGATTGAAAATCGACCGGTTTTTTGGGCCCCAAGTTTACGCAAACCCGTTAAGAAATCATTTACTACAAGCGGTCTCATGGATGCACATGCGTATGCAATACGTGGAGTGAACAAAAGAAAAAAAAACGATCCCTCTTTGTGTTTCTCAGTTTACATAATTATTTTACCAAATGACCTCGTTATACGGTCGCCTACCTCGCGTTAAATGTATACATAGCACATTCTACCGCATTTAGAATAACAGTCGTTACCGTCCTATTTTCTCTTACATTTCTACTCCGCTGTTCGTTATTTTATTTTCTATTTTTTTCTAATTTTCCTTCACCTTTTTTTCTTCTAGTTTTATAATTATATTTGTAGCATTCGCGTTTCTCGTGCTCGTACAAACACAGCAGAGTTGACATGAAACGTGTACGAGCATTCGTCGACCGGATTTATGGGTCAGCGGCGAAAGAATCGGAGAATATTATAGAGAAACTACAACAAATATTCAGAAGTTTCATTTTCCTCTCATTAGTCCAGGTACGAATATATAATCTGCGGAATGCCAATGGCGTGCGTTATTGTGCACGCTAAGTAGAAAAACAATCTTGAACACGAGAACCCGAGCCTACTAGTATCGCAGCAATTTCTCTCTCGAATTGGACCAACGAAGGGCTTTGAAGTTTTCAAGAAACTCGAAGTAATCATTCCATTGAACCGCCAAATTATTTCCAATATGACTGCATCAGGAAAAGAAGCTCTTCTTACATTGATTGTAATTTTCTAGTGTTCAAAAATCCCTTCTCAACATTTTCCTGAACTCAAGAAAAAATCAGAACGCAAAAGGATTCTTCACTACTCTACACTACACCACTCTAGTGTGGAATAAGAAAATATATATTTTCAAAAACTGTGGGCTTCCATGCATACCAATTGCGAAAGTAAAAGATTCAAATTCTCTAAACGTGCAGAAATGTTCAGTTTCTTCTTTTAAAAAAGTGCTATGTCATGAGAATTGCCGGGATAATAAAGTGTTTTCTGTTTCCCGAAAAACGAACCCCATTACACCGTAAGAACTGGTGCATGGATACATGCTTTGACAATTACAAGAGTGGGAATATCTCGACCAAAAAGACGCGGAACTCCAGCAAGCGACATCTTGCCAGACTATGCCTGAATTAATTCAAGCTTGGTAGCATCCTGGATTTTTAGCCCCAATATGGAAATGACATTTTTGCCCTCGAATGTTTATTTGTATGCAAATCTTGATAAAAAAAAGACCAGTAACTCCATTAAGCGACATTACTACAAGACTATGCTCGAATTAATTTAAGGTGGTCCGGAAGAAACAATTAAAAAATCGACTAACGTTCAACCTCCTGTTTTTTGTGATAAAGACATAGTATGTCATTAACCACGTTGAAATAAAAAAATTTAAGCCACTCCACCGTACCATTTCCGAGATATGAACGTTGAATGTTTGCTTAAACTACACGCACTCAAACGTAACCTCCGAAAAAATTACCGGAAATTATAACTTTACGTAAAACTGAGTCGTTTGACCCAACAAACAAAACTTCTAATTCGAATCTTCGATTAATACGGAATTGACCTGCAAAAATTGTAGCTGATCCACCGTGTAATTTGATCACAATAATTTATTAAATTTTGCTACGCGGCATCTACCTCTCTCTAAACGGTGATCGGAAGGTCAGCTGTGATTGCTAGGGGAAATTCCTCGACGGTAGTTCACGCCGAATGCGAAATGAATGTCGCCGAATGCCGGCGCTGCAGATCATACTAAATACAACAAGAATAGAATAAAAGTAATTATAAAACGAAGGACAAAAAATGAATAAAAATATGTTGATTGTAGATCTTAATTTTTTATAAATTGATTATTACGTATACAAATATACACATGAAAAATGGCTGTAAACATTTTTATTTAGGAAATTTTAAAATTCCTTTCTGTTTTCGCTCTGTATATTTACCTGAAGATGAAACTTTCAAAACTGCCTAATTAATATCTTAGTATTTATCTGCGTGAACACAAGCAGATCAATTTTCGGTAAAAAAAGAAATGACCACTTACACGTAATTGTACCATGTTTTAACATTTGTCGAGTCGTTGAGAGGTGATGTTTGAATTTTCCTAAAGTGAGGTTATGTAGCGTTGCCAACTGCTTAAAACATGAACTCCTAGTAAAGTCGACGATCAACCGAGTGCTCAAGAACCAATGTCGATTGTAAGTATTTATGAAAATCATCATAAATTTTCATTCTAATGGGTACCAAATTAAAAATACTTTTTTATGAGATTTAATTCGATGTATTTTAAACATTCGAAAGAAAAAAAATAACAATCGTTAGAACTACCTTAATTATTAAGGGGAGGGTAGGGGTTTCAGCGTGAAAAAAAAACACTTGCCAATTTTTTTCATCCCAATGGATAGAGTACATTTATTGAAACCTTTTGTACATTGTTAAGTGTCATTTCAAGAACATTCTGTGAAATTTGTACGCGAAAATATCCACAAACAAGCAGGTGCCGCGTTTTTCTCGAAACCACTTTTTCAAAGTCCGTGTTCACTGCCATTTGAAAACTAGATGACCGATTTATTTCAAAGTTGGTACACACATTTTACATATAAAATACCTCCCCCCAACGGTTAGTTTGAGATTTTTTTACATTGAGGGGGTTTTCCACCCCCTAAATGGTGGAATTTTTCGTGAAAAATAGCACTTTTCACTTTACATGACCACCAAAAATTTAGAAATGAAGAAAAAAGTTATCAAAGACCGTTGGGGGGAGGATTGATGATACTTTGACTAAATTTTAATGGCACTTGATTTCAGATAATTTCTAGCTGAGATACAGTGAACACCGCAAATCGTGTTTTTCCAAAGGCGTTCTTGGAAAAGCTTTGTCACCGGCTTGTTTGTGGATATTTTCGCGTATAAATTTCACGGAATGTTCTTGAAATGACACTTAACAATGTACAAAAGGTTTCAATAAATTTCCTCTATCCATATAGATGAAAAAATTCGTAAAAAAGTGTTTTTTTTTCACGCCGAAACCCCTACCCTTCCCTTAATAGCATCCTGTATTTTTTAGCCCCATATTGAGAATGACCGTGTTACCCGCGACTGTTTTTTTTTTGTATATCAATATGTAAATTGTACATACGAAACAAACCAGGAGGGAAAGATGTACGGACCTAAAGTAATAAAGAAAGAGCACAGAAAGCCCGAAAAGTCATTATAATAACGGTGGCAATCATTTGATCCTCGTAGTTTCAAGAGAATGTCGAAATACTACTCCTGGAGAAATGTTTTTCTCCCCTGGAAACGTTCTATAGAACACACATACATACCAGCGTGCTTGTATGCGTTTATACGTATATATATAATCGGCACAGTGTAACGCGCACCCATATACTAAACAACCACCGATACAAGAGAGCTTATTTCCACCGTTTTGCGAACCGAAAGCCAGGATGCTTTTTCTTCACCCTCTGCAATGCCGTACACACTTTGGTCGCAGCTTTCGGTCCACTAAACTCTCTAGAAAACGGGACAATATAGCTTCTTCTGCTCTTCACTTTGCTACCTCTCGGTATTTCCCTCCCTGCCATTTTCTCGAATACCACCCCGGATATACTTTGCTCATAAATCAAGCTGGGTCACTTGACTCGCCCACTTCTGGTTTATGTGCCACGGAATACTGTCGTACATATATGCGAAAAAATTTCCCTGTACAGGGTGTCCCATTTTTAAACGCACAGCCCACATGAGGCATGAGGATTAAGTCGTACAAAGAATGTTTCGCACAAAATCGAAAAACGTCAAGTTGATCTAGTGATATCTCTTTGATGTCTCCACGGGAAAAGTTGACAGTACGATTATTTTATTTGCCCCGCGGAAGCTCAGAACCTTTTTCTAAAAAATCTTTCGCCATTCCACTCAAAATGGATCACCGCGGGGAAATGTGTAAGACTTAAAAAATGTTTGATTCAAATGGTGAGGGAAGTGCTCACTCTTGAGCAAATGGATACTCGAATGAACATCCCTTGTGTTGACATCGTTACAAACATCGAAAATGATCCAAACAATTTACAAAATGTAATAAGGGAATTCCGGGGGAGTTGGCCATAAGGGAGAGATGGCCAATAGAAATATTTCATAGAACCGCGGACTAGATATCACCTGTTACTGCTTAAGGGGTTGGGTCACAGTAACGGGTATAGAATCATGTGCGAATTTAACAATTTTTTTCGTATGAAAAAGTGATTCCCTCATAAAATTAATTACACATCTATTTCGTATGAATATCAAACTGTTAGAATTTTTTTCGATGTTCAAAATGGCCGACTACCAATATTTTCTTTTCTTATCTTTTTTTAGGCGCTCCGCGACGTGACATTTAGCATCCATAAATTTTTACCTAGAACAAAAAACAAAAATTCTCGTCAATCTACATTAGAATGCCTAGCGATGTACGTATGGAATTAAAAAAATATTGTTTTATTTAAAAGTTGTAGGTATTTGAATTGAGTTGTAGGTATTTGAATGAATTTTCAGTGAAAAATTTCGTATTAAACTGCTCATAAAATGAAAAGTTTTCGATAAATCAGAAATTCCGTATGTACTTCTCTGCGAAATGCAATTAGGAACGTAACCTTGAAATTTGAAGTGAATCGAGTGAAAATTGTTGAAGTTATTTGTCACGCCAATTGGAAAAAAGCTATTTCGAGAAAAACGCGTTTAAAGTTTTAGGTACTCTATGGCCGTGCCAGAGGTGAGCCTACGTTATACGCTCAAAGACGGTGAAATTTTTTTTTTTGCTATAAATCGAATAGTAACTTATTCTTATGATGATTAAGCACCATTCCCCCATGGAAATTTATGTATGTAAAATATATGCAGAAAATATATGCTACATATATATATATATCGGTCGCACATATAGTGACGAAAAATAGAATAATACGTATATATTCAGTATATATGCACCAAATATATGACGCATATATGACCCATATATTTTCGATATATTTTTCTGACCAAAAAAATATATGCTACGTATAAACACTATTTATGATGCATATATGAGGCATATACGACGCATATATCTTCGATGTATTTTCAATCTATTTTTTGTCAGAAAAATATATTAAAAATGTATGCGTCATATATGACTCATATATGTGTCATTTATGCGTCATATATGACGCATACATTTTTGATACATATTCCTGACAAGAAATATTTGCTGTGTATAAACACTATTGCAGTTAAACTTAATAAAACTTCAAACTTAAACTTAAAAAAACTTAACTTACAGTTAAAGAACACTATAACATATAAACACTATATACAGATATGCTACGCATATCTGTATATATGTGGCATATATGTACCATTTATGCAGTACATATGTGATATGTATGCAGTGTGTATGTAACCTATATGCTAAATATATGTGGTGTATATGCAGGGTAAATGCTACATATATCATTGATATATGATACATCGATATACAGTAATATCACGCATATACATCTCGTATACAGGGTGACAATTTTAATGTGGCCATGCTTTTTTGAGGGCCTTGCGCGAAGATTTTGGGTCTGAAAAAATATGATTTTGAATGGTTTTTCGAGCCTTTTTCGAAAAAAAATACGGCAGATTTTTGTCTTGAAAAATGTACGCCAGAAGAAATAAGGCATTGCGAAAAAAAACGCAAAATACATTCCGAGCACATGAGATTGAAGTTTTTTAAATTCCGCATACAATGCACTCCGGAAAACTTGATTTGCGCCCGCCATCATGGTGGAAAAAATTGTTAAAAATACGCCGTAAAATGGCAATTTGCGTGAAACAAGCGATTTAAGTCAGACGCGATCGTGCTATGGGATGTCCTAGCTTGGTACGTTACAGCTGCAACTTCCGAATGTTCGGCTGTCACAAGAAGGTGGTTGAGAATCCCTTGACCCGCGAATGAGCTAAGGGATCTGAATTTGTACCCATCCGAGTCCATTGCAGAGAATATGGTCAATTTCGAAAAAGTTCGAAAATTCCATGTACTGCAAATAATATTTTGAATAATTTGGAATTCGTTTCCAGCTCTTGGACACATCATTTTGAAAAAAAGAACTTTAACACAGATTAGGGAAAATTTACAGACTTTTTCCTATTAAGCGTATTATTTTTCCCACATTCATTACTGCGAGCATTGTGTGAGCGTGTGCGTGCATGAGGATGCACGAGTGCACACGCGCGTGTGCGTAATGTGGACATTTGCCACGTTTCGAGCGCGCTCTGAACTCGGGTTCGGAGAGCACGCTACGCGGTTCGGTCCGAACGCATCGTCAAACGTCAAAACGCTTTATTTGACGTTTCGGATTAGTCAGCTGATATTGTCAGCTGATACCATCTTGGATATGCAGATTTGGCGCACACACGTCGAACTGTGGTCGAACCGCCAAATTTGACGCGTGATTTGACGTTTCATCAATCGTCTGCTATTAATTTCTGACATCTTGGGCAAATGGGGAGCACGCGCGTTGAAGGTTTGCCGAAATGCACTGTTTGGCGCGTGATTTGATATTACGTGATATCGCCGGCCATGATTGTTTGCCATTTTGGATGTGCAAAATCATGATTCGAGACGGCGAGCGATTATCTCTAGAGTTATTTAACATTTCGATTCGAATAAAAATCTACAGTACGTGTCTTTGTCTTTTTTGTGTTCACAAGACGTAAATGAAAACACAACTACGTACTGGAAAAAGGTGTTTTTAATGATTAATTGAGAAGTACCGAACATCGGAACAAAAACAAGTTTGGTATTTTTTTCAGACAAGTTGACCGTGCCTCTACCTGGAGCGCCGATTCGATTTCTATCTACGCAATAAATAATTAATACATGTCTGCGATGGTTCTGAAGGCGTAAACCAGTTATTCCATAATGATGATTATGGTTCTGGGGGATGGGTTCGGAAATCCCCGATATGACTGTCCCGAGCTTATGTTCGCTTTTACCTTACTTTCGGTTATTTTGCGTCAAAGGGTATCGAGACGCTCGGTGGACGGTTTCAAGCGCATTTGTTGATTGACAAAGGTAAAAGCAATGGTGATGGTGGTTCTGGGGAATTCGATACGCCACATGGACCACGATTATAAGCGCATTTATTAATAAAAATAGAAGCAATGATTGTGATGATTCTGGGGTACCTAATTGGACATGCCTGATATGACGGCATCGAGTTCTTCTCTGCTTTTAACTTTCTTTCTGTCATATCGCATCAAATACACTGACGACGATTTCAAGACGATTACAGGCGCATTTGCTTTTACCTTTTTTTTATTAACAAAGGCGCCTGAAATCATCCTCAAATTGTCGTCATTGTGTTTGAAGCAATATGACAGAAATAAAGGTAAAAGCAGAGAAGAACTCGATGCCGTCATATTAGCAATATCCATTCGGGTCCCCCAGAATGAGCACAATGATTGCTTTTATCTTTTTTTATTAACAAATGCGCCTGTAATCACCCTCAAATCGTCGTCATTGTATTTGAAGCGATACGTCAGAAATAAAGGTAAAAGCAGAGAAGAACTCGATGCCGTCATACTAGCAATGGCCATTCGGGTCTTCCAGCATTTGCACAATCATTGCTTTTATCTTTGTTTGTTAAGAAATGCGCCTGTAATCATCCTTAAATCGTCGTCATTTTATTTGATCCAATATGACAGAAATAAAGGTAAAAGCAAAGAAGAACTCGATGCCGTCATATTAGCAATGTCCATTCGGGTCCCCCAGAATGAGCACAATTATTGCTTTTATCTTTTTTATTAACAAATGCGCCTGTAATCATCCTCAAATCGTCGTCATTGTATTTGATGCGATACGACAGAAACAAAGGTAAAAGCAGAGAAGAACTCGATGCCGTCATATTTGCAATGTCCATTCGGGTCCCCCAGAATGAGCACAATTATTGCTTTTATTTTTTTTTTATTAACAAATGCGCCTGCAATCATCCTCAAATCCTCGTCGTTGTATTTGATGCGATACGACAAAAATAAAGGTAAAAGCAGAGAAGAACTCGATGCCGTCATACTAGCAATGTCCATTCGGGTCTTCCAGAATTTGCATAATCATTGCTTTTATCTTTGTTTGTTAAGAAATGCGCCTGTAATCATCCTTAAATCCTCGTCGTTGTATTTGATGCGATACGACAAAAATAAAGGTAAAAGCAGAGAAGAACTCGATGCCGTCATACTAGCAATGTCCATTCGGGTCTTCCAGAATTTGCATAATCATTGCTTTTATCTTTGTTTGTTAAGAAATGCGCCTGTAATCATCCTTAAATCGTCGTCATTTTATTTGATCCAATATGACAGAAATAAAGGTAAAAGCAGAGAAGAACTCGATGCCGTCATATTAGCAATGCCCAGTCGGGTCCCCTAGATTTATCACAATTATCGCTTTTACCTTTTTTTATTAACAAAGGCGCCTGAAATCATCCTCAAATTGTCGTCAATGTACTTGAAGCAATATGACAGAAACAAAGGTAAAAGCAGAGAAGAACTCGATGCCGTCATATTAGTAATATTCATTCGGGTTCCCCAGATTCATCACAGTCATTGCTTTTACCTTTTTTTATTAACAAATGCGCCTGAAATCATCCTCAAATCGTCGTCATTGTATTTGAAGCAATATGACAGAAATAAAGGTAAAAGCAGAGAAGAACTCGATGCCGTCATGTTAGTAATGTCCATTCGGGTCCCCCAGAATGAGCACAATTATTGCTTTTATCTTTTTTTATTAACAAATGCGCCTGTAATCATCCTCAAATCGTCGTCACTGTATTTGATGCGATACGACAGAAACAAAGGTAAAAGCAGAGAAGAACTCGATGCCGTCATATTTGCAATGTCCATTCGGGTCCCCCAGAATGAGCACAATTATTGCTTTTATCTTTTTTTATTAACAAATGCGCCTGTAATCATCCTCAAATCCTCGTCGTTGTATTTGATGCGATACGACAAAAATAAAGGAAAAAGCAGAGAAGAACTCGATGCCGTCATACTAGCAAAGTCCATTCGGGTCTTCCAGAATTTGCATAATCATTGCTTTTATCTTTTTTTGTTAAGAAATGCGCCAGTAATCATCCTTAAATCGTCGTCATTTTATTTGATCCAATATGACAGAAATAAAGGTAAAAGCAGAGAAGAACTCGATGCCGTCATACTAGCAATGTCCATTCGGATCTTCCAGAATTTGCACAATCATTGCTTTTATCTTTTTTTGTTAAGAAATGCGCCTGTAATCATCCTTAAATCGTCGTCATTTTATTTGATCCAATATGACAGAAATAAAGGTAAAAGCAGAGAAGAACTCGATGCCGTCATATTAGCAATGCCCAGTCGGGTCCCCTAGAATTATCACAATTATTGCTTTTACCTTTTTTTTATTAACAAAGGCGCCTGAAATCATCCTCAAATTGTCGTCAATGTACTTGAAGCAATATGACAGAAACAAAGGTAAAAGCAGAGAAGAACTCGATGCCGTCATATTAGCAATGTCCATTCGGGTCTTCCAGAATTTGCACAATCATTGCTTTTATCTTTGTTTGTTAAGAAATGCGCCTGTAATCATCCTTAAATCGTCGTCATTTTATTTGATCCAATATGACAGAAATAAGGGGGAGAGAGATGGCAAGGTGGGAGGAGGCGTTGGAGCGTGGCGAGGGAGAGAGGGGAGAGGCGAGCGTGGCGAGGGGCGAGCGAGGGGGAGGCGGCGGTGGTTTAAGGATTTAAGGTTTGAGGATAAAGAGAAGACGTAGCATGTAAGAGCCCGGCGGTGTGTTTTGTTAGTTTAAGTTACGTTAAGTGTAGTATAAGAGTTGTAAATCCTGTAAAAATGGCACTGTAAAGGGACGAGAAATGGAAGGGCTTTGTAACCCTACGGGGAACAAATAAAACAACATACATACATTTGACAGAAATAAAGGTACAAGCAGAGAAGAACTCGATGCCGTCATATTAGCAATGCCCAGTCGGGTCCCCTAGATTCATCACAATTATTGCTTTTACCTTTTTTTATTAACAAAGGCGCCTGAAATCATCCTCAACTTGTCGTCATTGTATTTGATGCGATACGACAGAAAAAAAGGTAAAAGCAGAGAAGAACTCGATGCCGTCATATTAGTAATATTCATTCGGGTTCCCCAGATTCATCACAATCATTGCTGTTACCTTTTTTTTAAATTAACAAATGCGCCTGAAATCATCCTCAAATCGTCGTCATTGTATTTGAAGCAATATGACAGAAATAAAGGTAAAAGCAGAGAAGAACTCGATGCCGTCATGTTAGTAATGTCCATTCGGGTCCCCCAGAATGAGCACAATTATTGCTTTTATCTTTTTTCATTAGCAAATGCGCCTGTAATCGTCTTCAAATCGTCGTCAGTGTATTTGATGCGATATGAGAGAAAGAAAGGTAAAAGCAGAGAAGAACTCGATGCCGTCATATCAGGCCTGTCCAATTGGGTCACCCAGAATCGACACAATCATTGCGTTTACCTTTGTTTATTAACAAATGCGCCTGTTATCATCCCCAAATCTTCGTAATTTTATTCGATGCGATATGACTGAAAGAAAGGTAAAAGCAGAGAAGAACTCGATGCCGTCATATCAGGCGTGTCCAATTAGGTACCCCAGAATCATCACAATCATTGCTTTTATTTTTATTAATAAATGCGCTTATAATCGTGGTCCATGTGGCGTATCGAATTCCCCAGAACCACCATCACCATTGCTTTTACCTTTGTCAATCAACAAATGCGCTTGAAACCGTCCACCGAGCGTCTCGATACCCTTTGACGCAAAATAACCGAAAGTAAGGTAAAAGCGAACATAAGCTCGGGACAGTCATATCGGGGATTTCCGAACCCATCCCCCAGAACCATAATCATCATTATGGAATAACTGGTTTACGCCTTCAGAACCATCGCAGACATGTATTAATTATTTATTGCGTAGATAGAAATCGAATCGGCGCTCCAGGTAGAGGCACGGTCAACTTGTCTGAAAAAAATACCAAACTTGTTTTTGTTCCGATGTTCGGTACTTCTCAATTAATCATTAAAAACACCTTTTTCCAGTACGTAGTTGTGTTTTCATTTACGTCTTGTGAACGCAAAAAAGACAAAGACGCGTACTGTAGATTTTTATTCGAATCGAAATGTTAAATAACTCTAGAGATAATCGCTCGCCGTCTCGAATCATGATTTTGCACATCCAAAATGGCAAACAATCATGGCCGGCGATATCACGTAATATCAAATCACGCGCCAAACAGTGCATTTCGGCAAACCTTCAACGCGCGTGCTCCCCATTTGCCCAAGATGTCAGAAATTAATAGCAGACGATTGATGAAACGTCAAATCACGCGTCAAATTTGGCGTTTCGACCACAGTTCGACGTGTGTGCGCTAAATCTGCATATCTAAGATGGTATCAGCTGACAATATCAGCTGACTAATCCGAAACGTCAAATAAAGCGTTTTGACGTTTGACGATGCGTTCGGACCGAACCGCGTAGCGTGCTCTCCGAACCCGAGTTCAGAGCGCGCTCGAAACGTGGCAAATGTCCACATTACGCACACGCGCGTGTGCACTCGTGCATCTTCATGCACGCACACGCTCACACAATGCTCGCAGTAATAAATGTGGGAAAAATAATACGCTTAATAGGAAAAAGTCTGTAAATTTTCTCTAATCTGTGTTAAAGTTTTTTTTTCAAAATGATGTGTCCAAGAGCTGGAAACGAATTCCAAATTATTCAAAATATTATTTGCAGTACATGGAATTTTCGAACTTTTTCGAAATTGACCATATTCTCTGCAATGGACTCGGATGGGTACAAATTCAGATCCCTTAGCTCATTCGCAGGTCAAGGGATTCTCAACCACCTTCTTGTGACAGCCGAACATTCGGAAGTTGCAGCTGTAACGTACCAAGCTAGGACATCCCATAGCACGATCGCGTCTGACTTAAATCGCTTGTTTCACGCAAATTGCCATTTTACGGCGTATTTTTAACAATTTTTTCCACCATGATGGCGGGCGCAAATCAAGTTTTCCGGAGTGCATTGTATGCGGAATTTAAAAAACTTCAATCTCATGTGCTCGGAATGTATTTTGCGTTTTTTTTCGCAATGCCTTATTTCTTCTGGCGTACATTTTTCAAGACAAAAATCTGCCGTATTTTTTTTCGAAAAAGGCTCGAAAAACCATTCAAAATCATATTTTTTTCGGACCCAAAATCTTCGCGCAAGGCCCTCAAAAAAAGCATGGCCACATTAAAATTGTCACCTAAAATTGTCACCCAAAAACGTTACGAAAATTAGAAATTGGCACATATATGCAACATATATTTTCAATATATGGCATACATTTCACATATATTACAATTATTAATAAAATAAATTTGCAGTATATTTTTGCGTATATAAATTTCCATGGGGGTTTTAGCGAGAAAAAAAATCGATTTTTTGAAAATTCTACTGTGGCCTTACCCCTCAATTCGCTTCGCGCCGTGCGCAGTTGTAAGCGTACGAGCAAAAGTTTAACGAAGAAAATGTTAAGTAAGTAAAATACTTTTCAGCTTTTCTGTCTACTGCTACATTTTTTGAAGGTTTCGTGTTTTACATTGTGGTGATGTTATTTCGTAAAAGTAATGGTTACTTTCGTATTTCTTGAATAGTTCACGAACAGTGCTCTGTTACAACGTCAAGATTTCGCATGTATCGTTTCTACTTGTTTACATTTTAGATGTGGCCATCTCTCCCGGGAGATTAGGAGAGATGTCCACGTACAGTCGGTGTATGATGGCCATAGTATTAGTTGTAGTGTGTTCAAGTAATTAATTTTTTCCACATTCGTTTTAGATGCCTAATAAGTACATGAGAAAAGCAATTGCTCTACGAGGGAACTGAATTCAAGAATCATCGAAAACAACTACCAGTGCTGTAAAAAATGATGAATTGTCGATTCGTGCGGCCGCCAGGACCTACGAAATACCCAGGAAGACCTTAGAAAGACGATATAAGAACAATGACAAAAAATGTTGCGGAGAAAATTATTATGAAATGCGTCTCATCGAAGACTGGCTTCAGTGAATAGTGTGCGAACTTTGGGTGCACAAAATTATACTGATTTCGATTATATGTGCTCTAGATGTGGCCAAAAGAAAAAAAAGAATCAAAACATAAAACCAAAGAGAAAACCAAGAGCATAATGCTGGGTAACTGGCCACCTCACCTCTACTCCTATGGTCATCACATCCGGATACTGCGGGAGAGATAGCCAATCGTGATCTTAAAAAATAGTGACGTTGAGGTTGATCTGATATGAGTTTGTTTTAATTTCGTAAATTATCTTAAAGTTAAATGCTCAACATTTAATTACAAATGAAGATAAGTTAAAAAACGTTTGTTCTTTTATTTTGACAGATCCTTGAAAAAACTGTAGTCAACTATCCCGGACTTACCCTGCTTGCTTTGAATCGTGATTTTTTTCAAATGCGATCGCGAAATGGGCGCCAATCTATACAGTAGGAGAGTTCCGGTTCACGGAGATGAAAGCATTGATGGACAGATCCAAGCTCAAAGCCATAGTTTTTTTAAGTATTTGCTGAATCAATCACATTGATCAGGTGCCTAAATGGCAGACTGTTAACCAGGACGTCTTCGAAGATGTTTCGACAACCCTTCGTGAACGTATGAAAAAAAACCTGAAATGTGGAAGAATGGCCTGTGGATTCATTATCAGAACAACGCGCCAGCACACAAAGCGGTTTCGATTCAGAAGCTTTTGGGTTTTGGGGAAAAATACGGGATTCCTGTATTGGAACATCAACCTAACCCCGCGTGTCTCCTTTCTGTTCACCAAGATAAAGTTTACGCTAACGAAAGCCAGACCAGATTGGAGTCCGTTGATGCTGCGAAAAGAAAAGTGGCGAAGCTCGTAAACGTCCTCGCAGAAAATGACCTGCATCGGTACTTCCAAGCATGGAAGATTCACATGGAGCGGTGTCGGGGTCGGGGAAACGACTACATTGAACGACGTCACTGTAACGGGTAAAAAAATCGATTTTTTTGCATTTCCTCAAAGTATACGAATTCAAGAATATGTTTAAAAAATCCAAGTTATAATATTGAAAAATGAACAAGTTATAGACGACTTAGTGAGAGCAGGTAGTGCAACGATTTACGTATACTAACACTTGTAATCGCGTTTTTCTCGAAATGACTTTTCTTGACCTGACTGGAATCGTAACTCTAGCTATGATTGTCCGGTTTGCAATTTGATAAACCTAAATTTCCGTAATTGCGATAGCTATCATTGTACGTAGTCTTTTTTTATTTAGTGTTTTAAGCCCCCGAATGTAAGTAAATAATTCGCCATACTTACACTTATTTTTTAAACATTTGTCAAGCCTGCCCGGCCTTCGGACCACCTTTCTTATCCAGAGGCTCTATTTTACCTCAATAATGCTGTTAAAATTTTATTTTCAAAAATGAAAATTTATACAAAATAAGTTCAATGTATGTCTAATAAACATACGTTTTTTTCCAAATCCCAAATAAATAATCTAGTAGACAAAAAACGATATTTTTTGGCCGGTCACAGTGGTGTTCTCTCCCTGGAGGCAACAACATGTCAATTGAGTAATTCTGTAAATAAACAAGCTTAGAGCCTGTTGTTTTATAGCCAAACTTAGCGAATGTTTACATAAATATTTTCATAACGTTATACGTGAATTCGTACCCCCAGTGAGTTAAAACCATCAAGCTAGTGAATTGATTAAGAGGTCTTCTCACTTTAGACGCTAAAAACGACTATTGTCATGATTTTTTGATAGGTTGATATTATAGATATTGATATAAAAAATATTACACTTAATAAATACACTTTCGAAATACATCAAATTTTTTATTAGGAATACAACTTTGCAGTGACCGTTTTACTTAAAGAGCTACTGCGGCCGAAGTAGTGGCCCTAGCTCAATAAAAAAAGTGGCATTTTAAACTAGAGGCTCTGCCAATGTAAACAATTTTAAAAAGCTAACGGATACGTGTATGCATTATAAAGTTATAGGCACTCAAACATGGCAACCTACGAACCGAATTCTCAGCATTTGCGGGAGGTTATGATTTACTTCTTCAACATCAAGAAATCTGCGGCTGAGGCCCACCGTTTGCTTGTAGATGCTTACGGGGAGGATTCTATTAGTGAGAAAACGTGTCGGCAGTGGTTTCAACGCTTCAAAAGTGGAGATTTTGAGGTCGAGAACAAACATGGTGGCGGAAGGCAAAAAGTTTTTGAAGACGCAGAATTGGAGACCTTGCTAGACCAGGATTCGTGCCAAACTCAAGAGGAACTCGCCGAGACGTTAGGAGTAACCCAGCAAGCAGTTTCAAAACGTCTCCGGGATATAGGTATGATCCAAAAGCAAGGAAACTGGGTCCCGCATGAGTTGAAGCCGAGAGACATCGAGCGCCGATTTTTCACCTGTGAACAACTGCTCCAAAGACAACAAAGGAAGGGATTTTTGCACCGGATTGTGACGAGATGAAAAGTGGGTTCACTACGATAATCCTAAACGCCGAAAATCATGGGAACTGCCTGGTCATATTCCGTCATCGACGCCCAAACCGAATATTCACGGATCCAAAGTGATGCTGTGTATCTGGTGGGACCAGCTGGGCGTTGTGTACTATGAGCTGCTCAAACCATCCGAAACCATCACAGGGGAACACTACCGACGTCAGTTGATGCGTTTGGTAAGGCACTCAAAGAGAAACGGCCACAATTCAACGAAAGACATGACAAGGTGATACTGCAGCATGACAATGCCCGACCCCATGTTGCAAATGTCGTGAAAAAGTACTTGGAAACGCTGAAATGGGAGGTTTTATCCCACCCGCCGTACTCTCCAGACATTGTCCCTTCCGACTATCACTTGTTCCGGTCAATGGCACACGATTTGGCTGACCAGCACTTCGGTACTTACGAAGAAGTCAAAAATTGGGTCGATTCCTGGATTGCCTCCAAGGACCAAGACTTTTATCGACGCGGGATTCGAATGCTACCTGAAAGATGGGCCGAGGTCGTAGCTAGCGACGGGCAGTACTTTGATTAAAAAATATGTAGCCACTTTTTTTATAATAAAGCCTTAAACTTATGAAAAAAACGGTCACTGCAAAGGTGTACTCCTTATGTTTGAATGTATTTATGTAACCCAAACAAACTTTAAACACGTTTTTCTTGAAACAAAGTTTTTCGACGGTTTGTTGATAAAAGCTCCGAAACTACTGAACCGATCCTTATGTAATTTTAACCATATATTCTTTACAACTATAGCTATAGCGCATATCAAGGATTTTTTTTTAATTTTGATATTTACTGTTTTTTTTTAAACCGTGAAAAACACGTTTTTTCGAAAAACGTCCACCATTTTGTTATTTTTGAATGTAACAAAAATCGTATGATATGCGCTATACCATTAACATACTGAATCTAAAACCGTTTGATTTTTTTGTTTCGGATGATCCATGTCCGAGATTTCATCAACAGCGCAGACCTACAATTTTTTAGGACATTTTTCAACTACCATTCTCGTCTATAAATAGTGATTTAAATAAATAATGTTTTTTAAATGTATTTCGAAAGTGTATTTATGAAGTGTAACAACTTTTATATCAATATCTATAATATAAACCTATCAAAAAAATCATGAA
The DNA here is from genome assembly GCA_944452715.1 of Ophion slaviceki. Taxonomy (NCBI): domain Eukaryota; kingdom Metazoa; phylum Arthropoda; class Insecta; order Hymenoptera; family Ichneumonidae; genus Ophion; species Ophion slaviceki. Next base: position 21,603,122 of record OX101789.1, read on the forward strand.
AACAACCTTTTTTAGCGTTTAAGGTGAGAAGACCTCTTAAGGTAGTTCCTCTGCGAAAATCTCAACCAAAAGTTTACATACCATGTTCACGTTTAAAAGATTGATAATTGGTTTAATTAGTAATAAATAAAATTAAAAACTACGCAATATTGACTCGGTACTAGTAGATAATACGATGGATATCATTTATGGCCGTAAAATATATTTTATATTGTGTTTTTGATCTACCATTGCCAGTAAACTTTTTGCCGGGGCTTTACCAGGCTTTGCCAGGCTTTGCACCAAAATTGTGAGGGCTTTTCATGGTTATATCTTGGAAATTAGATGGTGAATCATTCTCATTTTTTTTCACATTATTCGTTATATCTTACTCTAGCTTATCCTCGTTTTTTATCAATTTCTTAACTTTAGTTTTGACGGTAAAATTAATGATGCTCTGTTTGCCAATCATAACGCATTTGTTGCGTGTAAACCAAGCCAACTTTAAGTGTAAATATCTCAGGTTTGGGGTGGTCAAACTTATTCAAATTGCACAGATGTTTGGATAATGTATTGAATAACATGTATGTCAAATTTCAACCATTTCTTAATTCAACTCTTCTGTGGAGGTACTACCTTAAAGGCATTCTCTTTGCCGTATGCTCGGCATTTTTTTATTTGGGACCAAGAACATTTTTCTTCTTCCGATAAACCTGAGGATATAATGATCTCAATTAGCGAGACACCCTACTTTCATTTTCTCCAGATGAAAGACACTGTCGTTCGTCGATGAAAGACTCTGCTTTCCGTCGACCTAATGATATCCCGTCGACTGTCAAACGTCGTCTTTCCAGTTATTTCGAATACCGACTACCTACAATCAAAGGCAGAGCGAAGAGAGAGAAAGAGAGTACAAAAGCGCGGCCATGAACGACACCTATTGATAAATAGTTAAGTCGTTAAATCTTCCTGTTCCATGCAACAAACAATAAGAAACGATAACAATATCATCGATCTGACAACGAGCTTGCTGCTTTTGAAGCCACATGTATCTTTTCGAGGATAAACAAGATTTCGCCACGAAGATTTCCGACTAACGGAGCTCAGCACTAATGACAAAAGTTAGACGTGTCTTCTCCTTAACGCAGTCATCCCGTGTGAAGGCTCTTTTTTCGCTTTTTCGGGGCTTTTTTCGGCGAACTAAATAAACCTACGACTGCAAACTTTTCATCAAATATTTATTCATATTTTGAGCACACTTTACAATTTTTTCAGCCCGAAATCGTCACTCATTGCTGAAGTATACGGCGACTTAGCCACTCATCTTGAAAACAACAGTGTTTTGCGGTGACCACGATCGCGCGCCTTCTGCTGATCTGAAACAAAAAAATTAAACGGCATTTTAATCTGTGAAGTCTGAACTAGTTTTTGAACGAGGAAAATTAAAAAATATTAAAAAGTAAATTTTTGGCATCTTGTTCTATATTTTTTCGTGAGTTTTGGTGTTTTTTTACGACTTCTTCAACATGAAAAAAAACGGCTTGATGAATCAGAATTATCCTAGTTGGCAAAGCGTCTACATGAGTAATCAACAAGTCATTCAAATTTCAAAAGAATTCGTTCGATTGATTTTGAGGTATCGTGATCACCAGTTTGAAAAATACAGTTTTTAGAAAAACGCGTTTAAAGGTTCAAATACGATTATCACCAATAAAATATTGACTCACCCTTAATTTGCTATGCCTGGTCCATAAAGTGAATCTTCGGTTTCCTCAAAAAAATTCTACAAAGCCGATTGTTGCTCTCGCATCAGTTCTCGATTTTTTTAACCAGTCACACGAGATGACTACGTTAACGCAGTGTGCATATGGGCACGTGAGCGTACGCTCATTAAATAATACCACAGGGCATCAAAGAACAACTATTTCGCAAAAGGCAACCCTCCTGACTTTGAAGTAGAAATGCTAGTACAGTAATCTGTACAGACAGAGATCAGACGCATAAATACGTAAACTGATGTCAACAAGTACAGAGGCCAAACTTTCGTCAAAATTTATTAGAAGAGTATTTTCAGATAAAGATGCTGGAAAGGGGAAATAAGTTGGGCATCCTTCGTCTTCGCGTTTCTACAAAGTCAAGAGATCCACTTGTCAGACGGTTTGAGACAGTCACCAATCACTGCACCCAATGGACAAGATTTTGTAGTCTAGCGGCGTGTCAATATTAATACCTGATTTTTTCTATCGAATTTTTTTATTACTGCAATAAGATATTAAACTCGAATTTAAAAATAATACGTCGCCAAACTTAAGTTTGAAACTAAGATGTTATTTCACAAGAAGACGAGAAAAATCGATCGATTCTTTGAACAGCATGTATGACGGGCCGTCATTTTGTTTATTTGTACACCACGCAAATATCATAAGATGTTTTCATACTTACATTTTATTTCTGTATCTTACATTTTGATGATGCTGGTGATCTTTTCCCTCCATAGACAATATTTTTTACCACTTTTTCACTCCATCTTTCCATTTCCATTTTTCCATTTGATGATGTATCCTATTTAATGGATACTCCAAAGTTCCCGTCAAACTTCATCCCAATGAATTGACCATTGTTTGCAGGGAATTTTAAGAGTAGCCCAATCAAAGCCCCGATAAAATCTTACAGGACAAATCTCAAAATAAAAAAAAACCATTTATCCATTCCAGTCCATGTTCCATACGAACTGTAGTGCATTGACTAAGTACACTAATCGTCTTTATTTACAGTTAAAGGTATTGCAAATAGAAGCAAAAATCCTTAGGGATATTAAGATTTAGGAAAATCTACGGTGTCATTTTAGCCCCTTCACAATTTTTCGTAATACTCTTTTACTTAGAAAAAAAACGTGCGTTTTTAAATGTTTTCGTGTTCTATATAAATCAAGTCTAGAACCGTTGCGCCCCAGTTCACACACAGCCTACAGTAAAATGCACTTACTTAATTCTCAATCTCACAGACTGCAGGAAAAAAGGTGAGTTAAAGGATAAACGATTGAGAGAAAGAGAAGGAGGGAGAAGGAGAGAGAGAGAGAGAAGGGGCGGGAGGGGCCCGAGAAAATCGTGAACTTGTATGAAATTTACATTTTCCATAAACTTTCTTCATTTTAACGTCTGTTAGTTATAAGTTCTCTCGTCATCGGTGCGCCGGATATTCCAGCAGACTTTACAACTCGTACTCCGAGGAGTGCAATTAGATATAGCAATGGGACTGCAGCTAAAGCTGCTGCACTCTCTCCTATATTGGCATAAACACACTAGAGAGAAAAGGAGAGAACGGTGTACAGTGTGAGAACGAGAGGAAAAAGATAGAGAGGGAGAGAGAGAGAGAGAGAGAGAGAGAGAGAGAGAGAGTTATTTTTTTCTTTCACCTTTTTTTCTAGTTTTATAATTATTTTCCGTCAGCGGAGTAAGAATCGGAGAATATTATGAAGAAAATACAACAAATATTCAGAAGTTTCATTTTTCTCTCATTAGTCCAGCTACGAATGTATAATCTGTGGAATGCCAATGGCGTGCGTTATCGTGCACGCTAAGTAGAAAAACGATCCTGAACACGAGAATCCGAGCCTAGCAGTATCGCAGCAAGTTCTCATTCAAATTCGACCAACGAACGGCTTTGAAGTTTTAAACAAACTCGTAGTAATCATTCCATTGAACCGCCAAATTATTTCCCATACGTCTGCCTTAGGAAAAGAAACTCTTCTTACATTAATTGTAATTTTCTAGTGTTCAAAAATCCCTTCTCACCATTTTCCTGGACTCAAGAAAAAGTCAGAACGCAAAAGGATTCTTCACCACTACTACTACTCTTCCCATATAACAGCGCGTGTGGAATAAAAAAATATATATTTTCAAAAACTGTGCGCTTCCATGCATACCAATTGCGAAACTAAAAGTTCTACAACAAGAGGATTCAAATTCTCTAAACATCCAGAAATGTTCAATTTCTTCTTTAAAAAAAGTGCTATCTCATTAGAATTGCCGGAATAATAAAATGTTTTCTGCTTCCCGAAAAATGACAGAAAAAAAACGAGAGAGAGGATGAGAGAGAGAGAGAGAGTGAGAGAGAGAGAGAGAGAGAGAGAGAGAGAGAGAGAGAGAGAGAGAGAGAGAGAGAGAGAGAGAGAAAGAGAGAGAGAGAGAGAGAGAGAGACCAAAAAACGCGACAAAAAGAGAAAGAAAAAATGGCATAAGAAGAAAAACCATTATTGAACTTTTGAGCGCATACGACAGAGGTCGTGAAATACTAACATCATTAAAGAAACTCTACCCTTTTACGAGCTCGAGAGCCGTGCGAGAATGCAAGAGCTGTGTTCAACGAAAACAATAAAAAAGCTAAAAAATGCACTTTTTTTCATCCCCATTACAACGTGTGCTCTTTCGCGAGCGCCTCCCATGAGCTAGACATTTACGGGTTTCTACATTTATGCGCCCACCACTCCGGTGTGCCTCTTTATACAGCGATGCAGTTTTCGCAGGCCGCGAAAGAATAATGGGGAAAAAGAAAAAGCGGAAACAACCGACGACGCACACAATCAACAACCGAATAACACGGAAAACTTCGCGGTTTCGTCGACACCGAGGCTGCATACTAACACACAAGAAAAAGGCTCAGCTGGTTTGAGGGACAAAATTAATTCAAAACAAATGTGAGATTTATGGAGTATTCGCAGAAAAACAGATTATTTCCGTGCGCCGCACTTTACATATATATATCCCCTGTATATATATGTATATATATACAGGGTGATGCACATAAAGTGTTACAGAGCAATAGCACTCAAACTATTGATCATATCCAAAAATGGTTCAGACAAGAGTTTCAGTGATCGAGAAGGCCGCCATACTGGACCACCCAATTTTTTTATCGGTGGAGGCGCTGAAGGTTAATTCCACTTTTTTTAATGGAACCATGTATTTTTTTCGATGACATCATTACCGATTTCAAGACGAATTCAGCGACCTACAACACAAGGTTATTCTAGTCACACAAAGTAAATATGAAAATAGTCGAAAAATCGAAAAATATCGGGATAATCACTTTCAAAGGATCCACTAACCTTGGTTTGGGTCTACCTACAGAAGATGCTCGAAGTGATGACCCTCGACTTGTAAACGCTTGTTTGATCGCTGTTTTCATTTCTTACGATGCCAATGTTTCTTATCGGCAGCAAGTACGCGTTTTCTGTTGACGTATCAGTTAGTCACGCATTACCTTCTAATGTGAGTACATCGAATCTCGAAAATGAACGACTTTCAAGAATCTTTTGATATGTCGATGGTGCTGGGGGAATGCCGTAAACATTACAGAAACGCCCAAGATTTGTATGCGGCTCGTTATCCGGATAGGCAACAAAAATCGCACATGGCTTTTGAGCGATTAGCTGACCGTTTCTGTCGCTTCGGTACAGTGAAACAAACACGAGTCAAAAGTCGACCGATTGTTAATGAAAATAATACGGCTGCGATCTTAACTTTTGCTGCACTAAATCCACATGCGAGCAGCAGGCAAATGGAAAAAGAGAGTGGAATTAGTCAGCGATCTGTATTAAGAATCTTACATCAACACAAGTTCCAACCGTATCGTATGTTGGTACATCAGGATTTGTACGGCAATGATTTCCTAAATCGCGTCAATTTCTGTAACTCGATTCGTAGAAAAATGCGCACAGACGTCTCATTTTTTAGTCATGTGCTTTTTTCTGACGAATCTAACTTCACAAATACGGAAAATGTGAATAGGCATAACATGCATTATTGGGCAAATGAGAATCCTCGATGGATGAGAACTGTACCATTTCAACATCCGTGGTCCGTTGATTGTTGGTGCGGCATTGTCGGCGATCACGTCATTGGTCCATATTTTTTTGAAGGTCACTTGACTCGGCAAGTTTACGCAAACTTTCTGCAAAACGTACTGCCGCAATTACTGGAAGACGTGTTCTCATGAACATGTGGATGCAACACGACGATGCATCACCCCATTATGCTCTGTGTTCAAGACAAGTCATGAATGACATTTTTGGTGAAAAGTGGATAGGACGAGGCGGCCCTGTAGCTTGGTCACCTCGTTCGCCAGATCTAACATCACCAGATTACTTTTTGTGGGATTTTGTCAAAGAACGCGTAATGGCGGTCGCACCTACCACGCCTGACGACATGAAAGAAAAAATACGCCGAGCATGTATCGAAATTACATCACAAATGTTGGCTGAAGTTAGACCTTGTATCCCTTGTAGGTAGACCCAAACCAAGGTTAGTGGATCCTTTGAAAGTGATTATTCCGATATTTTTCGATTTTTCGACTATTTTAATACTTTGCGTGACTAGAATGACCTTGTGTTGCAGGTAGCTGAATTCGTCTTAAAATCGGTAATAATGTCATCGAAAAAAAATACATGGTTCCAATTAAAAAAGTGGAGTTGACCTTGACGTAGATTCAGCGCCTCCACCGATAAAAAAATAGGGTGGTCCAGTATGACGGCCTTCTCGAACACTGAAACTTTTGTCTGAAACATTTTTGGATACGATTAATAGTTTGAGTGCTATTGCTCTGTAATACTTTATGTGCCTCACCCTGTGTGTGTGTGTATATATATATATATAGGGTCTTTGGCGCATGGACCGACGCAATTTTCGGAGGAATCGGGGGGAATCATTAGCTATTTTTTTCACCGTTAGACCCTATGTCCCAAGTTTCACGGCAATTAAGATGTTACTTTTTGTTTTTTTTAATTACTCAAAATTTTGCTTTTAAATCGTCATAACTTTATTGTTTGTGGTTGTAATAGGGCGAAATAACTTTTGTTGAATTCTGCAATATATGTTTTTTATAAATAAATCATTATATGATACAATTAGTTTTTCAAGAAAATTACTCATGAGCTTTCAAAGTCTTAAAAGTGCGTAAAAGCACGAAAAGTGTCAACTTCTAAATTCATTGTAAAAAAAACTAAAAACTATTTTGAACTTAGCTTTGTTTTAAAAAGTTCTCTAGTTTATACCCTTTCCAACGGTATGCCACACGCATAGAAATCATTTATTATGTCGTCAAAATAAAGAGAATAAGTTTTTTATAATAAATTTAGGAGATGAAATTTTTCACACATTTCTACATTTTTACGACTGGAAGCTCAAGAGTCATTTTCCCAAAACCAATTGTATCAAATAATGATTTATTTATAATAAACATACATTGCAGAGTACAATAAAAGCTCTTACGCGCTATTACAACCACAAATTAAAAAGTTGTGAAGATTTAAAAGCGAAATTACGGGTAATTTTTTAAAAAGCGAAAAAATCATATTTCAATTATCGTGACACTTAGGACATAGGGTCTAACGGGGAAAAAATAGCAATTTACCCCCCCCCCCCCCCAATCCCCCAACAAAATGTGTCGGTCTATGCGCCAAACACCCTGTATACGCCGAAGTTATGGAAAAAAAGTTGCCACTGTTTCTTACAAATTGAATTAAAATCGCAAGTTTAGTACATATTTTCGAAAAGCAGTATTGATTAGCTCGTTTTTTCAACATTTGTCTCGGAGCATTTGTCTTACGTTCCGTGCGAGAGAAAATTCATCTTGAGCGACATCACCAATGCCCGGAGCAGAAAGGCCAAAGAATAACAGTATTAAAATAGGTTGGTGACTGGTGATCGAACGATAGTGCAATTTGCATAACAAGGTTTTTCAATTTAAATTACCATTACAGGAAAATGATAAGCTTATGACGTAAACAAAAGTCACAGCGAAATATCTATCAACCCTTTGAGGAAAAGAGATATTCATCCGCAACAGTGAAATTGATAAGCTTATGACAAAAACAAACGTCACAGCGAAATATCTATCAACTCTTTGAGGAAAAGAGATATTCATCAGAAATAGTGAAATTGATTTTGAGGTCACTAAACACAATTTTTTGTTGAGATTTCTTTACTAAAAATGTACTAAATTTTCAGTAAAATTTACTAAATCTTTAGTAAAAATTTACTCAAAATGTACTAAAGATGTACTAAAAATTGACTAAAAATTTACCAAAAATTTACTAAAGTTTACTCAAAGTAAGTTTTCAGCCAGGGTAAGAACTGACCTTGTTAACTGAAGGTCGTCACATTCAAAGAGTTTATATAAAAATTAAACACTGAATCTATGTGCTCATTACATTTCAGAAGAATATATTACATTTTACAGTGTCCGCCTTCGGTTTTGTTGAAACTTATATGTGTGATAAAGCGTTGAAAATGATTAGACACGTATATTTTTTCTTAATCGGCAGAAAACTGTTTGAAGGAGAACCCCCCCCCCCCCCCCCCCCCCCCATTCAGAAAGGTGATTTTGCAGTTTCATCCACAAGTAGTCCACCGATCTGAATTAAACAAAAACCCAAATTCTTCGAATATAAAACGATGAAAAGCCCACTGTAGAAGTACTGAAAAAAAATTAAGAACTGACACGCCCTTCTTTGAGGGATGGTTTCCTGGAAAACGGCTTAAAGCCGTTTTCTCACATATAAAATAATACGTATCTAATCGTTTTTAATCCTCTACTACACACATGAGTTTTACCACAAAACGAAGTCAGGCACGAAACTGTCTTTTAACAGAATTATTTTGCTACTTTGTCGTAGCGATTTTCACACGTCGTAAGTTTTAACCCTCACATTTGGATTTTTGTGCAAAAAGAATTGTCGCCAATTATTTAAATCCACTCTTAATTTCCACTTAATTCCACTCTTGTGTCGTTTTTTGTGTATGTGAAGCTAATTGTTAGGCTTAAGCAATGTCTTAATCCTAACAATAGCTTCGCCGACACAGAAGACGACACAAGAGTGAAATTTTTTCACAGTCTGCCACTGAAGAAAAACTCGCCCCTCAAGGTAACTTTGAAGGGTAATTTTTCAATTTCACCCACATGCAGTCCGTCGATTATGGCGAAATGGAAACGAAAATATTGGCATGCACAGCGATAGAAAATCCACTACGAGTACGTTAAAAAAATTGTCTAACAACTGAACCAACCCATCATATTTTCTTTTGTCCCACCCCACATTAGGAGAGGGTGCATTAAATAGAATGAAACAGGTATTATTTTTAAGCGGAAATAAACAAAAAAAGCATATTGTTGCATTTTCGCACAATAGCAACCTTAAGTGGGTAAACTACCCCTTCCTTGAATGTCGTCATCTCGATTGTCTTTTCCATATCTCGAAGGTGTCAGCTAATTCAAAATGTATTTACAAGCTTCAAATTGATTTTTTTTTTCATATTTCGAAATGATTACGTCTGTCTCATATCAGAAAGTTAACCACCCCGTCTAGTTTCCCTTTCAGCCGCTATTTTAGACATTCGCCCATCCATTCGGTTTACAACTGTTGTTTTTCCAATGGCAATGCGAATTTTATCCTGGTGCGCATTTGCATATTTGCATTGAGCTTCAATAAATGGGTGGGGGAGATGCTACCCCTTACAAACGGTACTCGTATTTTGATGCCGGAAAACCCTTCGCGCTATCTCACAGATGCACATTTTCAGTACAAGCTTAAACGCCGCTTTCGTATATCTCAGGATAATGATACGCATTAATCAAATAGATCCGGTACCCAGAAAGAAATAATGTATTTTTTAAATGAAATGTATAAGTTAGTTTTTCGCTGTTTTTTTTAAATTAGGTGTTTTAATGAAAATGGTAACTTTTATACAACAGGTGAATAAACTATTTCGAAATATACGTTCACATTTTTTATTTGATAATTATATCGATAAATCGCTCTTTTTATACCACTATTTAAAAAATGTCCCTTCCACATACAGTTAAATCATGTTTTCGTATTATATTGTTATCGTCCGTGGATAAGGTTCCGAACCCCCCCAATCGAGCTGTAATTCCTTTCAATATTTTAAGACAACCCCTAAAGGGATTTTTGCGACTCGCAATAGTTTACGAGTCATTGAATTGTAACATTTTTTTTCTTAAGGGAGACTTAGTCCTTGGAGTGCCATATTTCAGGTGTTTACATTTTATTTTTTTGAAAGGAAACGAGTAAAGCTTTTTGAGTGCGGTTTTTTTCTTGCTTTTATTCATGATATACAGAACGTTAAAAAATTTTTTTTTTTTAAAACCAAAATGGCGGCCGTTGCAGCTCCGCGAAAGCAGGTCCTCAAATCGCGGGAGGTAAACGGCTGACATCACTGCCCCCTCTTTGTTGATCTGAAACACAAATTCAAAGCATATTATCAATCTGTGACCCTTTGGTCATGGAATGACGGATATGTTTTTCGTTTAGTACAAATTTCGGAAAATGGCGGCAATTTAAAAAAAAATCGAATTTCCGCGTGTTTTTTCGCATAAAAAGATAAATAATAAATGCAAAATGTATCTATCGAAAAAACGATCCGTCATTCCGTGAAGACATATTTTCTGAGTATGCTCTCCAAATTTCAGGTCGATATGTTAATTACAGCGGTCAGGAGAATGTCAGCCATTTTTAAAAACGTGTTTTCAAGAAAAACGCGTTTAAAGTTTTGTAATGTGTTTACACAAATGTGTTTATAATTACCGCTAATCGGCAATGCCTGGTCCATAGAGGCATCCCTCCTCTTCTTCTAGCTGCTCATGTTGAGCCGCTAACATGTCCCGCTGCTTTCAAGGACAAAGTCTCCGTTAACGCGCGCCGACTATATCCATATCTGCTACGTCTCCGTTCATACCTATATATATTATCGCGCTACTTCGTTTTGTCTAAACCAATAAACCCAAACAAACCCAAAAACTATTGCGAAGGTTTGTGCAAAATTTCAGCTTGATCAGTGGGAGAGGTTTTTGGAACCTTGCCCTCGTTCGCGGTACAGTTATCAGCAATCATAGCTCAATGATCGCTGATAATTGTTGTTCAATGATGATTATCGCCGAGAAAATGCTTTAAAGCGTTAGACTACTGTGACGACGCGAAAATCGTGGTTATTGAAAACAGTTGGTATTAAAGGGATGAGTAAAATGATTGAAAAACCATTTGGAAATTTTGACTAAAGTAAAATTAAAAGGAAATAAACTTAATCATTAAAGAAGGTATAAACAATCTCGTAAAGAACATTTGAACGTGAGGAACTCAGCGGTGTACTTGATTTTGGCCACCCGGTTGATATGAAAAAAAAGGTTTTTTTCTTAAAATAGATCATATTGGCCAAGACTTGACCGAGGTTTTTCTTGTTATCATGTTCCGAAAACCAAAAAAAAATCGATCGATTTTTTTGTTTCTTTTTCGATCATTGCCGAAAAATGACATCATTATTGTCAATACCTAATGAAAAAAATGTTAAGAAGAAAAACGTCGGTCAAGACGACTATTACACTGAAAACGTTTGCCAAATTTCAATGCAATCCGTTGATTAGATGTCGAGAAATCGTGTGCACCGTTTTAAAAAACCTAATTCCGAGATAAACGCGTTTGAAGTTTCACTAGCAGTTCTATCGTTGTAGTCATAAGTTTACCCTTAAGGGGCAAGGCCACAGTAGAATTTTCAAAAAATCGACTTTTTTCGCTAAAACGGTGCTTTATCATCACAAGAATAAGTTACTATTCGATTGATAGCAAGAAAATTTTTTTCACCGACTTTGAGCGTATAACATAAGCCCACCTCTGGCACGGCCATAGAATACCTAAAACTTTAGACGCGTTTTTCTCGAAACATCTTTTTTTTCCAATTGGTGTGACAAATAACTTCAACAATTTTCACTCGATTTACTTCAAATTTAAAAGTTATGTTCCTAATTGCATTTCGCAGAGAAGTACGTACGGAATTTCTGATTAATCGAAAACTTTTCATTTTATGAGCAGATATACACGAAATTTTTCACTGAAAGTTAATTCAAATACCCACAACTTTTGAATAAAACAATATTTTTTAATTCCGTACGTACTTCTCTAGGTATTCTAATGTAGATTGACGAGAATTTTTGTTTTTTGTTCTAGGTCAAAAATTGTCGATGCTAAATGTCACGCTGCGGAGCGCCTAAAAAAAGATAACAAAAGAAAATATTAGTAGTCGGCCATTTTGTACATCGAAAAAAAATATACATATTTTCTAACAGCTTGATATTCATACTAAATAGATGTGTAATTTTCTTTTATGAGTGAATCACTTTATCAATCGAAAAAAAATTGTTAAATTCGCACATGATTTAATGCCCGTTACTGTGGCCTAACCCCTTAATCTGCGATTCCTGCACCATATGTTGGATCTTTCTCTTCAATTTGAGTTGCCTCAAGCGACGAACGAGTGTTTGGAATTTTCACAGTAGCCTAACCCTTTAACTGCAATGTTTTTTTACGCCATGCTCTTATTGTGCTGCATAATTACGACCGGATATTTCACAGTACGTTTTTGATCGACCGAAACCAAAGTCAACAGGATCTTCAAATTATTCCGGTTTTTTACACGAAGAATTGGGTTAACCGTAATGAACAATGGGGATGAATGTTTAATTCTCATATATATACGGTGTTTCAAAATGACCTGACATTTTTATTTATTAATAAAACGCATGATTTATTTGAATAGTACGAATATTTTTATTTTAATATAAGGTTATATAACCTCCAAACATGGAGGTTATTGTGTGGTATGCAATATCCGATAAATGGCCGCCTCATTCCTGTTTGAAAACGTTCACTCTTTTGACGAAATTTTCAACTTCAAGTTTGGCACAAACAAGGAAAACTTCGATGTTTCCCAAGTCGGAACATCGTAGTCGAATTTTTACCCGTTTTTCGTATAAAAGCTAACTACCTTTTGGCATTTTTTAAAACAAGAAATCGCGCTGAACTCACGAAATCGCAGAAAAGGGATTTTCCACTGTAAGAATAGCAAATGAAGACTAGTAAAAGTCTTTGTCGAAATTTAAAAAACGCACATGTTTATTGTTTTACGATGCAGATGTTTTGCAATCCACCAGTAGAGTTTTCTATTGTTTTATTTTATGTTTGATGATACCGTCTTAGCTTTAGTTTAAAGCAATTGTAATAGTTTTATGTATTTTTTAAAATATCAATATTTTATAGGGGTGCCTAATACTTTTGGCCAAGGCTTTATGTGCCTTTTCTCCTCTTGACATTTTCATTAAAACATCTTTGTCTTAAAGTAACGGCAGAAAATTAAAGAGACAAATCGTCGACTATCAAATAAAAATAGCCATACAAAGAAATTTTGGAAAAAAATCTAAAAAAAGTTTAGTGACTCCAAAATAACAAAATACACCTTTTTACTTCTCAGACTAAATATTCCAAACCTCATAGTTTACAAGTTAAGCCGCACGATGCCGGCTTTTCAAAAACCTGCCGTTTTTTTCAAGAAAAAACTAAATAACCCCGCGGGAAAAAATCGCTATTTTTTCATAACGAAACTAAAGCTAACGGTCTCCTTTTCAAAGATCATTCAACTAAATGGTGAGATTACTATTTTTCAAAGTCCAGCACGTAATTTTGCAAAGTGCGAAAATCATGAGAAACCGGCGTTTTCAAAATAATCTACTGGGTACAAAAAAAATTGCAAAGATAAAAATAAGAAAGCAAAATGAGGCTGGTTTTGTCCGCTTCAAACTCCCGTTTGGTAAATTGCTTTACGATTTTTTTTTCGCTGAGATATTCGATTTTTTGTCCGGATAGAAAATGTACGGGGTGCCTAATATTTTTGGCCAAGGCTGCATATATTCACGCTGGGGCCGGGGCGAAATTCTGAACTTTGAATAATCTGAACGCTCAAAACTCCGCAAGAAAACTACCCCGAAAGATCAAACACCGAAAGAATTTTACCCAAAAGACCAAAACTCCGAAAATCTAAACGGGGCCGGGTTGAAATTCCGAACTTTGGATGATCAAAACGCTCAAAACTCCGAAAGAATTTAACACGAAAGACCAAAACTCCGAAAATCTGAACACCGTCAAAATTATTCGGCTATGTAAGTTTTGAAAGTTTCAAAAGTTTCAATAAATCGACGAATTATTTCAAGAATTTTTTTACGAAGAAGTGATTTCACGTCAATTTTGAAATTTGTCTAGACAATGTCATACGTTCTACATGATTTACAGTCAACTGTGTAGACTTTCGCTGGCATGATCTTGACGAACCTTGTAATTTCGGAACATTAAAATAAGGTATTTTAAGGGAGCCTTTGTCCTTGAAATTTTCAAAAAATTAATTTGAGCTCGACATGAGTAGCTAGAAGAAGAGAAGGGATGCCTCTATGGACCAGGCATTGCCGATTAGCGGTAATTATAAACACATTTGTGTAAACACATTACAAAACTTTAAACGCGTTTTTCTCGAAAACACGTTTTTAAAAATGGCTGACATTCTCCTGACCGCTGTAATCAACATATCGACCTGAAATTTAAAGAGCATACTCAGAAAATATGTCTTCACGGAATGACGGATCGTTTTTTCGATAGATACACTTTTGCATTTATTATTTATCTTTTTATGCGCAAAAGAACGCAAAATTTTTTTGTTTTTAATTGCCGCCATTTTCCGCAATTTGTACTAAACGAAAAACCCATCCGTCATTCCATGACCAAAGGGTCACAGATTGATAATATGCTTTGAATTTGTGTATCAGATCAACAAAGAGGGGGCAGTGATATCAGCCGTTTACCTCCCGCGATTTGAGGACCTGTTTTCGCGAAGCTGCAACGGCCGCCATTTTGGTTTTTTTTTTCAAAAAAAAATTTTTTTAACTTTCTGTATATCATGAATAAAAGCAAGAAAAAAACCGCACTCAAAAAGCTTTACTCGTTTCCTTTAAAAAAAAAAAAATGTATACACCTGAAATATGGCACTCCAAGGACAAAGTCGCCGTTAATCCGTCGGCGCATTCAAAGTTCGGAATTTCAACTCGGCCCTTGTGTCAAGATCATGCCAGCGAAAGTCTATACAGTTGACTGTAAATTATGTAGAACGTATAACATTGTTTGGACAAATTTCAAAATTGACACAAAATCGCGGCTTGATAAAAAAAAATTCTTGAAATAATTCGTCGATTTATTAAAAATGTTGAGACTTTTAAAACTTCCATAGACGAATTATTTTGACGGTGTTAAGATTTTCGGTATTTTGGTCTTTCGTGTAAAATACTTTCGGAATTTTGATCTTTTGGGGTACTATTTTTTCGGAGTTTTGAGCGTTCTGACCATTCAAAGTTCGGAATTTAAAACCGGTCCCATCTTGAATTTCGGAACATTAAAATTCGGAATTTTAAACCGTCTCAGCAAAGTTCGGAATTTCAACCCGGCCCCTTCACGCTTTACCGCAACGTCATCGCGTATCCACCGGAATGATAACCCGTGGTGGGTCAAGTTCTCTGACCCAGCGCAAACTCACCGGTGAGCTGACCGTATGACAAAAATACAAGCTGTGACGATTGTGTAAAAGTCGCGAATCTCAATGATCGAGAATCATTTAATTTATGGATTGTTTGGGTTGAAAATGTGACGATACAGAAAATACATTTCAAAATTGCTCCAAATATTGTCATTGAATTGTTATATCGAAAATGCTGACTCAAAAGAGAAAAATAAATTGAAGTTCTGGTACTTCCCATATATTTTATGTGTATACGTAATTCAGCTGCGCAGCGCTCGAGATTTCACGATACCTCTTTTGACGAACCCTCAACTCAAAATCAATCCATTTTGATATACAAACTATTTCCGTTCCTCGTCCGATGGTTCCACATATTTCTCCCATATATACGGACAACAGCACATTTTTTTTATTAATAATACATACTCTCGCGAGTTTATGATACTTTTGTTATATACTCCTACTCTCGAGTATTCAATACGGATCAAACTATAGTATATGTTTGATCCGTTGCAATACTATTTCAACAAGACTTTCTTTTGTATTTGTACTCTGGCGATTATAGAGACTGCCATTCTCGCATCACCTTCTACAATGCGCAGTGCAGAATTTTAAGGGGTTGAATACAGTTAAAATTTTCGAAAAATCGATGTAAAAAAATCGTAATGTACATATATTTAAGTACACACACAGAAAATGTCTTGTCAACCCGGCAAATATTCTCGAAGTTACGCGCACATTTGTAATGACGTGTCAGAGCGTTCGAAAGTGCTTTTGAAACTTTAAACCCGTTTTTCTCAAAACTTTGTGTTTTAAAGTCGGTGAGCAAGATTTCTCGGAAACGACTGAACCGATCAGTCTCAAATTTTAACTATATACTTGAATTAATATTCAAGTATATAGTTAAAATTCAAGTATATACAAACTATATACTTGGATTAATATTAATATACTTCAAAATACTCTTTTCAAGTATATTTTTTAGCAATTAAGCGAAGGTTTTTTCTCACCGAAAAATATTTTCCATTTTACAAACAATTTAAGACCTAAATTTTTGTCAAAAATCGATTTTTATTTAAAGCCGCCATTTTGTCAAAAAATATAATTTCGCTTTTGCCTTCGATCAATTACAAAACAATCCACTATATTAACGAAGTATTTTTGGTTTTTTCATTTTAGATGATCCAGTCCAGAGATATCGTGCTCACGGCAAGACGCCTTTTTCTAGGGGTGCTCCTGGAGATCAGCTATAGCAACTTTAAAAATAATTATTTTTGCAAATGAGAAATGTTAAAATACAGTTAAAAGTTACCATAATATGTGTACAAATTTTTACGTTAATAGATTTAAAGGTCCCCTCAAGAAAAAATCTTGAAAAATCGATCTTTTTGTGCCTCCTGACTGTATATAACCCCTTAATTCGCGATACACTAACAAGGAACATCCCTCAGGTGTCCGCCTCCGATTTTGTTGAAACTCATATATGTGATAGAGCATCGAAAACTTTGAGACACGTATTTTTTTATCGGCGGAAAAACGGATTTAAGGGGGGAAACCGCCCCTCAAAAAAAGGCGTGTCGAGGGGTGATTTTGCAGTTTCACCCAGAAGCAATCCACCGATCTGAATGAAACAAAAACGAAGATTCTTCTAATGAAAAGCGATAAAAAATCCACTATGAAAATGTTGAGAAAAAATTAAATTAGGGGGTAAACCACCCCTCAATTTGCCATTTTCACCCCACACTTAAGAGGGTTGTATGCAAATTAATAAAACAGGTATCATTTTGAAGGGCAATTAAAATTAAAGTTGACGGGTTTTTGCGTTTTGGCGGCATAGCAAATTTAAGGGGGCAAACCACCCCTAACATAAATTTATTTATCATGGTCGTTTTTTCTGTGTTTAAAGTATATCCGCTGATTTTAAATATTTCTATAAGCCACAATTCAATGTTTTATCATATTTTAAAATTGTTACATTCGTCTTAAGGGGTAACTACCCCTCTGACGAGAAACATCATTGAAGTATCCGCTTTCGATTTCGTTGAAACTCATATATGTGGTAAAGCATTGCAAACTATTAAACATGTTTTTTTTGTATCGGCAGAAAAACGGTGTTAGGGGATGAAAGCACCCTTCAAAGTTTCTCCCACAAGCAGTCCACCGATCTGAATGAAACAAAATCGAAAATTCCTCTAAAATTAAGCGATGAAAAATCCACTACAAAAGTGTTGATTAGAAATATAATTAAGGGGTAAACCATCCCTCCATTCATCCACAGGGTCTATCCCACAAAAAAACACAGGGTAAAAAACCTAATCAGAGTAAGGGGTAGCCCCACGTCCCCACTCTTGAAGTACCGCTCCTAAAGCTCAAGACGAATATGCCTGCACACACAAAAATAAAATTGATATTACCGATGAAATGAAAACAGTTTTAACGAAATTCGTGAAACCTTTCGCGAAACTTCAAACGAAAAGCAATTAGAGGGGGTAGTTTACCCTTAAAATGTAGAAATTTAAAAACGTAATAATTTAAAAACGCGGGAGAATATTTTGAATCCGCGGAGACATGTTAAACACAGAAAACACGACGGTATGGACAAATTTATGTTAGGGGTGGTTTACCCCCTTAAATTTGCTGTCCCGCTGAAACGCAAAAACGCGTCAACTTGAATTTTGATTCCCCTTCAAAATGATACCTGTTTTATTAATTTTCATATAACCCTCTTAAGTGTGGGGTGAAAAACGGCAAATGGAGGGATGGTTTACCCCTTAATTATATTTCTAATCAACACTCTTGTAGTGGATTTTTCATCGCTTAATTTTAGAGGAATTTTCGATTTTGTTTCATTCAGATCGGTGTACTGCTTGTGGGAGAAACTTTGAGGGGTGGTTTCATCCCCTAACACCGTTTTTCTGCCGATACAAAAAAAACGTGTTTAATAGTTTGCAATGCTTTACCATATATATGAGTTTCAACGAAATCGAAAGCGGATACTTCAATGATGTTTCTCGTCAGAGGGGTAGTTACCCCTTAAGACGAATGTAACAATTTTAAAATATGATAAAACATTGAATTGTGGCTTATAGAAATATTTAAAATCAGCGGATATACTTTTAACACAGAAAAAAACGACCATAATAAATAAATCTATGTTAGGGGTGGTTTACCCCCTTAAATTTGCTATGCCGCCAAAACGCAAAAACCCGTCAACTTTAATTTTAATTGCCCTTCAAAATGATACCTGTTTTATTAATTTGCATACAACCCTCTTAAGTGTGGGGTGAAAAAAAGGCAAATTGAGGGGTGGTTTACCCCCTAATTTAATTTTTTCTCAACATTTTCATAGTGGATTTTTCATCGCTTTTCATTAGAAGAATTTTCGTTTTTGTTTCATTCAGATCGGTGGATTGCTTCTGGGTGAAACTGCAAAATCACCCCTCGACACGCCTTTTTTTGAGGGGCGGTTTCCCCCCTTAAATCCGTTTTTCCGCCGATGAAAAAAAATACGTGTCTCAAAGTTTTCGATGCTCTATCACATATATGAGTTTCAACAAAATCGGAGGCGGACACCTGAGGGATGTTCCTTGTAAGTGCTGCCGAGGGCCTTGTCAGTACATTTTGAGAGTATTTCCTGACCTGCCTTTTCTATGCACTGAGATAACTGTTATTTTTATTCTCGAAAAATAATGCATCTGATCTGTTTCGCTAAAACTTCTTATCAAAATCGCATCCCAAATTACTCAGTTTGCACGTTTATTTTTATTTTTTGTATTTTGGTAACTAAAAATTCTGTTCCTTGTGCATATTTTTATTAAATCTGCGATACGTGATCAATCCTTCGTAGATAGACTTTTGTTTGACACCTTTCTCGCACATAAGTGGCTGCCTTAGATTTTGTTCAAAACTATTAGACACGTATTTTTTTATCGGCGTTAAAACGATTTTAAGGGGGGAAACCACCCCCCGAAGAAAAGCGTGTCGAGGGGTGACCTTGCAATTTCACCCGCAAGCAGTCCACCGATCTGAATGAAACAAAAATCACAATTCCTTTTATGTAAAGCAATGAGAAATGCATTATAAAAGAATTTAAAAAGAAATTAACGCATGACACGCGTTGCTTTAGAGGGTGGTTGCCGCCCTTAAACGCGTTCTTTGCAGATAAAAAAAAATATGTGTTTAATATCTTTCAATGCTTTATCGCATATATGAGTCTCAGCAAAAACGAAGGCGAACACTTAAGGGGTCTTCTCACTTTAGACGCTGAAAAGTTTATTTTCATGAAATTGTTTTATAGGTTTATATTATAAATATTGATATAAAAGTTGTTACACTTAATAAATACACTGTCGAAATACATTAAAAAAATGTTTTTATTTATTTAAGTCACTATTTATGACGAAAATGGTAGTTAAAAAATATCCTTAAAAAATTGTAGGTCTGTGCTGTTGATGAAATCTCGGAGATGGATCATCCGCAACATTAAAATCAAACGGTTTTAGATTCAGTATGTTAATGGCTATAGCGCGTATCATACAATTTTTGATATATGCAAAAATAACAAAATGACGTACACGTGTCGTAAAAACAAAAAAAATGTGTTTTTTTCACCGTTTTTGGCAACAAAAATAGTAAATATCACAATTTAAAAAAAAACCCTTTAAATGCGCTGTAGCTATAGTTGTAAAGAATATGTGGTTAAAATTTCATAAAGTTCGGTTCTGTGAAAAGTGGTTCTGTTAAAGTTTGTTTGGGTTACTCAAATACATTTTTTTTTAATTTAATGTATTTCGAAAGTATATTTATTAACGGAGACTTTGTCCTTGGAGTGCCATATTTCAGGTGCTTACATTTTATTTTTTTTAAAGGAAACGAGTAAAGCTTTTTGAGTGCGGTTTTGTTCTTGCTTTTATTCATGATATACAGAACGTTGAACAGGTCCTCAAATCGCGGGAGGTAAACGGCTGACATCACTGCCCCCTCTTTGTTGATCTGAAACACAAATTCAAAGCATATTATCAATCTGTGACCCTTTGGTCATGGAATGACGGATGGGTTTTTCGTTTAGTACAAATTTCGGAAAATGGCGGTAATTTTAAAAAAATCGAATTTTCGCGGTTTTTCGCATAAAAAGATAAATGATAAATGCAAAAATGTATCTATCGAAAAAACCATCCGTCATTCCGTGAAGACATATTTTCTGAGTATGCTCTCCAAATTTCAGGTCGATATGTTAATTACAGCGGTCAGGAGAATGTCAGCCTTTTTAAAAACGTGTTTTCGAGAAAAACGCGTTTAAAGTTTTGTAATGTGTTTACACAAATGTGTTTATAATTACCGCTAATCGGCAATGCCTGGTCCATAGAGGCATCCCTCCTTTTCTTCTAGCTGCTCATGTTGAGCTCAAATTGATTTTTTGAAAATTTCAAGGACAAAGTCTCCCTTAAGTGTAACAACTTTTATATCAATAACTATAATATAAACCTATCAAAAAATGCATGGAAATAGCCTTTTTTAGCGAAAGCGAGAAGACTCCTTAAGTGATGTTCCTTGTCAGTCTGGAATAATGAATTTTTAAACATTTCGAGTTTTAAACTGTTCCGGAGTTAATACAAACCGGGACAAAATCAGGGTCAGTTCCGGGAGTATTTAACACATTATTCAAAAGTCAATCAAATCAAATGTTTAAACATTTACAAGCAATGGAAATTCAAGAATATACACGGGAAATGATCGAAAAATGACAACCGACGTCTATAATGATCCAATGCAGGAAGGGTTCAGCATCCTGTTGAATATATTTCAATGTACATTGGAAATTCATATTTTTATATTCATAATGTAGTCTCTGTATGTATACATGTGTATGCGTGCCAAATATTTGGAATGTAATGCTTGTTATTCTCGTGAATTTTGCTGTGTAATATGTAACCAAATATTTTCGGCGTGTATGTATTTCCGAGAACAAAAATATTCAATGAAATTCGATGACCGGCCGTATTAGTTATATATATATATATATATATATATATATAGAGAGAGAGAGAGAGAGAGAGAGAGAGAGAGAGATCAACATACTCGTGTCCGAAATACGTAGATATACAATGGACATACAGATTTTATACATTTATAAATTCCAGGAGGTAAATCCACGAACGCAGATATGTAAATTAACATATGGCTTTTTTATTTATTATGAATTGCAATTTTACCTAATGATTCTGGTTTTGGACATTTCGCGGAAATTTCAACATGCAAAAAAATAAATAACAGTGAGAAATTGACATCCCGTCATTGTCCCGTCAGAGAACTCGTAAACGGAAGGATATTCGAAGTATTCGAAATTTGTGACACATTTAACGGGTTATGCCTAGTTGTAACAATCAAAGACGGCTCATTTTTGGGATTTTTTTTAGAAAGTCGCGATGATAAATTTCTACAAAAATTAGGTTTCTGAAAAAATATCATCTGAAGATCACTTTGTAATTTTTTTTGTGTAAAAATATTAAATTATAATCGATTTCCAGTCGTACGAGAAGCACCACTTGAGAACGTCTTTTGCACTGATCAACGCCCTTCTGAATCATCTAAACTCAAAAAATAAAAAAGGTTTCGTTAGTATACTAGTTTATCCTATGATTAATCGGAGGAATTTCGTTTTATATACACGTTTATATACACGTTTAATATGACGATTATTTGAAAGCTAACAGTTGGTAGCAGTCAATCGGCTCCGTGTATAAGCATGGGGCGCTCCCCTCGTACTTCACCCCCGACGGCTAAACCCCATAACAACCTTAAATCTCATTTCACTCGACTCGAACAATCAATTTTATTTTCTTACTCTCCTCTACAGCGCACGCCTTCATTCCGCAAAACTTAATACTAAATACGCGAATATCCGAAACGGCAGGGCGACAACCCTACTGTCGCTTCGCTATGTACTTTCTGGGGTCGTGGTTCTCCATGCGTACCTTGTCCGGATACACCTGCATACGTGTTGGCATGTAACGTGTCGAGTTACATCCATGATGGCACACAGCCAATATGGATACAGCAATCCCGCATGCAAGATTTGTAGTCATCTGTAACGGGTGCCCGAGTTCGTAATGGAAGTTTTTGACTCCTTGCACGAAAGAGTCCAGTTTGTTGGTGCTCTTTACAATTTGATTTGTACTATGGAATCTATGAAATTTTTTTAATGCGTGGTGTACTTCATATGACACCAATCGTGTTCTTCTCTATATGCTTTATTCGATTGCAACATGAACAAAAAGCGTTTTCCAAAAAGTCACGTATTAAGGCAGTATTCTAGTCTAAGAATTTGAAAAAAATAATCGATTCTTTGGGGGCATTTCCTTAAGGGGGTATCCTTCTCTGGAAACTTCAAAAAATCGTTTTTTTTTGCATATTGTTATAGTGTGAACTTTCAAAAATATTTTAAGACCAACCGGGCCCTGAAATTCTAAAAATTGTCGAAGTTACACCTATTTTAGTGGAACAGTGTGCGTCGTGTTAAAGATAATCGGCGTGTAACGAAAGCGGACATCAAAGCACAAGAAAACTCAAAAGAGGCCCGAACTGCCCGCAAATTGCATAGATTAGGTGTGCAACACGATCTCGATGATGAGGAAGGACACTTATATGGTGCCGGAATCGCTGACTAGCGGTAAGACGATAATATTTCACAAGATCGTGTAAAATATGTACCAAAACTTTGAACGCGATTATCTCGAAACTACATATCTTGACACGGCGGGATTGATATCTTGAGTAACTTTCACACTATTGACTTGAATTTGCACAGTTAGCGTTCAAACAGTAGTCATTTTCGGTTCACCATCCCATTTTTTAATTGGATGAACCATTTGTTAATAACAATGACTTCAGCATGCTGTTTTTCAAGAGAAAAATAGAATTTTCTTTGGAGAGGCTGTCATTTTTGGTATTTTTCGAAATTTCGGAAAGTGGATCGTGAACCCATAGCCAGTTGGATATATTTTTTAAAAAATTGTTTTTGTTTTAGATTACATTTGAGCCTGGTAGAGATCCCGTCGTTTTGGGCCTCGCCGCTGGAGGACTGCAACGCCAACTGCAGCAGCACGAACACTTTGAAAGATTTTCTTCCGAAAAAATTATATTATAACCACAATCATGTTCACAACATGCTGGGAAAAAATCAATTTATTCCAACCAATGTGTTGCTAGAAAAAAAATCATCATCCTGACCCTTCAAATTGGGCGTTCAGAAAGGGATGCCCTGTTAAGGGGTTACCCCCACTTGCGATTTTGAAAAAATCGATTTTTTTTATTGCATTTTTTTGAAGTGCAATTTGAAGTGCAGTTTTTTTTTATGCCCGGAATAGATGACTCTATGTAAGTTTACAAAAAAAAAATATTTTCTTCGTGTAAACTGAAATTGAAACTTTAAACGCGTTTTTCTCAAAATGGCATTTCTGAAGTCGGTGACCAAGATTACTCGAACACTAATGAACCGATCTTCCTGAAATTTTGCAGGCTTATTTAATACATAAAAATGTAGTCTTTAATCGTTCGATTTTTTTTTCGAAAAAAAATGGCCGTTTTATAGCCAAAAAACGGCCGTTTTTTTCGTTAAAATCGAACCATTAACTTTGACTGTCCGCCATTTTGTGAAAAATGAATATTTTTTAAAATCCTTCGATTAAAGACTAGTTTATACTTATGTTTGACTAAATCCATCCGCATTTTTTTTCAGATGATCCACTTCGCCGCAATGTTGGTCACCGCAAACCGTGTATATAAAAACATTATTTCATTGACGGCCATTTGCCACTAAACAATGTAATATTTTTCAATAAAAAAATTGCTGAAAGTTCTTCAAGATGTGTTCTTTAAGATGGTATATTGATCGAAGAAAAAAGTTTTGTAGTTTTCTTTAAAAAATTCATGAAAAAGGCCTTTTTTGCGCTACAAGTGGGGGTAACGCCTTAA
This sequence comes from Ophion slaviceki, assembly GCA_944452715.1. Lineage (NCBI taxonomy): Eukaryota > Metazoa > Arthropoda > Insecta > Hymenoptera > Ichneumonidae > Ophion > Ophion slaviceki. The sequence continues at coordinate 21,627,475 of OX101789.1, forward strand.
GGCCTTATATACGCGATTTCGCCGATTTTTCTAGACGCGGTTAAAAAAATGACGCATATACTGACTACATTTTTTTACAGATCGTTTATGCACATGGTTAAGTATACGTAAAAAAAATCAGAAACATTAACAAATGGCGGAGTTATAACATAATAAAGCAATGTATTTTTTGGCGCGCGCGTTGATCGTGAAAGTTCTCGGCATCGATGTGGGTGTCTGAAAAAAAAAATTAACATATTTATAATTGCATAATGAATGTATCTTCAGTATGAACCAACAATATTATTTTTTTTTAATTGTTATAATGGAAATTCAAAACATAAAATATGTTTACTCAATTTTACTGTCGGCATTTTTTTTTTTGTGTGATTGAAATTTGTGTTTCTGTGGTTCACACGATAGGTGATGATACTAAGAATATGTTGTAAAAATTTCAAATCGATCTGAACCTTCGTTCACGAGTTAGAAGTTTCACAAGGTTCAAAAAGTGAATCGTGAAAAAACGGCTTTGAAGTTGGCGGTCGGGCGCGCTGCGTAGTATGTGTAATGAATGCTGAATGCTGTAAATTTAACAATTTTTGGAATTTTTCAATTCTGTAAAGCTTAAAATATTCCTAACCGTTCAGGCTAATGGAATCAAAGATAATTTAAAAAATGATTTTTTTCGCGTATATAAGGCCTTAAAGTATAAACTCTTAAAACATGTCCTCAAAAGGAAAGGATCGCCCGATTGGAGCTGCGAACTTCAGAAGCTTCTACGGCAGCTAGAACTGATCGCAGGGACGAACGAGCTTCAGAAAGTCATCAATTCGGAGTCGAGGAAGGCACACGTTACGAGGCAGAAATGGCCGATTAATATAATGTAATTGTAACATGCCATTATACCTCTTACATAATTCGGGTTGTCTGAAATTGTACTCAAAACTTAAAACGCGTTTTTCTCGAAACTACTTTTTTCAAACTGGTTGACATAAAATGTCGAGTTTTATTCAACCGATCGACTTCAAATTTGATATGGCCCAATAGTATATATCCCTCTATCATTTCTACCTCAGGCATTCCGAAATTATTATTATTGCTATTTTTTTTTAATAAAAAATAAAAGTAGGGCGAAAGAATAACTTTTCTTAGACAGATGCATTTAATCTTTTTAAATCTCTTTCGTACCTGCTATAAAGACATTCTTATTGATCGAGAAAATTGATTTTATTTCTGTTTCAGATGAGTGGAATTCATCTGGAATGCTTTGGCATTATGTTGACCGCTTTTTTTGTAAGTTGAAACATCAACAGAAAGACTGTGAAAAATTGATGCTAAAAATATATATATATATTTTTATTATCAGGTTCGAAAAGATGCCAGAAATGCAGGCCTTTAGACTAAAATACTGCCCAAGGAGTTTCGGGACGATTGACGAAATATTACCATTTGATTTTAATTTATACAGTAAATTCCTTGTCATATACTGTATCGACCCTCCGAATTTAAAATCGATCGTATATACCGTTTCTATAAAATGTACAATTAAAAAAAAACATACACATTTTGTAACATAGGAAGATGCATACGCTCGTCGCTAAATGGCAGTTTTATGCCTGAAATAGTGTGAAAAATGGTTGAATTGTTATGAAAAACTGTCGAATCACTCAGTACGTTAAGACAATTTCGTTATAAGTGTCATAATCCATAATGCCCATAATACTCCCTATGTTATCTCATCATAGGCATCTCCTTATATTAAAAAATGCTCATTTAATAGTAAATGGTATGTAAACTGTGTAGACGATCGATTTAAAATTTGGAGAATGCATTCAGTATGTGACAAAGAATTTACTGTATAAATTTGAATCACATATGGTAACATTTCGTCAATTATCCCGAAACCCCTTAATAACGCAAATTCTGTCACTGCGTTTGTGAAAGCGCAATGAACTGACATGATATTTTCCTCCAGTACCTAATACTGCTTTTTTCAGTCTCCGAACTCGCATAATGAAAACGTTAAGGAGTTTTCTCAAAATGGACTGAGTATCAAGGGCGCCATCCTAAGATACATTCTAAGTTCGCTTATCCTTTATTTCATCTGTACAATAAGGCAGCTCATTCGGTTATACAGGAATTATTGAATCTGGTAACGAAATGGGGTAAGGTTCCGCCCCCCCCCCCCCCCCACCCGATCAAGTTAACATTTTGCACAAACCTTCCTTTTAATATTTTAAGACAACCCCTAAAGGGATTTTTGGCTACGCGCAATAGTTTTTAGGTATGGGTTTGTTTGGGTTTGTTTTTTTACAGAACTGAGAGCGCGATAACATATACAAGGTGTCCCAGAACTGAATGCGTTCCCTGAAATGGGGGGTTGGGGGTGAAATTCTGAGTCGATTGATATAAGCATGTGTGGGGCTCAGATCAACCCCTGAATTATTATTAATTTTTTAAGGCGGGCGCACCTGATTGGCCCGCCTTGAAAAATAAATATTAATTCAGGGGTTGATCTGAGACTCACACATGCTTATATCGATCGGCTCAGAATTTCACCCCCAACCCCTCATTGCACGGAACGCATTCAGTTCTGGGGCACCCTGTATAGGTATGAACGGAGACGTAGCAGATATAGATATAGGCGACGCGCGTTCCAATAAAAAGTTAAAAATTCAATTTTTCGAAAACTATTCCGAGTCGCCAAAAATCGATTTAGGGGTTATCTTAAAATATTAAAAGAAGGAGGGGGGTGGTCAGAACCTTATCCACGAAATGTATTCTATGAGTTAACATTCGAATTTAAAGTGCGCATACGCGAGTTTGCAAACTTTGAGGGTTGCTCCCAGTATTTTCAAGACGAAAGAAGGTGGCACGAAAGAAACGGTATCGCAGGCTCGGCACCTTGTATATATGGCCGACTGTATGGAGAAAATGAAATTCTTATTATCATGTGAATCGGAAAAGTCTTGTGTGCCCCGCTTGCCGGAAACGCCAACGTCTGTGCGGATTTTTCTTCGTGCCGGGATTCTTCGATCGTATCAACAGCTTCGAAAGGAAGATAGCACCTCTTATCATTTTGTCCCCCCCCCCCCCTCGTTATTTTTCTCGCCCTATCGCGATGTTGCTCACCACAAAGAGGATATTTATTTACTTTGCTATTTCGTTTTCCCAGGCGTTTGCCGACACGGCGAAGAAGCGAGACAGAGGAAGAAAGAACGACGAGAGCAAGGAACGGAAGGGGAAAAAGGCATTAAAGAAGCAGAGAGAACAGTTAAATCGAAAAAAAAAGTTAGACGAAAAGGAACATTATCCGTTAAAGTCTATCGCGTCGCTAAGGCGTTTCGCCGTTTCTCCATTCTTCCTCTCCATTTCCTACTTTTTCCCGAACTTTGATCTTGTTGCCTCCCCTTCAACAATTCGATACTGGATATAATAGCTATATATAGAAATCCACTATTCTCATTGAGAACAGCACGGATTACAGCATTCGTTCGAGAAAGCGCACCCATTCGATTCTCGTCCTTGCCCAGGACGACGAAAGAATTGTAGATCATTTTTCCCTTCTATATCGAGGTGCCATATCCTTCTCTAGAATGTTGTCCGTATCGGTAATGTCGTCACAAACCGTGACGGTGCCGTAAATTCACTTAAAAACCCGACTCAATATGTGGGATAAAAAAACAAGCATTCGTGCTTACGAAGCCTGAATTAGAAGGATCGAAAAATCGTTTTTTTTTTATTGCTTAAATCGATAGACAAACTATCCAAGAATATATTTACAAAGTTACAGAGGCCAATTGTAAATATTTTCGAAGATACTACGCCAAAAGCCGAGAAGCGATTGATCTTTGATATTGATAATTCCTTCTATTGAAAACTTTGAAGCGCGTTTTCTCCAGTTTTCATTTTCACGATTTTTCCAAATTGGCGGGCGTGATAGAAAAAAAACTAAACGACGTATTGAATCAGACCAAAGTTTATTTTCTTCAGTATGAAAATCTTTTCAAAGTGAATTAAAAAAGTCGTTGATAAAGTACTTTTAAATCATTTTTATAGCACGTTAAAGTGTTTTTTTAACACATTTTTTGTCAAACCTGAGAAACGTTATAATTTCACGATCTTTTCAGCTTTTTCTTAATTCACCCAGAAACAAATATATGAGAATTTTTTTTGGTTTTTTCGTTTCAGTCAAGAATTGCGAGCTGCATCTTTCCCGCTGATTGGGGACTGCAGTGGCAAGACACACATGGAATAGGCTGATAAATCTGCAGTCATTTATTGGTTCATGTTGAATTTTTAATATATATTTCTAATATACATGAAAAGATACCTCAATGTTTACTGGACTCACTTGTTTTTTCCCTTCAGGCTCCCGCCTTAAGACCGTATTCTAGTGTGATCACCCATTATAAAGGTGATTTTTTGGGAACTAAATTTAGAGAAACGGTTAAATCTGGAGTGTTAGTATCTCACGGTTATATTTATACATGTTTGAAGTAACATCTTAAGTTTTTCACAGCTTTTTTTCCTAATTGTACATAACATTGGATGTCGCACTGGTCATGTCACGATTTTTTTTATCACCAGGCGTTATTGTTACGACCGTCCCTTGCATCTGAAATAAATATTTTTTTTTATTCTTTTCTCAATGAATGTGGTTATCATTTGGCCCCTCCATCTTTTTGATTGCTTTACAATTACTATTTTTTTCGGGCCGCGAGGAGTGAACATTTTCTTGTAAAAATCAGAGTACTCTTTTTCAAACGCCGCCATTACGTAAAGTTTTCCTAAGAAAAATTATTCGAGATTCGAACGATAACCACATTTTTATCGAATGGAATAAAAATAAAATCGTTTGTTTCAGATGACATGGACGGCCGCGATCACAACACCCGAAGATAAACAAATTCCGCGACATGACCAGCGTAACATCAAATATCATGTACAATTGCAAATAAAATGTTTGGAAAAAATTTAAGATGTTACTTCGAACATATATAAATATAACTGTGAAATGTACTGTAGATTTAACCGTTTTTTCTAAATTTAATTTCGATTTTTTTTCAATTTTCTAAATTCAACTTCTTTTAAATTTTTCTAAATTTAATTTCGAATAAAGTGTTTTGAAAACATTTAAGATGTTAAATAAATGTCATGAACTCCTGACCAAAAATGGAAATCACGTGGAAGTTTGAGCCATTTTTATCATAAAATTGTAGTTGAAGTATTTTACAACTTAGGGGTAAATTTCACGTCTATATTTCAAGCAGTCCTTAAGGGGTCTTCTCACTTTAGACGCTAAAAAAGGGTTATTGTCATAAATTTTTTGGATAGGTTTATGTTATAGATATTGATATAGAGTTGTGACACTTAATGAATAAACTTTCGAAATACATTTTTTTTTAATTGATCTATTTATGTAACGCAAACAAACTTTAAACGTGTTTTCTTCGAAATCTTCGAAACTACTGAACCGATCCTTATGAAATGTCAACCACATATTCTTCACAACTATAGCTATAGCACATATCACGTATTTTTTTAAATGTCGATATTTACTATTTTGTTGCGAAAAACGATGAAAAAAAAACTGTTTTTTTTGTCTTTTCAAAAAATGTTATTATTATGTTATTTTTGCATATTTCAAAAATCGTATGATCTGCGCTATAGCCATCAACAGACTAAATCTAAAACCGTTTGATTTTTTTGTTTCGTATGATCCATCTCCGAGATTTCACCAACAATGCAGACCTACAATTTTTTACGACATTTTTTTTAACTAGCATTTTCGTCTATAAATGGTAACTTAAATAAATAAATATTTTAAAAAAATGCATTTCCAAAGTTTATGTAACCACTTTTATATCAATATCTATAATATAAACCTTTCAAAAAAATTCATGAAAATAGCCTTTTCAGCATCGAAAGTGAGAAGACCCCTTAAGGTAGCGTGGTAAAAATGGTGAAAAATGTAATTTCGAGAAAACCACGAATAATGTTTCAGTACAATATTTCTTGTAAAACGCCACAACGAATGTGTTTTTAAAAAATCCAGTACAATGCAACGAGTTATCTATATCAATTTCAACTTCAGTGGCAGCCTCAGCGCGTTCTTCTCTATCTTTTTCAGCCTGCAATGTACTGGTCCGTCGTTTTTTTCTGTGTTTTCCACGCGAATGGAGTTTTGTTCTCCGGCCATCTCAAATGCACGCGAGCCGATTTCCAGTCCCTATCCGTTCATAGTTCGGAACACTGCAGTGCAACTGCAGTATACGTTGCAATATGCACGATTTCTACGCTGCTACAAGATTCTTTCCTCGCTCTTTTTCGCATAAAGAGATGGATTATTTAATTGGCGTTTTTCGTGAAGTGGCGCACGCATTTGTCTGATAATTCTTTACTTACTATTACTTTGTAGATTGATTTTATCGCCCCTTCAACATCGACGAAATGTGAAAAAAGTACCCTCTTGGATCACTGGAAAATCTGGAAGTTATTTATCTCAGTTGGTTTTTTTTTAATAGGATGTGCGCAAAACGGAGATGGAAATCGGACCGGAAAAAAACGAGCTAGGAACCGAAACAGGAAAAGAAATTGTATTTTTAATATTTTCTTGACAAGTCCATATCGACGTATGTTTACCCCCTGAATACAAATTCACCGGTAATTTCTCCCAAAAACCGCAAATTATTATTTTTTTTACTTCGAATGTGCATGGAAACCCGTTTTGTTCGTTTGGCCGGTATAATTTGAAAAAAAAATCGTGACATTTCCAATCGGCGAAACATTTTTCATCGGATAGCCAGCTGACATATGGTGAAAGCCAAATTTTGAGCCGAGGAGTTTTTAAATGTATTTTTGTGGAGTTAGAGAATGCCGCTTCATTTATCCCGATATCTCAATTGGTTCTCCTGGCAAGTGTGCTTGAAGAGTGGCCGAAAAAGGGACAAAGAGGAATGCATGGAGAGGTTGAGGAAAGTCGATGTTCGGTCTTTGAAGTTCTGCCAAAAATCGAAAAATTATCGGAGCTCAAGAAATCAAACGGAGTTTCAAAGAGCAAACGATAACGAAGAGAATAAGCATACAATGGAGGTTGAAAATAAAGCAGAAAAGAAATGATCGACGTTTCGGTGAAGCCACTTATTTTTTACGGAAATAGGAAAAACAAATAGTTTTTCAATCGTTTTTTCTTACGCATCCATATCGATATGTTTTTGAAGGTAAAACCAATCTCAAATCTGTCAATTGATTAATGTATCATAGAACTCTGACCATCCGGGAGAATTTTATCAATTAAGGGGTCTTCTCACTTTAGACGCTAAAGAAGCTATTTTCATGAATTTTTTTGATAAGTTTATATTGTAGATATTGATATTAAAGTTGTTACACTTAATAAATACACTTTCGAAAGACATAAAAAAATATTTTTCTAATGTATTTATGTAACCCAAACAAACTTTAGACGCGTTTTTCTCGAAACAACGTTTTCCGACGGCTTGTTGATAAAATCTTCGAAACTACTGGACCGATTCTTATGAAAATTTAACCACATATTCTTTACAACTATAGCTATAGCGCATATGAAGGACTTTTTGAATTTCGATATTTACTAATTTTTTGCCAAAAACGGTGAAAAATACGTTTTTTGTTTTTTTTTTTTTCAAAAATGTTCGCCATTTTGTTATTTTTGCATATATAAAAAATCGTATGATATGTGCTATAGCCATACTGAATTAACATACACGGAAAAAAAGAAACAGCGAAAATCACAGTATAAACCGCATAAAAAACAGGATGCCACATTTCATTTTACAGTAAAACACAGTAATGTAAATCCTGTCCTCGGAAATGACGAATTTTCCTGTACACACTGAGATTTTTACAGTTGCCCTGGCTTATTTACAGTTCGGTACTGTGAATACATCAGTGTTTTCAGAAAAAATATTCAACTGTAAAATTTACCTGAGGTCACTGTTTTTCACACTGTACGCATACTGCAAGGGTTACAGTGTACATTGTATCGAGTACAGAGCGATTCATTAAATTGTACAGTGTGGCACGGTAGTTTTACTCTTCTTTCAACAGTTCGTGACGTAATCTGTGCACTCTGAGATTTTTACAGTTACATTGATTTATTTACAGTTTGGTATTGTGAATAAATCAGTGATTTCTGTAAAAATATTCAACACTAAAATTTAAATGAGGTCGCTGATTTTTATACTGTACGTAAAGTACAAGGGTAGAGTGTACACTGTATTGAGAACAGAGTGATTCATTAAATTTCACAGTGTGCCACGGTAGTTTTACTTTTCTTTCGACAGTTCGTGACGTTATCTGTGCACTTTGAGATTTTTACAGTTACACTGGTTTATTTGCAGTTTGATATTGTGAATACATCAGTGATTTCCGTAAAAATATTCAACTGCGAAATTTAAATGCGATCACTGATTTTTATGCTGTACGCAAATGAGGCACGTGGTGAGGCACGAGGCCAGGACACAAAGGATTGCCAGTTAGTAGTGCGTGGTTGATGGGACGCGGACATCGAAATTTGTGCCTCGGAATTCAAGAAATTATACAGAAAGAAAGAATTTAAAAAAAAGGTACGTTCTTGTCTAATTAGGACTTGTCTCGCGCGTGGGGTGAGGCACGTGGCCAGGACACAAAGGATTGCCAGTTGGTAGTGCGTGGTCGATAGGATGCGAACGTTTAAATTTGTGCGACATAATTCAAGAAATTATAAAAAAGAGAGAATTATTTACAAAAAGGTACGTTCTTGTGTATGTGACTGATTTTTATATTTTCTACACATTTTTTCAAACTTCTTTTATGGATAAACTTTTTTTCTGTGTCTCATTCACTTCATTCTATTCTTGATATATATATATATACATTGTAAGCAAAGATTTCGCCTATTTTTTTAAATTTTTTTTTATAATCAAATTTACAGTGTGACCTTGTGAACGGTATCCACTGGTTAGGACTTGTCTCACGCGTGGCGCGACCAGGACACAAACGACTGGCAGTTCTTTCAGCGCTATCGAATGTTATTTTTACCCCTAATTTTGTACAATATACGATTTGTGGCACTATTAAATTACGGGGTTCATCAAGTTTAAATTACAGTATTAAAACTAGAACGTTTCCGGTGTTTATACTGTAAAAAGCAACGATTGAAAACTGAAACTATATCTGTTGCTAACCAGCTTCTAGAACAGAGGACTTCACTGTTAAAACACCTACATAAACTCTGTCGATATAACTGGCGCATTCACTGCACATAATACAGATTAACCAACTGTCAAATTATAAGTTTTGTTAAATTTGTATTACAGTGTTGAACTGTCAAAATTTACTTTTGACTACACTGTATTTTGGACTGTGTGTTCCAGTAAACGATACAGTAGAGCGGTTCGAGTCCAAAGAAGACAGTATAGGAACTGTAATAATTTACTTTGAGCACACTGTATTTTGAGCACTGTATTTCAGTAAATATCGCTGTGCAATCGCTCGAGTCCAATGCGAACTGTGTAGCCCCTGTATTTTGTACTATTTCTTTTTTTCCGTGTACTGAATCTAAAATCGTTCATCAACAGCGCATACAATTTTTTGAGGACATTTTTTTAACTACCATTTTCGTCTATAAATAATTTCTTAAATAAATAAAATAAAATATTTAATGTATTTCGAAAGTGTATTTATTGTGTAATGTTTAGTGTAACAACTTTTATATCAATATCTATAATATAAACCTATCAAAAAAATTCATGAAACTAGGCTTTTTTAGCGTCTAAAGTGAGAAGACCCCTTAAAAGACCCCCTGTCTTCGTAAAATCCTAAGATTCTATCATCCGTTATTCTTCCTACACTAATGTAACATTTTTTTCATATGTCTTGAAAGGCGGTTACGAAGGTTGACTGAGAAATGCTCTGTGTAGTAAAAACCGACTCGTTGAGACTCGAGAGCGACAGTCTCGACGAGTCTTCTTTGTCAAGTGCCAGGCGCTCTTGGCTAGTTGAACCGCGCATATGCTGGTACATGAGAATATTTCGACGTTATTCTTCGGAATGAAGACGAATTCGTAATGCAACAAACTTTTATGGATTTTTAAGGAGCATCCTTGATTTGCATTGGACATTTTTTTTAATTCTGGCATTTTTATTGCACTCATCTTCCGAGCGTGCGACATAGACCCTAGCTTTCCACACATGTGGATGAATGTTCAAAACAAACTTCAACCAATAGTCTGGCAAAAATGGCTCGCGTCAATGGGTAACGAGCTGCTAAGCTCGTTACCCATTGACCTCCTGATGTGTTGCCGCTGACACCCGGATTATGTGAAAACTCTTTAGCTCTTGTCAAAACGATAGTCTCGAGCTAAACAAAGAAATTAATCAAACTTATACAAGGTTAAGAGAAGGCTCTGCCTTGTTGGCAGAACCTTGTTGGCAAAAATGTCAAGCATCTGAAAGAAAACAGAGACCCCGTGTCTCGGCTTTCTTTTATTGCATTTGCATTTTATCATCCGAAGGGATGTCATTCCACCGTAACAGGCCAAATGTCAAGCTTCCAAAGAAAACTTAGACACCGGATTTTTATTAACGGAGAGTGCGCCATTTCTCCTTACGAGATGGCATCGCGCACCGTGTATCCATATCTCCCTCAACCGTCTACGTAGCATCTTCCATTCCTCTCGCACTGACAGATCCACTCTCGAGTTTACGTCTTCCTCCCAAGAGGATGCATAACACGCAGCAGTTGATCCACAAGTGTAGAATAAATACAGGATGGTAGATAGACGAGAGGACGATGGACAGATACAAGGCATGTGCGTTTCCCTCTCAAGGCGCCAACCTGAATTAGACACGCCAAAAAAGCGTTTTTTCGGGATTTTTTTCAGAAGGGGAAATAACAAGTGAGCCCAGTAAACACTGAGGTATCTTTGCGTGTAAATTTTAAATGTATACAAAAAAAATTCAACATGAAACAATAAATGACTGTAGATTTGTCAGCCATGTGCGTCTTGCCACTGCAGTCCCCAATCGGCGGAAAAGATGCAGCTCGTAATTTTTGACTGAGCCAAATAAACCAAAAAATTTTCAATTGTCTCATATTTTTCTTCTGGGTGAATTAAGGCCTAAGGCCACAGTAACGGGTATAAAATCATGTGTGAATTTAACAATTTTTTTTTCGTATGAAAAAGTGATTCATTCATCAAATTAAGTACACATCCATTTAGTATGAATATCAAGCTGTTAGAATATATATATTTTTTTTTTCGACGTACAAAATGGCCGACTACTCGGAACTTCTCGAAACAGCTTTTTTCCAATTGGCGTGACAAATAACTTCAACAATTTTCAGTCAATTTACTTTAAATTTTAAAGTTATGTTCCTAATTGCATTTCGCAGAGAAGTACGCACGGAATTTCTGATTAATCGAAAACTTTTCATTTCATGAGCAATTTATGAGCAGTTACAACGAAATTTGTCACTGAAAATTCATTTCTTAAGTTCAAATACCTACAACTTCTGAATAAAACAATATTTTTTATATTCCGTATGTACTTCTCTAGGTATTCTAATGTAGATTGACGAGAATTTTTGTTTTTTGTTCTAGGAAAAAAATTGTGGATGCTAAATGTCACGCCGCGGAGCGCCTAAAAAAAGATAAAAGAAAATATTAGTAGCCGGCCATTTCGTACATCGAAAAAAATATATGTATATTTTCTAACAGCTTGATATTCATACTAAATAAATGTGTATGTTATATCCGTATCTCATTTTCTAAGTTCTTTTGTCTTAATTATATATATATTTTATACCAAACTATTTCCTTTTTCACTCCGACGCGAACTCGGTTGAACCCTACGTTGCGAAATGACACATTCTTTCCAGCATGCGAAACCTCCATTGCAAAATCAACATTCATTCTGGCAATTTCAACTTCGATTTCTTCACAATGCTGAGTCTTGCAACTTGCGATGCGAATGACTCTCAACGAGGACACGGAAGAAGCCTCGGTCGTTCAGTCCTATACCCATTTCGAAAATTGTTGCTCAGCGATAATTAAAATCGCTGACTTACTTAAAAATCAAGAAGCAACCCACCATCGAGTTACAGCCGAATTAGTTAGTCTCTCGCGAATCTTAGGACTGAGCGGAGCTCGACAGAGGCCAAGGCACTCTGTCCTCTGAGTCTTTTTCCGTGCCCTTGCAAGTTAGTTCCGAGTACGCGTCTTCGATTCTTCGCGATCAAGCATCACTGCCCGAGGGTAAAGTGAGGCACTGAGGTGCAGCGTCTCATTACGCTTCGCAGGCCGATAAGAACTCATTAGTAGTGCGTAGAAACAATTATTCGTTCAACCAAACTCCAAACTACCAAAAATTCAACGTGTAATTTGCGTACGTGAGTGCCATACGATTGCACTGTCTTCGAGGAGACCCGAACGTCTAGCGTCAGCACGGTATCAAATTACAAGTTCATCAAACGTAAGTCCGATCTGCCCGTATTTTATGTAATCGTATTAAATTGTATCGAGTCATCAATTGAATTAATTTACGGAAGAAAACTGCGATAATAACCAAATTGTATCAAAATTGTAATCGTCATTGTCAATTTCTCAGATTTATTATAGCAATACATATATGTATTTTACTACTCATATCCATCAGGAGGATACTCTTTACCTTTATTTTATCCTCCCAATTCCTTTATTTTAACCCACTGGATAGGTGCGCCTAGCGCTTTAATAGCTAACCCGACAAAAATCTTTCGAGATAGATTAGAAGACTGAATATTTTTAAGTCGTTCAGGAAAATTAATCTCAGCCCGCTCATTAACATTCCGGGCATAACATGTAATTAATTTTATGAGTGAATCACTTTTTCATCCGAAAAAAAATTGTTAAATTCGCACATGATTTTATACCCGTTACTGTGGCCTAAGGCCTTAAGAAAAAACTGAAAAAATCGTGATATTATAAATTTTCTCAGGTTTGAAAAAAACTTTAACGTGCTATCAAAATGATGTAAAAAGACTTTTTCAACGACTTTTTAAATTCACTTTGAAGAGATATTCATACTGAAGAAAATGAACTTTGGTTTGATTCAATAGGTCGTTTAATTCTTTTTTTCTATAAGCCGGTCAATTTGGAAACAGCGTGAAAATGAAAACTGGAAAAAACGCGCTTTAAGGGGTTACCCCCACTTGCGATTTTGAAAAAATCGATCTTTTTTTTGCATTTTTTTGAAGTGCAATTTGAAGTGCAGTTTTTTTTTATTCCCGGAATAGATGACTCTATGTAAGTTTACAAAAAAAATATTTTCTTCGTGTAAACTGAAATTGAAACTTTAAACGCGTTTTTCTCAAAATGGCATTTCTGAAGTCGGTGACCAAGATTACTCGAACACTAATGAACCGATCTTCTTGAAATTTTGCAGGCTTATTTAATACATAAAAATGTAGTCTTTAATCGTTCGATTTTTTTTCGAAAAAAAAATGGCCGTTTTATAGCCAAAAAACAGCCGTTTTTTTCGTTAAAATCGAACCATTAACTTTGACTGTCCGCCATTTTGTGAAAAATGAATATTTTTTAAAATCCTTCGATTAAAGACTACTTTATACTTATATTTGACTAAATCCATCCGCATTTTTTTTTCAGATGATCCACTTCGCCGCAATGTTGGTCACCGCAAACCGTGTATATAAAAACATTATTTCATTGACGGCCATTTGCCACTAAACCATGTAATATTTTTCAATAAAAAAATTACTAAAAGTTCTTCAAGATGTGTTCTTTAAGATGGTATATTGATCGATTAAAAAAGTTTTGTAGTTTTCTTTTTTAAAAAATCATGAAAAAGGCCTTTTTTGCGCTACAAGTGGGGGTAACGCCTTAAAGTTTTCAATAGGAGGAAATATCAATGTCGAATATCAACCGCTTCTCTGCTCTTGGACGTATCTTCAAAAATATTGACAACTGTCCTCTGTAACTTCGTAAATATATCCTTGGATAGTTTATCTATCGATTTAAGCAATAAAAAAAAACGATTTTTCGGACCTTTTAATTCAGGCTCCCAACTTAAGGCGATGTATCACACGCTTCGAAATTTCAATACCAACGTTTTTCGTCATCACTCGATCGATCGAGAAAAGTCAAGCTTTATTTATCTAACTATTTATCATTGTATTATACCACGCTTTCTGTCTCCTGTGTCAGAAAGACAAACATGTACGTGCTATGTGCAAGAGAGAAAAACACTTTAGGTGCCACACTCTCACTAGTAAAATGGACACTTCATTGAAGACACGCACATAGCAATAGTGCGCGGTGACTTGCAACGAAATACTGCACTGTCCCCATAAACGAGACGCCGCGTCGAAATTTTGCAGCGCATATTAGGTTTCCACGTTACGTGATGTGAAATTTCCATTTGCGCTTTGCCCCTCTCGTGATCTTACACCTAACTAATTTGACAAGATATTTTTGGCGGGTAAAAACGTATTTTGGAGCCTACAGAAGTAAAAAGTGCATGATAATAACCTTAGCTCTTTCTCCAAACCTCAAAAACCTTTGAGAATCGTTGATGACAAGTCTCATGAGCCACTGAGCAACTCAACTTGAGATGAAGCCGACAGTGCTCCATCGATAACAAAAACTGCACTGAACAATTTTTGTGGATATTTAACTTTTGCTCAAACGGCCAAGTTTTAAGGCCTGCGTCATTAATTCTTTGTATGATGAAACTTTTCATCAAACCCGCACATGAAACCCACAATTCTTTCAGCGACAAGCCTCAAACTTTTAGGCTAAAGCCCTCGTTTCAATTAGGTATCACTGGTATTGGTTAACATTTAACTTTATCAGGGCAAAACTCTTAAGGGGGGATTGTCTTTTTTTTCGCAAAATTTACCGCTTTTTGGGAATTTTTTTGTGAAGAAAGTATACAACGGAAAACTTGTGAAACTTGGCATATCGTTTTATTGATCTGTTTACTACATACAAAAAAATTTTTAAACAATTTCATCAAAAAATCCGCCTCCCACCCCCCTCGACGCGCGATGGTCCTTTTTTGATGGTGTGCACGATTTCTCAAAAACTATTCAACCGATTGCCTTCAAATTTGGACAGAATGCTCAGCTGACATCCTTTTATCGTTTGATAAAGCAAAAAAGCAATACGTTTAATAGTTTTTTATTTATAACAAAAAATCGATCAATTTTTTTCGAAAAATCGATACTTCAAGTTCAAAACGTCACCAAATCGTCAATTTTTTTTCCCTTCATCGAACGATAGCTATATGTGTCTAAAGTAAAATGCTTTTTGGGTTTTTGTTACAGGATGAACGTGAAGGCTGTAATCGTGCACACCATCAAAAAAGGACCATCGCGCGTCGAGGGGGGTGGGAGGTGGATTTTTTGATGAAATTGTTTAAAAAATTTTTTGTATGTAGTAAACAGATCAATAAAACTATATGCCAAGTTTCACAAGTTTTCCGTTGTATACTTTCTTCACAAAAAAATTCCCAAAAAGCGATAAATTTTGCGAAAAAAAAAGACAATCCCCCCTTAAGAGTGAATATGCCGCACTGGACACTCTTACAGATTCGAAGCTCCTTAATGCGTTTACGCAACTAACAGGTTTTCATAAGCTTGGAGCCTAAAAAGAGATCGATTTTCCATATTTTTTCCGATGAGAGTATTGGGATGACGAAGTCGGGATTTTACTCACAATTAATACATCATCTTGATAAGATTCAATTTTTTATAGCCAAATATTGATAAACGAAATTATCATTATTTAAACAAAGTACGGAAAAGCAAAGTTGCTGCACGGAAAATCGGTGTGGTTGGTCCTGGCAACTTGGTGATCTAAAATGAAACATTAAAAAATATACTTTTAGTATAATAATAAAACTTTCGTATGAACGGATATTTTTTGCAATTTTGAACATTACGAAAACGGTAAACTATGGCAAAAAAGTTCGATTACCAAAAAAAAAAACAATTTTAATCATTCGTTAATAGTAGGACGATAAACATACCAAAGATTCGTCCGCTCATACGATAAAAAATGTTACAAGCATGCTGTATCTGACTTGAAAGTGAATCGGATGAATAGATTTTAAGATACAACTTACACAGTTTCGTAAAACATTATTTCGAAAAAAACACAAAAAGAAGGGGGTAAATCGTAGCGGGGCGGTTCGCCGTAGCGCAGTGGGCGATCTGACCTTTCACAAAACTATAACTCGATCCACTTACCGAATTTTTACAAAATCTTTGTTACGAACTAAAGTTAAGACCACACACCCTAAAATAATCCGATCAAGAATCGTATTTTCGAAATGTCAAGCTTCTGGAGACCCCTTAAAGCTACAGTTTTATAATGAATGATTGTGACACTGCGAAAAGCTTCTATCGCACATAAATCACCTACGCGAAACACTCTCTAACGGAAAAACGTTGTATAACATACTTTCATTGTAATTTCGCTTATTACACCTGAAAGCACGACATCATCATCACGACGGTCATAAGGATACACGCAAAGCTACTGTACATTCAAAGTGGAATAATGCTTCAAAGGGTAACCGCGTCGATAGGAATAGCTGCATACAGGCTTAGAACAAACGAAGTAACAATGCATCCATTTATTACAGCCACGATAGCATTTCGGTAAGACTACCTCACATCCGTAATCAGCTGTAGAATCGTACCGAAAGTTTAGCGACAGAGCATGCAGAAGGGGTGCGAAATGAAATAAGTTAGTCGTGGCGCAAAATACGTTCACGGTGAGGACGTGGCAAGGGGGCTAGAAGTTTGACGCTTTCAGCGTGGTCCCGGGAGATTCGCGTGTCGGAACCGCGTTCCGGGGGAATTTAGAGGAAGTGGGTCAAATCAGCAAGGTAAAGGCAGGTCTAAAACAGCCATACAATAACTATATCCTTTGTACAGGTTGTTGCCAGCTTTCCGTAGGGTTTCACACGTTAGTGTTTGGAGACATAGCAAAGTTGCGGTATGGCCGAAAATATCGCTGGTCTTTTACCATTGGCGAACAACGTTCCGATCTTCCTTTTACACAAACATCCGGATTGTCAGGCTGACCAGACGCGCGGAAACATTCCATTGTGACAATAGCGAAAAAACGACAGATGCAAATTATTCCCAACCGTGAATCGGGAGCGAACAGTTATTGTGGATGTGTCAGAAGGATACGTTTCGATAGAGCAGAAATGTATGGCGTGTCTACTGGTTTCCATCCTATTTTTATTCACGAATAAACTGGAGAGATGGAGCGCGCCGAATGGAGACGCTCCAATAATAGCTTGCTTCCAGCGTACAGGCTAGTGTTTGACAACCAATAATACCCCGCCGGAGATATTCTTTCCGTCCGTCGTGACGTTCCATTACGGGAATAACATGAGTATGCAGCGTTAGTGCACTCCGCGATCTAGCTGCGGCTTTCGTAAAAACCTGCCAAAATCCTATGCAACATTTCTCAAAGTGGTGACTGTGGAAAGTGATTGTAAAAAAGTAGGTATCGATCAACATTTCTGCGTACGTATGTGCAAAATCCTTGACCGCATCTCTTCGAGGCGAAAACGTCGCGAGCCTGAAAGACATCGAATGCATTTGGAATTTGTACTTCTCCATCAAGTGTACACAGTTCGATCGTGGGACGTGTCTCCATCATATTTTGGCTTGGGAAGCTGCCCATCTACAGGGGCAGAGTCCCCGAGACTTGAGCAGCTGGAATCTGTATACGGTACCTAGATACAGGTAGTTTGCATTCGCAGAGAAATTCTCGGAGTTGTACACGTTTTTCTTGCAGCAAAAGTGCTTATAGTTTTGACATGGTCCAGTAATTCCTTCTCTACTCGTCTGATGTCCCAAGAGGTGTTGGTACACTCTCTCTCTCTCTCTCTCTCTCTCTCTCTCACACACACACACACACACACACACACACACACCCTTCCTGTTTCTCTTACTCTCACTATTTCGAGATGTTACCGACGACACGCTCATACCCATTTCCCAGACTCTTCAAAGTTGCTTCGGCATCGTATCTCGTTGCCGTCTTTGAATCCAGACTCCTGCGCACATTGATCACCTAATCTGATATGTAACCCTGGGAGCAGTTCGAAGTAGAGTAAAAGCGAGCATAAGCCTGCTTTCAAGTGGTACTAGCTGATTGGTAGATCTGACGAGTCAAACTAGACCCAGAATACGTGTCATTAGCTCCGGCTTAATCCGGAAGCTTAATCAACTATCCATTTGCAATGTGTGGAGATTATCACCCATCGATACCACCAAAACGTTGATCTACATAATCGTGCTGATTGGCGTCTGAGATGCCACTGCGTGAGTGCCATTGGTTCAGCCCGGACGACAATTATCTTTGCACTAATGATGAACAGCCGGAGGGAGCTGTAGAGCCGGAAGATACCAGAGTAAGATGATCGGAAACGTCTTTATCTTTATATTTGTAGTGTATCCTGACGGGTCATTTTGTTTGTACGCTTGTACATGTGTGTGTGGACTGCAAAAAAGCACAACCGATTAGAATGATGTTTGTATCGTTGCAAAGTACGTTTCTCACCGACGGTAATATGCTTTTATGAAGTCATGGGGCTATTGATGTAGTTTTATGAAATCATAGGGCTATCGGTATATTGAAGAGCAAATCAACGAGTGAAAAAGTTAAGAGAGCCGTTTTCGATAGATGTTAATGTCATTTAAAACCGTCGTCCAAACTACACGATCGATTCGGATGCTTTTGCTAGTGCTAGAATATATTTTTGATAAAGTAGTTACCAATTAAAGTAACTGCCTCGAAGTCCGCGTGGATGAAATAGCAGAAGCTAATCAAAAGTGAAAACCACAATTTCGACGATCGACTACACGTGGTGACACAACAATTCTGAAAAATCCATTGCTTGTTGGTTGTATTGTTTCACGAGCTAAAGACAAGAAACAGCAGGCTTGGTTTCTCCGCAATGGCCAGTTTTTGTTAGTCTGGGGTACTATCCGCATATTCGCGATTTAGGTTCTCTCTCTCGCGCGCGTTCTCTTTCTATTTATTCCTCTATATTCCAGTACGTGATGTACCATCACGCAGAGCTGTGTGCTGGTGAGGTCTGCATATTCAATGTTTGCCTTCATGCCGAATAGTTGGGAGATGCGTGAATGAAGCTTTGCCCTAAAATGTAAATACCGAACATTCATCCTGCTTGAGGGAAACGTATCAAGGTGACGATATAGAGGTGCTTTACTTCGTTCTGCCTTTACACCGCCATATCCGTATGCACTTCCTTGAACTGCCGCTTTTTTAGCTTTTGAGAAAAAATGCAGAAGGAATATCCACCCAGTAGCGATATATCGATGGCGCAAGCTCACCCTCCGCAAGTACGTTGCTGTAGTCATACACAACAGCTTGAGAACGCTGGTTTCACTCGCTTTTGCGGATACGAGGTATTCCATCCCAAGTGAATCTACCCCCAAGTATAATTTCCTGCCAATTATATTGTATTATAATAATTTAACATTAAGTTTGAGTCTGTTTATCAATTTTGCTCTTGCGTTGTGGGAGTCAGTACAGTTATTCCTAGACTGTGGTCACAATTAACGTAAAAATTAAATTAAAAAATTATCAAACCGTATGTACTCACTGTCGCTTTATGGATAAAAATCAATGTTTTGCCAGGTCTTTTATTATGCATTTGCTCGTTTCTTATTCAGCCGGTTATTTGCGGAAATGTATGGATGTAAAAATGGAAGACACGCAACTTCCGCCCGTACACGCAATGTACACGCAACACATATTCGAGTGTAAGTAATGCAACGATGATCATCTCAGTCCACACGATGATGCAAAATAAGGAAATTAGTATCATCAAGCATTGATAAATTTAATGAGAAACACAACCCACGTGTGTTGAATGCTAGTATTTTTAGGGTTCTTTGTGGTCCAGTAAGGTTTTCAATGAACAAAATAAGCAGAGGCCGAATTCTGCAAGTCGAAGGCGCGGTACGGGAAAAATCGGAGAGTGAAAGGGTTTATTTATAAAGGTCCGATAGGGCGAATTTGCGGAATGAAGAATTTTCAATTAGCTAGAACTCAGCATCTGAAAAAACCGTTTTGGTGTTTTACGTGGGTTTTCGAAAAGTATTCTGGTATATACATATGCATATATATCTGTATGAACAAACAAAGCCAGTGTACGAAGTTATAGAAGTATCTTTCCTAGTCAGAAGAATAAGATTTTGCTGGTTGAAATCCAGGAAAGTAAAGAGAGAGCCACGAGCGAAAGGGGGGGGGCGTTTGACGGGATGTTTGGTAGGGTTGCCTGAAGCGATGTTTCGGACAACAGACGAAAAGATATGCAAATTGGAATTTTGTAAGTTCTCAACGAAAATGTTTAACCCTGGGTTTGGAGTGAAGGACAGAGCAAGAGGGCGACAGGGGCAAAGAGATAGTGAGAGAAAATGAATGACTGAATGAAGTACATTCAGCCAAAGCTACTTTGAGGTTGCATTTCCATTTTCCCCGTCCTGTTTCCCTTTCTCGTTTACATCTATAATACTTTCCACTCCTCCATTTTCTCTTATTCTGACGCCATCTTCTATTTCATCTACATGCATAAATGATTTGTCATCGATTGGCATTTACACGTTCTCAGAGATTCATCAAGAACGCTTTTAAGGTTGTTATGGGGTGAAATCAACATGTTCCCACGACCCACTCTAACTTCGCGACACTTCTCCTAACCTGGGCATTATGATATACCACTATTTACGACGTTGCCAATTCGTTTCGTGTTAATTGAGCGAGAAAAACTTATAGAAAATAATTATACAAAGCAGTGAAAACACTCAATGTAATGACCGAATGTTCAAAAATGCATCTTTTTTACGAATAGATATACAAAAATAGTTCGAAAACGTAAGTTTGATATGATGATTATTTCTAAGCTAACAGTTGGTAACAATTAATCGGCTCCGTGCACAAGCCTATGGCGCTCCCCCCGTACTTCACCCCCGACGGCTAAACCGCATAACAACCTTAAGTCGCTCGAGCCTCTTCTCTTCGTTCGAATGTTTCGGCAGCTCATTAAAATTCCGAAGCCACCGCACACTACAGTTTTCTTCACTGACTCCGTGAAACTTGAACTCCACTAATATCCCAAGCGATCTCCCATTCTCATGTATTTAGATCTTTGAATTTCGAAGGAAGCCCAACCCTCAATTTGACTATTTAGTGACATAGAGCCTACTAGACATAGGAGAATGAGACTCCAGCCATTCTCCTATATGTAGTTCTTTGAGATACTAAAGGAGCCCGACCTTCTATTTGACTATGCAGTGATGTATTGTCAATTCCTTTGCATTTGGTTCTCCTTTTGAGAGGTCTTCCTCTTGGTACTACCGTAAATGAGTTTCCGTCTGTGGATGCAACACTCCGAGCGTCGTCTATACGTCCTTTTGATCATCGGTTCACGTGTTCAATCTGGATTTCGTGCAGCTGTCACTACTCATATCATTGTGCAGCCTCACCCACTGATAGGTACAGCGTTGCGTTTTATTTTATCCGTACCTAATTTTTTTCAGTAGCCGCGGTAATCTTTCTCCATAGCATCCGTCAAATACTGATAGATCATTTGCAATCGATACCCCAAAAGCTTTTTAAAACTAGGCTTATAGGATAGGTTGTTCATTAGTGCATTAGGACAGAGAGTCCCCTTGCACCCAACTAACAGTTTACGAAGATGAATAACAAAATGAATACTGAAGACAGTAATAAAAAGCAATTTGATCTAAAGCAAAGAAAAAATAAGTGGATACAAAACAATAGAAAAAGAAAAAATTTATTTTATTTTATTGAGGTCTCAATTAGTTCCTGAGTTCCACCGTATACCCTTGCGGATTTTTACGTATAAGCCTTCCCAATTGAACCCTTTCCTATCACGTCCTACCCGCACTTCGCTAATCTAACCTAACTTCCATTGCGTCCACCCCCGCACAGTAGGAGAAAAGCCCAAAAACCTGGCCAAAACCTCAAATGACCTTTGACGGGAATAAAAATTGGCTTACAGGGGTTTTCAAGGTCGCTGATTACGAATCTGAAAGCCAAATTATCGTAAAGAAAATGGCCGATCCAATATGGCTGACATGAATGTTAAAAAGTTGCCAGATGTCGACAAAAATTGGTATTTACGGGTTTTCAAGGTCGCTGATTACGAATCCGCAAGCCAAATTATCGTAAAAAAAAAGGCCGATCCAATATGGCCGACATGAACGTTAAAAAGTTACCAGATGTTGACAAAAATTGGTATATACGGGTTTTCAAGGTCGCTGATTACCAATCCGATATCTATTGTTTATAACTTGCAACAAAGAGCTTACAGCAAATTGTTATAAACAAAATGGCCGAGTATCCTGCTAAATAGATAAATTAATATATTTAAAAAAATCATCATAATAAAATAAACGTGAACAGTGTATTCTACGCAATTATTATTTTTATTTCCAAAATACATACGGAACGTTTCAAAAATAGAAAATTTTATTCTTAATCAAAATCGTAATCGGAGTCGGAGTCGGAGTCAGAATCATTATCCGAGTTTGTATCTATTACAACTCCCGGCACGGCTTCAATCTCGGCGCAAAATTCGTCTCTATATATATATATATATATTCAAATATTTTATTTGAATGTTATAACATTTCATTCATATTTAAGAAATTTTTATGTGGTTGATGTTAATATGTATATATATATATGCATACGTATATATCATAATTAAATCACAGAAAATTTATATATATATATATACACATACATATATATTAAAATAATTTATTTCAAGCGTATAACAGCCGTCTTGTCCGTTATGATGCTACTTCACCCATTCTCAGGTAGAGGCGCAGAGGCTGCTCAATAGTGCCGCGTGCACGCTCGGCTACCGCACGATGCGAAAAAAATCATAACGGACAAGACGCACGTTTTCCGCAGGTAACTCTTGTAAATTTCGAAAGCTTATACATTAAACTAAAGGCCGAGACTAGGAGCTTTGCAAAATGTGACAAAATATATAACTTTTCGGACCGTTGAAAATATAAGTTTTCAAAATGATTCAATTTTATTTATGCCGAAGGCTATACTACATTTCAATCATTTATACATAAACTTTAGATTCAACCGATGTAAAAACATGTTCTACATACCTCCAGAAGTCGTATCCATGTTGCAGAATTGAAATTAAACCCGTCACTTTAAAGTTATGGGTTTTTGAAGTCAGCGTTATTTTCGTCTGTTCAGCGCGTGACACGTACACTCTTCACGAACACTAACTGCCAACTGACGCTGCGGCGCAGGTATACACTTAAAGGGCTTTCCCTTCCACAATAGAATGCAGTTACTAGTCCTCTACCTGAATGACTACTCAACTGACCCTATTTCGAAAATTTATTTTTTGGGGTTTTGGCCAGTTTTTTGGGCTTTTCTCCTACTGTGCCCCGTCTTGAGGTAATCCTATCGCCAGGCTTCAATCCATAGGATTTTCATTTTTTTGAGCTTCACTAAATATATTAATAATCGTCTCTGTAAAATTCCAAGGTCGGATATCGACCTAATTACAGAGAAAAAAAATATTAAAGTTGCGTATTTTTATTAAGGAATTCCGCGACGACATGCAAAAACCAAATTTCCGGTCGCTACAAAAGTGTATATAATAGTGGGAATCCCTCAGATTCTTAAAAATACTCAGAATTACATACTTAACACTTGTAGTAATCCAATACTCTTAGAAAAAAATCACGACTATTGACCTAATTTTCATGTAATATCAAGTTTAATTTGAACTTCCGGTATTGGATTTATTAGCACTTGCTAGGATAAAGAGACGTGACAGCAAGGCAACAGCTGACTGTAGTCCTAACCTCATCTCACTCATTCGAATTTCCACACATATTTCATTTTCAACCGACATATTTCGCCGACACAAATTTTCCACGCTTTTTACCAGTCGTGGCCCGATTACAATGCTTTATATTTCTCGCACCTGACATTGTTTTGAAAGATCGACGTTGAAAAGCATGGAGGTTAAACTTGCCTGGTTGAGTAAAAAGAGACGGAGATAGAAACCAATGTTGCCAAATATCAAACCTAGAAATACTGCGCGAATCGTTGAAATAACCATTTTTTTATTTTTCTAATTAAATGTGAACATTCATTCAGCAGTTTCCACATGGAAAATTTTAGTTATTACAAATTATTTTTTTTTGCATATGGGTCATTCCATGTCAAATCGACAAATTTTTTACCTGACCCCCTTTGATTTCGCTGAAAATTTTCTATCTTTTTCTACCCCCCGAAAGTTATTTTTCAGAATTTTTTCAAATTTTTTTTCCCGACTCAAAAAAAGTTATGAATTTTTGAAAAAAACCGCTCTTTTATTTTTAAATTGCCAGAACTTTTTCAAAAATTGACCGTTTGGGAACTTTTTTTTTTCAAAATTTTTGTTTTTAAATGTAGTTTTCGAAAAAAAATATGAAAAAATTTTCAGAATCCCAGATATATGAAATATTTTAGTTTTTTTGAAAAAACCGTAATTTTCTCAAAGTCCGACCGTTTTTTTTTTTTTTTTTTGCTCTAAAAATACTTCAACTAATTCTGCAATGATCCCCGTTAATCAAAAGATGTGACGACAACCGCTTCTAATTTTTTTTCTTGATTATAAAAAAAATTTTGTTGAATTTTTGCTGATTTTATATAACTTTGTTATGAAATTTTTTTTATTTCCTCGTGAAACCTCAAAAGTTAAAAAATAAAATTTTATTGGAGAATTTCAAGTGATTATCGTCCAAGAAATTGTTATTTAAAAAAAAAAAATAAGTTTTTTCTCTCATTGACGTTATTTTTTTACTCTTATGGACGTTTTTTTTTGGTACTGAAATATGACAACTTAACGTCATTTTGGTACTGAAACATGACAAAATAACGTCAATGAGAGAAAAAAATTATTTTTTTTTTTAAATAACAATTTCTTGGACGATAATCACTTGAAATTCTCCAATAAAATTTTATTTTTCAACTTTTGAGGTTTCACGAGGAAATAAAAAAAATTTCATAACAAAGTTATATAAAATCAGCAAAAATTCAACAAAAATTTTTTTATAATCAAGAAAAAAAATTAGAAGCGATTGTCGTCACATCTTTTGATTAACGGGGATCATTGCAGAATTAGTTGAAGTATTTTTAGAGCAAAAAAAAAAAAAAAAACGGTCGGACTTTGAGAAAATTACGGTTTTTTCAAAAAAACTAAAATATTTCATATATCTGGGATTCTGAAAATTTTTTCATATTTTTTTTCGAAAACTACATTTAAAAACAAAAATTTTGAAAAAAAAAAGTTCCCAAACGTTCAATTTTTGAAAAAGTTCTGGCAATTTAAAAATAAAAGAGCGGTTTTTTTCAAAAATTCATAACTTTTTTTGAGTCGGGAAAAAAAATTTGAAAAAATTCTGAAAAATAACTTTCGGGGGGTAGAAAAAGATAGAAAATTTTCAGCGAAATCAAAGGGGGTCAGGTAAAAAATTTGTCGATTTGACATGGAATGACCCATATGTTAAAAATAAAAATTGTACAAGTTTCGAGTATGATCAGCGGTATGACTACTGTGAAGCGATAGGATTACCATAAGCTACACTATACCGCATTTGCCAAGGGTACGGGGAAACTGTGGAAAACCCGTACCGGTATAGACGGCCCTGTATTCTTTTGATTCTTTCGTGCACACACTTTAACTCAAGTTTCCATACCAAGGTATCAGAAGTAGTGGCCTCCCCCGCTCGCTGGTTGATGCGCCAGCCGGTGCACGGCTAAGCGGTCACCGATCCGAGTTATGGCCACCCACAATGATGCTTAACTCGAAGTACCGGCAGAGCCGAAGCCCGACCGCCCATGCACCAGTGTCGGCAAAAAGAAAAGATGTAATAAAATTGAAGCGTAACAGCATCGATGTAAAGTCAAAACCAGGAGCAATAAAGTAATACGCTTAAGGTTGTTATGGGGTTAGGGCGAAATGCTACCACCGAGCTGAAATGTTGCTCTAGAAGTTTATAATCCTTTTGCTGATCATTCTGTGCAGTTTGGATACGATCCGCAGTGCCGTTTTTAGGGAATGATTCGGAAACTCGACGTATTTCGTGGGCTAATTACATTACGCTTATGGAAAACTCCCGATGATTTTTCAATACATTATTAAGGGGTTACCCCCACTTGCGATTTTGAAAAAATCGATTTTTTTTATTGCATTTTTTTGAAGTATAAGTATCCGGGCCTATACTTCTGTATGGGCCCGGAATAGATGACTCTATGTAAGTTTACAAAAAAAAATATTTTCTTCGTGTAAACTGAAATTGAAACTTTAAACGCGTTTTTCTCAAAATGGCATTTCTGAAGTCGGTGACCAAGATTACTCGAACACTAATGAACCGATCTTCTTGAAATTTTGCAGGCTTATTTAATACATAAAAATGTAGTCTTTAATCGTTCGATTTTTTTTTTCGAAAAAAATGGCCGTTTTATATCCAAAAAACGGCCGTTTTTTTTTCGTTAAAATCGAACCATTAACTTTGACTGTCCGCCATTTTGTGAAAAATGAATATTTTTTAAAATCCTTCGATTAAAGACTAGTTTATACTTATATTTGACTAATCCATCCGCATTTTTTTTCAGATGATCCACTTCGCCGCAATGTTGGTCACCGCAAACCGTGTATATAAAAACATTATTTCTTTGACGGCCATTTGCCACTAAACAATGTAATATTTTTCAATAAAAAAATTACTGAAAGTTCTTCAAGATGTGTTCTTTAAGATAGTATATTGATCGATTAAAAAAGTTTTGTAGTTTTCTTTTTAAAAAATCATGAAAAAGGCCTTTTTTGCGCTACAAGTGGGGATAACGCCTTAATATCTGCTAAGAAAATGTTACCACGGTGTTGAACAAAGTGGAAAATTCGACTAATTATCACAGTACCGTTATAAAATTATTAATGTTTTCAATGGCGAATTTGTGCAAAAAACCAAGCAAACAAAATTTAAGGCTGTGCAGTCATGGCAACGTCGTAGACGGCACAAATGCTCCCTGTCTTATCCGTATTCTGTAATTATGCCCAGGAACATCAAACTACTCGGTCCGAATAATTAACAACGAATATAATTTGTACTTATTCTCGAAATTAGTAATAATTACTTAATATTGATTCGATAACTATATTCAGAAATTATAACTTTCTAGAAATTTCTAGGCAAAGACGAAATAAAGCGGAATTTTTTCATCCATAACATTTTTTTGAATATCAGAAAATGATTAAAGTTTTTTATTTCTTCCTAATTATAGACAGCTTTCGTTCACACTTTTTCTTTCCAGCGAAATTTTCTTTTACTCGGGCCGCTATTCATTGTTGACAGCTCCTGGGGTCAATCAAATGTTGCGGTTACAATCGGGGCGCGCATACCTCCAACTTCGCGACACTTCTGTCAACCTAGGCATTATCGTATGCCACGATTTACGACGTTGCCAATTCGCCTCGCGTTTATTGAGCGAGAAAAAGTTATAGAAAATAATTATACAAAGTAATGGAAACATTTAATGTAATCACCGAATGTTTAAAAATTCGTTTTTTTTTACAAGTGGATGTACAAAATCAGTTCGAAAACGCATGTTTAATATAGAGGTTATTTGATAGCGAACAATTGGTAACAGTCAATCGGCTCCATGCATAAGCATAGTGCGCTCCCCGCGTACTTCGCCCCAGACGACTAGACCCCATAACAACCTTAAGGGGTTACCCCCACTTGAAAAAATCGATTTTTTTATTGCATTTTTTTGAAGTGCAATTTGAAGTGCAGTTTTTTTTATGCCCGGAATAGATGACTCTATGTAAGTTTACAAAAAAAATATTTTCTTCGTGTAAACTGAAATTGAAACTTTAAACGCGTTTTTCTCAAAATGGCATTTCTGAAGTCGGTGACCAAGATTACTCGAACACTAATGAACCGATCTTCTTGAAATTTTGCAGGCTTATTTAATACATAAAAATGTAGTCGTTAATCGTTGGATTTTTTTCGAAAAAAAAATGGCCGTTTTATAGCCAAAAAACGGCCGTTTTTTTCGTTAAAATCGAACCATTAACTTTGACTGTCCGCCATTTTGTGAAAAATGAATATTTTTTAAAATCCTTCGATTAAAGACTAGTTTATACTTATATTTGACTAAATCCATCCGCATTTTTTTTTCAGATGATCCACTTCGCCGCAATGTTGGTCACCGCAAACCGTGTATATAAAAACATTATTTCATTGACGGCCATTTTCCACTAAACAATGTAATATTTTTCAATAAAAAAAATTACTGATAGTTCTTCAAGATGTGTTCTTTAAGATGGTATATTGATCGATTAAAAAAGTTTTGTAGTTTTCTTTAAAAAAATTTATGAAAAAGGCCTTTTTTTTGCGCCCCAAGTGGGGGTAACGCCTTAAGGAACACTGTAAAAAATGATATGAAATTTACAATACATTTAAGATACAAAGGAATTGAATTTTACGAACTCGGTAGATGAAATTAAATTTAAAACACTTGTACCGTAAATTTAAAACAGGAACATGAAATTCTAACGTGGATATAGAATTTAATAGATGCAACATGGAATTTCAAAGACAAGTATGTAAATTTGTGGGAAATGTATTGTATTAACCCGTGTCTTCAATTAAAAATTACTACAGATGTATAATAAATCAACTATAAAAAACAGAGTATTGAAAATACAAAACAAGTTTGAAATTTATTTACGGCTGCCTGAAAAATATAATCCATCTGGAACTGAATTGGAATTGGAAAGTATCGTGGTTGTACCCCTATCTGATATTATTTCTCATCGACGCTGAGTTAAATATAAGACAAATCTTGAGGAATATCGATTATGTACTTCTCGGAATAATACCATCCAGTACATGAATACTGTGATTCGATTCAGAAATTTCCAAGATAAAAGCCACTGAGATTAACAATTGTTTGTCAAAAACAAATCACAGATAAGTTGAATTTAATGTGTTCGTATATTAATATTGAAGAAACATTTTATGATTTTCATAATTGTTGACCCGGACGATATCTCAAAATCACATGAATTTCAAATACAAGCGTGCAGTGGACAGAGGTGGGCGCGTGGTCGGTGTGCGGGCTCGGCGGTCACTGAAGTTAAGCAGTATTGGGCGCGGCCAACATTTGGAGCGGTGACCGTTTGCCCGTGCACTGGTTTGAGCGTCAACCTCTGAGTGGGAAACAGTTTGTCTGAGTTTCTCATGGTAATACAACTGAAACTCAGCCAAATATTATACCGCCTGTTTCGGCCCCCGTTTTCCGCAGTTTCCCTGGGCCCTCGTGAAAATGCGATACACAGTAGTGCATTAGGAAAGAGTGGATGCGGTCAATACTCTGGGGGGGGGGGGGCTCTGGAAGGAATGTAGGGAACTCTGGTGGAAGGATTGTGAATGATGGAAGGAATAAAGGAGAGGATGGTAAAAGGAGGAAGACCCGTGCCTCTGAGGAATACATATATAAAGAAAAAAATACATACGTGCAGTGATTGCACTGCATTTAAATTTTATTATTCAAGTATTCAATATTAATTATGGGATAAAGCTGCGAAAAAATCATATACACAAGTATCACGAAAGCATCATACAGTATATGAATTGAGTGGTCTTAATTTGATAATTTTTACATAAAAACGTATTCCAATTATCAATTTCTGAAATAAACTTAATACTTATGATCAGTAATTTTAATACACACCCGTATATTGATATTAGCAAATGGTTCTTGATTTCAATATACTTGGATGTGATTATTTTTTTACACGTGCATTATTTTTCAAACGCACAAGTATATTAATAATACGGAACTACACTTTCATTTTTAAAATAACCTGTTTTGGTTTTTCAAAATCGTATCTGAAATTTCATAAGCGGTATCCGCATAAAAACTTCCTACACTTGTATATTAATTTTCATACAGAAATTTTTTACAGTGAAGGACACCACTGTGACGGGCCAAAAAAAGTCTTTTTTTCCGATTTTTTGTCTTTTAGATTATTTATTTGCGTTTTAGAAAAAAGTTATGTTACTGAGCATACATTGGCATTATTTCACGTAAATTGTTATTTATAAAAATAAAAACTAACAACGTTATTGAGGTAGGAGAGTTGTTCTCAAAATGTCAGTCAGATAAGACTACACACCCTCAATATATTTTCAAATATTCGCGGTATAAGAGTAACAATGACGTTCTATGGTCGGCCGACAAGTCTTTCTAGTAGCGAAATCTAATATAGCCATCAGTGAACGCGAGCTTTTACGTAGTAAATATTTTAATTATATTGAAATGAAAAAAAAATTGACCACGTTGTTATCTGGTGCCAAAAATCCCCGTCGGGTAAGATTTTTTCTACTTGAACTAACTTATTTATTATCTAGGTTTATCGTACTTTACAAATGCTGCAAGACGGATATTCGAGCTCCAAAGTTTTTGTCACCATAAATAAACAAAATCTGCGTCTACTTATGGGTGAGTTGACATACCAGTCATCACTATGCCCTGTTGTGTATAAAACCGAATATAAAATCGAATTTTTGGCTAACCGTTATAGGATGCCTGGTTGTTATCAACGAACCTCGACACGTAGAGCTGGTCATAAAAACACACGACCAAGACCTTCCATTTTTCATTACAGCTTCAATGAAGCTGTAAAGAAGAATAGAAGGTCTTAGTCATGTGCTTCCTCATGTAGTCATGTGAAGAAGAATAAAAACCAACCCATTCTATTCTTTTTTACAGCTTCAATGAAGACGTAAAGTAGAATAGAATGGGTTGGCTTTTGGCATCTAAACATTTTAACCCTTTATCTGCCATTGTAGCAAATTTGCTACGTTCATTTTGACCCCGTCGGTAAAAGCGTAAGGACACTATAGCGGACAAGCTACTCCACAGTTCCATCAATCTATGCTAGATGCAGCTACAAATGCCGGGATAGCTTGAAATTCAAACGTAAACATATGAATTACGTTAATATGGCAACAATGTTGTCGTGAAAATTTACGACGCTTACCCCACCATTTGATCTGCTGCCCGTTTTTTGTCCAAAAAAGTAAGTAAATGGACATTGTTGAAATATTTTTTGATAGAATTGTGTAAAGGAATAATAGATCGAACTGAGCGGGTGAAACTGTTCGTAGCAAATTTGCTACAGTGCGAAAATACTACTTCCCAGGCCCTTATCGACAAAATTATGGTTGGGTATTCCTTTTTTAGCTATACCACCAGAGGAAATGATTTTGAGCTATCCAGAAATAGGCGTGCCCGTTAAAGGGTTAACAAATCGCAGGCAACACTTCATCGTCGCCATAATAATTTTCCAGTAAATATTGGTTGCCATAAACTAACCTTTAATCCAGAAATGATAAAACTAAACATAATTCGGTCGACGTGGGTAAGTGGAATACGTATGTCATCTTACATACGTCGACCAACATATGCTTTTTTTCTTCATTTTTTCATTTAAGTAACTCATGTCCTGAAACTGATTCTATTTCATTATAATAATAAACCTTGATGGATATACGCTTCTCTCTGAATTTATACGACGGCATTTATTTCAATATTTATCGAAAAAAAAAGTATGTCATCTTAAGCACAACTCCCCTATAACAGGGCCTCTGTATGAAAAATGTGGTTCAACGGGCGGATCGATAACTTGACAATGGTTGGTCTGAAAAACAAAAATAAAGAAAATTTGACAATCTATATAAATGTAGTTCTCGTTATAGGTAGCCGATTTTCGAGCAAAATTCACATAACGGCAGGTATTTTTAAAAAAAGTGAAAGTTTGTCGAAACTTTAACTTTTATTCGGGAGCATGAAAAATACTAAATAAAAAAAAACAACGGCTACTTACAACCACAGCTACTCCAATTACGATTTTTTTAAATTGAAAATCGAACAATTTTTGCTAGAGTTATGATTCCGGCTAAGTCGAGAAAAGTCGTTTCGAGAAAAAACGCGATTAAGAATTTTAGTATAGGTAAATCGTTGCGGTACTGCCCTCACTGAATCGTCTGTAACTTGGTGGACTTTCAATATGTTAACTGGAAAAATGTTCACATATTCTTGAATGTGTATACTTTGAGAAAATGCAAAAAATCGATGCTTTGACTTGTCTCAGTAGTTTCCGACCTCAATTTCACGCGGCTAGAGTTGCGGTTATAATCGTTTACACGCAATTACACCGACGTTGATAAGAGTAGCCTCTACCTACATAGAGCCCGGAATAGCTGGGTCAATGATCTGCTTGGGAAAGACGTGGACAGATCACTGACCGCAGAATTGCGGAAGGGCAGCACTATTAATTGCTTTGTACCCTCATGTCACGCATCTATGAGCTATGAACACAGCTGAGACGGAAAAAAATAACCCATGTAGTATTTTGAATGCCCTGTCTCACGATGCTCTTTTCCATGAGGTTCTCGAGTTATTATTTTCTTCGACATTATCTATAAATGTGAAGAATACGTTTCGAAATTAATTCCAAATGTATCGTCCGACGTGACATCGCGCCGATTTAAGGGAGGAAGATCATTTAGAAGGTACAACAATTAGAGTCTTTCGTGATTTTTTTTCATGTAAAGAATACTCATGGATATTTGTAACTTTGTGTGCTTTTTATATATATTTTTTAAATGCAAATTACCAGTCTTGTACATCGACGTTCAGAGGAAGTCGCTTAAAAAGTTTCCGCACTGCTGGAGTTCTCCTCGCGCTGTAATTGACTAAAACGAAAAAAAAAATCAAAATGATTTTTAAAGGTGACACCTATACGCTGTCGGTGAAGCATGATTTTACAAATGTATGCAAAATTTACGAAATGACAGCTTAATAAGGTCAATTTTGTGATTCTTCATGAAATTTTTGCTATATTCAAGGGCAAAAGTACGTTTTATTTTTTGAATTAAAATATTATTTGGGTTCACCGACAAACTGATGGTACAAGGAATATGTGTGACAAATTTAATCAAAATCGATTGAATCGTTTTTAGGTAATCACTCCAGTAGTTGGGAAAAATACAATTTTGAGAAAAACGCGCTCAAAGTATCAACAAGGGAAAACTTAGTGATTTTCATGTCTTACCGGCTAATCCGCGATTCCAGCGCCATATAGGATTCCTTCGGCTTCCTCGTAAAAACGATTTTTCTGCTGCTGCTACTGCTCTCTACGGGCTTTCCGACCCGAAATTCAATAAACCGATAGGTCAACAGGGAATTCCAACTCACTTCATCAGGGCTTGCACTAAAAAGTTTTTTGGCACTGATACTATCCCTCCCGTTATTTTCCGTATTACGATTAATATGTTGGTTTCCAAAAAAATTCTGTTCCGTGAAGGTCCCTTGGGTGTTGCATGAAAACATTTTGGGTGCGCGGACATTTTGAGAAGCACTAACAAGGAACATCACTTTGATGTCCTTCTCCGATTTTGATGAAACTTTTTGATGTGGAAGACGATCAAACACTAAGAGACACGTATTTTTTTTATCGGCGGAAAAACGGTTTTAAGGGGTGAAACGCACCCTCGAAAATGTTTTTCGTTTTTCGTTGATAACGTTATCGTTCTCATCCCCAATGTATAGAACACAAAAAAATAGACGTTGGTGCAGTTTGAAATTTTTTATATCTCGTACCGTTAAAACGTTATTGACGAAAAACGAAAAACATCCCCATTTTTGAGAGTGCGTTTCACCCCTTAAAACCGTTTTTCTGCCGATAAAAAAATACGACTCTTTTAGTTTGTGATACTCTTCCATATCAAAAAGTTTCAACAAAATTGGAGGAGGACCTCAAAGTGATGTTCCTTGTAAATTCACAACTGGCCCAAGGTGGATTTTAAAGTACATGCCTTCCCGGGTATTATCGTTTGCGCGTTTGTCAGCCGCTACGTGGCATGGGGACCCGACGCCCCTTCACTAATTGTGGGATATCCCGGAAACTATTCATCGGATTGACTTGAAATTTTCAGGGAATATTTTCGAAACATCATAATTCAAGAAAATGTTTTAGAAAATCAATTTTTTGAAAATTCTGACTGCATCTCACCCCTTAAGACATTAAACTATCAATTTGTGCACAGAAAAAAAATCGTTTTTTTTTCACATTTGAAAATGGTCTTCCTCCCTTAAAGCGTCCATCTGTCAACTTCCAGCGAGATACGTAAGTGGCAAACTATAAAAGGTATAAAGCTGTGATGGATGGACTGACGAATGGCTAATGAAATTAAATAGCCCCCGTTGGTTACGGGCTGTCAAAAAGGAAATCATTGTTCATTAATCGGCCTGTCCCTACCCGAGCATGTGACTTTTATTACCTCTTCTTCCTTTCCGAGACAAGGTTGTACCGAAAAAGATTGGGTAAAGGCTGGTAAATGTGTCTCATTGCAAATTCGATGCATGATACCGGAAGCTGGCTGCTTTCTCGAAAACTCTCTAGGTTTTCTATCCGTAGAATCTCTCCATTCGCGGTGACATCGCGATTAAGGGGTTACCCCCACTTGCGATTTTGAAAAAATCGATTTTTTTTTATTGCATTTTTTTGAAGTGCAATTTGAAGTGCAGTTTTTTTTGATGCCCGGAATAGATGACTCTATGTAAGTTTACAAAAAAAAATATTTTCTTCGTGTAAACTGAAATTGAAACTTTAAACGCGTCTTTCTCAAAATGGCATTTCTGAAGTCGGTGACCAAGATTACTCGAACACCAATGAACCGATCTTCTTGAAATTTTGCAGGCTTATTTAATACATAAAAATATAGTCTTTAATCGTTCGATTTTTTTTTCGAAAAAAAATGGCCGTTTTATAGCCAAAAAACGGCCGTTTTTTTCGTTAAAATCGAACCATTAACTTTGACTGTCCGCCATCTTGTGCAAAATGAATATTTTTTAAAATCCTTCGATTAAAGACTAGTTTATACTTATATTTGACTAAATCCATCCGCATTTTTTTTCAGATGATCCACTTCGCCACAATGTTGGTCACCGCAAACCGTGTATATAAAAACATTATTTCATTGACGGCCATTTGCCACTAAACAATGTAATATTTTTCAATAAAAAAATTACTGAACGTTTTGTAGTTTTCTTTTAAAAAATTCATGAAAAAGGCCTTTTTTGCGCTACAAGTGGGGGTAACGCCTTAATGACCAGTGGACTACATAGAGAAATATAAATTATTTGCGTACGCCCAATCGATCAAAATAAGTACACCGACCATGAGTGTAAGGGAAGAAGAAGCTAGCGAGTGGCAAATGTCAGGGGATGTTATATAGTGCTTTTTGAAAGTGCCCCACCCCGGCGTACGTAAGAATAAGTGCCACTTTACTCCGGGCACAGTGAAATTAAATTCAACCCAGATAAATGGTCGAGGTGCTAAGCCAACCGGGTGGGAACATGTGAAATGTAAATGAGTTTGAATTAAAGCTCGAAAACGGTTAGGCCCAGGTCCCGAAGACAGGGAGATTCGTTGGAAAATACCTATTTGATATGTATAAGCATACTTTCGTGTATACGGTTCATTTTGCACTAAAATATTGCAAGTAGATTAATGTTTGGCCATGATTAAGGCCTTAGGCCACTCTAGAATCTTCGAAAATTCGTGATCTCGTGAATCGTGAAAAATCTCTGAGGACTCGATTTTCGAAGATTGTTGACGATTAAAGGTATTGGAAAAATTATTCATGTCGTGACTTTCTACCAACGCGTTTATCTCAAAACTACATTTTTCAAGTCGGCCAGACTCAAACAAATTTCAACCGAGTCGCTTGAAATTTCAACTGTATATTTAGAATTACATCATCTGAGGCACTACGTAGGATTTTAAAATTATATTGCATAGTTGGTTTTTTATAAACAATTTTCTGATGATTTTCTCATGGCATTTTATGCTTTTTGTTCTAGAAATGCACCATTTTGACAAAAAACAATATATCGAAAAAATCCTACGTATTTCTATAGCTATTCTTATATATACCAAAAAAACTTTAGTGTCTCATCATAACTTAAAAATTATAGGAGCTGTTGGTCCGGCCGTTCACCTTCCAGGAATGAAGTCGTCATCGGAAAAATGCTGCACAGTCGCCATTTTGACATGTATCGCTGTGAAAAAATAATTTTGTATAGTCAATTACGTGTATAATATAAAACCCCTATTTTGTATTTTCTATTTATTTTATGGTTTCGCTGAAAAAAAAATCCCAAAACATGCCCTTTTGGCCTCTAGAGTGGCCTAAGGCCTTGAGGCTTGTAATTAGATCTGGAAAAAACTGCGAGCATGATTTTCCGAATATTTTGTAACATTTCTGCATGATCACTTTTCTTCGTCTTTATATCTCGTTTCTCTTCGTTCAATATTGAATTCATGAATAATTTATGAAAGTCAACGAATCAATGAATTACGAAAAGTCATGAAAACAATGAAACAATAAATTACGAAATTCATGAGAACAATGGAACAATAAATTATGAAATAATTTATGAAAGTCAATTAATCAATTTATGAAAGTCTTATAATATTTACCGCTTATGCAAATAATTTTTTTCCATAGTTGGAGTAAGATTCGATCAACAATGATGATGACTTACTTACTGTGTAACTTATTTACGGCAAAACAGACGGGACTCGTATGCATTTATCTACAAAAGTCTTTGAAGCAAAAACAGAGCTTGTATCGATTATTTATTACAGCCGTATTTCTTGCGTGTACGAGAATTGCTGAATGCAAACCACATCGTTAATGCCCATGCGAGCTTAGCTGGAAAAAACTCTTTTCTGTACAAGAGGATATTTGGAATGGCAGGTTATTACAAAGCATGTGCATTCGGATTTCAATCCTAAGCTGCATTTCCATGTGGTATAACGCGGCTAATGCTGATTACAGACGGCAAACGGCAGCAGTTACGACAGATCTAAAGTGCCATCGCTCGAATGTTTTTCAAGCTGGATGTAAATTCTTTTTTCGTTGGACTCGAATCCGGCGTCAGTCGTAACTAATATGTATTTTACCTCAATAAACGAAAGATCGACTTCAAATTTAATAATCGGATCATCGCATTTACCCTTGGAAACACTGCAATTTTTGTACGAAATTTTTTTCATTGCCGGGTCTATGCCAGAGATATTTGACCGTTCTGTTCAAAATGGGGCACCTAGCATATACTTATTGTCAAATTTGGGTATACATTTTTATCATGCTTCTTTTTATAGATTTATGTCGTCGATTTTTTTTATTTTATGCGAGCGATGTCGTTTATTTGTCAAGGGAGGAAATAACTTTGGCTCATAAGTACGTCGTTTTTTATAATAAAAAAAGACCTGTTTGTTTTCCAATTTTCAAACAAAGGATGTTACCTGTTATTACTTTACACGATTACAGCGTATTTTTTTTCAGATAATAATTAAAATCGCGGAATTATGGAACTATTTCCCGAGAAGGCTGTAGCGTGAGTTGTAAAACGGTGTAAGCTCTAGCTTCTGTTGTATGCGAAACATAACGGGGAATTTGTAGTTTTTGTTAACATTTATGCGGTGTGCATGAATAAAAAGTGAAAAAAAGAAACTTAAGGAAATGGCAAGCTTTTAGAAAACAGGTTGAATTTTACACACAATTTTCGAGTAATTGGGCAATAAACAAAATACTTTTGTAAATGAATTTTCAGAGCCTATCGGTTCAAATATAAAGTAATAAATATTGTAATTGAAATTTGTGTAAAACGTGAGCGGGATCGATAAATTATTTTTCGAATTGTTGAATACGTCGATTTCGAAAATAAAGTCTCAAGATAAACACTAAAGTGGCGATGAGTAGTGGAATATGGTGGCGAATGTAATAAGAGGAAGACCCTGTATAGTGGAATCTGCAATAATTTTTTTTTTTAATTCGATAAACAATAAAGTTTCAAAACCAATAATTTCGGTAACTTACCGACTAGTTTCCGATTCCACGGCCATACAATAGCTCATACATTTTTTTTCAAAACGCTCTCGTCATATTCTCAAGACGTTATACTAACATTTTGCGAAACAAATAACATTTAAAAAGCGTTCAGAGGTACTGCCTCCCTTAAGAACTTAGGCCACTCTAGAGGCCGAAAAAATAGGCTTTTTGGGTTTTTTTTTCAGAAAAACTACAAGATAAATCGAGATTACAAAAAAGGGTGTTTATCATACATATCAGTGACTGTGTACAATAATTTTTTTGGAGCGATTAATTTCAAAATGGCGGCTGTGCAGCGTTTTTGCGTTGACGTCTCCGTTTTTCCAGGGTCCACGGCCGGACAAACAGCTCCTGTCATTTTTTAATTATAATGAGCCAATGAATTTTTTTTCGATTATATATAATAACTGCTATAGAAATATGTAGGATTTGTTCGATATATTGATTTTTGGCCAAATGGCGCACTTCTAAAGTGGAAAGTGGAAAATTTGCCTAGAAAATCGTCAGATAATTGTTAATAACAAATGAATTATACAATATAAAAAAAATCCCACGTACTTCCATAGACAATGTATTTTTCAAGGTATTTTCGACATTTCAAGTGAATCGGTTGAAAATTGTCTGAGTTATGTTTCCGGCCAACTTAAATGACGCAGTTTTGAGATAAACGCGTTTGAACTTTTGAGTAGTAGAAAATCATGAATAATCTTGCAATACCTTTAATCTGCGATGCCTGCACCATATAATTGGCCTTCCAGATTATCGTCCTGCTCTTGCATTCCTTTGCTGTTTGATGAAAAAAAATCGATGTTTCGAAAATTCTAGAGTGGCCTAACCCCTTTATGTTGTCAACCTCAATCAATAAGCACTTTGTTTGAAAAAAAAGTTGAATAGATGAGGACTGTTCGCTCCTCTTCGTGTTCGAAATTTCTATTTTAATGTTGGGTATACGCATATTCTCGTCAGCTTTGTATATTAGCTTATTGAAAAAAAAAACGAGTTTTCTTTCCCTGTTCGAATTGTCGTTTAGTACAGTCGTGCTGTCGCTCACAAACCCCGTTGTCGAAAAAAATTAGAAGAAGACCAGTTTTTTGGCAGGTGATTCTTTAGGTGCCGCGGGTGCTAAATTCAAGTTTGCCTAAAAATGGAAGTGCACGATTTTTTTAGGGGATGGAGGTGGCTTGATGCCAAACTCCAACCCCTACGAAGTCGACACCGTGAGACAAAATTTTCAGAAAAATGCAGGCTTCAGTTTTGTCCGCAACGCCGAAGTCGTGACAGTTCATTTTGGGGATGAAAAAGTGGGGTGAAATATTTAAAAATCAGTTTTTATTCAATAACTCTTTAGGACAAATTCGTACACTTTTTGTTCAAATGGGAAGGCTGTAGTCCTTGAAAAGACGCGTCAATCTAGTATTTGATCATCACTCTCCAATAATATGTTCACCTCCAAAAAAATTGTTGAAATACCAACAAAAAATTGTTTATTCAGTAACTCAACAACAATCTATTGGTCGGGTATGGTTTGAATGTACGAAATGTGGAGAACGATTTTCTCTATATCTGCGTTTCTATGGACCACCCTTGAATTGTGCTTTTTACAACCGCTCTCGGGAGTTGAAAATAAAACATGAAATTCTGGGAAAACTATTGACCGTACGAATTCGCCGCGGTGGAACAATTTGTAGCTTGAACCTTCAGCTACATTTCTGTCCACGCCAAACTCGTATCTCTTTATTTTCGGTCGATGGTTTTCCCAGAATTGCATTCTGAATTTTCGACCCCCGAAAGGGGTTGGAAAAAGCAAAATTGAAGGGTGGTCCATAGAAACGGAACTATAGAGAAAATTATTCCCTATATTTCGTACATTTGAACTATTCCCGAAAAATAGATTGTTTTACAATTATTCTATAAACAATTTTTTTGATATTTCAACAATTTTTTTGGGTGTGAAGATATTATCGGAGAGAGATGATCAAATGCTGGATCGATGCTTCTTTTCAAGGGCTACAACTTTTCCATTTTAGCAAAAATTGTATGAATTTTTCCTAAAGAGTTATCGAATTAAAACTGATTTACAAAATTTCACCCCACTTCTTTACCCCTAAAATGAACTTCTACGACTTCGACGCTGTGGACAAAAATAAAGCCCGGATTTTTCTGAACATTTTGTTTGCTGACGCCGACCTCGTAGGAGTTGTACTTTGGCATTAATCCACCCCCATCCCGCTTCATCCCTGAAAAAAAACCCTACACCTCGACTTTTAGACAAACTTGGATTTAGCACCCGCGGCACCTACAAAATCACCAGCTACAATCAAAACTAGCCTTCTTCTATTTTTTTTTCGATTTCAATATACAGCACGACTTTCTAGTTAGCATGCTGTGAATTATTTTGGCGTACGCAAACTAGAGATGGATGAAATGAGGCGAGACGGTATCTTTTTAATTTGTTTCGTCTTTTGTTCTTTCATCGCACTGCTCCCCTCTAAATTCCATTTTATTTTCTCGCCGGTCTAATATTCGCAATCAACTTCACTCCGTCTCTGGCGCTCCCTCGTTACGTTTCCGGTTTGCGAGCCAGTCGACTTCGGGACTCTCGCTTTACAAGGCTTTTGTAATATTTTCTGGTCACGTCTGGGATGTACATGAACTTTAAAAAGTGGCGAGTTCGTGCTTCCGGAATATTAAAGCCATTCATATTTGCTGGATTGTGAGAAAGAGTAGTGGGGAAGAGAGGCGAGAAGAGAGGGGTAACAGATACACCATAAGGAATAGGCACGTAATAGTGAATTTTTTCACACTCTCATCCCTTTCGTCCTTTGGACTACTTGTTCCAGCTTATTTACCCGTTTTTTAACATT
This sequence comes from Ophion slaviceki, assembly GCA_944452715.1. Lineage (NCBI taxonomy): Eukaryota > Metazoa > Arthropoda > Insecta > Hymenoptera > Ichneumonidae > Ophion > Ophion slaviceki. The sequence goes on from OX101789.1 coordinate 21,668,425, forward strand.
TCAGCAAGCGATAATCGTTCTCGACCGTTTACACGAATTCGCCATGCTTTTGTGCTCTCCGCCGTGTCAGTCGAATGACGCTTTCGTTTGAAAAGTTTGATTAGCGCCTAGCTAAAAGGTCCTCAATTTTCAAGCTCTCGCAGAAAGAACGAAATGGATAGTTCCCTTTTTATATCTATTCGCATTCCTGTTGCCCAAAATGAGAAAGATGTAAAAACGTCATCCCGGAATGAATATTGGTTCTTTTGGTCCCTTAATTCTACGGATCAGATCCGGTGCCAATTGCTACTTGTGTCTAGTTTGAAAATCAACGTATAGTTTCTTTTTTCATTTTATTTCGCAACGTATTTCCGTAAAAACCGTAGCACTGTGTGTTAAAAACACTTGTTAAGTTACACAAAAAGTTGCAGCAATGTGGAAGTAAAAGTTGGTTTGGCGACACTTTCTGAAAATAGTAATAACTTCATTGTTTGTCAAAATATCTTCAAATAAAAAATAAACTCAAACTTAGCATTGTATCTGTGAATTGTGTGTAAAATCCTAATCTCGTCATGTCGATACTCTCATCAGAAAAAAATATTAAAAAAGAAATAGTAAGACTTATCTTCGAATTCTATCATTGGTGAGAACGATGCTTGAGAAACCGGTTCAAAGTTGTTCGTGATTGACTAAAATGAACTGTGTGAAATAGTTCAATCTTGTGATTTAATTAGAGCTTAAAAGATCGAGTGCACGATGTTTCATTGTTATACGTTATTATTTATTTACACTTATTCCTTTTTAACCTTCGAACCGAACACTGTTTTTCGGCACCTTCTTCCGGAATACATGAGCCATCATTGGCGTCCGCGACATATTTAACAAGTTTAAGGGGTGAACCACAACCAGTGTGAACACTGAAAATTTGGGTGATTTTCGGGAATTTTTTTGAAGAAAAGTACTCAATAAAATGTTTCGGAAAATGAAGAATATATTTGGCTATATTTGACCTATATTGCATAATTTTTCCATAGAAAAATATTGAGAATCAAGCGACTTATGCTTCCTTCGGAGGCGCCAAAATAAAGTTCCTTCACTGCTGACATGATTCCGGCCGATTCAGTAGCTGAAACCGAAAAAGGAAAAAATGTCGTTGAACTGGAAGGTATTTCCTGTACAATGACGTAGGATTTTCGAAAAGTATCAAAATCTAACAAAATGGCGTAGTTATGAAAAAAAGTCTGTTTTCTTGCCTATAAAATGGTCGTTTTTTTCAATGCCGAATCGTCAATTTTCATCCAATATCTTACGTCATTGTAGAGTAAATGTATTCAAGAGTACTCAGTTCAAATTTCAAGTCGATCGGATAATTGCTCTTTGAGTTACAATGTCAGCAAATTTGAAAAATCTCAATTCGAGAAAAACGCGTTTAAAGATTTAACTATCGATTTTGGTATACACTACACTACACTGGTATAGCCCCTTAAATGTTATGAAAAGTTCTGAAAAAAACGCATAGATGTTCTATGTAGTTTCTACTATAAGTTTAATCAATAATAATATCATAACATTAATTATGGATGGTTAATTTAATCGTTGAAAAAAAATGCAGGAAGTGCACCGTAATTTTGAGAAATTCATCATTTCTTGTCAAGTAACTTCTTTTAAAAAATCCTCTGAGTTATTTATACTTGAGATGATGTGCCTCCAGAAAAAATGTGGGAGGCTTCGGGAATTAAAAAAGGGTATTTGTTTTAAGGGTTGAATATCCCTATTTAGTATGGACACTTATAGAAGATAAAATTGATAATAAATGTAAAATATGGATGGATAAATTGAAAAACTTTCGAATCGGAAAACTCATTGCACGCCTCTTCCTCTTCCTACTGATCTTCTTCTCCAATACAATCTTCATTCTCGGCATTTTCACCGCCGAAATGTTCCACTTGTTTGCGAGGACAAAGTGACGCCCTAACCTCTTCGCTGATTCTCACATCCATTTTTGGTTTCATTTACTCAACACCGTCATGACAAATTTTATTTTGAGTACAAAACAGAACTATAGAAAAAAAAAATGTTTTCGTGAAGTCGGATTTTACATACGTTCCCCGGACACATGGGTCGTTTGCGTCCTCGACAGATTTTTAAGGCTTGCCACCTGGAGCTAAATTTAACCTATTCCGGCGGGTCTGTGGCAGTGAAGCACTTCTTCCGCAAACTTCTTTACAGAGCAATACGAACGCCTCAGGTAAACGAACCTTCACGGGATACCTCATTGTTGAAAGGCCAAGGACGCGAACGACCCATGTGTTCGGTTCGAGAGTTGATATTAATTTATCGGCAAACTTAGTTTAGGATAAAAAGAGAGGGTATGTAACAGCTTGAGCGTCATAATGCATGGACTTATTTTCACATCAATTGCAGAGAACCGATTCTTTCATGTATGGATTCCTAAAATCAAGCGAAGATCAATTTAGTGTGATTTTTGTTTTTTTTTTAATTAAGTAAAAATTCTAATTATAAAAGTAAAAAATGTATTTTTTTATAATTTTAATTTTTTCATCGCTCATCGATCATCAATTTTTTTCCTGAAGTGATTTTTATAATTATAAAAATAAAAAATTACATTTTTTATTTTTATAATTTCGCTGATATGCGATCATCCTCATATACGATCATTGCCACTTCGCGTCGGTGATACACACTTAAAATGTATCTGAGACTGCATTGGGGTCAAGTAAACCCTGTGGCACGCTCACGCCGCAATGCACCGGTAACTCTACAACTGCTATTTCCTAGGGAAACGAATGGTTTTACCATTCCGGTGGGTCTTGTTCATATACGCAACAAATTTTGGTCGGCACGTACATACGACGTTACGTGCTTTTGGTGCCTAATCCTGTGAATACGTAAGTATTTGCCGTACAAACATACACACACATGCATATACGGTTCTGGACGAAATAAATGTTTATTGTAAGAACCACGCGAAGTAAATGGTGAGGTGCGTACTTTATTCTGTCCAGTGTAGTGTATATATACATTTACGCACATAAATACATATACATAGGTACGTCCTAGCTCAAACCGTTCGCCTCCATTATTATTTTCATTTTATACATTACAAATATTTCCAAAATAATCTTTGCACCTATTTATAATAATATTTCAAACCCACGACCGATTAACACAATGACCGACGCAAGTATCCGATGTGACACCCGCCCAATAGCTGACAAAACCTGTAATCAACTATCTCCAAAGGTGTTTGAGTTTTTGAGAAACGGCTAAGTAGTATACCGTGCGCGCTTCGATTCTAGAGACCCGCAAACTCTCTTTAGCCAGAAAAAGTGTCCAATTCTGAAAAATACTAGGTTCAGCGCTCTGCAGTGGGGATAAAGTGTAAATGGAAATTATGCATCAAGTTGATCGCTGTAACGCGTGATAGTTACTGTCAGATAGGTCAGTGAAATCAATCAAATACCATCCCAATTTAGTAATAACAATGTGAACAAAAAATACCGAATGGAAAAATTGTAAAATGAATCCGTAGCCAAATAATTTATTAGGTTATCAAGTTTCCTCGAAAATTTGGAACATTCGAAAGCATCCGTCAAGTGCTGAGTCAACATTTGATGAATTAATTGAATGGAGAACTTTGATGTAAAGTTTTTGGCTGTACGGCCGCATTTCGAATTGTCGTAACTGTAATAAATTCGTTTTGAAGAATAATTTTTATTCAAGAATATAAAATAAATAATAAGCGCAGAGGAGAGTGGGGCACAATGTTTCACGGAGCACTGTGAGCCACATGTCATTTCTCGGAGGTTTTTAGATCGTAAAAACCAAAATTTGTTGTGTTGGACCGGGATTTATATTAGCTTTCCTCCGGCCTAAAAGAACGAAGCAGCTCACAAAAGAATATTGGGAGTACAAATAAGTCTCCGTCGTTTGACAAAAGATGGCCCCACCAGGAGGTTATGGTTGAAATTGTCAGCTGTAAAACGTCATATCGTAAGGGTGGACATCTGGCAAGACCATAACCTTGAAATATTACCGATTTTGTATCAGCATTACATAATTTTTTTCGTGCGAAAATGTCAAGTTTTGAACCGAATAAGCGTCATTGGTGGATTTCCGGAACGCCTTTTCAAAATTTCATGAAATTTAACCAGAAGACGTCACATTGATGAACGAACGGACGATAGTCTGCTCGTCAAAAACCCTGCTGGACTCGTGATTGAAATAATAAATAGTTTGGCTAATGCCACGACTTGTAGAGGAACAAAGCCGCGTAGCCAAATTAAAAACACACATTTTGGCACAACAATCATTTCTTCCCCTCGCATATCTTCGGAAATCCGTGGGTGTCTACAATTAAGGCGAAGTAGAAGATGTACCACGTGACATATGAGTGCGAGAGAGATAGCTGAAATTTTCGGACAGAGATTTCTCAGAGATTAATAATATTTAGGGCAAAAGGAAATCATCGAGCTCTGCGTCAGGGAATTCTCCAGTCTAATGCTTTGTTTTTCCTAAAAAATTCAACCGTCTATGAGAGAATTGGGTTGAAAAACTTGTGAGGTTATGTTGACCTTGTACATGCCCTTAATAGATAATTGTTGACGATTTCCGGCGAGGCGCTCATGACGCATTCTGCAGACGACGCGACGTACATCGAAGTCGATGAGACGAAAAACTGACAGCTCGCATTCAACCGGACGTGAATAAAATGTCGAAAATTATGCGGGTGTGTTCAGCAATTGTTTTTCTTTTGTCATTCGACGAAAAAAAAATTAAATGCGGAGTGTTCGTGTTATGTCAAGTCCGACGGACTTGCGGATAGTTTCACTGTGCGAGCTGCGTGAGTGACATATTCGACAAGCTACGTTGAGGTTACTCCTTTTTATTCACGTATTCGCATCGCTGACGCTCAACATACTTTTGAGAGCAAGTTACGGTCTCGTCCTCTCACGATCTCACAGTCTAATTTTTGTACGAAGCATTTTAGACACACTATAATTACCCACCCTCTATATTCAAACATTGTGAACGCATCACAGAACAATGTGAACACGCGTGACATTATTTGTTCTATAAATGTTCATAATTGTTTAAAAGTATTATGCATAGTGTCATGAACATGAATTGCGTTAGTGCTTGTAAATGTGTGTACGGTGAATGCAAAAAGCTGTACTTCGCAGTGTGCTCTCTGTGCTTTGCGACAGATGCAAACTCTTTGCAGCTACTTTTGGGTCGTGAACAAATTTCTACACCGTATGGACCAAAGAAACTTTGTTCGGATATAAAAATTGGGAAAATCTCACTTTTTGCTGTACTCGCAATACTGTCCATGCGAAGAACTACGAGTGATGGAAGCAATGTTTCGTTAGACTTTCTCCGCAGTACTGTCCATGTGAAAAACTCTGACTAACATTTCATAACTTTCTTTAGAGGGATTCAGTGAATCATCAGAAGATTTTTCTCGCCACTGAACAAGATGACAAGTTTGACAAACAATGGCAAAGCGAAGAACTTGTCCAGCTGCTTATCAAACTTGTCATCTTGTTTGGCCGTGAGAGAAATGTTCTGATGATTCACTGAATCCCTGTAAAGAAAGTTTTAAAATGTTACTCAGAGTTTTCCACAGAAACAGTACTGTGGAGAAAGTCTAACGAATCATTGCTTCTATCACTTGTTGTTCGCATGGACCCTATTGCGAGTACAGCGATAGGTGAGATTTTCCCAATTTTTATATGCAGACAAAATTTGTTTGGTCCACACAGTGTAAAAATTTGTTTGCTGCACAGAAGTATGACGAAGTATTGCGAAGTATTGGGAATTGCGAAGAAGTATTGCGAAGAGCTTGCGCCTTTTGCAAAGCCCAGAGAGCCCACCGCAATCTGCAGTTTTCACACTCACTGTACGCAGAGTTATAAGCACTGGCGCAAGGCAATTCATTTATCTTTATGATACTAAATGTAATTTCCTTAAACAATTATGACTATTTATAGAACAACTGATGCCAAACTTGTTCACATTTTTCTATAATGCATCCGCAATGTTTGGACCTAAAAGTTGAGAAATTATCAAGCCGTTGAAATGTTTTGAAACAAAATTGGATCGTGAGACTGTAAGAGGAGGAGACCGAAACTTGACTACAAAAATATTTCAAGTACAATGGAGTTATGTGTATTGATATTTTCCATTTATTTATTTGTATTATTATGGAGAGTCTTCTTTTTGCAAATTGAGGTGGTAAACCGCTGATGAGACTGTGCAACAACGTTTCAAAGATTTTTACAGCCCGAACCGACAAGAAAAACTTTGAGCATTCAAGAAGAATTCATTTTCGTTGCATTTCAACAATTCAAACTCCAACGTCATCGAGTTGTAATGGACTAGTCACAAAAATTAAGAGAACAAAAGAATTATTGACATTTTTCAGTGATTTTCAAATTGCTCTATCTCCGCGAAAAATCATCGTAGGAAAAAATTCAAAAGATCATTTTGAAGCTCAGAATCCCTAGTTTTCAAGCTCCAACTGTAAAAAAACTTATTTGTCCCCTTGTTATTAATGAATCAAAAGAAACATCGTGAAGAAAACATGTTCGACGTCCTTTTTTTTCAATAAAGTCGCAATCAGACCCGTTTTCCTTGGATTATCCTCTTTATTTTGAGCTTTTGTTACTTAAATTATAAAAGTTACGATATCTTTGCGGATAACTATCGCGACTATTATGTTTAGGAATATTTTCCAAGTTTTTTTCCGAAAAAGTATGCTAAGCGTGAAGTTGCTCCTATTTATTCGTGTGGCACGAATTATGAAAGTTTTGGATTGGGTAAAAAAAAACTTAAAAATTGCATTATTATTTTTGACAACGATTATTTCGTTTATGAGCTGCACAAAAATTTGCTTTTCGACATTTACTACAATAGTATTTTCGCTCACGAAAAGTGAAAATTTGTAGAAAGAAAAAATAATTAAACTTTTTTTTCAATAAACAAAAAATTTTCTTTAGTTTTGAAAGTTTACTTTTATTCATTTGTCAAGTTCTCATAACAAAAAACAAATAAACCCGCTAAAAGTAAAAAAAGTCCATTTGGTAACGTTTTTGTATGTTCGAAATGTTATCTGGATGTTGAAAGTTGCAACCTCTGTATTTCCTATACTTTTTAATACGAAATTTGTCTTCTGCTGAAGTGGCACATTGTGAATTTCATGTCTATAAATTTGTAAACAAAAAAATTTGGTGTATAAATTTCTTTACGCAACAAGGTAGAATACTGAAAATTAATGTTTTAATTTTAAACGCTTGAATATACCAATATAGCATTTTAGCAGAAAAAAATGTCGTATTTCAGAAAATATTCTGAAAACAGGGGGGTATTAAACTTTAAAAATCAGTTCATTTTTCAAACAAAAAATCGTGTTAAACAATGGAATTCTTTTACTTTCAGAGGGTATATTGGTTATTTTCCAATGAGAAATTGACAAACGAATAATATTGTACTTTTAAATATGAAAATAAAAATTCGCCTGATAACAAAAAATTATTAAACAACGTTATTTAAAAATTAATTTTTTATCTCCAAATTGCCATTTTCCACAAGCGAAAATACCGCGTTTGCGTCATTTTTACCGTTGAATTTTACAGCGCATACGCAGCAAGCATATATGTTGCTAGAGTTATAGAAACTACCGCACCTACCGAACACAAACGTGGTCGAGAAAAATGTTGAAAATAGTTGTTAAAACAATTAATTATTTCAACATTTTAATTAATGTTTAGATTGATTTTACCGGTTTTTTGCAGCCCGTCACCGGCATTGTCTTTGCCGCGGCATTCGATTTTGCTCGAACTGCCAGACAATGACCATTAAAAAAAATGTTTTCATTTGTTGAAACAATTAATTTTTAATAATAATCTCGCTGCACAAAAGCGCGAGCCGACAGCAAGAATCCTCGCTGCGCAATTGAGATTCTCTGAAGTCTCGACTTCGTGCGAAGGCGTTGACAAAGAGAACCAAATTCTTTGTCGACGCTGACCGCGTGTCAGCGTGTGGGTATATACGTGTATATATCTACACAAAGTGTGTATTCGCTGCGGAGGGACAGCATGCGGGAAGAAAACAATATTCAACCGCGTGCGCTCGACGTAGCGAGTGCACACTGACACATAAGAATAACCTGCGGATCGATTTTGAAAATGTTCAAATGTTCAAATGTTCTGTGTGAAAATATTCGCACAGTGATAGTGTGAATATTTCTTGTCGGTGGAAGAATTTCAGGAAGTATTTGCAGTGCTAACCCTGATCACTCAGGGAAACAGATAAGTAACCTGCAAATAAATTTTCAACTATTTTGCAGCCCAGAGTAGTAGTAATACATAATATTTAGATTCGTGATCTAGTGCTCTACCATTTCTCTGTTAAGATTTCATACGTGGTATCGTGCACGATAGTTCTTCAACACAGTAGTGGGGCGAATTTGACTTGTCGGGGAAGGTATTCGTACAATTAAATCCAGTGTTGACTGTCATCGCTGAGAAAATAGGAAAAATAACCTACCTATAAGTTTTGGTAATGTTCAACCCAGTGATGGTGTGAATATTTCTTGTCAATGAAAGAATTTGAGGAAATATTTGCAGCGCTAACTCTGATCGCTGAGGTTAAATGATCAGTAACCTGTAAGTAACTGTAAGTACCTGTAAGATCAGTAACCTGAATAAGTTTTCAAATGTTTTGCATGCTGGAGTAGTAATAATACAAATAATTTAGGTTCATGATTGCTAGACTCTTTTGGTGCCAAGAATTCTTGCGCAGTGTCGCAGATGAGTATTTTCTGTACAACAGTTCTTCAACATGGTGCGCGTTGTGAATGTGTTTGGTCGGAGAAAGATTTCGGGAAATTAAATCTAGTGTTGACTGTCATCGCTGACGAAATGAAATGAATAACTTGCAACTGGGTTTTTTGAATGTCCAACACAGGGATAGTGCGAATATTTTTCGTCGGTGACAGAATTAAAGGAAGTATGCGCAGCGCTGACTCTGATTGTTGAGAAAAAAATTATCAGTAACCTGCAAATGGGTTTAACATTTTTGGATGTCGTAGTAGTAATAATATAAAAAATTTAGATTAGTGATCTGGTGCTCTCCTATTTCTGTGCAAATATCTTATACGTAGTGTCGGTACGAGGCTTTCTTGTACGACAGTTCTACAACACAGTAGGGGTATGAATGGTACTTGTCGAGGAAAGGATTTGTGGAATTAAATCCAGCGTTGACTGGCATCGCTGAGGAAATGGAAAGAATATCCTGCGAATAAGTTTTGCAAATGTTCAACACGGTGATAGTGTGTCTATACCTTGTCGTCAAAAGAATTTGAGGCAGTATTTGCAGTGCTAACTCTGATCACTGAGGAAAACTGACCAATAACTTGCAAATCAGTTTTTTAAATGTTCAACACATGGACAGTGCAAATATTTTTTTTTCGTGAAAGAACTCGAGGAAGTATGACCGCAGCGTTGACATTCATTGTAGATAAAAAATTACTTGATGTTGATGATCATTGTTGATTGATAATGATTGATAATAATTGACAATGGTTGATAATGACTTGATGTTGATTATCATTGTTGATTTTAAAAAAACCTGCAAATGGGTTTTTAAGGAATCTTTTTCGTGGAGGGCTGTATTTTGTGGGGTCATAAAGAGGGCCCTTCTGAATCATTGGTAAATTACAAGGGCGCTTAATGAAAGTAAGTGACAATCAACTATTATATCCAATGATAAATTGGATAAAAAAATTTCGCGCCCATTTAGTAGATTTGGACAATTTTATATTTCCTCTGAAATATCGCGGCTACGAAAATTCTTCTGCTAGCCACATTTTTCTAAGTTTCATCTATTTAGAAATTTTCAGATTTTTTTACACGCCTGAGCAGTTTATATCAGGCATCTAGAGTTATTTAGTGTATAAATTATTAGGTAGAAATGTGGCCAGCCTCATGTCATCTCCATAAAGCGCGGTACAAATGAGATCATTTTTAAAGTCGTAATTTTTCGTTAAAAGTTCGGTAACTTGGCTTGAAATTTTACCAGTATACTGGGATGTATTTTTACTTGAGTATAGATGAAAATCAGTTTATTGATAAATTTTCGGATCCGTGAAAGGAATACCTTAAATGTTTTTTTCATACCGGAGTAGTAATAATACAAAAAAAATTGGATTCGTGATCTTGGGCTCTACTCTTTCTGTTCAAAGATTTCATGCATGGTGTCGTGTATGAGTATTTCCTGTACAACCGCTCTTAACATACCAGCCGTGTGAATGTTAATTATCGGTGAAGGAATTCAGGGGATTAAATCCAGCGTTGACTTTCATCGATGACGAAATCAAACCAATAACCTGCGAAAAGGTATTTTAAATGTTTAATACAGTGACGGTGCGAATATTTCTTGTCGGTGAAAGACTTCGAGACAGTATCTGCAGCACTGACTGTGATTATTGAAAAAACTGATCAGTAACCTTCGAATAAGTTTTGAAATACCTTCCTTGCTCGAGCAGTTATAATACAAAACGTTTAGATTTGTGATCGTGTGGTCTACTCTTTTACTCAAATATCGGGTTATCTATCCACGTTATTTTTTATTTCTCAGCCATCAATCGGGTTATCTGACCTACAGCCTGCCTTTAAAATATCGGGTTATCTGTCCACGTGATTTTTCGTCCCCTATACATCGATCTGGTTATCTGACCTACTGCCTGCCTCTTAAGTACCGGGTTATTTGTCCACGTTATGTTTCGGCCCCTATAAATCGACCGGGTTATCTGACCTACCGCCTGCCTTTAAAATATCGGATTATCTGTCCAAGTTATTTTTTGTTCCCTATACATGCATCGGGTTATCAGACCTGCCGCCTGCCTTTAAAATATTGGTTTATCTGTCCACGCTATTTTATGTTCCTCAGCCATCAATAGGGTTATCTTACCACCTGTTTTTAAAAATCGGGTGATCTGTCCACGTTATTTTTTGCTCTGTATACATCGATCGGATTATCTACCCGACCGTTTGCCTTTTAAGTATCGAGTTACCTATCCACTTTTTGTTCCCTAGCCGTCGATTGAGGAATTTCACCGTTATTCTGTAGGGCATGGGTGGCCAACCTTTTTCCCAACCTAATTTCCTTTTTTTGCTAATTCAAGCAAACAACCAAGTTTGATTTTGGTGATATGTACAATCAATGTTAATATTGATGTTCATTTGCCTGGACTCTAGCGATCTCCATCATAGAGAATTTAATCCGCGGAGAACCTGCCAAAGATAAATCCCAGCAGAGAGAAAAAGTGTTGAACGTATTTTCTAAACCGTCAGCATTAGTTGTAAAATTTCACGGCCGTTTTGCACACAGAGTCTGGCGATCTTCATTGCTAGACAATTCTAGCCTCGGAAAACCTGCCGAAGATAAACCCCGACAGCGAGGAAGAATGTCGAACGTATTTGTTTAACCAATAGGCTTTGCTTGTAAAATTTGACCCTTCCGCAGAGTGAGTCCCCGGTGATTCCATTCGCTTGAGAATTTGGCCAAAATCGAATTTATCGACGTAAGTAACATCGAGAATATAAATGGTGTTCGATTTTATTTGTTTTAATCAATTAAACAAGGATGGTAAAAGGTCACGAGCCATTAACAGGACGAGTCTCTAATAACTCCGTTTGCTAGAAATTTCGACCGTTATGAGAATTTCGCCGAAGACGATTGTCGACAAATGAAATCGAGTCGAGCCCATTTGTTTAAACAAGTCACGATCGCAATATTTTACCGCTCTTCTGTAGAGCGAGACTCTAGCCTCCTCTACAGCCAGAGTTTCTAGAGAAGTCTCTAGCAACCTCCGTTGCTACAGAATTTAATCCGCGGAAAACCTGCCGAAGTTAAATAGCGGCAGAGAAAAAATGCTCAACGTATTTGTTTAAACTATAGGCATTAGTTGTAAAATTTTACTATTCTCTTGCAAAAAGAGTTTCAAGCGATCTCCATTGCTAGAAGATTCTAGCCTCAGAAACCCTACCGAAGATAAACCCCGGCAGAGAGAATGAATACCGACCGTATTTGTTTAAACAATAGGCATTGCATGTCAAATGTTACCACTCTTTCGCAGAGTGAGTCTCGGGCAATCTCGTTCGCTCGAGAATTCAGCCGAAATCGAATTCATCTACAATAAATTCTATCGAGAATATAAATCTCCCTCGAGCTTATATATTTAAATTAATTAAACACGGATGGTAAAATGTCACGACCCATCCACAGGCCGAGTCTCTAGCAACACCGTTTGCTAGGAAATTCGACCGTTGTCAGATTTCCACCGATTACCGTCGTCGAATAAACAAAGCGAGTCGAGCCTATTTGTTTAAACAATTCGCGACCGCAAAATTTCACCGCTCTTCCATAGAGCGAGACTAGCGATCTCCATTACTCGAGAATTCGATCCTCGGAGAACCTGCCAAAGGTAAACCCCGGCAAAGAGAAAAAATGTTGAACGTATGTGTTTAAACAATAGGCATTGCTTGTTAAATTTTACCACTCTTTCGCAGAGTGAGTCTCGGACGATCTCCTTCGCTCGAGAATTTGGCCGAAATCGAATTCATCGACGATGAATTGCATCGAGAATATAAATCGGGCTGGAGCTTATTTGTTTGGATTATCTAAAAAAAGATGGGGAAATGTTACCATCCTTGTTTAGCAATCCTGTTTGTTAGAAACTTCGACCGTACTCAGATTTCTACCGATAACTCGTCCAAACGAGAAATCGATTCAAGCCATTACAAGTTTGTAATGGTTCCTACAAGTTTCTCTATGTTCATTTATGGCCGGAAGTAAAAATAAACGAGATAATACAATAGTTTCACTTCACCTCTTTTTTCAGGTTTAATTCGAACAATATCGATCGTAGAGAAAAAACTGAACCTGTAGGAATAACTAAAGTTATAGGAAATTGAATTTCCTACAAGTTTAGTCCCTACCATTTTTACCCAAAAATTGAGAATGGCCGAGTGATTCAAGAAAAACAATTTTTCATCAAATTGAAAATGGCCCCTGGAGGATTTGGTTGCCATTTTGAATTTAGACGACCAGTGAACCCCCCAACGGTTAAAACAAGAAAGAGCGACAACGGAATCTTTGTTACTTCAAGGGGGTTATTTGGACATAGTGACTGGGCTAACTTCTTTATGTACGCCGCCGGCGTAGCGAATACGCACACACACGCCCGTAGCAATTGTCGCCTATCGGGACCCGATTCTACGACCTAGCGCGAAGCATCGAGGCCCTATAGAAAACGAGCCCTGCGCCATCTGGCGGTAGTAAGCGGCGGCTGGTAGTTAAAAACTGCAATCTCTGCACTACCGCCATTACGGGACGCCGTGTCGAAATTTTCGGTCAAGTGATACATGGCCTTAATCAAACCCAGCCCCCTGACACTGGTAGATAAATGTTGTTCGCAAAATGACCTTGCCGCACTGTGGCGCTAGTAGTCGTGAGACGGGCATGCATATATATGTATGATGCGCCGGTGTTTCGAATATCTTACATGAATAAAAGTCTAGTGATATATTTCGAATGATTTTCCGTTCTAATGATTTTCCATTTGAACACAATAAATAACGTCGCCATAACGATAACAGGCGAAAGCCACGAAAGTATCGAATCATTCAGCTGATCGGAATATTTAGAGCCGAAGGCTGTCACACAACAGCCAACGCTAGGCAGTGGCGATTTCAAGAACTAAAAAGCCGGGACAAAACGCGTTTTCGTTCATCGTATAGGAATAGCAGGCCAGTGTTAAGGGGCTGATCAAACCGTCTAATGACTGTTTTCTGCGATGCGGTTAAGCGCGTTGTACATTTTTAGGCCCGGTTCCACAACTCTCGGTTAAGCGAGTTAACCGACGTTTAAGGGCGACTGGAGCAGTCAGAACCACGCTGAGCTGGCTAAACTTCGGTTAACTCGCTTAACCGAGAGTTGTGGAACCGGGCCTTAGCAGTCTAAGTTGCTCATTGAGAATAGAGAAACATTTATTATACACGCTTATCCATAATGTTTACTGTTGAAAAAAAACACCATAACGACCGCGGCAAAGGCTCAAGATTTATTTTTGAACCTTCCACGGTCGTTTCGGCGTGTTATTTTTCAACGCGGTTCGTCGTTAAATTTTTTTAACCCGCATTCTCGGCATAAACGGCCAACCGAGAGAAAACAATGATCTCGATACACGTTTTTCTCTTTGAAATTCATTTAATGCATATTCCAATCCGCAGTACGGTCACACATATGTGTCGAGCTCGATCGGACGGAAAACCTCGCTCCGTTCGCCTGTCGAGTGAACGAGGGGCAGAGACTTTCCCTCCACCGAGCTACCCATTCGTGTTCACGCTGCCTGCGATATCGACTTGAGCGGTGATCACGACTCGCACGGCTACAAGGGAATCTGCAGCCTCGATAGAGGCGATGCACACAAAATCATATTCCAGAACTCACCGCCGCGATTTAGCGCCATTTCCGAGGCACGCCGAAAAGGGGAGCGTTGTACATCTCCCTACTAATCTTTGCAGTCTCAAGCGGATTTCCTCATGTAGAACGTTGATAAAAGGAGTCATTTCGGCAATGTATATCACAAACTCTGCAATAAAACCTTTTCAAAGGTTAACCGTGTGTTGTACCTATATTTGAGTGTATACATGATTTTTGTTCACAATCCAAACTGATGCCCGACATTGGGATTGATGTACAACATTGTCCTTCCGGCCCTCCACCTAGAGGTCCTCCGGTTCCTTCTAACGAAAAACCTAAGATTGGTTACTTTTATTGTAACACTAGCCCGAGACGTCGTCAGCGTGGATCTTGTCATTTTAATAAGAGAGGAGAAAATACAGAAAAAAGTGAGAAAGAAAGAAACGAGATTGAGTGGCATATTTCTCAAGCACGTTTTGCAGCTCTGCAAGCCGATTGGCGCCAGGCATGCTCATTCTTTCTAAGCTCTCCTTGAGGCGACGTCTGTAACCTTCATAGATCGAATCTTATTAAAACCTATTGACAAATTAGACTTTCGTTTCCTCGCTATTTGTTAACGCTATGCCGTCCACACGTGTAATCAATATTGTTATTTTGGCGCCCATTTGACAGTCGCAAAAAATTCTAAAAAAGTACCAGAAATAAACGTCTCCAAATGTTTTTTCAAAGTCCCTGAAATGGACGGCTCACAAAACGTTTTAAAAAAGACCCTGAGATGACTGCGTCCGATTTTTTTAATGTACCTGAGATTGCCGCCGAGACTTTTGGTAGAAATAGCCAGAATAGATGGAGCGTAAGAGTAGGTCAAAAACTATTCGCTGAGTCTACCTCCACGCGCGAACTCTCAAAAAGTACCTGAGATGACCGCCGACAAAGATTTTGTTAAAAGTACCTGCGATGGCCGCCGAGACTCTGGGTAGAAGTGGTAAAATAGCCAGAAAAAATGAAGGGTAAGAGTAGACTGAAAAAATGCGACACTCCTGAAAAGTACCTGAGATGACCGCTGCCAAATTTATTTTTAAAAGTATCTGAGATGGCCACCGAGACTCTGGGTAGAAGTGGTGAAATGAGCAAAAGAGATGTGAGGAAAGAAAAAATGCGCCGAGCCTACCTCGATACGCAAATTGTCACTTGTTCGTCTCTGCCAATTTTTTTTTTTAAGTATCTGCGATGCCGGCTGACAGACTGGACCGAAGTGGTGAAATTGCCACAAGAGATATAGCGTAAGAGAAAAATGAGTGAGATATAGGGTAAGAGAAAGATGAAAAATTTCGATTCAAAAATAAATGAGCCTTCCGAGTGATTCGTCGCAATTAATTTTATTATAAACGAAAAAGACTCCCGCTTGATCAGTCCAATAGGCACAAATCTTCGACTTCCGCATTTTTTGTCGAGTTCTTTAACAGATCTTTGTACGTCACACGAACGTAGTGTCACCGCCATTTGTTTGACCGATTATTCCATGGCATACATTCCCTGTGTGGCGAATGTAATTCAAATACGTTCTACTGTTTCAGCGTAATTGAGCCTAACAAACCATCGTTGTAAGCCGTACGGAACTTTTTACTGTGACAAAAAAACTGTCCTATTTTTGATGACAGTGTTTACTCGACATGTGTGCCAAATTTCATCAAAATCCGTTCAACCGTTTTGGCGTGATTGAGTAACAAACAGTAAACATCCGGACAAACAAATCTACAAACTTTCTACTCCAACGTTGTACCTAGGTTTGCTATTGTCAAAAACACGTATCCACCATGGTAGGGGGCGGCCTTTATGAGTGCCCATACCAGGTAGCGAGAATCTGCAAATCTTAAGTTGACAGCAATACACTTTCGAGTGAACACCAAAATTATAGCGCGTGGCATGTCATGATGACTGATCGCAGTGCAAGAGTGTACATTAAGTTTTGCAAAAACTTGGCCATTCGTGTTCGAAAATCACCCATATGCCGGTAGAGTGTATGACGGTGACGTCATGATTGGTCGACACGCGGATTGAAGAGTAAGTAGAGGTGATTTAAAAGCAGTCGGAATAACATCAATGGAATGCTCACTGTTTTCTTCCGCCGAGGAAGGACTTGCTCACCATAAATACGCTCCCCAATGTCAATCAGAGAACGAAAGTACTACCAAGAAGTGTTGAAACGATTGAGACACGGTCTAAAATAGAAACGGGCAGATTTGTGAATGAGTGGCGACTGGGTTCATCACGACAATGCACTTATTCATCACAACTTATCCAGACATTTTTTTTTCACTGCACTGTTCAATCTCGTCAACCCCTGTATAGTCCTGACCTGGTTTCTTGCAACTTCTGGCTGTTCCCCAAATTGAGACATTCTCTTGAAGGCATAAGATTCGACACGTGGAGGAAATAAAAAGGAACGCAATGAAGGAGCCATTAGCTATTGCAAAAGCTGACATGGAGTATTTCCAAGAGCGGACGGATTGCTGGAAGAAGTGTATGGCTTCCGAAGTGAAGTACTTTGAAACCTGATTATCGCCATTTGCCACAATCAACTGTTCCTCTTCGGTAGGTTCACCGACACGGATACCCAGAGACCAGGCCGTTGCGCCCCTGACTTTCAGGCTACTCCATATTGAAAGAAAAAGAAGACGGACTGTTTGAGTGGGGATTGGAAATTCGAACGATCAATATTCAGAAGGACCGAAATTCAGTTCGAATTCAGTAATGACGAACGTTCCAGTATAGATAACTCAATCTTATGATAGTCTGTAAAATAGTTGATGGAAATTGTGATTACAAAAATCTCGAAGTTGATTTATAGCTTAAACAAATATCAGATTTAACAAAATAATGGGAGATATAATCTCGATTCGTCTGTATATATACACCGAACAATTCGAGACGTCAAATCATCGAATCGTAAATATTACGACAGTTTACAATTTCGAATTCATTAAAGCGAAGGACCAAAAATTCGATCAGTTAAAATAGCGATGGGCTAAAATGGCGAACGGTCCGGATGGCGAAAACTTGGGATCGAGCAATACTACTTGCGCTTCAGAATGAAGATGGGAGATGACGTTAGTGGTCAGTCAGGTCAGGCAGCCGTCCCATGTTCGCCATTTCGGACCATTGATCATTTGCGTTGCTAAGATCTACACATTCGAATTTTTTAGTCTCGATATATGGCTATTTGCTATAGACGATATTACGAGGATTAGATACTCACTTGTTTCTATTTCGAAGATATGAATGTTGTAGATTGTTTGAATCTGTATTTGTATGACTCAAACTGCAGACTATCTGAATATATGTTTTCGAATAAATAAGCTCTCGAAGAAAAAATCCTTTGGTGTAATAGTTATTCGATTTCGTCATCGGTCAAAGAATAAAATTTCGAATAATTTAACCTTCGTTATTTTGAGAGTTCATAATTCTGTCGTTTCGAAATCTTTCCCACGCGAGTGTTTCTCCTACTACTACAGTTACAGGACGAGATCGGAAACTTTCCGTACAGACCTCATGCCTCGGGACTCGGATTTTTCAATTCAGTGATAATAGTGATTGACATAGCGAGACTGCCACGTGTGGGTGATATGTCCATACATATACGTATATGGAAATAAATGTCAAACACGCTTGCGTATAATATATGCTTACATCCAAGACGAAAAGACTATATTGCTCAACCTTTTTCAAGAGAACACGTGGCACGAAGCACTTTGACAGACTTGCAAAACGAAAAGAAAATCACATTACAATACCTCAGAATGACGGTACTGAATTTAAACAAATCGCAATGCATTCGAAAAAGCATTGTACTGCAGTATTATCATGAAATTTTTTATCAGTATGCCTTTTTGCCGGAGATATATCGGAAGTTCAAATACCGTGATTATTCTTCCGAATAACTGCATAGGTGAATGTGACAGGCCGCGTTCTCCAAATTTATCTTTATCATAAATAATTTCACGTCAAGACGGTTTTTGCTCTTCGGACTGTTATTTTTCGGAGCCACCCGAGACCTTCAATGATGAATGGCCGTGTATAAATATACCAACGCATAAGTGCGCTGGCATACGTCTCAATTATCTCTATTAAGCTCGGTTTTCGCCTGATCACCGGGTTATACTGAACTTGTACTCCCAGTACCTTTCCATTCCGTGCAGTGGTGCGCGTGATTGTGCGCGACCTTTTTAGAGTAGAGCTCTGGTATTTCAGTATATAAACAATTTATTTCAACATCGCCTATGCACAAACGGTAGATTTCCAGACCATTCGGTAAGATAATTACGACAAAGACACGTTTCGGTTTGTGCAAAATTAACGGGTGCTTGCGTGACGGTGAAAACACTCAACGATAAATATCCTCGAATTGTTCGTACGGGCCTGGGTGGCGTACACTTTTCTTTCGAGAACATACGTGCGATCGCAGCAATTTGACAATGTCCTTGTCAAACATGTTACCACCAATGATTGAGCAGTTACTAAAAAAACGTGCGGTTCACAGACTTTGAACTGTCGTTGATACTTGTTGTTCAATAATCTTGTACTGCAATTGATATCTTCGTAAGTTTTACCAGCTCCGATCATTTATCACCTTTTTGCGGTCTATATTACATGCCCTGGTAATTGTGGGCGATGCTCGTCACAAGTCGCGTTGAAAACTCAGTTTGCAGTTTAACAGAAAAAAACACGAGCAAAAAGTATAAAAAATGGTCGGTCAACGTGGTATTGTATCGACCGGGCGCTTTGGCTGAGGATCTCTCTTTTTGTCCAATAATAGGCGTTATCGGCTATAAATTGTATTTTGCTACCTTTTTTCACAACCATTCGAAATTGCGCTTATCGAGGACCTGAATACGAGTTCGAAAGATTTCAAATATTATTGACAAAAATGTCACAAAATGTATCAGCAAGTTGGTTGTATAAAAAAAATCTGAATTCATCAAACTTAGCAAACAAGTCGTAATTTACAAAGCGAAGATTGTTTTTGCATGATCACGTTGACCGTCATGGCCATTTTTTATATCTAAAATCTATTCTAGATAATTCAGTTTTTAACAGAATAAGGAGACGAAAATCAGAACTAAAAGAATTTTTCTATTTTGTGAATTCATCTATTAGGATATATCTAGAATACCCGGAACTATTCAGCAAAAACCCGACAGCTTGACAAAAGTACTCCAAAAAAGGCAAAAATGGCAATTTAGTGTAATACTGAAATTTTATTTGCAGGTATCCTAGTGGACTCGAATAATCCACAATGAACTCTTCAACACGAAGTATTGTTGTCAGTCTAATCCTCAGTATTATCGCTGTGAGTCTTACAACAGGTAGGTAACCGGAAAAGCGACAAAATGTCCGGGTGCTATAAGGGGAGGTACCTGAGTAAACGGTGAGAAAAACATGTGAACTTCGGGAATTTTTATCTCAAAATCTAATGTTTCGATTGGATCCGGGTTTTTTTTTAAATTGGAAAATATGTACATTGAGGTATGTTTAGGAATTTTTTAAAATAAATTATTTGCCTGGAAGCGATTCAAACAACGCGATTATCCCGAAACATAGTTTTCAAAGTCGGTCCCAGATGTACCTCGGCAACGGCTTGTCCGATTTTGTCCAAATTTGGATACAAAATTCTTCGATAGTTTTTCTTGTTCGCCACGTGGGGGTTTTTCATTTCATTGAACCATTGCTTTCTTGTGCAATGCGTATGCAATCCAAAATCGTCGGAAATTGCGAACGAAAAACGAATGTTAAATTAAAACGGTTGCAATTCTGTCAAAAATGAAATTTAGAAAAAAAATCCTACGTGGTGAACGAGAAAAACTATCGAAGAATATTGTATCCAAATTTGGACAAAATCGGACGAGTCGTTTTCGAAATACATCTGGCTCCGAGTTTGAAAACTATGTTTCGAGATAATCGCGTTTGAATCACTCCCAGTCAACGAATTTATTTTTTAAAAATTCCTAAACGTACCATAATGTACATATTTTCCAATTTAAAAAACCCGGATCCAATCGAAACATTAGTTTTTGAGATAAAAATTCCCGAAGATTACTTATTTTTCATGCCGTTTACTCAGGCACCTCCCTTTAGGTAAAAAAAAGTTTAAACACGCAGGTATTTTTAATTGTTTTTGTAATCGGGAAAAGCTGATGATTGCGTGCCACGTGACTTCGGGTACGGGAGCATAGTGTGCGTATGCAACTCGAGTTACTGCGATTCAAGGGCGAGAATTGTACCAGAGTTCGGCCAGTATAGTATCTACGAATCTGCCCAGAGCGGTACGCGAATGAGCCACAGGATTGGTCACTTCGAAGATGCCATACATAACGAAAGTGCCACAAATGCGACCATCGTAACGCTCAATGTAGAACAGAGATTTCAAATAATTCACGGATTCGGCGGAGCTTTCACGGATTCAGCTTGTATGAATATAATGAGTTTGAGTCGGGGATGTCAAGAACGAATCTTGGAGTAAGCAAAACAGAAAACTTTACTGTTTCATCTATCCTAATAAAACAATCGGTTCATCCTGGAAATCACGATTTCCTATCAGAATTCTTGCAAGTGAGAATGACCGGGAAACCGGTACACAGAGAAAAGAAATCACTCGAAACAACGAAAGTGTTCATTTGCAGATAGCAAACGAAATATTAACGGGTCTGCAAAAGCTTGGGGCCCAAAAAGAGGCACCACTTTAAATATTTTTTTCTGGTGAGAGTATTGGGATAACGAGATCGGGGTTTTACGCACGGTTAATACGTAGTGTTGCCAAGTTTGAATTTTTTATTTTAAAATATTGATAAAAAAAAGTGATGTCATTATTTAAACGAAGTGCCGCACGGTTACTGCATGGCCGGTCGGTGTAGGTGATTTTGGCAGCTGAGGTGATTTGAAATAGGGAATAAAAAAATTTACTTCCAGTATGATAATAAAACTTTTTTATGACTTTGGAAACTGGTATGAAAAAAACAAACGTATCGACAAACTATTCGGTCATACGATAGGAAATGTTAGAAACTCTGCACTATCCAAATTTGAAAAACGCAAAAATAAATAAGGGTAAATCGAACGGGGATATTCGCTGTGGCCTAGTGGCGATCGAGCCCTTCACAAAAATCGTCATAACCCGGCCAATATTTGGAATTTTTACAAAATCTTTTTTTCAAATTAAAGTTGAGGTATCCCTTTTGCGGCGGGCCTTAATTTGTAAGGGCATATGCAGGGCCCTTCTGAATTATTGGTAAATTACAGTGACGCTTGATACAAATAACTCACAATCAATTATTATACCTAATGATAAACTGGAATAAAAAAATTGGCACAAATTGAGTGTATTCAGACATTTTCACATTATCTCTGAAAAGTCGCGGCTACGAAAATTCTTCGGCTAGACACATTTTGCGAAGTTTTATCATTAATATTTTCTTCAAATATTCAGTGACCCCCTATTTTTATTGTCTTTACAGAATGTTTTACACGCGTTGAGCAAATTATATCGGGCATCTAGAGTTATCAAGTGTATAAATTATCAGATAGAAATGTGGCCAACGTGTCATCTGTATAAAGTGCCGTATATATGAGACGATTTTTAGAGTCGTAATTTTTCACTCAAAGTTTGGTAACTTGGCTTAAAATTTGACCGGTATACTGGGAATTATTTTTACTTGATTACGGACGAAAGTCAGTTAATTGTTGAGTATTCGGGTTCGTGAAAGGAATACCTTAAGGCCCTAGGGTACGAAAAAGAGCAATAAGGAAAAACGTATTTTAAAAAATTACAAGCTTACGCAGACCCCTTACGATGGAACACTAAGATATTTGGTTATTCCGAGTATTCGTCAGTTGAACAAACTAAATAATTTTCAAACGACCGTACGTTTCATGCTTTTAATAAATATTTCGTTCCCATTCCCTCCCAACGACGAATTCAGTCAGCCCAAGTCTTTTTCCAGTATAGGATTTCAATTGCAGCTTTTCATGTCTCGCACGGAGCTAATTAATCCCGTTGTTATAGTGTTTTATTATGTTTCATCGCAGCAGCAAAAGTTAGCCAGGTTAAGGTTGTTATGGGGCTAAGTCAACATGTTACCACCGAGCTGAATTTTTTTTCTGGACCTTTATAACCTCTTTGCTGATCATCCTGTGCAGTTTTAATACGATCCACAGTACCGTTTTTTACAGAAAAAAAATCGGCAACTCGACGTATTTCGTGGGCTAATTACATTACGCTTATGGAAAACTCCCGATCATTTTTCAGTACATTATTAATACCTGCAAAGTGAATGTGACCACAGAGCTGAAAAATAGGTACGGTTCGACAAATTATCGGACTAACCCTCGGTACCGTGAAAATGAGGATTCACAGTACCTTTATAAAATGATTAATGTTTTTGATAGGGAATTTGTGCAAAAATCGAGCACACATATTAGACTGTGCAACCATGGCAACGTCATAGACGGCACAAATGCAACCTATATTATCGGTATTTGGAAATTATGCCCGGGAACCTCAAACTACTCGGTCAAGAGAATTAACAACGAATATCATTGGTACTTATTCTCTAAATTAGTAATAATTACTTAATATTAATTTAATTATTATGTTCAGAAATTATACATTTCTAGACATTTCTAGGCAAAGACAAAATAACGCGGATTTTTTTTCATACATACATTTTTTTTAAATTCCTATATCGGAAAACTATTAAAGTTTTTTATTTCTTCGAGATTATAGACAGCTTTAGTACACACTTTTTCTTTCCAGCGGAATTTTTTTTACTCGGACCGATATTCATTTTTGACAGCTCCTTGGGCCGATATTGAGGTTCCGAACGGGGCACATATGTCTCTAACTTCGCGACACTTCTGCCAACCTGGGCATTATGACATGCCACGATTTACGACGTTGCCAATTCGTTTCGCGTTAATTGAGCCAGAAAAAATTATAGAACATAATTATACAAAGTAATGAAAACCCTTAATGTAATCACCGTATGTTCAAAAATGCATAGTTTTTACAAATAGATGTAGAAAAATAGTTCGAAAACTCACGTTTAATATGACGATTATTTGAAAGCTAACAGTTCGTAACAGCCAATCGGCTCCGTGCATAAGCACAGGGCGCTCCCCTCGTACTTCATCCCCGACAGGGAAACCCCATAACAACCGTAAGGAGAGGTACCTGAGTAAACGGCGAGAAAAACAGGTAAACGTCGGGAATTTTTATCTCAAAAACTAATGTTTCGATTAGATCCGGGTTTTTTTATTGCAAAATATGTACATTGAGGTATGTTTAGGAATTTTTTAAAATAAATTCGTTGACTGGAAACGATTCAAACGCGATTATCTCGAAACATAGTTTTCAAAGTCGGTGTCAGATGTATCTCGAAAGCTGCTTGGCCGATTTTGTCCAAATTTGGATACGATATTCTTCGAAAGTTTTTCTCGTTCGCCACGTAGGGGTTTTTCATTTGATGGAACCATTGCTTTTTTATGCCATGTGTATGCAATCCGAAATCGTCGGAAATTGCGAACGAAAAACGAATGTTAGATTAAAACGGTCGCAATTGCGTCAAAAATGAAAATTTCAAAAAATTTCTGGGTAGCGAACGAGAAAAACTATCGAGGAATATTGTATCGAAATTTGAACAACATCGGACGAGCCGTTTTCGAGAAACATCTGACACCGACTTTGAAAACTATGTTTCGCGATAATCGCATTTGAATCGCTCCCAGTCAAGGAATTTATTTTTAAAAAATTCCTAAACATACCTCAATGTACATATTTTCCAATTAAAAAACCCGGATCCAATCGAAACATTAGTTTTTGAGATAAAAATTCCCGATGTTTACTTGTTTTTCTCGCCGTTTACTCAGGTTCATCCCTTAAGAGATGAACATGGAAACTACGAGAAAGCGATTTACAAATCTTCTCATTTATGCGATTTATTCATAATCGATTAATCCTCGAGATAATTTTCGCAGAACATATTTCGGCCCGGACGGTAGTCGATATAATGTCGGCCGTGTACCAGCAGGAGGCACAGATTTCTCCATCAGACCCTACACCTACGATGACATCCACGACCCGAATTTAAAACTTTTTTCCCTGGCTCCAGAAGATTATATGTACAAAATTCCCCTGATGCGAAGAGCACGTCAGATAAATCCTAGGTTGTTTTTTTTTTCGGCCGCTTGGTCCGCACCACCATGGATGAAGACGAACGACGCGATTTCGGGTTTCGGTAACTTTTTCCAGCATTTATCGAGTCCCGCTCGTCTCTCACTCATCGCCTAATCGTCGAATGTGTCCATGTCAGGTTTCTTGAGGCCGGAATATTATCAAGTCTACGCGGATTACTTGGTGAAATTTCTCATCGAATACAAGCAGCACGGATTGAACATATGGGGTATATCAACTGGAAATGAGCCTATGAATGTTTGGGCCCCGTTTGAAAGGATAAATTCGATGGGCTGGACACCGGAGACCGTGGGAAATTGGATCGCTAATAATTTGGGCCCAACTATCGCCGCGTCGGAAGCGAACGACACTGTTATTCTCATAATCGATGATCAGAGAATCAATGTGCCTTGGTATGCCGACGCTATATTCCAGAATGAGCTTGCTAAGAATTACACAGCAGGTATCGCCTTGCACTGGTACTTGGACTCAATCGTACCGCCAGAAACACTCGATGTAACCCACAGTCATAATCCCACAAAATTCCTCTTACAGACGGAAGCTTGCGTAGGTGAGTACTTCGAAAAAATGCTTTTTAATATGTTCCCTGATTAATCCGTAAAATAACGTATGAAATCGCAATCAAATGATGTTTCTCTTCACCCTTTTGCAAATACGTATTGGGACGTTGAATAAGTTCTCGCTGTTTCTTCGTGAAAATGAATGCTTTATTGTGAAAAATCATTCGTAATGTTTTCAAACATTTCGGAACTGTTGTGTGATCAACTCCTAATCATAATGCCTCCAATTCAACACATCAAAATTATTATTTTTGAAGCGTTAAAACCAATCTATGCATATTATTTCCGACAGAGCATGGTCGCCACGAGTCTCAACAAGGATTCCGTGTGCTTTAGCTACAGATTTTGTTGTAAGGTATCATCACAGTGTAACGGGTCGAAAAATAGCTGATTTTCGCTTTTTTTCGATGCTTAACATACGCTGATAAGTCTGATTTTTTATGTCTAATCAAAGCACTTATGAAGAACAGAAAATACATTTTTTTAATCTTTATTTTTTTACATTTTTTTAACGGTTGAAAAGGTTTTCGAAAAAAAGGAGTCTCACGGTGTACACGGTTGTGGCCGTAAATATTATCTGAAACAAAATTTGTACAAAGATTATTAATCAGTATGAAAGCCGCTATCTTGCTATGGACGTTTTTTAAAATCAAAATTGCTATATAGATTAAAAAAGCTTCCATAGCAAGACAAGGAATGGCGTGAAGATTGTTATGTCAAAATTTGAGACGAATACCATGAAAACTCTTCCTTTGAGAGTGTACACCGTTTTGAAAAACGACACGCAGCTGCTCGAATCCCCTTTTCTGAGAAAGGCTGTAGCAACTGAAATAATTCGAATTTCACCTAAAAAATTAAACAGCATGTTTATAACCGTCTATACTATCGAATAATGGGAGAAAAACGATTTTTTTAAATTTTACACTGTGATAATCCCTTAATAAAGTAGTGCAGTACAATTTCCCGCAAATACGCTTTTTTGGCCTGAAATTTGACATGTTTGACATTATGAAGAAAAAAAAGTTGTTTACACTTCGACAAAATTACATACACTGAATTTCAAGCTTGCTTATAGTACTCCTTTACACATGCGTTACCGTCTACTACACGCACGCATTTCTGGTGACGCCATCTGTTGGAAAACAGCGAGAACTTATTCAACGTCCTAATATTTTGACCACGGTCTTATATACAGGTCTTGAAACGATGGTAGTGGGGGAACGTTCACTTAGCGTCTAGTTTTTGCTACATTTTTTGGCCGCATGGTGCGTGTAGGAAAGGGGGTCTCCTGTGCAAAAGAGACAGCTATCTCTTTCTGCACACAGCACATGCGCTTCAGACCGCAGGTTTTCGGTTTACATGTTCCTGATTCTTTTTCGTAAGAAATATCCAATACACGGAAAGTAATTTATATAAAACAAAACATGTACTTTCATGCAAAAATGAACAAATAAATCCATACATGCTTGAAGATATAACCAAACCTTTATTAACCGTGTACAGAACTCAAGTGACCATGATAAAAGTGATTCGTGTTTTATTGCTCTTATTACGGTAGTACAGTCGAGCTGAATGGTTCCGCTTGCACTCGGAAACGAAAAGTTGTGGATCGAATCACAAGATACTTTTGTTTTTCTTTCTCGTTATCAATATAGCATTTTGAATAAAAACTTCGGTATGGCAGATTTATAATTGAATACTTCGTCCAATTTTTTATTTGATTATTTTAATGGATTTTTGTAAGTAAATTTATATAGTTGACTTATAAATAAAAATGTTATTTATGTTATTAATTCGATTTTTATTGATTGAGTTGAATCGAGGATTTTATAAGACTGATTACAACGGCACTTCGTTGAGTACAGCTGTAGAAGCGAATGTACGTCATGTTATGACCGGTTTAGGTTAGCCTCATCATGTCCCCCCAATCACAACGACACACGGTGGCGTCGATAGGAAAGAAAAGCTTGGACACTAAGCGGCCTACTCGCCGCCTATCAAATACGACCGTGGTTTCAAGACCTGCATATAAGACCGTGATTTCGACAAATTGTTAAATAGTTTGAAACTGTTGACGAATTGCATTGTCATTCACCGATTCGATAGGAAGCGAATTCTGGGAGCACCCGCCAGTTCGCCTCGGCGATTGGTCACGAGGAGAACTATACATGGCGAACATAATACAAATTCTTAATCATTGGATGGTTGGGTGGGTCGATTGGAATTTGGCTCTTGACAACGTAGGAGGACCGAATTGGATAGAAAACTATGTCGATTCACCGATAATCGTTAATCCCGAAACCGATGAATTCTTCAAACAACCGACTTACTACGCGATCGCCCACTTTAGCAAATTTATTCCGAAAGGATCACTGAGGATCGGCGTAACGACAAGTTCGGATGTACAAAACGTGGCTTTCTTGACTCCTGGCAACGAAATAGTCGTCGTTCTGTTTAATCCGTGAGTTCTAATATACTTTCCACTCAGTTAAGGGATAACACCACTCTAGCGGCAGAAAATAAGGCCTAGCTTTCACAATTTATTTTGGGAGTATGAAAAAAGGAATAGGATTTCTTTTGAGAGGGTTTATTTAACACATATTAAAGTATTAAAAAAAAAATGTTTATTATAATTTTCATACAAAATAGCGGCGACAGAGCCTATCTTGAAAAACGTGTTTTTTTAGGGTGGGAGTCGAAATATCGATGGATCAATATTCAGATGGGCTGAAATATCGAATTAAAAAATGTCGAATGTTTAAATATAGATAGATCAATGTTCGGAGGGTTTATATAGTCGTAAATAAAAATTCCGAATACAGATATCTCGAAGTTGAAATATAGCGAAAAACAAAAACCGATTAAAAAAAATATCGAGAGACATAATATCGATTTGCTTATATAAATAACACCAAATAATTTGAGAAGACGAATCTTCGAATTGTAAATATAGCGACGGTTCAAAAAAACAGAAAGCATTAAATCGAACGGTCAAAAAGTCGAGTGGTTAAAATAGCGAAGGGTCAAAATGTCGAACGGCCCGGATGGCGAAAACTTGTGATCGAGCAGTACATTCCTTGCGCTTCAGAGCGAAGCCGAGAGATGTGCAAATATTTTCTTTTAGCCAAACTGGTTCTACTGAAAAAATAATTCTCCACAAATGTTCCTTCGGTATAAATTTTCTCATCCAACAAAATGTATTCTTCGGTTGGAATTTTTGGTATAGTACAAATTTTCTCTTTAACACAACTTTCCTCTTTGGTACAAATTTTATACCAGACAAAATTTGGTAAGAAAGTAAATTCCCACCGAAGAGAAAATTTTGACCGAAACGAAAAATTGTTTCGAAGAGACAACTATATCGAAACGAAAAATTGTATCGAAGAGACAATTGCTTCAAAGAAAACATTTGTACTAAAATGAAAAATTTTCGCAAACAGAAATTTTTTACGAAAGACAAAATTTGATTTAAAAAACAAAGGTCGTTTTGAAGAGAATAACTCGGATGTGGACATTTCTTCCGCGCGTTCATCCATCATAATCGCAAATGCCGATGAATTTGAGGTTGGATATTAATTATTTTATCCAAGCAAAACGGAGACAAAGTAGCGATGGGTTAAACAGGCAAGTGGTCCGTATGACGAAAATTTCAAATTTCGAGCCAATGCTACTTGCGCATCACAATGCGCATCGCCATTTTGGCATTCCCCATTTCGGCATTCGCCATTTTGACATTCGCCATTTCGGACCTTCGATATTTTGCGTCTCGATATATTGCTTTTCGCTATAGGCGGTATTACGAATATTAGATACTCGCTTTTTTCTGTTTCGGAGATATGGACGTTGTAGATTCTTCGAATCTATATTTGTATGTCTCAAATTGCAAACGATCTGAATATACGTTTTCAGATAAATGAGCTCTCGAATAAATGATGCTTCGCTTTATAGTCCTTCGATTTTTTCTTCGGTCGAAACATTAAATTTCGAATAATTAAACCTTCGCTATTTTGAGAGTTCATAATTCTGTCGTTTTGAAATATTTGTCGATCTATATTTGGTCCTTCGATATTTTGATCCCCACCCTTTTTTTTACAAATAGCTTTACTGGAAGATGGTTTTCTCGTAAAGTATAAGACGTGGAACAAAAACCAAAAAATATATAATCTATATATTATTAGCTATGGGACTACGTAGGGATTTTTTTAGTCAAATTTAAAAAAAGGACGCACTTTAAAAGAAATAAATCGATTTTTTACCCAAAAAATAAGCAGTAAAGTGTTTACAAAAAAAAGTTTACGTTTAATCAAAAAACGACGACGAACTCCCATAGAGAATGTAATTGTGAAGCTACTATCAAAATTTCAAATGGATCCATGCAAAAGGTGTTCGCGTAATCCGACCTCCCAGTTTGAAAAAAGTGGTTTCGAGAAAAACGCGTTTAAGGGGAGGTACCTGAATAAACGGCGAGAAAAACAGAAAAACTTTGGGAATTTTTATCTCAAAAACTAATGTTTCGATTGGATCCGGGTTTTTTATTGGAAAATGTGTACATTGAGGTATGTTTAGGATTTTTAAAAAATAAATTTATTAACTGGAAGCGATTCAAACGCGATTATCTCGAAACATTGTTTTCAAAGTCGGTGCCAGATGTATCTTGAAGACGGCCGATTTTGTCCAAATTTGGATACAATATTCTTCGATAGTTTTTCTCGGTCGCCACGTAGGATTTTTTTGAAATTTTCGTTTTTGACGGCATTGCGACCGTTTTAATTTAACATTCGTGTTTCGTTCGCAATTTCCGACGACTTTGGATTGCATACACATTGCGCAAAAAAGCCATGGTTCAATTTCCCCTCAAGAAAATTTGGACAAAATCGGACTAGCCGTTTGCGAGATACATCTGTCACCGACTTTGAAAACTATGTTTCGAGATAATCGCGTTTAAATCCCTTCCAGTCAATGAATTTATTTTAACAAATTTCCAATCATACCTCAATGTACATATTTTTCAATTTAAAAAAAAACCGGATCCAATCGAAACATTAGATTTTGAGATAAGAATTTCCGAAGTTTACCTGTTTTTCTTGCCGTTTACTCAGGTACCTCCCCTTAAAGTTGTACAAGGCGCCCGAAAGAAGTCCGAGGCGCTGCGGCAAAATCGATAATTGAACTTTTTTTTTTAATTTCGCTGTAGGACCAATTGCATATTGTTTTTGTGACCCCAAAGTATTTTTAAAGCAAAAAAAAAACGATTTTTCCAAAATCCTAGAGTGATGTTATCCCTTAATGAAGACTCAAATAACTCGCAATCCTAATCACGAAATTGATGACATTCTATTCATTTTTCAGGAACGCTAAGATGATGAGCATCGTAGTGACAGATCCTGAACACGGAAACATCTCGACGGATGTTGTACCGCATTCAATACAAACCTTAATCTACACAAAAAAAAAACTGCTTCATCACACATCTATCAATGTTCCTCTTAACGATATTCTTCCTAAAATTCAGACCTCACATTAAATATCTACGTACGAGCGCATGTTCTAATCAGAGGTTTTCAAATAATCAATGGAAGTCCCGAGCCTCTTTCAATTTGTGAGCAAAACACATCTACGGAAAAATTTATCGAGGAACGTTAAGGCCGTATCTCTAGTGTAAACACCCATTTTCAAGGTGATTTTTTAGGAATTAAATTTCGGGCAACGATTAACTCTACAGTGTTAGAATTTCACAGTTATATTTATACATGTTTGAAGTAACATCTTATATTTTTTTCAAAGCATTTTCATGATTGCGGCCGTCCGTGTTATCTGAAAGAAACGATTTTTGAAAATTCTATTCTTTACGGATGGGGTTATCGTTCGGCCCTCCATATTTTTTCATTGCTTTATAATTATATTTTTCCGGGCTGCGAAAACTAAACACTTTATTGTAAAAATCAGAGTACTCTTCTCCAAACGCCGCCATTTTGTACATTTTTCGTATTTTTTTTATTTGAGGACCGTACGATAACCATATCCGTAAAGAATAGGATTTCTTAAATCGTTTGTTTCAGATGACAAGGACGGCCGCAATCACAACGCTCGACGATACAAATATTTCGCCATATTTACCTCCGCAATATCACATATCATGTACAATTTCGAATATAACACTTTGAAAAAAATGTAAGATGTTACTTCGAACATGTATAAATATAACTGTAGAATACCAGGACTTTCAATTCAACTGTTTCTCTAAGTTTGATTTCCAAAAAATCTTCTTGAAAATTGGAGTTCGCACTGGATTATGGCCTTAAATGTTTTCATCCCCTCCACTCATGAAAACTCAGAAGCAAATATAAAAATTGATGACAAACCGAGTGAGTAATTTTTTTCCATATGCGAATAAGTTTCGTAATAATAGCAAGAGTGAAATTTCCTTTCAGCGTTTGTCAAATCCGTGAAAAAAAAAACTATTATCACATGTAGATTTTCACGAGAGCCAAAGTCTTTGTCGCTTTGAGTGACTCGAAATGACGAATACTCTTGCGATAAGTTGAAATTAAACGCGACTTTTAACTTATCGACTGGAACCGTTCACTTATATCTGACAATGGACTGCATTTGGTTGAAAGTATAATTGTTACAATTGCATATGCAATGGAATTCAGATTTTTTCAATGTTCCATGACTGCCAATCGATAAGAATTGATGTAACAATATAGACCATTTCGGATAAACCGAAAAGCTCTCGTGTCAATTCGGGCGATTCGGACAATCAACTCGGAGCAGACTCGAATGGACCATCGTAATCAATGTGGTCGATAAGTTGATAAGAAAAAAATCATTTTTTGCCGGGTTTAAGAGTTAATAATTTTTGAATACTTCGAATGGGGATGAAGAATACCGCGCTTCTATTATTCAATAAAAATCACTTTTTGTTTTCTAGGGTGTCTCAAAAAGACGTGACATTTTTATTCATCAAGAAAACTTATTATTTGTTTGAAAAGTACGAATATTGTAATTTTAATATAAGGTAGCAACATAGAGGTTATGTGTGGAATATCCGATAAATGGCCGCCACGTCTCTGTTTGCAAACGTTTACTCTTCTGACGATATTTTCAATAACATTTCGACATAATTGCAGACTAATTTCTCTGATGGTGCGTCCAATTGCTTATTTTTTTAGTCTCTAATAGATTTATTATTTTTCAAAGATTATCAAGTAACCACCCAGATAGACAGTCATGATTATCACGCCGTGCATACAATTGATGAAGCAAATTTTACAGCATATTGACTACATGTCATGATGCAAAGCCGTGAACTCGTTTAGTATAGTGAATGTACAAAGCATTTTGATCTCAATATGTCGTTTACAAATGCATCGTACGTTTGGAGCACGTTGAACTCACATCGCTGTGCTCAAGTGTCCACAATTAATACCTGCAAATTTTACGTCATATGGCAATCATCCAATGACTTGTGTTGATGAATTCACTGGGTTAGCACTGGTAGTGGACATGCCATGCAAGCAACATGACGGCGATATGCGTGTTTCTCAGTGATACATCCTATGACGGCGATATGCATGTTTCTAAGTGATACATTCCTTGAGCGCAATATGACGGCGATATGTATATTTTGTCAGTGATACATCCCACGAGCACAATATGATGGCGATATGCATGTTTCTCGGTAATACATTCCATGACGGTAATATGCATGTTTTTGGTGATACATTTGATGAGCGCAATATGACGGCGATATGCATATTTCTACGTGATACATCCTATGACGGCGATATGCATACAAATCCAGAATGATATAAATAGGCAGACACAAAGAAAGTTTGCACAAATGTTAGAATGGCTAGGTAGGTAGCGCGCTCAGCTCTCGAATAAGAAAACGTGGTTCAAACCGTAGGTAGGTACAAAATTTAACTAGGCAGGATACATTTTAATCCATTTATCATATAGGCAGGAACATAAATAAAGCATATGGATATAAAAATCCTACCAGATTTTTTTAATCAACATTTTTGGATTTTTTTTCACGCTATGGCACTCATATGAGCTCCATATGAGCACAGCATAGTTACGTCACGCCATGCTGCTAATATGAGCTCCGTATGAGTACAGCATAGTTACGTCACGCCATGCCGCTAATATAAGCTCCCTATGAGCACAGCATAGATACGTCACGCCATGCCGCTAATATGAGCTCCGTATGAGCACTACAATTTCTTCACGCCGTGACACCCATATGAGCCTCATATGCACTCACTTATTGTTAGATATTCGTGAGCCGAATTTGCTAGTCTGATGAATTCACTGTATGCATATTCACGTGAGAACAACTTTTCTTCATTTCGATGTATTATTGTGAATCATCATGTGATGCAAATATGACTTCAACGAGAGCACTCATAAGGGATACACAGCTGTGAGACTTTCTATGCCGCAGTGGTGATGTACATATGATGCCAATATGAGGTACATCCGTCTATCTGGGCATTTGATGTCGTACGATTTCTTTATCATAAAAATTGTTTGGGTACGAATTGTTGCTTGAAACAATTAAACAATTTCTGATAACGCTTCGTCACGGTAATTAAGCTAAATGGTCGTTCTATCATATTCATAATATCTTTTACGATGATTTTTTTCTCCCCATTAATGTTTCCAATTCTTTTTACTTATTGCAACTGCAGAGATTCGAATATTTAAGAAAATTCTTGAGTATTCGCATCTTGGCACTTGCAATAAGTAGAACGAAATTATGGGAAGAAAAGGGAATCGTCGTGAAAGATATTAATATTGCCGAACAATAATTACTGTGAATAATATTTCGTAGTAAAATGTGGATGGTGATGTCTGCATTGCAAGTTTCAATCAAATTCAAGAAATAATATTTGACAATGTCATAGAAGTTTACATATTTAGGAAAATGCATCATCAATGACTGTGACATTTTTCGCGTTTTCGATTATATTCGTTGATCAAATATAAAATGCAAAATAGAAAGTTACACATTGCTTCCTCAATATATTATCTAGCTCAAGAAATTTTGCTCGTGACCAAGTCACATATTTCAAACCGGCTTCCTCATAAAGCAATTTTTACGAGCGAAACGAAATAATAAGAAAGCAATTTACAAGTTGCTAGTTTTTTTAATCATCTTCTCACCCATCCCCCCATAATGCTTATTCGTGTACAACAACTGATCGATATCTCGAAATTTTGACAACGTACAGCGTTTTCACCTTCGAGAAATTCAACATTTTCCGAAATCCAAACTTCTGGCACACAATAATCGTTATTCAGACCAAATTCTATATCTCAAAATTTACGTGAATTGAGGCCTCGACTGAATTTCTTCAATTCTAAATCTTGAAATTGTAGAAATGGTCCGAAATTGAAAAATATAATGCCAATATCTCAAAATTGAAGAAAATTCAAGCGTTGTGAAGCAATTCGTAAGTTTTGCCATGAAAAATTTGACGACAAAATTCACCCGAAAGCATACTTTACGAGGAAGCAATAAATAGTAACAGCAATTAACCAACGATAAAACCAATAAACAAAATAAGCTAATGGACATTTATCCCAGAAGAAAAAAATTTTGTCCTTGACAAAAGAAATACTTTTTAGTCTTAAGGGGTCTTCTCACTTCAGACGCTAAAAAATGCTGTTTTCATGAATTTTTTTTATAAGTTTATATTATAAATGTTGATATAAAAATTGTTAAACTTAATAAATACACTTTCGACATACAATAAAAAAATGTTGATGTATTTAAGTAACCCAAACAAACTTTAAACACGTTTTTCTCGAAACAACGTTTTTCGACAGCTTGTTGATAAAATCTTCGAAACTACTAAACCGATCCTTATGAAATTTCAACCACATATCCTTTACAACTATAGCTATAGCCCATATCAAGATTTTTTTTAAATTTTGATATTTACTAAATTTCTTTTGCAGAAATCGGGGAAAAAAACGAATTTTTTTCTTTGTTTTTCAACAAAATGTCCGCCATTTTGTTATTTCTGCATATATAAAAAATCGAATGATATGCGCTATAGCCATTAACATACTGAATCCAAAACCGTTTGATTTTTTTTTGTTTCGGATGATCCATCTCCGAGATTTCATCAATAGCACAGACCTACAACTTTTTTAGGACATTTTTTTAACTACCATTTTCGTCTATTAATAGAGACAAATGAATTTTTAAAAAATTAATTTATTTCGAAAGTGTATTTGATAAGTGTAACAACTTTTATATCAATATTTATAATATAAACCTATCAAAAAAAATCATGGAAATAGCCTTTTTTAGCGTCTAAGGTGAGAAGACCCCTTAAAACCGTCGAAACGCCCGGTTTATCCGTATTTCCATCCCTGACCTCAATATTATTAACTGTCACTTAAAGCGCGACAACAAGCAGCTACAGTTTTAATAATTTAAGACACAGCGGAACTAAATTGATAGACTTGCCCGACGCATTGCAGCAATCGTACATTCGCATAATGAATCGCTCAAAATTCGCATACAATTAAAAGATAATGTGCCCCCCCTGCGCCTAGCGGAGAATACTGCAAGTTTAGTAGCGTCACTTTGATAAAACATGTCGAGCGGCCAAAGTAAACGGTCGTCCCTTCATGTTTCAACGTCAAGTGAACCGCCAACAAAATCCTGTCTCGCTGTTCTTTTCGACACTCTACAGTAAGTCGCGTACAAGTGCGCGGTGTCTTACATTTTCCTTCACGATTCAATTCTCAAAGAGCGCGCATTGAACTTTTATACTTCCGATACGCTTTCTTTTACATTGTGACATCCGTAATATTTTACGAAAATTGATCTTCGTGTCATATCGCTTAAGGGGGGAGCTGGTCCAGCCGACGTTTTTTTTTTTTCAAAAATAAAATTTATTTTCGATCGTGAAACTTTTGTTACATGTAAAGGTACATTTGAACAACAAAAAACACTTGAAAATTTCATTTTAATATCTATATATGTAGATATAGCTGCCACAAGCGGAGGGTCCACAAAAATCGGCTGAAATCCTGGAGTCCTTGGAAATTATCTCAAACATGAAATTCAAAATAATTTCGTTATAAATAATAACGGTATATAATATATAATTAATAAGTATAATATTACGAAGTAAAATATATAATTTCGTTATAAATTCAGTATAAATGTATAATGCGCATGAACCGCAGTTTGAAAAAAAATGGTTGATTGCAAAAATGGCGGACAAAATGAAAATTGACGAAAAAAAATCGGCCTTAATTTTGCAATAACTTTGTCCTATAATAATAATTTTTCATAAGTCGAGGTTCATCCGCATATAAATTTAATTTTCTTTAATTTAAACCTTGAATGAAGTGAATCGGATGAAAACTCGATAAGCTACGATTCCAGCCAACTTGAAAAACGTGGTCTTGCGAAATACACGTTTAAAGTTTTCGCTTGTAACAAGCATAAGTTTTTCAATACTTACGGCTGTTCAAAGCAAATCTGCGATTTCTAGAGCATATAGTAGGCCTTCAGACTCCTCGAAGTAGGGGAGGCTGGGGTCAGTTGGAACATTTTTGAGAAAATCGGTTAGTTCGACTTCATTTTATACCTCATCTGTTTGGTAATGGGCTTAAATTATAGCTAAATCATTTGGCTATATGATAGCATTATTGATTTTGCTTTCACTATGCCCTGGACTTAGGTAGAAGCTATTTAAAAACTCTTGGAAAACGTTTCATTTGACCCTGTGTCGGGGTCAATCGAAACGGTGCCCGGGATTAGTTGAAACAGGTGTTTTCAGCTGATTGAACTGATGTTTCTACTAAACCCAGGTACTGTTAATGATGTGTATGAAGTGATAAAGTATGTTTGTGTGAATAAAATACACTTTTAATTAAAATAATCGGTTTTATTGCTTTTCATCCCAGTTTTGGTATCACCGAAGGCATATTGAGGTGCTTCAATATTATTTTACTTATCTAGTTTTAATTTACTAAAGATAATCAGTCAGAGAATAGTTTTTGTTTTTAACGAGGTACTCAATGAGACCGACTTATTTAGTCTTCGAGGTTCTTTTTTCTCTCTTAGCCTGTTTTCTGCAGTCTTTCTCTTCAGTCTCCTTCCTTGTCTCTTTTTTTTCTGGGGTATCGGTGCATATTGTTGACTTTCTTTTTTTCTTACCCCTATTTAGCGTTTTAATATTTATGTTTTTACATATATTTTTTAGCATCTTCATATGCGTTTTTATAATTTTCGAAATTAAAGCTTCCGCGGTTCGTAGTTTCGAACGGTTTCTTGGCATCTAAAAGAAAAACAAGATTTTAAAAGCTTGCTTGCGTATAAAATTTTTATTCGGGATCAATAGAAACACGTTTCAATTGATCCCGAATCGTTTGTTTCAACTGCCCCCATACCCTCGCTTCCAATAATTTATCAAATAACAAAAAACCTAAATGTTGTAGGTAGGTGCTGACCACAATAAACTCACTAGGATATTCACAGTAATGATGATTATAAACAACGCTGAAGAAGGAACAATAGTTTTGGAGCAATACGCAAAATAATAGTAATAAAAGAACTTACTTTTTGTGTCGAAGAAGCGATGGACCACATAAAATGTTCGACGCTCTCGGAGTGGCGGCGTAAACTAAGCGACAGGTTCCGATATGCAAAGCAGTTCCTTCCCCCCTTGGGCCCGCGCCGCTATCAATAACCATCTTCGAGTTATTCAACTTGTTTCATTTGACCCGTGTTTCTATCGACCCCAGCCTCCCCTACTTTTGAAAT
This sequence comes from Ophion slaviceki, assembly GCA_944452715.1. Lineage (NCBI taxonomy): Eukaryota > Metazoa > Arthropoda > Insecta > Hymenoptera > Ichneumonidae > Ophion > Ophion slaviceki. Next base: position 21,706,523 of record OX101789.1, read on the forward strand.
TTCCGCATTTTTCGTGCAGATCAACCCTCCTTTGTGCTTTCTCCGTTCTACCTGCTTGGCGCGCACCGCTCCTAATTATATTTCAATGTCGAATTTGATGCTATAACTTTGGGAATGTGTTCTCCACATGGGTAGCAAGATTTTTAGGCAAACAAAAAAAGTCGATTTTCTGAATCGGCTGGACCAGACTCCTTCTTTAAGGGATAACACCACTCTAGCGGCAGAAAATGCGGCCTAACTTTCACAATTTATTTTAAGAGTATGAAACAAGGAATAGGATTACTTTTGAAAAAAATGTATTATAAGTTTCGAACAAAATGGCGGCGACAGAGCCCACATTGAAAAACGTGCTTTTTACAAATAGCTTCGCGGGAGCACGGTTTTTTCGTAAAGTATGAGACCTAGAACAAAAACCAAAAAAAAAAATATAATCTATATATTATTAGCTGTGGGACTACGTGGGGATTTTTTTAATCAAATTTCGAAAAAATGGCGCACTTTGAAAAAAATAAACCGATTTTTTGCCTAAAAAATAAGCAGTAAATTGTGTATAAAAAAAGTTTACATTTAATCAAAAAACGGCTACGTACTCCCATAGAGAATGTAATTGTGAAGCTGCTATCAAAATTTCAAATCGATCCATGCAAAGGTGTTCGAGTAACCCGTGCTCCCAGTTTCAAAAAAGTGGTTTCGCGAAAAACGCGTTTAAAGTTGTACGAGGCGCCTGAAAGAAGTCCGAGGCGCTGCCGCGAAATCGATAATTGAACCTTTAAGAAAAAAAAATCGCTACAGGACCAATTGCATATTTTTTTTATGACCCCAATGTATTTGTCAAACAAAAAAAAACGATTTTTCCAAAATCCTAGAGTGGTGTTATCCCTTAAGGCCTTACATCTAGTTGTTAGGGTTCCGTAGCCAAAGGGCAAAACGGAGCCCTATTGATGACACTCTGCTGTCTGTCCGTCCGTATGTCACGATAGATTTGCTACAATCCTAACTCCTTCAAGTTAACGTACTCGTAAATAATAATTATGATTATCTACCGTACATTTGAACATTTTCGCGCTATTTATCCGTACACGTCATAAATATTTTGCTGCAAGAAATTGGCACTGGTGACGTCAGACAATGAATCGGCATAGGGACTTCGTTGCTCCCCCCGCCCTTCAAAAATCATTTAGCAACAACCGTAAAACAAAAGTGGGTTGAACATGATTAAACTAGACTAAATTTGGGGGGCCTTATCGTTTTTTGTTTTCTGAAAAAATGCTGTTTAACAAAATGGTAGCCGTTTGTAAAAAAAACACCCCAATTTTTCTGCCAGGTTTTTTTGTGCTTCAACGGACGAAAAAAAATTTCTAAATCAATTTTTGACCAAAATCTCTTTCTGATGACCCCGCAAATGAAAAATATTGCTTCCAGAAAAACGCATTTAAAGTTTAACGTTATAAAAAATCGCATTGAATGTTTGTTTTTGACAACCCAAACAAACAAAAGTGCTCTAAACACTTTAAAAATGCAAATTAGGGAGAAAAAAATCGAATTTTTCATGAACATTAACCTGTCCTTAATGTAAAAAAATGTTAACCTGCACACGTTTTCCCAGCAAAAAATCACGTTCATTCCTCCATTTTCCGTCCACGAGCTGGGTGTAACCTGTTAATGTATCTCGATGTATGTGTATATATATACGTACATATTATCGAGTACTTGAGTTTGAAATGAGCCATAAAAGTAACGTTTCCAATTAAATTAAAATTGGTAATCCGATCAATTAAATTTATCAGTGATATCGATTGGATCACCAATTTAATAAGGATTGACATTTCTGCTTGAACGGGCGCATCGACTAATTGCTCGTTCGAATATGTGAGAACAAACGACGTCCCTAGTAGATGAAAAATACCATTCGATTTATGGTAGATATCTCGGTGGAAACATAAAAGCTATATTGAAATATTATTATAAGTATTATAAAACCTTGTTTCAAAACAAACTTTGTACGATATTTTTCCTTAGGTGAATAGAAAGGAGAGAAAATGTGGTCGCCGATGAGATCGAGGGTCATCGTCATTGTGATCGCCAGTTCGGTCTTTGTAGGTAGGTAAAATGAACATCACAGTTTAAGGGGTCTTCTCACTTTAGACGCTAAATAAGGCTTTTTTCATGATTTTATTGATAGGTTTGATAATTTTTTGATTATAGATATTGATATAAAAGTTGTTACACTAAATAAATACACTTTCGAAATACGTTTAAAAATTGTTTTTATGTATTTATGTAACCCAAACAAACTTTAAACGCGTTTTTCTCGAAACAACGTTTTTCGACGGCTTGTTGATAAAATCTTCGAAACTACTGAACTGATCCTTATAAAATTTTAACCACCTATTCTTTACAACTATAGCTATAGCGCATATCAAGGATTTTTCTAAATTTTGTTGTTTATTATTTCTTTTGCTAAAAACGATGAAAAAGACACGGTATTTTTTATTTTTTCCAAAAATGTCCGCCATTTTGTTATTTTTGCATACATCAATAATCGTATGTTATGCCATTAACATAGTGAATCTAAAACCGTTTCATTTTTTTGTTTCGGATGATCCATATCCGAGATTTCATCAACAGCGCAAACCTACAACTTTTTTAGGGAATTTTTTTAACTACCATTTTCATCTATTAATAGTGACTTAAATAAATATATTTTAAAAAATTAATGTATTTCCAAAGTGTAGTTATTAAGTGTAACAACTTTTATATCAATATCTATAATATAAACCTATCAAAAAATACATGAAAATAGTCTTTTTTAGCGTCTAAAGTGAGAAGACCCCTTAAGATATAATTGAAAAATTATCTACAGATGACATATTATCCGATTACTTACACAATCAATAATTCGCTACTAGTCAATTGACACTAATAAAGTTATCAATGATCGATTGTTTGTATTCAATTGAATATTCGCCGATTATTACACAGCTCAACAGCCGATGTGGTGCCGCAAAACTGTATATTTTTTCTAAGTTTTATTTTGTATATTGATCCTTTTTTAGCACTTAATATTGATATTGACAAGGATATTCTACGTACGAACGCGAAAATACACCATTTCTTCATAAAATCTAATTTTATTGATCAATTTAAGTTTTATTAAATATTTTTACATTGACTGTTGTTGAGGAATCGGCTTCGATTCGGCCAGTGAGATTTCCAAGGTCGTGATGGAAAAAAAGGGTTTTTTTTGTTACGTTTCAATCCTTGGTTCGGATCCTTGGTTAGGATCCGAAGGATCCTTGTTTCGGATTCTTGCTTAGGATCCGAACCAAGGATCGAAACGTAACAAAAAAACCCTTTTTTTCCATCACGACCTTGGAAATCTCACGAGCCGAATCGAAGCCGATTCCTCAACAACACGTATTATCAACACGGCCGCACACTACTCGTACTAATTTTTACATTGAGTTCGCTTCTCTTCCGTGATTTTCTTGAGTGAGACTTGTCGAGGCACTTGACAAAAAAACATACGAATTTTGCCGGCATCAAGACTTTTTTTACTTGTCTTATTAAGGGATCATCACAATGTAAGAAATCGAAACATAGCTGATTTCGGTGATTTTTTTTTATCGTTAAAATACGCTAATCGGTCTGCTTTTTCAATGTCAAATCAAAACACTCGTGAATAAAATAAAATACATTTTTAAACGTTTATTTTTTATTTTCTTACATTTTTTAACATTTGAAAATGTCTTTGAAAAAGGAGTTCTCACGGTGTACACGGTTGTCGCCGTAAAGATTATGTGAAACAAAATTTGTGAAAAGCTTATTAATCAGTATGAAAGCCGCTATCCTGCATGTTTCTTTAAATCAAAATTGACAAAATGACGGCGGTTTGAAAAAAAGCTTTGAATTTAGGCTATTTTTTTGACAGTTTTTCGTTTAAAAAAATATGAAGATAAAAAAGCTTCCATAATAAGATAAAGAATGTCGTGAAGAATGTTGCATCAAAATTTGAGACAGATAGCTTGAAAACTCTTCCGTTGAAAGTATACACCGTTATGAAAAAAGTCATTTCGAGAAAAACGCGTTTAAAGTTTCAAGTGCGGAATTTTCATATAAATTGTCTACTTACGTTTATGTAAGTATGTGAACAGCATGTTTATAACCGTCTATACTATCGGATAATGCAACAAAAATCGATTTTTTGAAAATTTTGCACTGTGATGGTCCCTTAATCTTTTTTAATATTGATAAATTGGTCGACATAAGTAGTGATGTACGTCAAGGAAGAGACGCTGGTGACGTCACAGGTGTGTTGTAGTGGGTATCGTGCGTCGCTGTGACATGTATGAGGAGTTGGTGGTGGGGGTATCTGTGGTATCGGAGTGGTGGGGGGTTTGGGGCCTCTATCGGGAGATCGTAGCTAAGTGGGGGTGTCTTGAAGCTGCTTTTCCGAATAGATCGACTGGTGATGGCTTCTGCATATACCGAGGACGTGTTTACCGCTAGAGCAACCGCGTGCGGGTTACGGCGCGCGGATCGTATTGGGAGGAAGGTCTTACACGGTGGGGATGTAAGGGTAAAGAAAAAACGCGATGATTTACGTGTATACATGTATCAAAGTTTTTATTCAAAATGTTGTCCGTTCGCACAGATTGTGTGTGTGTGTGTGTGTGTGTGTGTGTGTGTGTGTGTGTGTGCGCGCGTGTGTGCGTGCGTGCGTGCGTGCGTGTGCGCGTGTGTGTGTGTGTGTGCGCGCGCGCGCGTGCGTGTGCGTGCGTGTGTGTGTTTTTTTTTAAAGAGGTTTAGCGGGAAAATGCCTCCGCACCGTAGCAAATAATTGCCGTGTGTCGGGCTTGCACCGACTAAAAACCCCCATTCCTCTGTGGCTTTACAAATTCTCCCGCGGGACGACCGCAGGTATTACATCGCGGGAGGCCTTAGCCGTAGCTCTTCCTGCAGTGTTGTCAGACGACCTTACATCCCCCGTTCCACTCTAGATGTTATGAGTGGTTTAGGGGTCGTGTCGCTGATTTAATCTATGACTGCCTGGTCTTCCGGCGTCGTCTTCTTCCTCGCAGGTTCTGCACGTCGCAACTCCTTCATCACTGCGGCAGCATAAGCCGATACCGCTGTCCATGCGTCTGCTGACTTCAGCATCAACTCAACCAGGTTATCCGGGGTGATGCGTGTCTCCAGCTGATCCTCGACTATCGCACGGGAGGCACTAAAACGTGGGCATTGGAACAATGCATGTTCAGCGTTCTCCTCGACTGCTACACATGCTGGGCAGTCCGGGGAATCTTCATAATTAAACTTATAGAGATAAGCCCGAAAACAGCCGTGTCCTGAGATCACTTGAGTGAGATAATAGTTGAGCTCCCCGTGTAGACGGTTCACCCATATCTCCACCTTCGGGATTAGTCGATGTGTCCACCTTCCCTTGGGAGAAGCATCCCACATCGTCTGCCACTGGTTGAGACTGGTTGCTCTCGCTTCGGTCCTTGCATAACTGGGGTTTCTAGCTCCCTCCTGCTGGTACATCGATCTACGCTCCTCGGCAAGCACCTCAATGGGCAGCATTCCCGCGATAACGTTGATAGCGTCCTCGGAGACAGTGCGAAACGCACAGGCTACCCTCAAAGCGCTGACGCGATACGTTGCTGCAGCCTTCCTGCGGTACTCCTGGATTTTCAGTGCATCAGCCCATATGGGTATGCCATAGGTGAGCACTGAGGTCGTCACTGATGACAGCAGTTTCCTCCTCTTCTGTCTGGGGCCACCAACATTAGGCATGAGTCGCACCAGTGTGGTAGCCACCCCAGCGGCCTTTCTGCTGATCTGCTCGGTTTGCTCTTTGAAGTTCAGCCTCGCGTCGAGAATCACACCCAGGTACCGAATGAACGGTTGGGATGTGATTTCGGAGTTTCCAACCCTGAGCGTCACCGTTTCCATCACCTTCCTGCTGGATACGAGGAGTACTTCTGTTTTATGGGCTGCAAGATGCAGTCCAACAGAAGACATCCATTCCTTTATCTTGGCGAAAGCTTCGCCGAAGAGGTGTGTGTGGGTGTGTGTGTGTGTGTGGGTGTGGGTGTGTATGTGTGTGTGTGTGTCTGTGTGTGTACATGCAGATGTGAAAGTCGGCATCTATCACATCTACTTGAAAAATGAATGCAGAAGAAATGTGAAATAAAGTCCTTACGCATAAAATTTATTTTATGCAGCTGTAGTAACAAAGAGGCGCGCTCTTTCAAAATGTCACTACATCCGGGTTTTGTTTTCATTTCTACAGGTAACACCGAGGTATTTATATATGCAAAGTACTCAATAATGCGTGGATGCCAGCGCACGATTTTTTGTGTAAAAACCCCAGATCTTCCACGCGTATACTCCCCTTTAACAGGTTCATTTCGTTTCCATACCTCCCCACTATTCTTATAGTATTACAATAGAAGAACACTATAGTGTGGAACTATAGTGCACTCCTAAGATAGAGGAAAGATATGGGAAAAAGATTCCCGAATGAAAACGACTTCTACCACCGCAGGCTTCACACTACAAATCGAACAGTCACTTTTGCCGACATCACCTCTTGGAACTTCCGTTGTGAACTCACGTGAAAATGGCTAAGAAAATACCACAATTTGAACAAATGTGCACGATCAAGCCGCACTTATAAATTCCGTGGAAGAGTATATAGTATGGGAGCAACAATGTGATCAGTGTGTGGAGTCGTTGGAAACGTAAAGCCGAATTCAACGACCGCGATTATTACTCGGAAATCCGCAATCATTGGTAGCAGGAATCGCTCGCTTAGAATGTTTAAAGAATGTTCTACGTAGACGATTTTTACATGCGGGTGCGGGAAACAGTGATCGTGGTTTAATCTGGCGAGAGATTGATACGGCGTTCGAAAATCGTGTCCTGACTGGCCGCGTCATCAACAACAACCATATTGAACCTCGTCAGTTTCTCGAAGACGCATATGATATGATGCTTTCACATGTGCAAGACATTACCAACAAACAATTAAGTGTAACAGTGAATACATTTATCAATAGTGAATTTGAGGCAGGTGACAAACGCGCAAATAAAAGTATCAACACGGAAAACTTTGAACTTTCTACCACATGCAATTTAGGTGGGTGGTATACACAACGAGTTGTCGAACCTACTCTGGCATCTCTCGAAGATTTTCAAACTCGTGACAGCGGATGGAGATTGTCGCGGATACTGGACATAACATTAAATATCAACAAATACAATCCAATGCATGCCGGATGTCAAACTGTTTTGTCGGGGGAAATAATCCTGAAGAAAGCGGTGGTGAATGTGAAATCAAAGGATAACGCATGTTTCGCGTGGGCAGTGGTGGCTGCTCTTTATCCAGTGGAAACAAACGTGCATCGAGTAACTTTATATCCACACTATTCAACTGTACTGCAGCTTCAGGGAATTGCTTTTCCAATGACTCTTAATCAAATAACAAAATTTGAATCGTAAAACAATGTTTCGATTAATGTATTTACAACGGAAAAGAAAGGCATCGTCCCAATTCGAATATGCGCCCAAAAACTGGTTAAACACGTCAATTTATTGTACGCGGTGGATGCGTCGAACCACAGCGTGGGACACTTTGTATGGATAAAAAATGTATCCCGGCTCGTGAGCACGCAGCTGAACAAAACAAACAGGAAAAAACACATCTGCGATCGGTGAGTAACAAGAAGCATACTCGAGAATACACATATGAGCATTTATGTACTTTGATAATATAATTCTTTCCATCGTTTTGTTAAAGGTGTTTGCACTACTTTTACACGGCGGCTAAATTTCGATCGCACGAGATGGATTGTGGAAAATCAAACGATTGTGCCATTTGATTACCTGGTAAAACGGACAAATGGCTAGCGTTCGAAAACTTTCACCGAAAAGAGCGACTTCCATTTGTGATTTATGCAGATCTCGAGTGCGTTTTGGCAAATGTTGACAACAAAAATATACAGCAACAGCACGAAGTGTTAAACGTAGCGTACTACGTACATTGCTCGTATGACCATTCGTTATCGGAATACTACTCGCGGCGCGATGCCAATTGCATCCCATGGTTTGTTGAGAACCTAAAAAATTTAGCTTTGCGCATCAACGATATTCTATCGGATAGTGTTCCCGTGGTACTTCTAATTCCGGATGAGCGAGCAAAATTTCGAAGCGCTGCTCAGTGCCATATATGTGAAAAACCATTTGCCGAAGACGACATACGTGTTCGTGATCATTGTCTGCTGACCGGACGTTATAGAGGTCCCGCCGATTCTAACTGCACTTTGAATTAACAACGATAATAGCATTCCCGTACGCTCACGCCAAGAATGTATGGGAACGGTTTTCTATTCAAACATTAGGTGAATATAGTGACTTGTATTTGAAGACCGAAGTTTTGTTGCTGGCCGACGTTTTTGAGAACTTTCGCAATAGCTGTATGGGGAGTTACAGGCTCGACCCCGCTTATTACTATACTCTCCCCGGCTAGACATGGGATGCAATGTTGAAACATACATGCGTTAACTTCGAATTGTTCACCGACATTGACATGGTATTATTTGTTTAACGGGGTATACGCGGTGGCCTGAGTCAGTGTTCAAATCGGTATGCGCGCGCCAATAACAAATACATGGAACCAGCCGATCCATCAAGGTCCTCATCGTTCTTGATGTATTTCGATGTGAATAATTCATATGGATGGGCAATGTGTCAACCATTGCTCTATGCTGATTTTCGATGGGTCGATGAGTTGTCAACATTCGATTTATTCTCTATCGCGTTAGATTCACCGACCGGTTACATTCTTGAGGTTGACTTAGAGTACCCGGAATCTCTACACGATGCACACACGGACTTACCGTGTTGTTCAACAAATGGTAAACCACCTGGTGGACAATACGAAAAACTCCTTGCAACCGTGCATAACAAGGAACGGTATGTTATTCATTATCGCAATCTGCAGCAGTGTGTACGGCACGGTCTCAAAATCACAAAAATTCATAGAATACTCCAACTCTCCCAATCGTCCTGGCTACGAACATATATCGAGCTGAACGCGCAGTTCCGAACCGAAGCAAAGAATAATTTTGAAAAAAATCTATAAATTGATGAATAATGCGGTGTTCGGGAAAACAATAGAAAATGTGCGCAATCACGTAGATGTCAAGATTTTAACACGGTGGGAGGACAGGTACGGTGCAGAGGGAATGATTGCAAAACCAAATTTTCATAGCCGGTGTGTTTTTTTCAGAAAACCTTATTGCTGTCAAATTACGCAAGCTCGAGGTGAAATTCAACAAACCAATATATGTGGGTATGTGCATACTCGACACATCGAAGACATGTTTATATGACTTTCATCATGAGTACATGGTGCCTCTGTATAAAGAAAAATGTACAGTGTTGTACACCGATACGGATAGTCTAATATACAACATTGAGTGTGAGGATGTGTATGACAACATGCATTAAACCTTTGGTGGTGAGTGTGTGTGTGTGTGTGTGTGTGTGTGTGTGTGTGTGTGTGTGTGTGTGTGTGTGTGTGTGTGTGTGTGTGTGTGTGTCTAATTGTTTTTTATTTTTTTTATTTTAAATATCCGCAGCGGTAGTCATTCTGAAACAAACAAAACATGCATTTTTCTTATCAATCTATCAAACACAATGATATTCAGAATGATACTAAAGTAAAAAGATACTCACTGTATACGTTCAAACAGGTTGGACACATGTCGCGCGTGACAATTTGATGTAGCGGTCCACCACAGTTGGTGCAAAAGATTCCGCGCATGGCTATAAAGCGTTCGCTGTAGTGACCACATCTTTTGCGAAGTCCTTCAAACATTTCCCGTACATCGAAGTAGCACGAAACACAATACTTTGATCGATGATTTTCGGTAAAGTATGTATAATTCACGCAATATACGGCTTTCCGGTTCAGCCGATTAAGTTGACGCCTGTCCAGTAGGTCCTTTCGCACATCATGGTATTCATCATCTCACCCACTGACGTCTGCGGAATCTGCCTGTTCAATGTCACTATCCAGTTCGTCTATTTCAAGCAGTTCGATGTCATCACGAGCGATCACTTCTACTTCGTAGCCGTAATCGGCGCTGTCAAAATCTACTTCGTCGTCACCATCAACGGCGATATCAACAATTTGTACGTCATTATGATCGGCGATATCAACAGCTTGTACTTCGTCGTCATTATCGCCGATATCCACCACCTCCATTTCATTATCATCAACGACTAGATCGATCACTCCACGAATTTGGCTAACCATTATCTCACTTTTCTTCGTTCTGCGACTCTTTCGTTTTAGAATGACACCTCGGAGGTTGGAGACTGGAATGATGAAAACTGCTTTCCCGATACTTTTTGAAATTTCGGTTTTTGGATTCTCATAGGGTTGAGGTATGGTGGGGATGGCCAATAGAACGTGTACACGGTTTTCCTATTCAACATGTAGGAATTAGTCAGGAAGTGTAGAAAAAATTAACCTTCCAAGATCTCGCATCCCCGCCAGGGATGGATGAATAGTTGTAAGACCTCACATGTAGATGGTGTGTCGAAGAAGAGCGTTTGCGGATCAACATTCTTGTCGTAGAGTTTGACGACGGATATTTCAAAATGGTTCACATAATCGCAAACGCTACTTATAGTTCAATATGTCGAAATTGATCTCATTGAAAAAGTATTGTAGCAGTGTATCAATCGAATGTTTGTAATGGGGTTGGCTTTCGACAATGCTCACAATAGCTGAATAAGCAAACCTGATGTGGAGCGGACAATAAAAATGTTTTACATTTTATGACGCCTCTCTTTTTCTCTCTCTCCCATAGAAGCATGTCAGGAGAGTGCGAGGAAAAAATAGGTGATTCGCCAAACTACAACGGGCCCTTCTTCGTTTTCTCAGTTGAAAAAATCTATGAACCAATTTATTACATACAACAGACAAACGCGATAATTTAGAAACGTCGTTTCTCACAGGGTTGATTATTTGCAGAACAAGCTTTTTTACATTTATTTTACAAGATTATCTACAATAAAAAAATACACCCTACGATTGTATCCTATAATGCCCCCTATGGCAACGTTTTCGTGGTTCCAGGTATGATATAGCGTTTGTCATCGCGCAGACTTAGAACAATTTTTGTCTCGTTGGTGGTGTACACTTCATGCAACATCGATCGTATGCATACTTGCTGACCAGTCATTTCGATCTAGTCATATAAGCGTTTCGTGTAATCCTCGAAGGAGATCTTTCTCGCCCCGATGTTACTCTTATCGCGCTCCACTTTCTTCGTAACGCCTTTACCATCGACTCGCACTGCATACATTTTTGCTCTAACCCCGACAAATTCCGTCATTATCCGACCATTATTTTCGTCTTTCATAAGTCCGTGAACATTTTTGTTGACAAGCGGAATATCATACCCATTGCTCGCCGGGTACTCGCTCGTATCGAAACGATGGATATTACTCTTCATGTCGTCATACACATCCTCACACTCAATGTTGTATATTAGACTATCCGTATCGGTGTACAACACTGTACATTTTTCTTTATGCAGAGGCACCATGTACTCATGATGAAAGTCATATAAACATGTCTTCGATATGTCGAGTATGCACATACCCACATATATTGGTTTATTGAATTTCACCTCCAGCTTGCGTAATTCGACAGCAATAAGGTTTTCTGAAAAAACACTCCGGCTATGAAAATTTGGTTTTGCAATCATTGCCTCTGCACCGTACCTGCCCTCCCACCGTGTTAAAATATTGACGTCTACGTGATTGCGCACATTTTCTATTGTTTTCCCAAACACCGCATTATTCATCAATTTATAGATTTTTTTCAAAATTATTCTTTTCTTGGGTTCGCAACTGCGCGTTCAGCTCGATATATGTTCGTAGCCAGGGCAATTGGGAGAATTGGAGTATTCGATGAATGTTTGTGATTTCGAGACCGTGCCGTATACACTGCTGCAGATTGCGATAATGAATAACATACCGTTCCTTGTTATGCACGGTTGCAAGGAGTTTTTCGTATTGTCCACCAGGTGGTTTACCATGTATTGAACAACACGGTAAGTCCGTGTGTGCATCGTGTAGACATTCCGGGTACTCTAAGTCAACCTCAAGAATGGAACCGGTCGGTGAATCTAGCGCGATAGATAATAAATCGAATGTCGACAGCTCATCGACCCATCGAAAATCAGCATAGGGCAATGGTTGACACATTGCCCATCCATACGAATTATTCACATCGAAATACATCAAGTATGATGAGGACCTTGATGAATCGAATGATTCCATGTATCTGTTATTGGCCCGCGCATACCTATTTGAGCACTGACTCAGGCCACCGCGTATACCCCGTTCAACAAATAATACCATGTCAATGTCGGTGAACAATTCGAAGTTAACGCATGTATGTTTCAACATTGCATCCCGTGTGTAGCTGGGGAGAGTATAGTAATAAGCCGGGTCGAGCCTGTAACTCTCCATACAGCTATTGCGAAAGTTCTCAAAAACGTCGGCCAGCAACAAAACTTCGGTCTTCAAATACCATTCACTATATTTACCTAATGTTTGAATAGAAAACCGTTCCCATACATTCTTGGCGTGAGCCTATTCCTTCTCACTTACAATGTCACGAGTCAAAGTACTATAGAATGCGTCTCGTGATGGTAAGTGATAGTCTTCCAATCGGTTTACACTATCGATATATTCATTGGGGAAGACGCCCTTTCGAGTTAATAGGATGAAACTATCGCTCGTTATGTCACGAAATTGCGAACGTAAAATTTTTAGTTTGTCCATTGTCAAAAATGAGGCCAGGTCATCCAGACTTGCATTGAGAAATTTGTATGAATCAACGAAGCGTAATTGAATCGGATGTGACTTGTCTGCCGTTCGAAAGGATTTTGTAAAAGAAATCTATTCCTCTTTAGTTATGGGCAGCACAGTGGTTTCCCCCTCGAATGCTGTGGTTAGTTCCTCGATGATGGGCCGTGCACCATAGCCGGACAAATTATGAAAAAATATGGGAATGATATTACCGTTGGTAATTCAAATTACAGTTAGAATCGGCCGGAGCTCTATAACGTCCGGTAAGAAGGCAACGATCACGAACACGTATGTCGTCTTCGGCAAATGGTTTTTCACATATATGGCACTGAGCAGGGCTTCGAAATTTTGCCCGCTCATCCGGAATTAGAAGTACCACGGGAACACTATCCAATAGAATATCGTTGATGCGCAAAGCTAAATTTTTAAGGTTCTCAACAAACCATGGGATGCAATTGGCATCGCGCCGCGAGTAGTATCCCGATAACGAATAGTCATACGAGCAATGTACGTAGTACGCTACGTTTAACATTTCGTGCTGTTGTTGTATATTTTTGTTGTCAACATATGCCAAAACGCACTCGAGATCCGCTTAAATCACAAATGGAAGTCGCTCTTTTCGTTGAAAGTTTTCGAACGCTAGCCATTTGTCCGTTTCACCAGGTAATCGAATGGCACAATCGTTTGATTTACCACAATCCATCTCGTGCGATCGTAATTTAGCCTCCGTGTAAAAGTAGTGCAAACATCTTTAACAAAACGATGGAAAGAATTATATTATCGAAGTACATAAATGCTCATATGTGTATTCTCAAGTATGCTTCTTGTTACTCACCGATCGCAGATGTGTTTTTTCCTGTTTGTTTTGTTCAGCTGCGTGCTCACGAGCCGGGATAAATTTTTTATCCATACAAAGTGTCCCACGCTGTGGTCTGACGAATCCTCCACGTACAATAAATTGACGTGGTTAACCAGTTTTTGGGCGCATATTCGAATTGGGACGATGCCTTTCTTTTCCATTGTAAATACATTAATCGAAACATTGTTTTACGATTCAAATTTTGTTATCTGATTAAGAGTCATTGGAAAAGCAATTCCTTGAAGCTGCAGTACAGTTGAATAGTGTGGATATGAAGTTACTCGATGCACGTTTGTTTCCACTGGATAAAGAGCAGCCACTACTGCCCACGCGATACATGCGTTATCCTTTGACTTTACATTCACCACCGCTTTCTTCAGGATTATTTCCCCCGACAAAAGAGTTTGACATCCGGTACGCATTGGATTGTATTTCTTGATATTTAATGTTATGTCCAGTATCCGCGACAGTCTCCATCCGCAGTCGCGATTTTGAAAATCTTCGAGAGATGCCAGAGTAGGTTTGATAACTCGTTGTGTATACCACGCACGTAAATTGCATGTGGTAAAAAGTTCAAAGTTTTTCGTATTGATACTTTTATTTGCGCGTTTTTCACCTGCCTCAAATTCACTATGGAAAACTGTATTCACTTTTACACTTAATTGTTTGTTGGTAATGTCTTGCATATGTGAAAGCATCATATCACATGCGTCTTCGAGAAACTGACGAGGTTCAATATGGTTGTTGTTGATCCCGCAGCCAGTCAGGATACGATTTTCGAACGCCGTATCAATCTCTCGCCAAATTAAACCACGATCACTGTTTTCCGCATCCGCATGCAAAAATCGTCTGCGTAGAACATTCTTTAAACCTTCTAAGCGAGCGATTCCTGCTACCAATGATTGCGGATTTCCGAGTACTAATCGCGGTCGTTGAATTCAGCTTTTCGTTTCCAACGACTCTAAACACTGATCACATTGTTGCTCCCATACTATATACTCTTCCACGGAATTTATAAGTGCGGCTGGATCGCGCACATTTGTTCAAATTGTGGAATTTTCTCAACCATTTCCACGTGAGTTCACAACGGAAGTTCCAAGAGGTGATGTAGGCAAAAGTGACTGCTCGATTTGTAATGTGAAGCCTGCAGTGGTAGAAGTCGTTTTAATTCGGGAATCTTTTTCCCATATTTTTCCTCTATCTTAGGAGTGCACTATAGTTCCACGTTATAGTGTTCTTATGTTGTAATACTATAAGAATAGTGGGGAGGTACGGAAACGGAATGAACCAGTTAAAAGGGGGTTTAAGCGTAGAAGATCTGTGGTTTTTATACAAAAAATCGTGTGGTGGCATCCACGCGTTATTGAGTACTTTGCATATATAAATACCTCGGTGTTACCTGTGGCAATGCAAACAAAACCCGGATGTAGTGACATTTTGAACGAGCGCGCCTCTTTGTTACTACAGCTGCATGAAATAAGTTTTATGGGTGAGGACTTTATTTCGCATCCAGCATTTCTACTGCATTCATTTTTCAAGTAGGTGTGATATACGCCGACTTTAACATCTGTATGTACGTACACCCACACCCACACACACACACACACACATACGCACGCACACACACACACACGCACGCACGCACGCATATACACACACACAATCTGTGCGAACGGACAAAATTTTGAATAAAAACTTCGATACATGTATACACGTAAATCATCGCGTTTTTTCTTTACCCGAAGCACCCCCATCCCCACGGTGTAAGACCTTCCTCCCCCATACAATCCGCGCGCCGTAACCCGCACGCGCTTGCTCTAGCGGTAAACACGTCCTCGGTATATGCAGAAGCCATCACCAGTCGATCTATTCAGAAAAGCAGCTCGAAAACACCCCCACTTAGCTACAATCTCCCGAAACAGGCCCCAAACCCCCCACCACTCCGACACCACAGATACCCCCACCACTAATTCGCCATACATGTCACAGCGACGCAACCGCGACTGCCAGACACCCCCACCACGCGCCGCCGCACGATACCCACTACGACACACCTGTGACGTCACCGGCGTCTCTCCCTTGACGTACATCACTACTGACATAACTTACTATCTTATCGGTAAGAATGTACTAATGCACTTTTTCGAACTAACATTTAGAATGTGTACAAAAATTAGATGAGTGATTAACAAGCGTCCGTCACTTCGTTCGATTACCTAAACTTTCAAGTCCATTTTCTGCTTGCTTATTTGTAATTAGGAACCGCCCTAAAGTGCGTGCCACGTAACTTCGGGCACGGGAGCATTGTGTGCGTGTGCAACTCAACTTACTGCGATTCGGAAGCGAGAAACGTGCCGAAAAGAGGCCAATATCGAATCTACGACTCTGGCCCGAAAGGAAATCGAATGAGTCCAAAAACTGGTCACTTCAAAGCTAATATGAACGTCAAAAATAAAACTAACACGGTCACGATAACGCTCGATCCCGACGAGCAATTTCAAAAGATCTACGGATTCGGTGGAGCTTTTACAGATTCCTCAGGCATAAATATGAGAAAATTGAGCGAGGCATCACAAAATCTTATACTAGAGTAAGTAAAACTCGATCCCTTTGACCACTTTTATTCATTACTTTTTTTTTACATTTTTGGATCTTTCATTTATGCCGTGACTTCTTTTCAGGGTTCCGTACCCAAAGGCCAAAACGGAACCCTATTAATGACACTCTGCGGTCCGTCCGTCCGTATGTCGCGGGTCTCTAGCTCGTAAACGGAATGATTTTCAGACCTGCAATTTGGATATTTTGTGTAGAATGTTGACCCAAAACCGAATATTAAATTAGAAATTCAATTAAATTATTTTTCATGAGGGTCCCATACATGAAAAAAGAGCACAAAAAAATGCTTGACCTGGCATATGCGTGTCATTTTTAAAGCTCATTGAGTAGAGTACGAATATATATTTTTTTTTCTTATTTATCTTCAATACTAAAGAAATGGCGGGCCGTCAAAGTTGTCACTTTTAGACCATTTTCTTTACGGGGTCTATCTCAAAAACTCAACTAGTTAGAAAATTGGAATTTCCGTATATTATGTACTATATACTGTATTTAAACAACAAATACTGAAAACACCGATTCTTAATGTAGTATATATAATAATTTATTGTATACATAATACAATAAATTTATTACGAAAATATATAAAATTATTGTTATTTAAATATTTACAATACCAAATGACTTATTTTGGAGTCGGTGCCAGCAAAGAACGAGAGATTGACGTCACGGAAGAAACGAGATTGCAAATTAAAAAAGACGGTAGATCGTATATTTCGTTCATTTTTCTTCGCGTCCGCTTTTTCGGCCAAAAATGTGACGATATTGGCGATTGGCTGGTACCGACTCCAAAAATAAGTTATGTGGTATTGTAAATATTTAAACAACGATAATTTTATATATTTTCATTATTAGCTTACAGCAGGGGTGCACAAAGCTTTCTTTAGCTATCATCACCCCATATGGTTCCAGTTTAGTACTACCTAAGAACTGAGACAGAAAAAAAGCATTACCTAATCAAATATCTAGTTAAAAAAAAGTTAATTGGTCAATTGTACGGAACCTTAATAGAGGGAGGCACGACCCGCACTTGTTTTAAATTTCATTTAGGCCCGACTTGTTTTAAATTTCATTTGATTTGCATATTGTGCGAAGATCAGACATCTGTCATCTGTACATTGTTTTCAAAAAGATAAAACTAACAGAAGCCCTAAACAGTATGTGAAAAATGTGTTTTGGTGCAAATACAAAAAAAACGAAAGTATTATATTGGGAGTAGAAATAAGTGTCCGCCGTTTGACAAAAGATGGTCCCACCAGGAGGTTATGGTTGAAATTGTCAGATGTAAAACGTCATATCGTAAGGTTGGACATCTGGGAAGACCATAACCTTGAAATATTAGCGATTTTGTATCAGCATCACATAATTTTTTTCGTGCGGAAATGTTCAGTTTTGAGCCGAATAAGCGTCATTTGCGGGAACTTTTGATTTGCTTCTTTAATTTGAAGAAATCTGCAACTGAGGCATATCGATTGCTTGTAGAAGCATATGGTGAGGCTGCTTTAAGTGAGAGAAGTTGTCGTGAGTGGTTTCAAAAGTTTAAGAACGGTGAGTTTGACGTCGAAGACAACGAACGTAGCGGAAGGCCGAAAGTGTACGAAGACGCGGAATTGGAAGCATTATGAGAGGAAGATTCATGCCAAACGCAAAAAGAACTTGCACTTACATTAGGAGTGACTCAACAAGCAATTTCACATCGTTTAAAATCGTTGGGAATGATTCAAAAGCAAGGAAATTGGGTTCCATATGAACTGAAGACGAGAAACGTTAAACGCCGATTTTGCACATGTGAAATGCTGCTTGCCAGGCATAAGCGAAATGGTCACTCATAACACTCAATCGGGAAGTTTTACCCCACCCGCCGTATTCACCAGACATTGCTCCCTCTGACTATCATTCATTTCGATCGATGAAGCACGGCCTATCTGAGCAGTACTTCACACCATATGAAGATACCAAAAATTGGATCGATTTGTGGATAGCCTCAAAAGATACAGCGATCTCCCGACGCGGTATCCATATACTGCTAGAAAGATGGGAGAATGTAGTGGCTAGCGATGGATAATACTTTAAATAAAACATAAAGTACCGTTTTTCACAATAAATGCCCAATTTTTTATTTAAAAAAACGACGCAGACTTACTTGTACTCCCAATAACATTTGCTATTTTGACTGCAACGTCTTTTGTGCTGTTGAAAAAATCTGTGAAAACATTGGCAGCACGATGAAATGTTAAAACATCGAATTAGTTTTGACGAAGTGAGGACGGAATGTTGAAATCTTTATTTTCGGCAGTTAGCGAAGTATGAATTTTCACGATTTAACGACAGGTCGTACTTCGGTGCAAATGGAAATCGATACACGCTTGGCCGTGTACCCATAGCAGGCACGGATTTCTCAACGAGACTCTACACGTACGACGACACCGCGGGTGATGTTTCTTTGACGGAGTGGCAACTAGCTGACGAAGATTACATATACAAAATACCCTATATGAAAGCCGCGCGGAACCTGAATCCAGACTTGAAATTCGTTTCTGCCCCTTGGACTGCGCCCCCCTGGATGAAAACGAACAACGATTACTCCGGATTTGGTGAATAACGACGAAACGAAATTTGCCTTTATCACGTAAAGATTCGAATGCTCATTCTTTTTTCTTGGACTCAAAATTCGATTGGATTTTTTCAGCAAAACATTATTCATATGTTTATAATCTTTGGGCACCTACGAATTTCATATTTTTACTTATTCGCATTTCCGCTCCGCGAATAGGCAGATATCCGTCGCGTATTTAAAATATTGGAGATGTACATCCTGGATGTCTCAATGTGTTGACTGGATCTCAATATTGAGGGGTTAGGGCACAGTAACTGGTACAAAATTATGTGCGAATTTAACAATTTTTTCGTATGAAAAAGTGATTCACTCATTAAATTAATTACACATCTATTTAGTATGAATATCAAGCTGTTAGAAAATATATATATTTTTCGATGTACAAAATGGCTTACCACTCGAAACTTCTCGAAACAGTTTTTTTCCAATTGGCAACTGAAAATTCATTTCTTAAGTTCAAATACCTACAACTTTTGAATATAACAATATTTTTTAAAGTCCGTACGTACTTCTCTAGGTATTCTAATGTAGATTGACGAGAATTTTTATTTTTTGTTCTAGGTCAAAAATTATGGATGCTAAATGTCACGTCGCGAAGGGCCTAAAAAAAGATAACAAAAGAAAATATTAGTAGTCGGCCATTTTGTACATCGAAAAAAAATATATATATTTTCTAACAAGTTGATATTCATACTAAATATATGTGTAATTCATTTTATGAGTGATCACTTTTTCATACGAAAAAAAAAATTGTTAAATTCGCACATGATTTTATACCCGTTATTGTGGCCTAACCCCTTAATTCCAAATAACGATGCCAAAAAGCTATTAACAAATAGTTCGAAAAATTATTGTTCAAGAATTAGTCAGTAGATGGAAAATGCCTTCATATGCAATAAAATACCAACCGACAGACATGGGCGCGCGATCGGTGTGCGGGCTCGGCTGTCACTGAAGTTAAGCAGCATTGGAGGCTGCCAATACTTGGAGCGGTGACCGCTTGCCCGTGCACTGGTTTGCGCGTCAACCTCTGAGTGGGAGGCAGTTTGTCTGAGTTTCTGATGATAATACAACTGAAACTCAGCCAAATATAGCCGCCTGCATCGGCCCAGGTTTTCCGCAGTTTCCCTGGGCCCTCGTGCAAATGCGATACAGTAGTGCATTAGGAAAGAGTGGCTGCGGTCAACACTCTGGGCGGGAACTCTGGAAGGAATGTAGGGAACTTGGAAGGATTGTGAATGCCGGAAGGAATGGAAGAAATAAAGGAGGGGATGGTAAAAGGGGAAGGATCCCGTACCTCTGAGGAATACATATATAAAATATATATATGCAATAAAATTCCAACTGTTCAGTATCCATTCTTCAGGAATTTAAAAAACAGCAGAATCTTCTTTTAAACGTCCTGAAGAATGGATCCTAACAGTTGGAACCTTTTTTCAAAAGAGACAAATTCTAACTGTTTAGTATCCATTTTTTAGAACTTTTGAAAATAGAAAAATCTATTTTTAAAAGTCCTGAAGAATGCATACTCAATAGTTGGAATTTTTTCTTTAAAAAAAAGGTTCCACATTATCCGGAAAAAGTTTCAGTCTGCTTGAACGAACCGTTTAATAAATCCAATGTTTAAAAAGATTCCAAAATTTTTTAGAGACAATATTCCTCGAAAAATCAATATTATTTTTAAAAATTCGCTGTATCATTTGTCATGCATCATTTTTTATTCACTATTCGTCGAGTGATGATTTTTTTAAACAATTTATGAATAACATTTGTTATTATTATAATTCGAAATCAATATTCATAACATCTTGAATGAGTATGCCTATTTTCCGACTTTATTCGAATCGCAAAGTACTGAAATTCTCGATCCAATTGAACTTTTGGTTAAAAATGTGTTTCTGATGCATCCTCAACTCCTTAGCAGGGTTGCGAAAATGAGATTTTCATGCCACCTTTGGGTCAGAAAAGAAATTTGATAGATTTATCCTATAATGTCCGTATTACGATTCTTGATGTCACTGAAGCCGAATCTGATATCAGATTTTCAAACTTCAAAATAGAGGCTACAAACTCGAAAAGTAGTTTGGTTTCGACGAAAATAAGTAGTCTACGGTTTTTAAGGTCGCTGAATTCGAATCTGATGTGAAATCAGATTTTCGAAATTGAAAATGACGGTTGCAAAATGGTAGATGGAAATTCGAAAAACAGTTGAATTTCAACGGATGTTTGTATCTTTTGGTGTTTGATGTTTGGTGTTTGGTGTTTTATCAAGTAAAATGCCGAAATTCTTCGTTATTTGTTATCCAAGCTCAAAGCTGAAAATAACAAATTGAAAAATACAAAAAACCTGGAGACGCAAAATTAAACAAAAGAAACAAGATACAGAAAACAAAATATAAAAAAATACAAAAAGTACAAACAAAAAAATGTAATACAAAAAGTACAAAAAATATATAAAATCGAAGTCAACAACCGCCATGCCCTCGATTCGTGAATCTGGATTTGGCAGAAAGCGGAATATAAAAACCTGAAAAATATTGTTTTCTATGTTTTATTATGGATAACAAATTGCCATAAATGGTTTACTAAATTTTGATCCGTCATAATGTATCTGGGCTTAAGATCATTAGAGTCATGACTCAAATTCGAAATTCGCGACCACAAACATTTAAAGATACAAATTTTCGTCGAAATCAAACTATTTGTCGAATTTGCATGCGCAATGGTGAATTTTGAAAATCTGATTTTAGATTTACATTCAGCCACTTCAAAAATCATAAGACACTTACTTTCGCCGAAATCAAACTTTTTTTCAAATTTGCACCACGATATTCGATCCGCCATTTCAAATCGTAAAAATCTGATTTCAGGTTGGAATTCTACGACCTTAAAAACCATAGAATACTAATTTTTAGGGGTGTGCGGGTAGGAGAATTGGTCGGGTCGGGTCGAGTGAGGTAATTCCACTATGATTCGTATAGAGTACCCGAATTTTTCGGGTACCCGTGATCGGACGGGTATACTCGAACTTTATCGAGTACCCGAGTTTTTTCGAGTACTCGTCTCACATCAGGTACTCGATAAGCCGTGTTGCTGGAACAAAATTTCGTTTCATAGTAGATAGCGCCACGAAAACGTACCAAAACGGACAAAATACACTCAAGCTTGATGTTCTCTACCCTTCGTCGATAGGTTGGAATTCATAAGAAATACAAATAATTGATTTAATAATTTTAGTATTTTTCTTATGTGTATATTTACAATTTTTTCCGGCAAACTTCTTTTAAGATACTCGCATTTCAGGAAATATCGAGATATTTGAATGTCGGAAAACTGAATAAAAGCAAGATTCTTCGTCGAATTTTCATCAATTCTGTCTAGTGCTAACTAGTAATTTCGGCGATTTATTCTTCTTAATTTAATTTTTTGTTATTTTTCTATTTTTTTCCCAGAAAAAACTTGTTCTTCAAACGCTTATATCTCTGAAACTAATAGAGATATTTTCAATTTAAAAACGTCAAATGGAAGCTACATTCTTCTTGTTTCGATTAAACGCAGGGCGTTGAATCTTGGTCTTTTTGGGCTTTTTCTCCATTTAAAACCCACGTTAAAAAATTCAAAACTTTAAGGCGTTTGTCGGAACAGAAGATATTTATTGTAAATTTTTTCCTTTCGCACACTTTTTTGTAATACCAAAACGCAACTTTCCCGCGCTATTACGATACGACCCGCCAAAATTGACCGTTTTTCACTCCGCCCTAACAGACACACACACACACATAGAATAGAAAAGTGAGACGAAAAAAGATTTTTACAGTATTATCATTTATTAGTTTTATCGCCTTCTTCAAGTTTTTATTTTCTCCCATTATTTAATCGATACACCTAGAAAAAAAAATATAAATATAAATAATAGATACGGATCTCCGTGTCGTTTACGAATATTCGAAGTTTACGAATACCCGAAGTTTAAGAGTATTCAACGTTTACGAGTACCCAAAATTTGAGAGTACCCGATGACCGAATTCGGGTACCCGATAGTGGCGGGTAATGCAAAAACGTAACCCGTCGAGTACCCGACCAGACTCTCACATCGGGTACCCAAGTGAATCGAGTACCCGCACACCCTTACTAATTTTCATCAAATGGAACTTATTTTTCAAAATCTCATTCGCCATTCAGAATTTAAAAGATCTGATTTCAAATTCGGATTCAGCCACCTCAAAAACCATGATTTTCCAAATCAAAGTCAAATCGGTGTAGTAAAAATATGGTATTTTTTTCAAATGCCCATATATGTATCATAACGCAAAAGTGGCACGACTTCTTTCTGCCCATATGTGTGTGTCCACAGTCAATGGGTTAAATCTTTTCGCCCGGGAAACCCATATACGCGTTGACCTCAAATAACATAATATGGCGGGTCACCTTGTTTAACAAATTCTCTCACCTCATACTTTAAATAGCGTCTAGTATGCCAGAAGAAATAATTTGTTGACCGAAATCATTGCTGCCGGTAATGTTACGCCTTGCAATCATTATTAATAACATTTTGTTGGTTCAAATGCCATTACATTATGTCATAATAAAAAAATTTACTTCACTTCATTTTTTTCAAAGCATTTAATTCGAAATTGTACATGATATTTGATGTTGCACAGATCATGTCGCGAATTTTTTGTATCGTCGGGCGTTGTGATTGCGGCCGTTCTTGTCATCTGAAACAAACGATGTTCTTTTTAATCTATTCTTTACAAATATGGTTATCGTTCGGGTTTCTAATGAAAAAAAAAAATTAGGAAAATGTACGAAATGGCGGCGTTCGAAAAAGAGTACTCTGGTTTTTACGATAAAATGTTCACTTCTCGCGGCCAGGAAAAATAGTTATAATAAAGCAATCAAAAAGATGGAGGGCCGAAGGATAACCACATTCGTGAAGAATAGAATTTTTCTAAATCGTTTATTTTAGATGAGAACTACCGCAATCACAACGCCCGATGACAAAAAAAACATCCGCGACATGACCTGCGCAACATCAAATATCATGTATAATTTCGAATGAACTGTTTTGAAAAAATTTAAGATGTTACTTCCAAACGTGTATTAATATACCTGTGAAATACTGAACGTCTAGATTTAACCGTTTCTCTAAATGTAATTCCTAAAAAATCACCTTAAAAATGGGTGTTCACACTAGAATACGGCCCTTTTGGCACACTAGAAAACTTGAATACATTTCCAACAAAATTCTTCCATTGATTTTTGAGAATTTTTTTTCACCCGTAACATTGATATGAAAAAAGTACAAAAAATTGACGTTTTACGGCTTTTCAGTAAATCTACCACTACACTACAAGCGTTGATGGAAAGACTAGGGTTGCCAGGTTTTTTTCAGCTTGATGTATCCCCAATAGCCCTGTAAATTTGCGAATTGATCTGTTGCACTGTTTTTCCGGACCGATTGATCAAAGTTTACAAAACAATTGAAGGAACAAGTCTATTGTTCCTGAACATCGTGTAATCATCATTAAAATGAAAAGACCAACTTTTTTCGACTTTCTTCACAACATTGCACTAGTTGCTTATTAAATTTGAGGGAAAAAATCGAAAAATTTCCATTTTTTTTGTAAAACAATTCAGAAAACAACACTGACTCATTTTAGACACGATTTTGATTGTCAATTGTGAACCGTCGGCATTTGCGTTACCCAAAACGTACCACGTGGAATCACTGTATCGAATCACTGTACTTAATCTTTCAGGCATATTAATGCAGCGTCGAATCGTCGATTGTGGAATCGTCTGCCAAATTCGTACCAGTACGTGTTCTAACGCAGCTAAATTCGGCAAACCGGGGTATTCCCGTCGCAATCGACGCCCCATGATGTCCTATACGTGCTCGATGGGGTCGAGATCGGGGCTCAACGCTGGATGCCTCAACAACGTTGTGTCGTGCCTCTGAAAAACCCGTCTGGTCACGTTAGCTGTGTGAGGGTGAGCATTGTCTTACATTAAAATGAACCTCCTCACATTTTGTCGTCGGGGCAGCACAATAGGCCTTAAAATTTGGTCAATTTAGCGCTTAGCATTAAGGGTTTGGCGGACAATCACCAGCGAAGTTCGTGATGACCGCGAAATCTCGGCCCAAACCATCACTGATCCTCCATTAAAGGCAGCAACAGGGCGAGTAAAGTTTTGTAAAAAACGCTCTCCCCGATGACGCCAGACTTGGGGCCTTCTGTCATCACCGTACAAACAAAACCGAGACTCATCAGTCAATAAAACATTACCCTATTGCCTCATATTCCACTGGAGATGTTGTCAACATTGGCATGCGGACGGGATGCCTGGCTCGCAACCCAGACTCACGGAAACGGTTGATAACCGTTTGGTACGAAATGTTTCGCGGCCGTTGTCGTTGTCGTCGTCGACGTCGTCGCTGCTGTTGTTGTTGTTGCTGTCGGCGGCTTGGGAAATGCTGAGCAACGATGTTCGCATGTACAAAAGGTTGTTGACGAACATGTCGAGCGATTGCCCGATCATCTCGAGGAGTTGTTATACGAGTTCGACCCTGCCCCGCCCGTCGACCGTATCGACCGGTTTCTTGATAACGCGTATACGCACGAGACACGACCGATGCGCTAACGCCCAATCTTTCACCGACATCCCGATAACTTTACCCCTCTCCGATAAGAGTCACGAGCCGAGCGATTTTGCCTCAGATAAATGCCGCCTAGGCATTTTTGAAATACCAAAACTGGCAAAATTCAATGTCACCTAGGCAATACTTTTAAAAAAGTTAAAGTTTAAAACCTTTTGATGAATTTTTTGCCAAAACTTAGAGGAATTTTACCGAAAAGAAAAAAGATAAGTTTTGAAAAAAACTGTTAATGAATTCTTCCTTTCGAAAAAAATGAGATTTGAAGAGAACTTTCTTTTGTAACCCTGATAGCCTTCTCAGAAAATATCGAGAATTACTCGCATAAATGTTCTCAGATAGAATAGTGAATACAGATTGGAGATATCAACTTTTAATTAATGAAAATAACGACGAGTGAAATTATGGTGAGCAAAGGCCGAATCGTGTCTAAAATGAGTCAGTGTTGTTTCCTGAAACGTTTTACAAATTAAAAAAAAATGGAAATTTTTCGATTTTTTTCTCAAATTTAACAAGCAACTAGTGCAAAGTTGTGTAAAAGCCGAAAAAAGTTGGTCTTTTCATTTTGATAATGATTACACGATGTTTAGGAACAATAGACTTGTTCTTTCAATTGTTTTGTAAACTTTGATCAATCGGTCCGGGAAAAAATTGCGACAGATCAATTCGCAAATTTACAAGGCTATTAGGAATACATCAAGCTGAAAAAAGCCTGGCAACCCTAGTCTTTCCATCAACGCTTGTAGTATAGTGGTAGATTTACCGAAAAGCTGTAAAACGTCAATTTTTTGTACTTTTTTCATATCAATATTAAGGACGAAAAAAAAATTCTCAAAAATCAATGAAAGATTTTTGCAGGAAATGTGTTCAAGTTTTCGAAGCTGCCCTTTAAATCCTTTTGCGATCATTGGTTGCTGGGATATCGATTATCAAAGACAAGAGGATCCTTTTTCATTCAAAGTCGGATATCTGAGCAAAAAATTGACGTAGAAAGATTGATAAAAAATTAAATTGAAGCTGAATAAACAAGCTAACTGACCTAACCATTGATTTATCTGAAAAAATGTATGTCGCCGTCTTTTGCTCTTTTTTTCTTACGAAAAGTACAATACAGTCCAAGAATTTCAGCTCCGAAGCTATGAATCTTAATTCTTAACGGTGACAGGTCTTCTGAGGAAAGAATATTACCAGCTCTATGCGGAATACCTGACGAAATTCCTCGTCGAATACAAGAATCAAGGCTTGGAAATGTGGGCAATTTCCACCGGAAACCAACCAACGATCACTCTAACATCGTTGTTAAATATAAATTCGATGGGTTGGTCGACCATACAAATGGCCGAATGGATAGCCGAGAATTTGGGTCCCACCATAGCTGCCTCGGAATCAAACGACACCATAATTCTCATCATCGACGATCAGCGGTACAATCTTCCATGGGGCGTCACCGACATGTTCAGCAATCCTGTCGCTAAAAATTACAGCGCCGGCATCGCTCTTCACTGGTACGCCGACTCGATTATCACCTCACGGGTCATGGACATAACTCACGATTTGCTCCCGGACAAATTTATGCTCGTGACGGAAGGCTGCGTGCGTGAGTATTGCGAGAACTCTTTTTTCCCCTCTCGCCCTTAGTTTTGTATTATACGACTCGTACGATGGCGAACAAGTCCAACGAAAGCCTCATTCACCTGAAAGTTTTGAGAGAATTAACAGCGCCATCTGTCGATATTTTGTATTATTTTTCCACGAACTATCGTGGCACTTTTTTTTCGTCGCGAAAATTCGTGAAAAATTCGAATTGTTCGTTCAAGTTTCTCGAATAAATTCAAAGGCGTTCAACATTCGGGCAGGTGCCACTACGTGGAACTCTGTGCCAGTGATTCTCGGCGACTGGACTCGAGCTGAAACATACGTAGGGAAGCTGATGGATAATCTAGGCCACTGGATAACGGGATTCATAGACTGGAATATGGTTCTGGACAAAGCCGGAGGGCCCACTTGGTCGGAAAATAGGGTCGATGCGCCGATAATCGTTAACCCCGAGACTGACGAATTTTTCAAACAGCCGATCTACTACGCTATCGCCCACTTCAGTAAATTCATCCCGCGAGGATCAACCAGGATCGGCACAACGCGAAGTTGTTGCGTCGACAACTTGGCTTTTGTCACTCCAGCCAACGAAATCGTCATTGTCCTGTACAACAGGTCAGTTGGAATCGATGATTTACTGGAGAGCAAAAAAAGCCCAACTTTGATACAAACACTCGATGTCCCGCCCGCTGATAATACGCAATCTTATTTATTTTACAGCGACCAAGAGCCAAAAACTGTCATAGTGACGGATCCTCGACGAGGAAATATCTCGACGAAACTATCGCCATATTCCATACAAACGATTATTTACAAACAATGAGAGTCCATTTTTCTCGCGCCTGCCATCCACAGTTTTACTTGTTTCGATTTACTGCATCAATTGGATAACCTTGATCAAATCGGACCTGCCGAAGATACAAAAATCCCGGCGATCAGTGGAAGGACTTGATAAAATGATGATCCTGATATTTATATTCCGTCATGGCAAATTCCAGAAGATATGATCTCAAAATAAAGCAAACTTCAGAAACTCCGATGCGTCCTTTTGAAGCGGAGCTAGAAGCGGCACCACGTGACACGAGGGCGCAGGGTGCAATTTTCGAACGGACATTTCTCAGAGATAAATCAAATTTAAGGGGTCTTCTCACTTTAGACGCTAAAAAATGGCTATTTTCATGAATTTTTTGACAGGTTTATATTATAGATATCGATATAAAAGTCGTTACACTTAATAAATACCACTGTCGTCGAATATCCATAAGTCGAATATCCATAAGTAAGTATAGAGTAGAAATGAGTGCCAGAAATGGCGGGAGGTAGAGATAAGTGAGTTTGTTTGGGTTTGTTTGGGTTCCCTCTATACTCACTTATGGATATCCGTACTTATGGATATTCTACCCCAATCAATAAACACACTTTCGAAATACATCCAAAAAAATTATTGATTTATTTAAGTCACTATTCATAGACAAAAATCGTAGTTAAGAAAATGTCCTAATAAAGTTGTTGGTCTGGGCTGTTGATGAAATCTCGGAGATGGATCATCCGAAATAAAAGAATCAAACGGTTTCAATTCATTATGTTAATGGATATAGCGCATATCATACGATTTTTTATATATGCAAAAATAAAATGGCGGATATTTTGCGAAATAAAAAAACAACGAAAAAACTTGTTTTTTTTCACTGTTTTTGGCAAAAAAAGTAAATATCAAAATTTAAAAAAATCATTCATATGCGCTATATCTATAGTTGTAAAGAATATGTGCTTAAAATTTCCTCACGATCGGTTTAGTAGTTTTGAAGATTTTATAAACAAGCCGTCGAAACACGTTGTTTCGAGGAAAACGCGTTTAAAATTTGTTTGGGTAACATAAATACGTAACAAGTTTTTTTTTAGGTATTTCGAGAGTCTATTTATAAAGTGCAATAACTTTTATATCAATATCTATAATACAAACCAATCAAAAAAATTCATGAAAATAGCCTTCTTTAGCGTCTAAAGTGAGAAGACCTCTTAAAGCAAAAGCTTGATGTTTTGTTTTTCCTGAAAAAAAATCTATTCCTCTGTGAAGAAAAACTCTGTTCGATTATTTCTGAGGTTATGTTGACCTGGTACGCTCCCTTAAGGCGGGATATGCATTTAGAAGGGGAAAAATTAAGCAATTTTGACAGATTTTTGAAACTAAGGAATAATTATTCTACAATTATCAAATTGTAGGAATACTTTGATAGTATATTTGAGTGTACGAAACAGATTTTTTAAATTCATTTATCATCAAAATAGCGGAGTTGTGGCAGTGTCGAAGCAAGGTCGCCGCGGGAGTTGCGAATCGACGTGCAGTCAAGCTTCCCGTAGACTTTGATTTGCAAAAAAAATCAAACTTTTTTTCAGTTAGAAGATGCGTAGTTTCTACTTGACAGTAATTGAAATGAAGAAAATGCAAATTTAAAGAAATGGCACGCATTTACAAAAAAAATCAAACTTTCACGCAAAATTTCTGTAAAATTGGTATTTAAAAGGTAGTTTTTCAACATTTTTGCAACAACAATTTTCGTCAAGTAGAAGGTAGCAGTATTAACCATATTTCTATCAAGTTTTTGAGTCATCCTGCACGCCAATTTCGAAAATGCAGTTTTGAGAAAAACGCGTTTAAAGTTTACATAGAATTTGAATTAAATGGCACTAGGTACGGGTGGTAACTATTTACTCAAGTAATCTGTTACAAGGTAATTTAAGTATTAATTACCGACGTAATTGCAATTGTTAATTGTTAATTTAATTACGTTTTGCCCATTTCTGCCAGCCCCTCTGCGCTATCGCTTCTACCTGCGGCGCGCGCTCCGAATCCGAGCGGTGAGACACGGCGTTGGCGGGCTGTAACGTTTGAAGTTTTGCGAATTTTGCTTTGACACTTTGGAAAAATATTCTACATATACAGTTCTATCGTTTTAAAATATCGAATTTTTTATCGTTGTAAATGTACATCCCGCCTTAACATCCATGTTTCCCCGGTGATGAGTATTTTTTCCCGCGGCCAGAAAAACAATTCTTTCTCTATTCTGCGATATTAGGGACGAGTTATTTTCGCGCATAAAAAAACCATTATTTCTTACGAATTTTGCCAGAATTTCCACTGCAATGGACAGGAAGGTTAATTTAGAAAAATGACTTTCTCGCACAGTTATTTCGCTTTCAGTCCCGGAAAAAATATTCAATAACGATGACGGATCTAGAAGGATAAAATACTTCGTTAAAATCTTCCGAAATATTTTTATACCGCCCTGTTGAATACAGACGATGATCCGTAATATGAAATCGTTCGGTACACCGCGCGCTTTCGTTCCATCAGCTACACAGGGCAAAAAGTAATTTCAATGCCTCGTACAAAAAAATCGGCAGTTTTTAGTTCATAAAATGATTTATCAAGTTTTCGATAGCTACATTTCGATGTGCCGATGTTCATCACGGATAATACATTTTCTCCCACTTTGGATTATGCTTCGATCCCCGCACAGCTCTCGGAATATATTCCGGACAGTGATCGTCGAGTCGTCGCTGCCACCTATTGATTCCGTATTCCCATGGCTCGCGTTTCTTGTCCATCGGTCTCGTTTTTACTTTTCTTATGTAAATGTCCTGCCAGTTGAACACTTCCGGTAGAGGCCTGTGGATTTAAAAAAACATGGATCAGCGTCAAAACAGGCGAAACCCGTAAAATGAAAAAATCCACTGCCGAACGATTGTACTCGCTCGAAAAGTTACGAAAATCGACATTTTTCTACATGAGAATATTAACGGGCTACATCAACCTAGGTAGGTCGAAAAAACGTATTTTCCAGAAATATTTTTATTCGACAGTGTCACCTTTTATCTATATTCCCTGAAAATTTCATTAACATATTCGTAAAATTGATGCAGTGGCAGCACTTTAAACTTTGAACGCGTTTTTTGCGAAACACTGTTTTGAGTCCGTGGACATGATTTCTCGAAAACCACTTAATGGATTGTTCCCACATTTACAGGAGATACGATGATAAACATTTAAAGGTCATTAACGATCGATCTCACTTATCCAAAGTCGATCTTCATTTTTTAATAGTTACGTAAAAATGACGACCTTTTTCAGATATTTTGAATGCTCGTTTTAATTCGTCGCCACGTTTTTTAAAAATAATTTCAAAAATCGACGATCGTCAACGACTCGTATTTATTGTTAACTTGAATAACCCGTTTGGTTTTTAGATCTCAGATGGACCGTTTGAGCTGGAGAGAGTCCACCGCCAAACGTTGCAAAAAAAATTGCATCATTTGCCGACGGCCATGTTTTTGTTGTTTTTCTGTATTTTGGGGTGATTTCTTTTTAAATGCGTTTCTTTTTCACCAGCCGTTTTCCGGGACAAAATCGGAAACTGGCCATCCTTTTCTGACCTGTAGGTAGCTCCATAAACAAGCCCAAGAACCATCCATCCATCCATCCGTCCGTCCATCCGTCCGTCCGTCCGTCCATCCATCCATCCATCCATCCATCCATCCATACGCTTTTTGACCGCTTTTTTTAGTTTTACCTATCCCCGTGGCGCTAGTAGGTCACTGACAATACTCTTATTGCGCAGACGCGAGGCCCGCACGGTGTACTTAACCACCCCGACGCGGAATACGACTATTTTGACGTTTGGAGTTTAAGCCGCGGTGCGGAATTCATGAAATTACCGAAATTACATATACTCGTGTGCACGGTTGTACCTCAGGGTACCCGCGTAATCCTGAAAAGGTGCATTTCACCGTAGTAGCCGCTCCTCGCATTCGAAGCTATAGAAAGTCTTCGAATTACATGTGTGCGTGCGTGTATATATACATAACCCCTGCGCGCGCATCAGGTTTGTTCGAGAACAACTAGCGCTACGAGTGGCAGAGTAGGACCCTACAAACAGAGGACACTTTGCGTAGCAAAATTTCTGGAAGATGCTAGCCCCCTGGTTTCGTGTGACATCCAGATAACTCAGATCCCTATACCCAGCCAACCTCAGCATATCCATTTTTAAAAGCATTTTCAAGGTTAAAAACGTTTCATCGTTCCCTCCGGGTTTGTAGCAGAGCAGAGAGGCAAATTAATCGAATGGACGAAAATCGTACGAACCTGTGTCGCGGTCTGTTGGACTGCATCACCTTAAAGCGCTCTTCGAGCCAAACTCTTTTCATATTCCCGACCACGTTGGCTATGAGTCCATCGCCGGCCTGTAGTAAAGGTTTCATCTCCAATCCGACCCTCGTGCGTGGCTCATTGGCGTAAAACTTCACGAGATGCTCGAGAACCTCGTCGTTCAGACCGTAAACTTGGTCGTTTTCGATTTTCTCGAACAACTTCATTGGCTTGCTCATCCAACATAAATTTCGCCGAGGGTTCTCGTCGTGATGGAAAGAATGCATGATCGTTGTGTTGAGCTGATAAGCGGAGAATGTCCACCACTTGCCGTTCGTGATTACCATCTGATTCGTCAAGGGATAAGTGATTTCGTTTAAAGTCGAGAAACCTGGGTAAACAAACAATTTGTCATTTTTCTAACTTGGTATGCAATTCTGGGATAACACGTATGTTTGTATAATAAATATTTCAGCATCAATTTCGCTGTACATCTTTTTAATTGCAACGAGATTATGGGATGGGAATTAATGGAACTGAGTACGAATAACTCATTCGACATTTTGGGTTCGAAAACTCGAAAATCCGACTCACGAATTTTGCGAGCTTACGTACGGTACCTAAAGGGGGTACGCTACTGTGAAAATTTTGAGAAATTGACAATTTGACAAAAAATGTATATCCTTTCTGGATGATTTAAAGTAATAAATATTTTTTCCTACTCGTTTACCTAAATTACACGCTTGCGCCAGAAGCCAACCCCACGAGCCCAATACAGCCTGTACTCTGAGAGCATCGGGCAAATCATCGTATTTTCTAACCGCCAAATGTCCGCATTTGTGATAGGAAATGAGGCCAAACTCGCTCTTGTCGCCAGGCCAAAAGCCCGGGATATTCGTCCCGTGTCTTCTCTCAGTCCTGTAGCCCAATACTCTTGGATCGTATTTGAAGACCGGAACGGTAAAGTCAGGATTTTCCGCCTCGGAGAATGGAATTATCTCGGGCAAGGGTACAGTGTTTCTGATTTGAAAATTTGGCGCGCCGATATATTGAATCTCCCTGTCGACCGGATAATCCTCGAAATCCTCGGGCATTTTTGTCACGGCTTTTTGTCTTCTCATTGCGGCACGACGGCGCCAAACTTTCACGCACGTGGGAGGCGGTATTCCGCCAGCGAACCAAAACGCTTCGATACGCGGATCGTGGTCTACCTCGGATTCCATCAGATGAGGATATTCGGGTGCGAGACTCGACACGAGCAGTCTGTGCACATGCTTGCTTATTGCCCGGCTCATTCTATCGTCCACCACGTCCGGCTCTTCCGACGCCGCTTTGTCCATGTTGTCCATGCGCCTGGTACAACAAACACGAGCAGTTTAGCTATACAACAATGATTATTTGAATGACGTTGAAGTTTGCAACGTTGGAATTTAACGAAAGTGATTTTTCTTGTCCTTTCCAAATTTCCTCTGATAGATTTAAGGTCTTAGGCCACAGTAACAAGTATAAAATCATGTGCGAATTGAACAATTTTTTTCGTATGAAAAAGTGATTCACTCATAAAATTAATTACACATCTATTTAGTATGAATATCAAGCTGTTAGAAAATATGTATTTTTTTTCGATGTAGAAAATGGCCGACTACTCGAAACTTCTCGAAACAACTTTTTTCCAATTGGCGTGACAAATAACTTCAACCATTTTCACTCGATTTACTTCAAATTTAAAAGTTATGTTCCTAATTGCATTTCGCAGAGAAGTACGTACGGAATTTCTGATTAATCGAAAACTTTTCATTTTATGAGCAGTTTATGAGCAGTTATAACGAAATTTTTCACTGAACATTCATTTCTTGAGTTCAAATACCTACAACTTTTGAATAAAACAATATTTTTTTAATTCCGTACGCACTTCTCTAGGTATTCTAATGTAGATTGACGAGAATTTTAGTTTTTTGTTCTAGGTCAAAAATTGTGGATGCTAAATGTCACGCCGTGGAGCCCCTTAACAAAAGATTCCAAAAGAAAATATTTGTTGTCGGCCATTTTGTACATCGAAAAAAAAAAAAATATATATATATATATATTCTAACAGCTTGATATTCATACTAAATAGATGTGTAATTAATTTTATGAGTGAATCACTTTTTCATACGAAAAAAAATTGTTAAATTCGTACATGATTTTATACCCGTTACTGTGGCCTAACGCCTTAAGTTGTGAAAATCACGCAAACATTTTTTCGGATTCTTATTTAACGATTACAACAAAGTCACAACATATGATCTTGGATATTGATGAAAAAAAGAAATGGAACAGAATTTTCGTTGTATTCCAACTATGCAAACTTCAACTCAATTGATTGGTTACTCCTCCGTTGGTTATCCGAAATTACCAAGAACATGGACTTGTTTGTACCCACGTATCTTGCTGTATCGATTTTCCTGACAGAGAATCACCCAAGAGCCACAGCAGGATGATCCGTTTGGCTTTATTATTCTTTGCTCTATTCTTCGATACTGATTTCTCATTATTTAAGATAGATAATGACAATTAATTCACCAATTGGATCTGGGGATTTCTTTGAGAATTAAAATGATATTGGAGAAAGTTAACTCTTCTTTAACTGCTCACATTTTCTTTAGCTGCATTTTTTTATGTTTTCATCAAAACGAAGAAGATGAAATATTAAAAAAGAACTTCCGTTGCATGCCAATGATGCAAACTTGAACGCCATCAATTAAAGCGACCTGCAAGAAGCCTTGTTGTGAACGAATCTTGATTCGTCAATTTATTATTCTTTATTCTGCTCTTTTCTATTTTATACTTTGATACTTAACTATGCTTCATGCTATACTTCTCCAGTTTATTCTTAGATACTCTACTAATCTTTGTTATTTATTTACTATTCTGCAATTTATCATTTTATACTCCACTATTCTTCATTCTAGACTTCTTCATTTTGATCTTAGATACTTTACTACTCTAACACTCATTGAGGGATCATCCAGTGTCAAATTTTCATAAAATCGGTTTTTTTCTTCATTTTCCGATAGTGTAGACGGTTATAAACATGCTGTTCAATTTTTGGGGCGAAATTTGAATTATTCCGGTTGCTACAGCCTTTCTCAGCAAAAGGGATTAGACCAGCTGTGAGAGACCTAGCACGGACGGTCGCGTTTTTCTCGAAATGTCGTTTTTCAAAACGGGGTACACTCTCAAAGGAAGAATTTTCAAACTATCCGTCTCGAATGTTGACGAAACATTCTTCACGCCATTCTGTATCTTGCTGTGAGAGTTTTTAACTCTTCAAATCTTAAGTAACGAAAAACTGTCACAAAAAATAGGCTGAATTCGATACTTTTTTTTTTAAACCGCCGCCATTTTGTCAATTTTGATTTAAAAAAAACCTCCATAGCAAGATAGCGGCTTTCATACTGATTAATAATCTTTTCACAAATTTTGTTTCAGATAATATTTACGGCCACAACCGTATACGCCGTGAGGACTCCTTTTTCTCAAAGACATTTTTAACCATTAAAAAAATGTGAAAAGAAAATAGAAATAAACGTTTCAAAATTTGTTTTCTGTTCTCCACAAGTGTTTTGATTTGACATGAAAAAATCCGACTGATTAGCGCATTTTAACCATCGAAAAAGAAAACGTGAAAACCTGCAATTTTTCGCCCTGTTACATTGTGATGATCCCCTCACTAATATCCATTCTATACTTCTTCATTCTATTCTGAGTTACTTTACTATTCTTTATTCTTTATTTACTATTGTTTATTTTGTGCTTTTATAGTTTTTTAGTTTTTCTGAGCTCCAAGGTAAAACCTCGCAAACTTTTACGTATTACCATTCTTATCACTCCCTACTCACATTTCGCTAATATAATCTAACTTTCTTTGCGTCCACAACTGTCTTAAGCTACACTATACCGCATTTGCCAAGGGTAAAGGGAAACTGTGCCGGTATAGACGGCCCCATATTCTTCCAATTCTCCAGTGCACAGACTTTGAGGGATAACACCACTTTAGGATTTTGGAAAAATCGTTTTTTATGGCTTAAAAAATACTTCAGGGTCACAAAAACAATATGCAATTGGCCCTGTAGCGAATTTTTTTTTTAAAGGTTTAATTATCGATTTTGGCGCAGCACCTCAGACTTCTTTCACGCGCCTCGTACAACTTTAAACGCGTTTTTCTCGAAACCACTTTTTTCAAACTGGGAGGACGGATTACTCGTACACCGTTGCATGAATCGATTTGAACTTTTGATAGTAGCTTCACAATTACATTGTCTGTGGCAGTACGCAGCCGTTTTTTGATTAAGTGTAAACTTTTTTTTTATAAACAATTTACTGCTTATTGTTTGGGCAAATATCGATTTATTTATTTAAATAAATCGATATTTATCGTTAAAAGTGCGCAATTTTTTCAAAATTTGACTTAAAACATCCCTATGTCGTCGCATAGCTAATAATAAATAGATTATAATTTTTTTTGGTTTTTGTTCCAGGTCTTATACTTGACGAGAAAACCGTCCTCCCGTGAAGGTATACGTAAACAACACGTTTTTCAAGGTGGGCTCTGTAGCTGCCATTTTTTATGAAAATGTTAATACATTTTTTTTAAATACTTTAATGTGTTAAATAAACTTTCTCAAAAGAAATCCTATGCCTTTTTTTATACTCATAAAATAAATTGTCAACGTTAGGCTTTGTTTTCTGCCGCTAGAGTGGTGTCATCCCTTAATTCGATTTACCGCCAGAGCCGAACCCCGACCATCCATCCACCAATATCGGTTTATTCTTTTGTACTTTACTATTCTTTATTTTACGCTTAGATACTTTAATACTCTTTATCATTTATTTACTATTCTTCATTCTACTCTTCGTTATTTTATTCTTTTAAACTTTACTATTCTTCAGCCTATAATTCTTCATTTTGCTCTCAGGTACTTTATTACACTTTATTTACTATTCTGTATTTTAATGCTCCATACTCGACTATTCTTCATGCAACACACCTTTACTTTATTCTTTTATACTTTAAGGGGCTATATCAGTGTGACACTTTCAAAAAATCGATTTTTATGCCTTTTTCGATAGTTTATACTTTCAAGAATATCATTATT
The DNA here is from genome assembly GCA_944452715.1 of Ophion slaviceki. NCBI lineage: Eukaryota > Metazoa > Arthropoda > Insecta > Hymenoptera > Ichneumonidae > Ophion > Ophion slaviceki. The sequence continues at coordinate 21,744,053 of OX101789.1, forward strand.
ATTTATAGCATTTATATCAATATCATTTTATCTTGCAAAAATCGATAGTTAAATCTTCTAGCACGTTTTTCTCGAAATGAGATTTTAAAAATTTGCTGACATCGTCACTCAAAGAGCAATTATCCGATTGACTTGAAATTTGAACTGAGTACTCTTGAATATATTTACTCTACAATGACGTAGGATATTTTTGATTGGATGAAAAATTACGATTTTGCATTGAAAAAAACGACCATTCTATAGGCAAGAAAACAGACTTTTGTTCATAACTACGCAATGTTGTTAGATTTTGATATTTTTCGAAAATCCTACGTCATTGCACAGGAAATACCTTCCAGTGCAATGTATTTCATTTTTTCCATTTTTTCCTTTTTCGGTTTCAGCCACTCAATCGGCCGGAATCATGTCAGCAGTGGAGGAACTTTTTTTGCGCCTCCAAAGACAGCACATGAGTCGCTTGGATCTCAATATTTTTCTATGAAAAAATTATGTAATATAGGTCAAATATAGCCAAATGTATTATTAATTTTCCGAAACATTTAATTGAGTACTTTCCTTCCAAAAAATTCCCGAAAATCACCCAAATTTTTAGCATTCACACTGGTATAGCCCCTTAATATTTTTCATTCTACTCTCCGTTATTTTATTCTTTTATGCTTTAATATTCTTCATTCTACTCTTATTTATTTTGTTCTTTTATAGTCTACTATTCTCCATTCCATTCTTCTTCAGTTTAACCTTCCGAACCTTATCTTTTTTTACTCGATTGCTTCAGCTCTGTTCCAAATTTACAAAATATCCTTGACTTCCACACGTACTCACAGGTAGATATAATTAGAAAACTCCAATTAAGAAGTAAAAGTCGGTGTACCAATTAGATACAGGTATGGATAGAAATATCACATGGTGTTGGACTTTGCATTGTTGTGAAGCAGTGAAAATGATTCCATATAAATTCTTACATTTAACAAATCGTATTTAGCCATCTACAACAAATTTGGAAAATATGATTTTGGATGAAAATAAAAAATTGAAATGATTTTCATTATCGAAAGATGTAAATTTCGGCCCCATAGGATAGCGATCTTTTGAAAAACTCAGATGTATCGAATTTCCTGCAAAGTAAGATCATACTATTGTGTAAAAATGTGTAAAATTACTTTCGGCTGGAATACTCGAAAACGAGACAATCCTCGATGGGTCCTCGCAGTTGCTCGACCCTTTCCTTGAGCTTTTCCGGTGTAATGACTTTGTCGTAATAGGACGGTAGACCGGGTTCGCTGGGTACATGAGTTCTCGTCAAGTATTGCATCTGATCGGTCGCGTTGTACTCTATTATCGATTCGTTCAGTATGAGCGCTCTGAACCCGTAGTAACGCGGCATATTCAATTTGATCATTTTTTCCTCGACCGATCTCGCGTCTTCGATTCCCTTCGCTACGTCCTGACGATTTCTCCGGAAACGGCCTTCGAATGAGTGATCCAGTATAGGTGGATATTGCGGCACAGCTTCCTCATTCTGTGTTACCGAGGCAACGCTGCATTCCCGTTTTTTAATTCTCACAACGGAACTTCGTACTTTCGCTAAAATACCCGATTTCACGCGAACGTGCAACATTATATCTTAGTTGTACGAAAATTCGCAAAATTTTCGGCACCGCGGTTCGAGGTTAAGAATCCGGGTGAGCCATTTAAAAAGAGCAAAGAGCAGACGACGCTGTGAACGTAGCTTCGTATTGTCAACGTGGATCAAGGTCTTACATACAGGTCTTGCAACGAAGCTAAATTTTCGTGGTGGGGGTAGGCACGCTTATCGGCTTCACCTTTCGATTCACTAGGCGCCGCTACGCGTCGCTACTAGCAAGGAGAAGTAGTTTCCCCCTTGCCTCTTACCGGCGAATGGACCAAAGGTGTTTACGTATGTTTTTGTGGCGCCATTGTCGAAATAACCTTTATTTGCGACCATATACCAGAAGGTTCTACGCGATTTACCGTCATACATTTTTTATCGTGTTTTTACGCATAAGTGTGAATTTTTTTTGGTAGTGTTTGAGAAAAAAATGCGAAATGGCTAAGGGTTGCGCGGTTCGCAATTGTAAAACGGGGTACAAAAATTGTAAGCAGAAATGCTCCGTGTTTCGCGTGCCCAGAAACGTCGAACGATACAAAAAATGGCTCGATCGTATTCCGGGACTCAAAGAGTCTCAGTACGTGTGCGAAAAACATTTCGAAGAACGATGTATTGTGAGACATTGGAGAAAAAAGGATGTAAATGGTCGTAATATGTGCTGATATGAATTAATGTATTAAAAAATGTTCAGTTCTTTTTTGGATGAAGGTAGTCATCTTTTTTTTAATCAACACATCTTTTTTATTAGTTTGGTATATTGCGCAGTTTACACGACAGTACGGTAAATTGAGTTAGGACAAACGGCGCATGTGTTGCGTTCAGGAGGGAAAAGGACAGAAGAGCTATTTCTGGTCGTGTTCGTTGGGTTTCATCATTTTGAGACGAACAAGTGCGCGTGCGCATAATGATGCACAATGCGCAACTGCGCAATGAAACGATTCATGCGCAAAACGAATGACTCATGTCATTGCGCAATTGCGCATCATTATGCGCATGCGCACTTGTTCGTATCAAAATGACGAAACCCAACGAACACGACCTCTCTCTTCGTCGCACCACTACTTCCCCTTGCCGTCACGCGACAAGCGGCAGAAATCGGACTGAAAAACAGAACCGCTAAGGGTGCCTACCCCCACTACCGCCGTTATCAGACCTGTATGTAAGACCGTGAGCCATGCTCATCTGTCGTGGCAATGCTGCCAACTTCACGTGGCTTGCAGCGTGCTGTATGGGAAGGAAAAGTTTTAAATACAGCGAAAATTAAACTCTAACAAACGATAAACATCGACTAACAATCACTCACGAACGACTAACAAACGATTGGTTACGAAGAAAAGTTCGAAATCATTAGAAAACCATTTTCCCGCAGCTAACTTTGACATGAAATTTGTTTTTCGTATAATTAAATAAATAAAGTCTAACAAACGCTGGCTTTTGTCTAATCAGAGATTAGTAGGGAGATGTACAACGCCCCCCTTTTCGGCGTGCCTCGGAAACGGCGCTAAATCGCGGCGGCGAGTTTGGGAATATGATTTTGTGTGCATCGCCTCTGTCGAGGTTGCAGATTCCCTTGTCGCCGTGCGAGTCGTGAGCACCGCTCAAGTCGATATCGCAGTCAGCGTGCACACGAATGGGTAGCTCGGTGGGGGAAAAGTCTCTGCCCCTCGCTCTAGTGCAGCGAGATCGCGCGTAAAAGTTACCCCCTCTCTAGTCTCTTACGCGCCCATCACACAATCATAGTAGCGCGTGTCCGTGAGCGAGCGATGCTCGGACATCTTCGGAAAGAGCCGAGCATGGTCGAAGTGTACCAACGCGCCTTCGGCAGCTACACCAATTCATGGACGCTGAACACGTTCATGTGCGGCCAAGCCGAAACGAAGGCTTCGAGGGAAAACGCAATCTGAGCACGACTCGCGCGTGACGTTACCCATTGGCACGCGCGAGACTTTTAGATGATTTCAATGCTTATTTAACTCTTGATTCTTTGCGTTATTAATGTATACAAAAAAATGTGTCGCTTATTTTTTTACTTTATACGTTAATTTAAATATAATAATAAATCTAAATCACAACTTATTTATCTTATATAAAATTGTTTACGCTTTACTTACATCCGTCCTCATGTCAAATAAATTATAATTCATAAAAGTAAGTGGAAATATATTGATATTCGTATTATTATATTAATTCTCATACTTTCATCAAGCGATAAAGCATTATCCCCAAAAACAAACCAATCATCCATCCGGCCGCGAATCGTAAGTACCAGAAAGTGCACGTATTCTACAAGCGATGAGACGGCCCCGTTGGTAGCGTTCCTGGCTTCGGTCCGCAGGGGCCCCCAGTGCAAATTTTTCTCCAAATTTTTCATAATTTCTTATATTTTAGTCACATTTGAGATTTTCGGAGAAAAAGTGATTTAAAACAGATTCAAGTACTGGTCTATTTCCCAAAAACTCATTTTTTTTTACTGAAAATTCATGATGTCTCATTTTTTTCCCGGAAATTTCTCTTTTTCCTATGACCTGAGTGTACGGCTGCGGAGATTTTCGGAGAAAAGTTAAACATGAAAAGAAAATGAGATTTTCGTTAAAAAAAACTTTTTATTATTATTTTTTTCCGGAAATTTCCCTTTTTCCTATTACCTGAGTAAACGGCTGCGAAGATATTCGGAGAAAATTTAAAGATGAAAAAAATGAAATTTTCGTAAAAAAACTTGATATAATTTTTTTTCCGGAACTTTTTCTTTTTCCTATTGAGTGAACGGCTGCGGAGATATCCGGAGAAAAGTTGTAGATGAAAAAAAAAGATTTTCGTAAAAAAAACTTATTACAATTTTTTATCCCTCATAATTCTGAGAAATAATGAATTTCCGAAATTTTCGCAAACATTATTTTCCTTAAGGGGTAACACCACTGTAACAGCCTGCCACGAAGCGTTTCAGACAAATAATACTTCGGGTAATTATTAACCATATATTGAAGTATATTGCAAACAAATTTTATGGGAAAATATTACCAAATGGCGACACTGCAGAAAATTCTTCCGAGGCATGTTGAACTTAAGGTGCTCTACGGCACGTAGTATAACTTGTGCCAATTTTAATCTGGACAAAATAATTTTTTTTAATTAAATCTAGATGAGTGTAGCTAGTGAACTACGTAGGAGATTTTAGAAATATTGATTTTTGAATGATTGCCGAGCATTTGACTAAAAATGTTCATTTAGACTTAATAAGGCAAAATTCTTTTTTTTTATTCAAATTGGCACAGTTATACTGCGTGCCGCAGAGGTTCGACATGCTTCGGAAGAATTGCTGCAGTGTCGCCATTTTGTAATATTTTCGGATAAAAATTTCTAGCAATATACTTAAATATATGATCAATAAATACCGCAAGTATTATTTGTTGATCACATTTTCTTCCGCCAAAAAAAAAATTTCAAAAAATCCGCTTCTTGTAAGGCCGTTACAGTGGTGTAACCCCTTAAAGTCTTCATATAATTTCCGAGATTTTCCCGTGATCGTAATTAAAATAATGAAATATTCGGAGAAATTCGGAGAAACTCGGATGTTTGCGTAAAAATAATTGTCCGCAAAACTCTGAATTTTTCATATTTGTTCCAATTCATAGAAAAATTCGGAAAAAGTCTGAAAAATTTTTCGGAACAAAACGGAGTTTTTCGGAAAATATTTGCACTAGGGGGGCGGGATCGTTCCCCGCGCTCAGTGGTTTTTAAAAAATTATTATTACTATTAATTCTTATTTGATTAGTTATTTTTATTAGTTATCATTATTATTTTAATTAGTTATCTTTTAGTGTCGACAAATTTATCGCGCACTCTGACCGCTTATTTTATTAGTTTGTACGTTAATTTAAATACAATAATAAATCCAAATTACAACTTATTCATCTTCTAAAAAATTGTTTGCGCTTTACTCACACCCGTTCGCGCTAAAAGATAACTAATTAAAATAATAATGATAACTAATAAAAATAACTAATCAAATAAGAATTAATAGTAATAATAATTTAAAAAAGCACTGAGCGCGGGGTACGATCCCGCGCCCCTAGTGCACATTTTTTTTCCGAAAAACTCCGATTTTTTCCGGAAAATTTTTCCGATTTTTTCTATGAATTGGAACAAATATGAAGAATTCGGAGTTTTGCGGACGATTATTTTTACGCAAACATCCGAGTTTATCCGAATTTTTGTTCGAATTTTTCCGAATATTACATCATTTTAATCACGATCACGGGAAAATCTTGGAAATTATATGAAGACTTCAAAGGGGAAAGACCACTGTAACGGCCTTACAGGAAGCGTATTTTTTTGTATGTTTTTTGGCGGACGAAAATGTGATAAACAAACAATACTTGCGGTATTTATTGAGCATATATTTAAATATATGGCTATGAATTTTTATCCGAAAATATTACAAAATGGCGACACTGCAGCAATTCTTCCGAAGTATGTCGAACCTCTGCGGCACGGAGTATAACTGTGCCAATTTTAATCTAAAAAAAAGAATTTTGTTTTATTAAGTCTAAATGAGTGTAGCTCCTGAACCCCGTAGGGGATTTTCGATAAGCTAATTTAAACAATATTTATTTAAAAATAATTGTCAAAAAAAATTGAACATTTTAGTCCAATACTCGGCAATTACTCAAAAATCAATATTTCCAAAATCCTCTACGTGGTTCTCTAGCTACAATCATTGAGATTTAACCGGTGCGATGGTCTAGTGGTTAGCGTGCTCGCCAATAAACCAGCGGACCGGGAGGTCGCGGGTTCGAATCCCAGTCGCGTACATTTCGTCGTGAAATGTTTTTCTTCGGCATTTCGCGGCGAAATAAGACTAGTTCCACGACTGGGGGGCGATCTCGATGACCGGCTGTATTGGTATAGGTTTTCCGTAGTTTCCCTATACCCATGACAGAAATGTCATGATGACTATAATACAGAGGGGGAAGTCGGCGGCAGCCGCAAGAGGGGGGGAAGAGGGGAAAGATGGAGAAGAAAAGGAGTAAACAGTAGAGGAAAGAGAACGGTCATAATGATGGGAAAGAATAGGTAACAAACGCGACAAGCGTGTACCTAAGGAAAAAACCACTCATTGAGATTTAATTAAAAAAAAATTATTTTGTCCAGATCAAAATTGGCACAAGTTATACTGCGTGCCGTAGAGCACCTTAAGTTCAACATGCCTCGGAAGAATTTGCTGCAGTGTCGCCATTTTGTAATATTTTCCCATAAATTTTTTTTGCAACATACTTCAATATATGCTTAATAATTACCCCAAGTATTATTTGTCTCATACGCTTCGTGGGAGGCCGTTACAGTGGTGTTGCCCCTTAAGGAAAAAAATGTTTGCAAAAATTTAGGAAATTCGTTATTTCTCAGAATTATGAGGGATAAAAAAATGTAATAAGTTTTTTTTACGAAAATCTTATTTTTTTTTCATCTACAACTTTTCTCCGAATATCTCCGCAGCCGTTCACTCAACAGGAAAAAGAAAAAGTTCCGGAAAAAATAATATCAAGTTTTTTTACGAAAAACTCATTTTTTTCATCTTTAAATTTTCTCCGAATATCTCCGCAGCCGTTCACTCAGGTAATAGGAAAAAGGGAAATTTCCAGAAAAAAATAATAATAATAAAAAGTTTTTTTAACGAAAATCTCATTTCTTTTCATCTTTAACTTTTCTCCGAATATCTCTGTAGCCGTTCACTCAGGTCATAGGAAAAAGAGAAATTTCCGGGAAAAAATAAGAAATCATGAATTTTAAGTAAAAAAATGTGTTTTTTGGAAATAGACCAGTACTTGAATCTGTTTTGAATCGTTTTTTCTCCGAAAATCTCAGATATTACTAAAATATGAGAAATTATGAAAAATTTGGAGAAAAATTTGTACTAAATTTAATTTAAATATATTTGCCTAAATTTGCCTATTTAACTAAAATAAATTTGCCCTTGCGGACCGAAGCCAGGAACGCTACCAACGGGACCATCTCATCGCTTATAGAATATGTGCACTTTCTGGTACTTACAATTCCCGGCCGGATGGATGATTGGCTTGTTTTTGGGAATAATGCTTTATCGCTTGATGAAAGTATGAGAATTAAGGAGGTACACCAGCTTCATACAATGTTGCCATGCTAAACCATGGTAAAATTTCAAAATGGTGATAGATCAATAAAATTTGGTGAATATATTCTTTAGTATTATATATGTCAATACAATTTTTTTCAGATTTTTTCATTGTGCCGTTATCGAGTAATTGAACATTGAAGTTCACGTGTATAAGCATAGCGTTTTTATAGATATAGGTATATATTCCGGGTATAAGAATAAACGCTTGTGAATTATTTGTAAGAAAACGGCACAACCAAAAAATCTGAAAAAATTTGTATCTACATGAATAATACTAAAGAATATATTCACCAAATTTTATTGATCTATCACCATTTTGCTGAAGCTGGTGTACCTCCTTAATATAATAATACGAATATAAATATATTTCGGCTTACTTTTATGAATTATAATTGATTTGGCATAAGAACGGGTGTGAGTAAAGTGTAAACAATTTTTTAGAAGATAAATAAGTTGTAATTTAGATTTATTATTATATTTAAATTAACGTATAACCTAAAAAAATAAGCGATAAATTTTTTTGTATACATTAATAACGCAGAGAATCAAGAGCTAAATAAGCATTGAAATCCTCGACGATTACTCCGCGCCAAATCATCGTACAGAGCTCGTTAAAAGGTCAAATTAAAGTTGATTAAATTGCCTAAAAGACTTTTATAGTCGTATGATTAAAAAAAATCATTTGAAGTCGACAGACCATTTTAAAGACGAGCAAAAATTTGGAAAAAAAATTTCGTTGGTTTTCGGATGATTACAAGAAAACCACACACGCTAAAAAATGTACAGTCCAGATCTGAAAACTAGATACTTGAAGCTATAATTTCTTTTTTTTTAATTTTCTGTACGACCATTTTTCTCCGAGTTATCCCTTGTTGAAAATCAGCCAAAAATTCGGAATTTTTTAAAATCTCTTAATTTGTGTGAGTAATGTATTTTAGGTGTACATTTTATTATTTATTTTGTACAGTTACATTTTGGCGCCGCAACAAAAAGAAAAGTGGTCGCCAGCAGCAGCCGCAGCGTCAAGGGGCACCCGAGGGAGCCCAAGGGCGCGAGAAGGGGAGGCCATCGAAAGAACAGTGGCACGTACGAGGGGTGCGGCCGCAGCAAGGACGCCGCGGGTAACGTCGACGCGACCGAACACGCAGTCGTTCGCCCCGCCGGATGCATGTTGAAGTTGCTCAAAATGAGCGGGCGTTCCAAATTTTGGTTCAAACAGTATTGGAAAATGTAACAAAAACATTAATGTTTCCCCCAATACGGAAATGAGTTTTTACTTTTTCCATTAGAAAATTAATTAAAAAAATTGTTGAATTAAAGTGCCGAAACGATCGAGAAAGGCTCGAAGAGAACTTTGAGTCTTTCTCGATCGGCTTTATTTTCAAAACACATTTCACATTGGGATGGGGGTCAAAACTTTGAAAAGCCAAATATAGAACGACAAAGATTTCGAAATGACAGAATTATAAACTCAAAGTAACGAACTGTAAATTATTCAAAATTTTATTCTTCGGCCGATGACGAAATTGCATAACTATTACAATTATAATTACAAAGGATTATTTATTCGAGAACGTGTATTCAGATTGTCTGCAGTTTGAGTCATACAAATACAGATTCAAAAAATCTAGAACATCCATATCTCCGAAATGGAAAGACGTGAGTATCTAATATTGGTAATACCATCTATAGCAAAAAGACATATATATCGAGGATACAAACTTCGAAAGTATAGATCTCAGATAGGCAAACGAGCGAAGGTCCAAAATAGCGAACACCGAAATAGCGAACATCAAAGAAGTGGACGAGTTGCTTCAAAATGTTCTGCCGGTTTTCGCTAACACGTACGAGATTCTTTAAAGGTGTCTGGCCGCCTTGGCCAATCGCAAAATGGGCATATTAAAAAAAAATAATAATGAACTCGCAAGCATGGGCCGGAATATTTTTATTTTTTACATAACGTCAGAATGGGCTTTAAGAATAACATTAATAATTTTCCGTTCAAAACATGGCGCTGTTATGCACATCGCCGCGGAGGCCCTCTGCCCGATACGCGCGGTCGTTGTCCCAGCTGTTACGCGGTCATGTCACATCTGAAAAAAAAATCAGCTCATTTCTGAGTAGTGTCGCTACAATGTACCGTAGCGGTTTTTTTTCGACCATTAGAAAAATTATGGTGAGCCATAATTTCGGTGAAAAGTACACATTTTTTTCTTCGGCTAACCATATTTTTTTTGGTACAATGTAGCGTAGCGGTTTTTTTTCGACCATAAAAAAAATTATGGTGAGCCATAATTTCGGTAAAAAATACAATTTTTTTTCTTCGGCTCGCCATAATTTTTTTAATGGTCGAAAAAAAACCGCTACGCTACATTGTAGCGACACTACTCACGAATGAGCGGATTTTTTTTTGCAGATGTGACATGACCGGGTAACAGCTGGGACAACGACCGCGCGTATCGTGCGGAGGGCCTCCGCGGTAATGTGCATACCGGCGTAATTTTTTAATATTTTGAACGGAAATTTATTAACGTTATTCTTAAAGCCCTTTCTGACGTTGTGTAAAAGAATAAAAATATTCCGGCCCATACTTTCGAGTTTATTATTTTTTCTTAAATATACCCATTTTTCGATCGGCCAAGGTGGCCAAACGCCTTAAAGTCTTTAAGAGGGGATATACATTTACAACGATCAAAAAATCAATTTCTTTTCTTTAAGGGATAACACCACTCTAGGAATTTGGAAAAATCGTTTTCATTTGTCTTTAATAATACTTTGGGGTCATAAAAACAATATGCAATTGGTATGCAGCGAATTTTTTTTTTAAATTTGTATACGTAAGGCAGGTTTGCAGTCACAAGAGCCTCGCGGTTGATATGTCAGCGTGCGGACTCTGAGTGCAGACGACGCGGGTTCGATCCCTGTAGCCAATGTCTTTTTTAAAATTAAACACATGAATTAAATATCATAAATAATGCCTGGACAGGCGAGAATAGCTAAAGCGAGAGTACGTTCGAAATTTTTTGAATATAAAATGAAGAAAAAGAATAGATTAAAAAAGTCGACTAACCAGGGATCGAACCCGGACCGCAAGCATCGTCAATCCGTCACGCGGCCAACTCAGCCACGACGCTCATTGAGGATAGAAAAACATTTATGATACACGGTTATTCATAATGTTTACTGTTGAAAAAAAAAACGCCGTAATGACCGCGGCAAAGGCTCAAGATTTCTTTTTGAACCTTCCACGGTCGTTTCGGCCTTTTATTTTTCAACGCGGTTCGTCGTTAATTTTTTCAACCCGCATTCTCGGCATAAACGGCCAACCGAGAGAAAAAAATTTTCTCGGTACATGTTTTTCTCTTTGCAATTCATTTAATGCATATTCCAATCCACAGTACGGCCACACATATGTCGAGCTCGATCGGACGGAAAACCTCGCTCCGTTCGCCTGTCGAGTGAGTGAGGGGCAGAGACTTTTCCCCCACGGAGCTACCCATTCGTGTGCACGCTGACTGCGATATCGACTTGAGCGGTGCTCACGACTCGCGCGGCTACAAGGGAATCTGCAACCTCGACAGAGGCGATGCACACAAAAGCATATTCCCGAACTCGCCGCTGCGATTTAGCGCCATTTTCGAGGCACGCCGAAAAGGGGAGCGTTGTGCATCTCCCTACTAATCTCTGGTCTAATAAACACTCACTCACTCACAGTCGGCGGCTAAGTTTATTGAGCTCGAAGTCATTCGCGGGCCTCGCAAAGTCGTTGGCGGGACCACGGTCTTACATACAGGTCTTGAAACGAAGACCGTTCCAATGGCTCATTTCACGGGCGGTGAACTATCTCACCTTGTGACCACCAGGGTGGCGCTGTGATCTAGGGATGGAAAATCAGCGCATGCGCGATGCAGCTCAACAGTGTCAAACGGTGCGAAAATCGTGGCTTGTGTGTCATACGCACGGTCTTACATACAGGTCTTTTGGTCTGTGGCTATAAGCCGCTTTTGTGGCTTATAGCCACAAAAGCGGCGCTGCGAACTTGTCATAGCGGCTAGGACAAGTAAATAGACATGTAAATGCAGGAACATTTCCAAAAAAAAATACTGAAAAGCGAAAATAAATATACGCTTTACGTATGTTGCACTGTATAGGATTCTATTGTTGAAGAATATTTTTTTAAATTGAACTGCAGTTCAATTCTGGATTCGAGTGGTGAAGGATGAATTTTTTTAAAGGGTAAATATGTTATTAATTAATAAATCAAATTATTTTCATAATTTTAATTAGTTTTTGAAAAATATATTTGTGGACACCATCAATTTTTTATGCCCGAGTATGGGGAGAAGCGAGGAATCAGTTTTGTTTAGTCAAATTATTTTCAGCATTTATATTTAATTAATTTTTATTATTATGTAAAAATCCGCATGATATCACCGTCATAAAAAAAAAACGTGGTTTTATTAATGACGGTTATGTAACACTTTATAGTAGCCGATTAAGTGAGGTTGTGTTGCCACATGCGTCTTCCGCTGTTTCGGCTATGATTTGATTGAAGCGATGCGAGCGGCGGTCAAGGAAATTAACGAGCCGACAGTAAGACGACCACCCCCACCACCAATATTTGATTCAGTTGCAAGACCTGTATGTAAGACCGTGGTCATACGTTTAAAGGATTTGAAAGTAACAAAAACCGAGGTAATTCCTTGTACCAAGCATGCCCTCATTGTAAATGCTATGCCTATTGCGGTTCATGACAAGGTAAGTAGTAATAATTGTAGTAAATTATTTTTATACAATGCCTCAGCACAATCGGCATAGCATCAGTGAGGTTATCTAAAAAGACTGATGGGTATAATTTATTTGAAAAGAAAATATTTTCTCTATCATTATGAATTATGAATTATTTCATTTTTTTATTTATTTTTTTATTTGTATTTAATTATCTTAACTATTCATCATATTTATTTCATGACGTAGCCATACTTCGCAGTCCTTTCGCAGCTAGCTTTGTATTCGACATTTTATCTGTCCCGAATGAAAATGATAAATAGTTGTTCAAATATATTTCTCTATCACTTCTTGACATATTTATTTTTTATTGTTGCTTTCTCTTTGTTTTTAATTTTTGTATAACACCTGAATGTTGTCAGTGCTGCGAGAGCGAGACGCACCGGAAACTGACATACAATGTATTTCAATAAATTTTTTTCTTAATTATTATTGCTTATTATTTGTTTGGTGTTTTTTAGTTAAATTAACTAGACTTGTTTTATACATATTTTTAAAATAACGTAAGCACACTTCTTAGACAATTCTATATTCGAAATCTTATCTATGTCCCGAATGAAAATGATAAATAGTTGTTTGGAACGAGTTTTCCTATTTTTTTAAACATATTTCGCATATTTTATCTCTTTTTTTTCTTTCCTTTTTTGAGTTCTTTCTCTACTTGATGTTCCATAAATATCAGAGATTAGTGGGGAGATGCACAACGCGGCCCTTTTCGGCGTGCCTCGTAAATGGCGCTAAATCGCGGCGGCGAGTTCGGGAGTATGATTTCGTGATCATCGCCTCTGTCGAGGTTGCAGATTCCCTTGTAGCCGCGCGAGTCCGTGATCACCGCTCAAGTCGGTATCGGAGTCAGCGTGAACACGAATGGGTAGCTCGGTGGGGGAAAAGTCTCTGCCCCTCGCTCGCTCGACAGGCGAACGGTGCGAGGTTTTCTGTCCGATCGAGCTCGACATATATGTGTGGCCGTACTGCGGATTAAAACATGTATCGAGATCGTTGTTTTCTCTCGGTTGTCCGTTTATGCCGAAAATGCGGGTTAAAAAAATTAACGACGAACCGTGTTGAAAAATAAAACGCCGAAACGACCGTGAAAGGTTCAAAAAGAAATCTTGAGCCTTTGCCGCGATCGTTTCGGCATTTTTTTCAACAGTAAACATTATGGAAAAGGGTGTATCATAAATGTTTCTTTATCTGCAATGAGCGTCGCGGCTGAGTTGGTATCGTGACGGATTACGATGCTGAAGGTTCGGGTTCAACCCCCGGTGAATCAACTTTTTTTTTCTTCATTTTATATTCAGAAAATTTCTAACTACTCTCGCTTTATCTATTCTCGCCTGTCCAGGCATTATTTTTTACATTTAATTCATATATGTTTAACAAAAAAAAAAATGTTGCTACGGGCATCGAAGCCGCGCCGTCCGTACTCAGAGCTCGGACGCAGTGCAGCCAGATCGCGCGTAAAAGTTACCCCCTCTCTAGTCTCGTACGCGCCCATCACACAATCGTAGTAGCGCGTGTCCGTGAGCGAGCGATGCTCGGACATCTTCGGAAAGAGCCGAGCAAGGCGAAGCGTCCCGACCGCGCCTTCGGCTGCTACACCATGCATGGACGCTGAGCACGTCATGTGCGGCCAAGCCGAAACGAAGGCTTCGAGGGAAAAAGCAATCTGAGCACGACTCGCGCATGACGTCACCCGACGGCACGCGCGAGGCTTTTAGATGATTTCAACGCTAATTTAGTTCTTGATTCTCTGCGTTACTAATGTATACAAAAAAATGTATTGCGCACTCCGGTCGCTTATTTTTTTAGTTTATACGTTAATTTAAACATAATAATATATCTAAATTACAACTTATTTATCTTATATAAAATTGTTTACGCTTTACTCACACCCGTCCTTATGCCAAATAAATTATAATTCATAAAAGTAAGCGGAAATATATTTATATTCGTATTATTATATTAATTCTCATACTTTCATCAAGCGACAAAGCATTATCCCCAAAAACAAGCCAATCATCCATCCGGCCGCGAATTGTAAGTACCAGAAAGTGCACATATTCTCCAAACGATGAGATGGTCCCGTTGGTAGCGTTCCTAGCTTTCTGATTTCTTATTTTTTTCCTGGAAATTTCTCCTTTTCCTATGACCTGAGTGAACGGCTGCGGAGATATTCGGAGAAAAGTTAAAGATGAAAAGAAATTAGATTTTCGTTAAAAAACTTTTTATTATTATTATTTTTTCCGGAAATTTCTTTTTTTCCTATTATCTGAGTGAACGGCTGCGGGGATATTCGGAGAAAATTTAAAAATGAAAAAAATGAGATTTTCGTAAAAAAAAACGATATTATTTTTTTTCCGGAACTTTTTCTTTTTCCTATTGAGTTTGTTTGTTTGGAGTTTGAGTCATACAAACACAGATTTAAACAATCTAGAACATTCACATTTCCGAAATAGAAAGACGTGAGTATCTAATATTGGTAATACCATCTATAGCAAAAAGCCAGATATCGAGGATACAAACTTCGAAAGTTTTGATCTCAGATAGGCAAACGAGGGATGGTCCATAATAGCGAACATCGAAATAGCGAACATCAAAGAAGTGAGCGACTTGCTTCATAATTTTCTGCCGATTTTCGCTAACACGTACGAGATTCTTTTAAAGTCTTTAAGAGGGGATATACATTTACAATGATCAAAAAATCAATTTCTTTTCTTTAAGGGATAACACCATTCTAGGAATTTGGAAAAATCGTTTTCTTTTGGCTTCAAAAATACTTTGGGGTCATAAAAACAATATGCAGTTGGTCCTGCAGCGATTTTTTTTAAGGTTGGATAAGTGTGTACTGCAGAACCTCGATTATCCGAACCTCAATCATCCGAACCCTCAATTATCCGAACGATGACTTAGTTTATCCGGAAGCTCAATTATCCGAACGTTGGCGCGAAAGATACATGGTTGCTCGCTGCCACCGTCGTGAGCAACAATGAGCAACCCAACGCAACTTCTCCTTCTCAAACAGCTGCGAGACTTAGACGCTCAAAAACGCGTTGCAGCCGTTCGTCAATTAAAAATGGACGATTTTATTTTTTTTAAATATTTTACAAGGCATTCGACTTTTTTCAGGTGTTTAAAACACACCCGCACACACACACACACACACACACACACACACACACACATAAATATACAGGGTGAGCGGAACATTGACGTCCAAAAATAAAATTTAGGTCCCTTGTATCCTGGGGTATCCGAATAACCCCCATGTATGTCCCGCGACTTTTCATAGTTTTCGAGTTATGAATTTTCGAGAATTTTCGACCTGACCAATTAAAAAAAAAGTAGAAGACTGTGGTGATTTTTTTGCAACTGAATCTTCATGAGTAGTACTTTTATGCATAAAATAATCAGCTTCGTAACTGTGATGAAAGTTATTAAAATGTTGGTCTAAAGTGAAAAATTTACGTTCGGTAAATTATGACTTAAATTTTCAACTTTAAATTAAACATCTAAACAGGTGACTTCATGGTTCCTAATTAGGCCTCAAGAATGCGCCAGACTCTCAGCTTTCATAATCATTTTTAAAAAAAGCAGTACTTAATAGGGGTACTTTGGCTACAATTGACCTTCAAAGACAGCGAGGTGAAAAATTCTTAAAATTAGCCATCTGATTGAAAAAAAATTGCCCATTTTATCATTCCTAAGGTTATTTAGTTTGTTAACTAACCAAAAATGACTGCAGGAAAGCTAAGAATTAAACATTTAGAGATGTATTTTTTTTTAGTCCAATTCAAGTTTAATGAATTTTGCGCCATCCGTTCTTGTAACGAGAACGGATCACGTAAACGAGCTTTTACCTGATCCATGAGAACGGATCGCGCAAAATTCATTAAACTTAAATTAAACTAAAAAAAATAAACCTCCAAATGTTTCAATCTTAGCTTTCCCTGCAGTCATTTTTGGTTAGTTAACAAACTAAATAGCCTTAGGAATGATAAAATGGGCAAATTTTTTTTTTAATCAGATGGCTAATTATAAAAATTTTCCACCTCGCTGTCATTGAAGGTCAATTGTAGCCAAAGTAGCCCTATCAAGTACTACTCTTTTTAATGATTATGAAAGCTGACAGTCTGGCGCATTCTTAGGGCGTAATTAGGAACCATGAAGTCACCTGTTTAGATTTTTAATTTAAAGTTGAAAATTTAAGTCATAATTTACCGAACGTAAATTTTTCACTTTAGACCAACATTTTCATAACTTTCATCACAGTTACGAAGCTGATTATTTTATGCATAAAAGTACTACTCATAAAAATTCAGTTGCAAAAAAAATCTCGATAGTCTTCTACTTTTTATAAAGATTTTTTTTTTCAATTGGCCAGGTCGAAAATTCTCAAAAATGCAGTCAAAAATTCATAACTCGAAAACTATGAAAAGTCGCGCGAAATACATGGGGCTTATTCGGATACCCCACGATACAAGGGACCTAAATTTTATTTTTAGACGTCAAAGTTCCGGCCACCGTGTTTGTATATATATCTATTCAACGTTAATATGTATGTCAAATTTTAATATATATTTATGTATTTTTTTTTATGTAAAAAGGTGTTGATGATCTCGTCCCAAAAATCCCACGTTTCGATTATCCGAACTTTTGATTGTCCGAACTAGTCTCGGTCCCAATTGGTTCGGATAATCGAGGTTCTACTGTATACGTAAGACAGGTTTGCAGTCACAAGAGCCTCGCGGTTGAGATATGAGCGTGCGGGCTCGGAGTGCAGACGACGCGGGTTCGATCCCCGGTAGCAATGTCTTCTTTTTTTTTATTAAGCATATACGAATTAAATATCATAAATAATGCCTGAACAGGCGAGAATAGCTAAAGCGAGAGTAAGTTCGAAATTTTCTGAATTTAAAATGAAGAAAAAAAAGTTGATTCACCGGGGATCGAACCCGGACCTTCAGCATCGTAATCCGTCACGATACCAACTCAGCCACGACGCTCATTGCAAATAAAGCAACATTTATGATACACCCCTTTCTATAATGTTTACTGTTGAAAAAAAATGCCGAAACGATCGCGGCAAAGGCTCAAGATTTCTTTTTGAACCTTTCACGGTCGCTTCGGCGTTTTATTTTTCAACGCGGTTCGTCGTTAATTTTTTTTAACCCGCATTTTCGGCATAAACGGGCAACCGAGAGAAAACAATGATCTCGATATATGTTTTTCACTTTGAAATTCATTTAATGCATATTCCAATCCGCAGTACGGCCACACATATATGTCGAGCTCGATCGGACGGAAAACCTCGCTCCATTCGCCTGTCGAGCGAGCGAGGGGCAGAGACTTTTCCCCCACCGAGCTACCCATTCGTGTTCACGCTGACTCCGATACCGACTTGAGCGGTGATCACGGACTCGCGCGGCTACAAGGGAATCTGCAACCTCGACAGAGGCGATGATCACGAAATCATACTCCCGAACTCGCCGCCGCGATTTAGCGCCATTTACGAGGCACGCCGAAAAGGGCCGCGTTGTGCATCTCCCCACTAATCTCTGTAAATATCCTCTCGCCTACTAACTATAGTCCCAGCTAACCTGTGGTTATTTTAGCTAAGTTCATTGCGTAATTGAGGTTCTCAGTTTTTATATGTGTGATATTCTTATTTGCCATCTCAACCCGATTCTTGTTCGTTCCAGAACTCATAATTATCTGAATTGATTTGTTTATACAGTCCCTTTATCAGTCCCTTAAATAATAGTAGGCAGATCGTAGATTCTTACGTTGAGATGAATACAATAATCAGTAATTTTTTATTTTTATAGATAAACGTTCGTCACCTGGAAATAAACTTTCTGTACAATCAATTACCCAGAAGAAGAACTTAGGTTATGTTTCATTCGAATATGATGGTTAACGCATTTCCATCCCCACCTATGTCCATCCCTAGATCTCAGCGCCGCGCCCCGGTACTAAAACCCGGAAAACAAGCGAGCCAAACCACGCCGTAGGAAATTCGCTTCGTTTCAAGACCTGTATGTAAGTCCGTGGGCGGCTTAGGCCCGGTTCCACGACTCTCGGTTAACCGGGTTAACCCAGCTCCCTGACACTGGCCTACTATTCCTATACGATGAACGAAAACTCGTTTTGTCCCGGCGTTTTAGTTCTTGAAATCGCCACTGCCTAGCGTTAGCTGTGACAGCCTTCAGCTCTAAATACTCCGATCAGCTGAATGATTCGATACTTTCGTGGCTTTCGCCTGTTATCGTTATGGCGACGTTATTTATTGTGTTCAAATGGAAAATCATTAGAACGGAAAATCATTCCAAATATATCAATAGACTTTTATTCATGTAAGATATTCGAAACACCGGCGCAACATATATATATACGAGTATGCATGCCTGTCACACGACTCGTAGCGACACAGTGCGGCAAGGACATTTTGTGAACAGCATTTATCTACCCGTGTCAGGGGGCTGGGTTAACTCGAGTTTAGCCCGCTAAGCGTGGTTCTGATTGATCCAATCGCCCTCAAACTTCGGTTAACTCGGTTAACCGAGAGTTGTGGAACCCGGCCTTAAAGTCTTTCGCGGGACCCTCGGAGTAGCCGCTAGATGTCGTTCGCGAGACTCTTAAAGTCGTTCGCGGGACCCTCGGAGTAGACGCTAGATGTCGTGAGGGGTACTCTCGAAGTCGCTCACGGGACTCGCAAAGTCGTTCGGGGGACTCTCAAAGTCCTTCGCGGGCCCCACGGATTAAGCGCTAGATGTCGTTAGGGGTAATCTCGAAATCGTTCGCGGGCTCGATTTTGGAATAGCAGTAACTTGTAGGAACTAGAACTAATTTTTGACTTGCACATTCTTCTCATCAATCGCATAAGCGCTGTCGCACCCTGCGTTCAGTGGCCGATGAACGATTCGACGACAAAATCATCCGCCTACCGCGAGAGTAGCCGGCTGCTTATCTTTTCGAAATTTTCACCGATTATTGCAACTAATCCAGTATTACCCGCAAACGACCCATCAACGACTCGTCATAATGAAAATTAGGAGAATGCGGATCTCTTGTAGCATGTTTTCTCAACTGCTGGAGCTGCTCGCTGATTGGTTAAGGGGCCAGGCCACAGTAAAATTTTCAAAAAATCAATTTTTTTCTCGCTAAAACCTTGGTAAAACCTATAAGAATAAGTTACTATTCGATTTATAGGAAGACATTTTTTTCACCGGCTTTCAGCGTATACCGTAAGCCCACCTCTGGCACGGCCATAGAGTACCTAAAACTTTAAACGCATTTTTCTCGGAACAGCTTTTTTCCAATTGGCGTGACAAATAACTTCAACAATTTTCACTCGATTTACTTCAAATTTAAAAGTTATGTTCCTAATTGCATTTCGCAGAGAAGTACGCACGGAATTTCTGATTAATCGAAAACTTTTCATTTTATGAACAGTTTTATACGGAATTCTTCACTGATAATTCATTCAAATACCTACAACTTTTGAATGAAACAATATTTTTTAAATTCCGTACGTACTTCTCTAGGTATTCTAATGTAGCTTGACGAGAATTTTAGTTTTTTATTCTAGGTCAAAAATTGTGGATGATAAATGTCACGCCGAGGAGCGCCTAGAAAAAAAAGATAAGAAAATAAAATATTAGTTGTCGGCCATTTTGTACATAGAAAAAAAAATATATATATATATATATATTTTCTAACAGCTTGATATTCATACTAACTAGATGTAATTAATTTTATGAGTGACTCACTTTTCCATACAAAAAAATTGTTAAATGCGCACATGATTTTATACCCGTTGCTGTGGCCTAACCCCTTAATTCCCGACGTCATGTAACAGGGGGATGTACATTTCATCTATTGATTTAAATAAGACGGAGAACCAACAAAGCTTTTAATTATGATATCCATAACCAACAAACGATTGCGCTTCTATTGAGCCTCAAAGCAGTTGAAGTTTCAAAAAAATCGGCCAACTTCACGTTAGATGTAATTTGTCATCTTGTGTTCTAAAAAACATCCAACGAAGATTGCAATTGAACCAACAATGACCAACAAACGATTTGTCATAATAAAAATGTTGGATGTTATTTTCGGTGGGCCATTCTCACAGAGGTGGGATTGTGCTCATACTCGAACTTTTCTTCCTTCAAAACGCTCGTAAGCCGTGTACTTCTGTGAAACTCGAACTTCGTTGATATTATTCCTTTCCCGCGTCGTCGCGGACACCTCGAGATATCGATCTAGAGCATCGATAGATCGATTCGGTCAATAATAATGACAATAACATTGACCCTTTGATTCATGGAGCCTAGATACCAGGAGCAAGAAGACTAGAGCTAAGGAGTCCGAACGCTTACGGCGATCACGATCCAAAAGCGTCCACGGAAATCCAGTTATTAGTGGTTGGTGGTTTCACCGCGTGCGCCGCTGCTCATCACCGAACCGAAATGAACTGAGCGACAAGAACGCAACCGACGCCATCCGCCAACGATGATTCCTGCTTGTCATCCATGTTGGAATAAAGCGTGTGCCGACCGTGCGGACTAACGAATTTCGCGTTTAATAAAAAATAATTGTGTCTCGGTGTAAAATATATTTATCGTGATCTGCGGCGAAAACTATCGAAGGAGTGTTATGTATTGTCTGATGTTTATAAATAAATTTTGTTTGTTACTGCTTCCGCAACGATAAGAAAACATATCGACTGAATTTCGGTATTTCGTTATTATTTTTTATCTGTGCAACGTATAGGCCTCCGAAGTAACTTTCGTGGTGGCGCCCCGTAACGGCTGCCGGTGGCAAAACTTGGATTGGCGCATGGCGGTTAAGTCAAACCGGCACAAACACGAAAGAGCTAGGCTTGAGCAAGCATCATCGATTGGAGATCTTACATTGTAAATGGAATGTGCTTGTAAATAAAATAAAATAGTGTGATGGAAGTAATAACGATTACTTGCGGATTTCAATGTATCCTCATGACTTCCTTTCGCCCTAAAAGCAACGTCGATTCGGAAAACCATAAAAATGGAGTTCTGGATTCCTCGCTTCCGTGTGGGGACAACCCTCAACACAACATTTGCGATTAGCGCCTTCAACCGATCGAGTACCCATCACGTTTATTAATTTATAATGCTTGTTTACGCTGTTTTTACAACGTAAACATCACACGCGGTACTGTCATTCACGCAAACACCTGATTTAAATGGCGACCGACATACTGCACTAGCAGACGAAAACCAATCCAAGTTTTGCCAAAACTCGCCGCAAGGGTGCGCCACAAGAGTTACTTCGGAGGCCTATAGTATCATAATATGGAAATATGATGTGTGATAATTTGTAAAACTTTTATCTGGATTAAAAAATTCTTATGAATGTTCTTGTGTTTATAAATAAATTCTGTTACTGCATCCACAACGAAGAAAAAATATTGTCTTAATTTATTTATTTCGTTATTATTCTCTATCTGTACAGCGTATCATCAGTGTGAATATGATGTGATTCAAAATTCGTATCAATTTTCTTGTGTCTATAAATGTATTTTCTTAGTTACTGGTTCCGCAATGAAAAAAAATATATTGTCTTAATTTCTGTACTTCGTTATTATTCTCTATCTGTTCAGCGTATCATCGGTGAGAATATGATGTGTAATAATTTGCAAAACCTTAGTCGTGATTGAAAATTCTTATAAATTTTTCTTGTGTCCATAAATGCATTTTGTTAGTTACTGCTTCCACAACAAAAAAAACCATATTGACTTAATTTCTGTATTTCGTTATTATTATTTATCTGTACAACGTATATAATATGTGAATATGATGTGTGATCATTTGTAAAAGCTTTATCTAAATTCGAAATTCTCATGAATTTGCTTGTATCTAGAAATAAATTTTGTTTGTTACTGCTTTCGCAACGAAAAAAAACATTGAGTTAATTTCTGTATTTAGTTGTTATTCCTTGTCTGTACAGCGTATCATAATGTGTGATAATTTGTAGAGGTTTTGTCTAGATTCAAAATTATTATGAATTTTGTCAGAGTCATAAACTATTATCATGTCATGGGAGGATCCTTCCAAGCGCGATCTAGCAGAAAAAATCAAATCTGTGAGATCGATTTATCTGTACAGTGTATCATAACATGTGAATGTGATGTGTGATAATTTGTAAAAGTTTTGTCTTGATTCAAAATTCTTATGAATTTTCTTGGGTTTATAAATGAATTTTGTTTGTTAGTGCTTCCGTAACGAAAACAAAAATATATTGACTTCATTTCTGTATTGCGTTATTATTATTTATCTGTACAGCATATTATAATGTGTGAATATGATATCATAATGAGTGATAATTTTAGAAGTTTTGTCTAGATTCAAAATTCTTATGAATTTTCTTATGTCTATAAATGAATTTTGTTTGTTACTGCTTCCTCAGCGAAAAAAAAAAACATTGACTTAATTTCTTTATTTCATTATTATTCTTTATCTGTACCATGTATCATGATGTCTGGTCATTTGTAAAAGTTTTGTCTGGATTCAAAATTCTCATGAATTTTCTTGGGTCTATAAATAAATTTTGTTTGTTGCTGCTTCTGCAATGAAAAGAAACATATTGACTAAATTTCCACATTTCGTTATTATTCTCCAAAACAATCTATATTATCTATATAAGATTTCTATCAATCTAATATAAAGAAATTTCCTGCACCAACTGGTTTCACAATTTGATCCAATTACCGTTCCATATGAAGAAGAAAAGGGTGCTTCTTGCAGGTCGTACGGCACTGTTTTTAAATTAATTTGATCAAATTATCGCTGCATATGAAGTAGCAAGGGGTGCTTTCTGCATATCGTACGGCACTGGTTCGTTCCTGATTTCAATTCGGTTCGGTGGAGAGCAGCGCCACCCTTCTCATCTGGATTTCCATGGACGTTTCTTCAACACTGCGTTCGTACTCCTTACCTCTAGTCTTCTTGACCAGGAGGTTCAGCGGCAATGCAAAGGCCATGGAACCTAGATACCAGGAGGTTCAGCGAGGCCTTTCAACTCGTCCCCAAAACGGGAACAAGAAATGATGGCGCTAGGGTGCTCCGGCACCTATCTGTATATAGATATACGCTAAACATGGGTGCGATCTAAGCAGATCACAGATGATGTACCTAACCCTCATTAGTGTCAAAGGATAACACCACTCTAGGATTTTGGAAAGACGTTTTCTTTCCTAACAATACTTTGGTGTCATAAAAACAATATGCAATTGGTCCTGTAGCAATTTTTTTTTATTTAAAGGTTCAATTACCGATTTAGCCACAGCGCCTTGGAACGCGCGCTGAGTTGCTCGTACAACTTTAAACGCGTTTTTCTCGAACCACTTTATTCGATGTTGGAAGACGGATTACTCGACCACCTTTGCCTGCATCGATTTGGAATTTTGATAGCAGAATCACAATTATATTCTTTATGGGAGTACGTAGCCGTTTTTTGATTAAATGTAAACTTCTTTTTATAAACAATTTACTGCTTTTTTTTGGCAAAAATCGATTTATTTCCTTCAAAGTGCGCTATTTTTGCAAAATTTGAAAGCAAATTTCTAGGTAGTCTCATAACTAATATTATATAAATTGTCATTTTTTTGGTTTTTGTTTCAGGTCTTATATTTTACGAGAAAACCGTTCTCCCGTGAAGCTATATGTAAAAAAAAAACACGTTTTTCTAGATGGGCTGTATCGCCGCCATTCTGAGTTTGAGTTTGAGATCTTTTCTCGCTTTTGCGTTTTTTCCCGAACCGTCATGAGGAAATTATGAATCGGCGGATATTTCGACGTTTGACATCACGATCGGTCTGTCGTGAGGTTAGAAACTCATCCGATCACTTTCACCTCGTTGACAAATATATTACTATATATGTAGGTGCCGCTGCATCCCAGCGCCATCACTTCGGGACATTTTCGGGGACGCTTTTTTCAGCGCCTTTGCATTGCCGCTGAACCTCCTGGTATCTAGGCTCCATGGCAAAGGCGCTGAAAAAAGCGTCCCCGAAAATGTCCCGAAGTGATGGCGCTGGGATGCAGCGGCACCTACATTTATAGTAATATATTGGTCAACGAGGTGAAAGTGATCGGATGAGTTTCTAACCTCACGACAGACCGATCGTGACATCAAACGTCGAAATATCCGCCGATTCATAATTTCCTCATGACGGTTCGGGAAAAAAACGCAAAAGTGAGAAAAGATCTCAAACTCAAACTCAGAATGGCGGCGATACAGCCCATCTAGAAAAACGTGTTTTTTTTACATATAGCTTCACGGGAGAACGGTTTTCTCGTAAAATATAAGACCTGAAACAAAAACCAAAAAAATGATAATTTATATATTATTAGTTATGAGACTACCTAGAAATTTGCTTTCAAATTTTGCAAAAATAGCGCACTTTGAAGGAAATAAATCGATTTTTGCCAAAAAAAAGCAGTAAATTGTTTATAAAAAGAAGTTTACATTTAATCAAAAAACGGTTACGTACTCCCATAAAGAATATAATTGTGAAGCTGCTATCAAAATTCCAAATCGATGCAGGCAAAGGTGGTCGAGTAATCCGTCTTCCGACATCGAATAAAGTGGTTTCGAGAAAAACGCGTTTAAAGTTGTACGAGCAACTCAGCGCGCGTTCCAAGGCGCTGTGGCCAAATCGGTAATTGAACCTTTAAATAAAAAAAAATTGCTACAGGACCAATTGCATATTGTTTTTATGACACCAAAGTATTGTTAGGAAAGAAAACGTCTTTCCAAAATCCTAGAGTGGTGTTATCCTTTGACACTAATGAGGGTTAGGTACATCATCTGTGATCTGCTTAGATCGCACCCATGTTTAGCGTATATCTATATACATATAGGTGCCGGAGCACCCCAGCGCCATCATTTCTTGTTCCCGTTTTGGGGACGAGTTGAAAGGCCTCGCTGAACCTCCTGGTATCTAGACTCCATGCTTTGATTCTTTCGCATAGACTTGTGACGTTGTGTTTGAAAAAAAAAGATTACGTATCGGACCACGCGTGGAAGAATTTCGTAGCTTGACGGTATTCACATAATTGTAATAAGATGTCAACTGAAACTTGCTGCTCGTTTAGAATGTAATTTTTGAAAATTTTGCAACTACAGGTAGTACGTTGTCAAATAAGCAAACATGTTGACCTCGCTTGATGGGCTTTGACAATCGGTGATGTATGCAATTAGGGAATCATAAGGGCCACATCTCGTTGTTCTCATGTCCACGCTTTATGTATCGTTACTGATCTCTATAAAGAACGTTCTTGAGTAAAACTGTTGAATATAAATCGTTTTGTGCAATTTTTTCCGTAACAGATAATTGTCAGCAACTAATCATTTTACTTGCGTAGATCCTATTTTTCAATAATTGTTTCAGATTTTTTACGAGGGGGGGGGGGGGCAGGCGGACAATCGAACGTTTGGAGCTAGACTCCGCTGCGACTCGGCGGTTCAAGGCGCGCCGCTAGGCAACAGAAAAAAGCGCTGCGTTGAGTGGGATTATGAATCTCCCTCCCAACTGATCGTCTAGCCGATGGAATTGTTTGGGTTTTTTACTTCGTCATTTCTCGTGTAGAAAATAACATGTAACGGCTTACGCCTAGCTCGTGGGCGAAAGAAGGAAAGTTTTCGTGTTTTTTTCTGGGAAAACGTGTACAGGCTTTCAAATGTATTTTTTCTCCATTAAAGGGTATGGTATTAAGTATCTTTTACAATTTTTGTATCGAAAAATATTCATAAATGTGGTACATACAACGGTTTGGGCGGACCACTGTTTCAAAAACGTCCTTTGCGGTGACGCCTGCTGCTCGGAAACAAATCATCCGGAATAAAGAATTCAAACGCAGTTAGTTTCTGCATGAAATTATCTGGTGCTTGGAAGAAGCGTTTAAGGGGCTATACCAGTGTGACACTTTCAAAAAATCTATTTTTTTGCCTTGTTCGACAGTTTATACTTTCAAGAATATCATTATCATTTATAACATCATATAATTTATATAATTTATATCAATATCATTTTATCTTGCAAAAATCGATAGTTAAATATTTAAACGCGTTTTTCTCGAAATGAGATTTTTCAAATTTGCTGACATTGTAACTCAAAGAGCACTTATCCGATTGACTTGAAATTTGAACTGAGTACTCTTGAATATATTTATTCTACAATGACGTAGGATATTTTTGATTGAATGAAAATTGACGATTTGGCATTGAAAAAAACGACCATTTTATAGGCAAAAAAACAGACTTTTTTCATAACTACGCCATTTTGTTAGATTTTGATATTTTTCAAAAATTCTACGTCATTGTACAGGAAATACCTTCCAGTATAACGACATTTTTTCTTTTTTCGGTTTCAGCTACTCAATCGGCCGGAATCATGTCAGTAGTGGAGGAACTTTTTTTTGCGCCTCCGAAGGCAGCGCATAAGTCGCTTGGATCTCAATATTATTCTATGAAAAAATTATGTAATATAGGTCAAATATAGCCAAATATATTCTTAATTTTCCGGAACATTTAATTCAGTACTTTTCTTCCAAAAAATTCCCGAAAATCACCCAAATTTTCAACGTTCACACTGGTATAGCCCCTTAATAAAATATGGATTTTCGAAAAAGAAATGACGGCAGTCCAAAGTGAAGGTAGCGATGTTCGGTAAAAAACGCTCTATTTTCGTTGGGAAAATACAGTACTACCTCTCTAAGAGAGCCCTCGCTAAGAGAGAATTTCCCCGCCGTTCCGCTTGAGCGCATTTTATGGCTTCCCCCACCTAGCTCGAGCTGTCCAGTGTACCCGAGGCCTCTCGAGTTTGTCGCGGACAACTCGATAAGAGATCGCGAGCGATTTCGTTCGCGCTCTCTTATCGAGTTCGAGTGGAGAAACACATACACGCTACCACATGCGCGATTTTCGAGCGCGCTAACCTAGCGGTGGGGGAAGGCTTCGGCGACGAATTTCTCGAGAATTTCCTCCCCTAACCGCCCTAGACCGCTCTCTTAGAGAGGTAGTACTGTAGTAGTTTAGTCTTGACCGACGTTTTTCTTCTTAAAGCCTTAGGCCACAGTAACGGGTATAAAATCATATGCGAATTTAACCATTTTTTCGTACGAAAAAGCGATTCCTTCATAAAATTAATTACACATCTATTTAGTATGAATATCAACCTGTTAGAATTTTTTTTGATGTACAAAATGGCCGACTACTAATATTTTCTTCTGTTATCTTTTTTTAAGCGCTCCGCGGCGTGACATTCAGCATCCACAATTTTTTACCTAGAACAAAAAACAAAAATTCTCGTTAATCTACATTAGAATACCTAGAGAAGTACGTACGAAATTTTAAAAATATTGTTTTATTCAAAAGTTGTAGGTATTTGAACTTAAGAAATGAATTTTCAGTGAAAAATTTCGTTATAACTGCTCATAAAATGAAAAGTTTTCGATTAATCAGAAATTCCGCACGTACTTCTCTGCGAAATGCAATTAGGAACATAACTTTTAAATTTGAAGTAAATCAAGTGAAAATTGTTGAAGTTATTTGTCACGCCAATTGGAAGAACGCTGTTTCGAGAAGTTTCGAGTAGTTGGTCATTTTGCACATCGAAAAAAATATATATATTTCTTCTAACAGCTTGATATTCATACTAAATAGATGTGTAATTAATTTTATGAGTGAATCACTTTTTCATACGAAAAAATATTGTTAAATTCGATTATAATTCGAGAAAAAAAATTGTAAAACATGATTTTATACCCGTTGCTGTGGCCGAAGGCCTTAACATTTATTTTCATTAGTTATTAACAATGATGATGTCATTTTTCCTAACAAAAAATCGTAAAAAAAACATTCAAAAATTGTTTTCTTTTGATGATTGAAACACGATAACAAAAAAGAGCTTGGTCGAGTCTTAGCCAATATTATCTATTTAAAAAAAAAGCCTCGTTTTCTTTTGTTTAAGATCAACCGGGTGGCCAAAATCAAGTAGACCTTGAGTACCTCACGTTCAAAGGTCTTTCACGAGATTGTTTATAGCTTCTCTAATTCTTAATATTTTTTTAATCAAATTAGGTACATGACTTTGTTAAATCACATAGAAATAAATGTCCAAACAATTTTAGGACCTTTTCGGACCGATGTTGAATCTTCTTACTTATTACTTAGGAATTCATTTTTTCAAATAACTCTGATTTTCGGATCGTCACAGTAGCCTAACCCCTTAACCGTCGACTGGGCGACAACGGCGATGTCTATATATAGATTCCGAACGCCCTCTTCAGTTGAAAGGTTTTGGAACGATGAAAATTGTGAAGAGAGCCCATGTTTTTTTTTCTTCGCTTCCGCGGCTGCGGCTTATTTATTTTTCAGTTCACACATGGGTCAGTTCTCTCCACTTATTTCTCATCGGAGTATTCGACGACCAACCAAAACATGACATTATTGAATAATACAGTCACGTACCCGCGTAATCAAAATTTCGAACGTGGAGCGTAGTGAAGTAAACATTTCCGGCGTTGTCCCAGAAGGTGGTTATCGTAGACGAAATTGCTCATGTCAGGACGAGCCTGTAAACAAGCGAAAGACGCGTCATTGCTGGACGAGGGCTTTTCTAAACAAAAAAGAACGAGCTGAAGCCTCTGCAAGGATTTCGGCGTTTTTGTGAGCAGTCCATGCTGGACCGTTGACGAGAACGCATGATCGAACGGCATACCTTCTATCTACGATTCATCGTTACGCGTCGAAGTCATTAAGGGGGGGGGGAATACATTTACAACGATCGAAAAATCGATTTCTTTTTTTTCGATTGCAGTTTCGATGCAATTTCGATAATGCAGTTTTGAGAAAAACGCGTTTGAAGTTCACGCTCGCTCCGAATCGCGTTTTTCGAATTTCGCTTTGAAACTTTGGAAAAATATTCTACATATGAGGCATTTTACGTCACGTCAGCCAGTAAAAAAAAATCCACAAATAATTTTGAAAAATCGAGTTACTTTACTGAAAAATGTTCAACGAGTGTCGACATTTAAAAAAAAATTCTGACGTTTTTTCTCGTTCATTACCATTTTTTAACATTTTTAGATTCAAATGGCTGTATCTTTGGCAGGATTTGAAGTATTTACATTTGTAAAAAACGAAAATGTGCGTCTTTTTATAGCCTTCCAGAAAAAAGTAAATTTAGATTTTATTGAGCAAGTCGAACGTCCGTTTCAGGGCAAAATATGCAAAAATATTTATTTTCTCAAGGAAAGACACTCGTTATTTTATTTTTACGAATGTCCCCGAATTGTGAATACGAAAAACGGATTTTCGGTATTTTTTATTTTATGGGATTCCTAAACACCGTGAAGTAACAGCTACTTTAATTTTTTTTATTAATCTTCCATTGAAGAGTGTGGAGCACTCACTCTCTGTTTACCAGGTTTTTGAAATACGTATGACATATGTCATATGTATTGGAGCCTTGGAGTGCTCCACACTCTTCAATCGACTATTAACTTTAAAAAATTTTTAAATAAAAATAGCTGTTACTTTGTGGAGTTTAGAAATCCCATAATATAAAAAATACTCAAATTCTGTTTTTCGTATTCACAATTCGGGGAAATTAAAAAAATAAAACAACAAGTGTCTTTCCTTGAGAAAAAAAATATTTTTGCATATTTTGCCCTGAAACGGACGTTCGACTTGCTCAATAAAATCTAAATTAATTTTTTTCTGGAAGGCTATAAAAAGACGCGCATTTTCGTTTTTTACAAATGTAAATACTTCAAATCCTGCCAAAGATACAGCCATTTGAAACGAAAAATGTTAAAAAATGGTAATGAACGAGAAAAAAACGTCAGAATTTTAAAAAAAATGTCGACACTCGGTGAATATTTTTCAATAAAGTAACTCGATTTTTCAAAATTATTTGTGGATTTCTTTTTTTACTGGCTGACGTGACGTAAAATGCCTCATATGTAGAATATTTTTCCAAAGTTTCAAAGCGAAATTCGAAAAACGCGATTCGGAGCGAGCGTGAACTTCAAACGCGTTGTTCTCAAAACTGCATTATCGAAATTGGCGTGCAGGATTACTCAAAAACTATTAAGCCGATTGAGTTGAAACTCTGTAGAAATATTGATAATATTGGTACCTTCTACTTGACGAGAATTGTTTTTGAAAAATTGAAAAAAAGAACTACTTCTTTAATCCACATTTTATGTAAATGCGTGCCATTTTCTTAAATTTGCATTTTCTTCATTTTAATTGCCGTCACATAAAAACTATACATGTTCTAACTGAAAAAATGTTTGAACTTTTTTGCAAAGCAAAGTCTACGGGAAGCTAGACTGCACGCCGATTCGCAACTCCCGCGGCGACCTTGCCGTAACACTCTGCCACAGCCCCGTCACTTTGATGATGAATTAATATTAAAAAATTGTTTTGTATACTTAAATATACTCTTAAAGGATACCTAAAGTTTGATAATTGTAGAATAATTATTTCTTAGTTCAAAAAATCCCTCAATATTGCTTATTTTTTCCTGTCTAAATGTGTATCCCGCCTTAAGGGAAGGTTGTGAAAATTGAAAAATATCCAGTAATAATATTTACATAAACTCCCTTGTAGATTAATAGGAATATAAATAGAAGAATAAATGTTGAAATATGTGAGTTATATTCACTATACTGGATATTTTTACGTCGCCTATTCGCAATTTCAAGCAAGAGATAATCAAAAATAAGACTTGCATTTATCATTTACAATTATAATTACATATATGTGAATTAGCATAGATTTTATGATTTTTATCCCGGGATTATTTATTTATTTTTTTAATAAATAATCACCTATTGTTATATATAAATAATATATGATCATATATGAGAAAATATATAATTATGTATAACTATAATGAATTTTGTACATAAATAACTATATATGGATTTTGTCCATATATAAACATATATAGATATATTATATTAATTATATATAATAATATGTGATTATATACAACAAAAATTTATCGGGATATTTAAATGACGGAGGTATGCGAATTAAAAAAAAATGAAAAAAAAAAAAAATTCGAAGTGAGACTCGAACCAGCGACCCCGCGATTACTAGACTCGAGCGCTACCGGGTACGCCACGAGCCCGGTTCGAATATCGTTGCATCTTTGTGGGATAAGAGTGCGCTCGAAAACTTCAAAGTCAATTTTCTCGAAAATTTCTGAATATGGCGTCGAACTGCTTTGGGATATTAATATTCGAGCTCTGAACTTCACGTACCATGAGTACGAAAAATTACAAAAATCCGACTGCCGTACTGTCCCCTTGTTAGTCAACATACCAAATATCAACATTCTACATTTAATACTTTTCGCAAAAAAAAATTGGTGAAAAATCGAACATTTTTTAGCCGAACAAGGCAGAAGCTTCCCTTAAGAGACGATACAAATGCCTTATAAAGGATATCTCAAAATGACCTGACATTTTAAATTGCGCGCCATTTTGTTGTGGCGAACATAGAGTACTAATCTTTAACAACTGACGTCAGGAAGCATTGAGGTTCAGTCATGGAGAATTACACGATCGAGCAACGCATAGAAATGTTTATTATCTGCATTGTTACTGCATGATTATTGCAGACGAAGTTCCATGGTCGTGTTATTTCGCGCCATGGCGATGTGAATTGGCCACCAAGATCGTGCGATTTGACGCCATTGGACTTCTTTCTTTGGGGTTTTCTGAAAGGAAAAGTGCATGCCAATGATCCACAGACCATTCCGGAACTCAAGGACGCAATTGGACGCACCATCAATGACATTAGTCCGCCATTATGCCAAAATATTATTGAAAATTTCGTCAAAAGAGTGAACGTTTGCAAACAGGGACGAGGCGGCCATTTATCGGATATTGTGTTCCACACATAACCTGCATGTTTGTCCCTTATATTGAAATTAAAGTATTCGTACTTTTCAAATAAATAATATGTTTTATTAACAAATTGAAATGTCAGGTCATTCTGAGACACCCTATATCTTTGTCCGAGCCCATTGGACCTTTGGGTGGGGGAAAAAATGTCGAACGATCGATATGCCGATGGGCCAAAATGTCGAATTCGAAAATGACGAATGTTCGAATATAGATAGATCAATCTTACTAGAGCCTGTGAAGTCGAAAATATCAATTACGAATATGAACATCTCGGAAGTTGATATATAGCGAAAAACAAAAATCAGATTTAATAAAATATCGAAAAACATAAAATCGATGGGCCTGTATGCATAACACCAAATAATTCGAGACGACAATTCTCCGAATTAAAAAAATGGCGATGGTTCACAATGCAGAAAATCATTAAAGCGAACGGCCAAAAAGTCGAGTGGTTGAAATCGCGGAGGGTCAAAATGTAGAACGGCCCGAATAGCGAATCGAGCAATACGTCACTTGCGCCTCAGAGTGAAGCTGCGAGATGGCGCTGGCGGTCTGTAGGCTAAAATATCGTAAGACAGTCATCCCACGTGACGGGCCCCACCACGTTCGCCATTTTGGCCGTTCGACCTTTCGGCGTTCTACATTTCGGGCCATCGACATTTTGCGTTTCGATATATTGCTTTTCGCCATAGACGGTATTACGCATATTAGGCACTCGCTATTTTCTGTTTCGAAGATATGGGTGTTCTACATTTTTCGATTCTGTATTTTTATGTTCCGAATTTCAGACAATCTGAATATTCGTTTTCGAATAAATTACCTCTCCAATAAATAATGGTTCGATTTATAGTCATTCGATTTTTTTATCAGTCGAAAGATAAAATTTCGAATGATTTAACCTTCGTTATTTTGAGAGTTCATAATTCTGTCGTTTCGAAATGTTTGTCGTTCTATATTTGGTCATTCGACATTTTTACCCCCACCCTTTGTCCGAGCCCATTGGACCTTTCCATCTTTATAAAATATAGATACCTCTAGTAAGGAAATCTCGTTACAGTGAGGACCACAAGTTTAGGGTCACCATTGAGTTGGGGTTTCGGTTTCCTTTGTTCCGTTTCTTCAAATATCCGAACCCGTTACGTTATTGTAGTCTCCAATCTCGGAGCCTTTATAATCCCATTTTTTTCGTTCTTTTCTCACTTCATACCTAACGCGTTGCATCTATGTGGCTCACCGAAAAATGAGACTTGTCTGAGCATTTTTTTGTGGTTGAAAATGTTTAAAAAGATCTCAAAATGAGGTTTGAGGGGTTTATTCCAGATGTGTTGAAGCATAATAAATAACAAAATATATGAACAAAAAAACAAAAGGACGGCTCATTGTCAGACGTAGCTACAGTTAGAGCGTTTTTAGGCGCTCTGCGGAAGCATGCAGAACTTTTATGAATTAGCATCTAAAACGCAATTTAAAAAATATATTATTGACATTATTTTTTCTCGCAAAATACACATTAATATGTAGGAAAATATTTGGTTGACGAATTGTAGGATTTCACAAAGACAGTTTTAATTGATATAATCCTCCCGGTTGGTCAGAATACTCTTGTACATTGGTCAATAAATCGGTTTAACAAATATAGCAAAGTCTTTAGGATGGTTATTGCGACTCGTCACTTCGAGGTCTGGATACAGAATGCCCCTCCGTTGTCCATTCCAAGGCGCCTCGCCTAGGACCCTTGGGCCTTCGTCCCTTGGCTTCTCCCTTAGCTCCGGAATAAACAGCCCTCGCGTTTATGACCCACTCAAGAGTCTCGTAACCCGATCTCCGACCGAGTCCCGTCGACGCAAAAGGAAGAGGAACGAAAAACTTTTCCCACATTCGGCCTTCCTGCAATTGAGCCGCCCTCGGCTCACCGTTGTAGACACATCTAAACGTCGACAACGTTTCTGTACGGAACAAAAGAATAAAGTCGCCAAGACCACATGTACCCCAAATTAGAAAGATTTCGCATCGTCCAATTTTTTGGATGGGTCTTCCTCGGGATGCAATCGCAACTCTTCTCAAGCGCAGTGATCAGCTCCGCTCGAGAAAGCCAACCGCACCACGACTATTACCCCTCTGGATAGGTTTTTAAGGTAGGGAAACCAAGACCGCACCAGGACTTTACCCCACAGGATCTCACCTGAAACACTCCAATGCTACGTGCCTTTCGTGCGAATTGATATCGTCTAATTTCGAAGGTGATTCTCATGCTGAACTATCATGCATAGTTCTCTTTTTCTGCTTTTTCTGCATTTGGAGTGTATTGATAGAAGGATCCCCATATCCTGCAGGTGCCTGGATGTTGGTCTAACGTGATCGCGGGCAACACCAGGCTCCAATTAGCACATCTACCCGATCACATGAGGCATTGTGCGAAGCGCTGGCTCACGACCATGGTCAGAACCTCCGCCGAGGGAACTCCATTACACGAACCTGACCACCAAGGTTTCGCTTAACATGCTGAGTACTCGACTTGGTACCGGTCAAATTCTTGCCTTGCCCGGATCCTCCTTATACATAAGCTCTTGACCGGTAAGCCATGGCTAGGACAGTCCGGACTCGCGGCATATGTTAGTTGAGCGTGCAACAGGATAGTAGACAGGACAGTAAGGCTGAGAGAGAGAAAGTTTTACCATTCAATTTTTAATGTCAAGTAGTAAAGAGTATGCAAGCGGAGAGGTCGTCACAGTAGAAAAACACAAATTCAAGTTGTCAAATAACACTGACCAACTGATACACTTGGCGACATCAAGTTGCCCATCAAATTTCACATCCAATTCTCTGGATTTACCAATAACAACCACAATCGGTTACAAACCGTCTTCTACTGTGACAGGAAGAATGAAGAAAATAGCGTCTCCCAGGCTCCCATCCCGCGCACTCTGGCCAGAAGTGGACGGTGAGACATGCCGGGTACATAGCTAAACAGGCAAATGGCGTCTCCCAGGCTCCCATCCCGCGCACTCTGGCCAAGAGGCGACGGTGAGACATGCCGGTACATAGCCAACCAGAAAAACTGCGTCTCCCAGGCTCCCATCCCGCGCACTCGGTCCAAGAGGCGACGGTGAGACATGCCGGGTACATAGCCAACCAGAAAAACTGCGTCTCCCAGGCTCCCATCCCGCGCACTCGGTCTAAGAGGCGACGGTGAGACATGCCGGGTACATAGCAACCCAGAGGGTGGTCGCCGTTGCCCCCAACTGGGCAACACCAACACCTCCGTTATCCAAGACGTATCTGCCTACAGGCCCGATAACTGCGGCGCACTGTTACAGTCTCGTCAAAAGGCCATCCAGCGTCCTTGATAGTAAGACCACGGTGATCCATTTCCGAAGGCCGTCAACAGGGATGACGCTCCTTTGACCCTTCGCCATCCAAAGCGCACGCAGGTCTTCGACCTCGTCACGATCATTCGGCAGGACAGCAGCAATTTTGAACGGCCCCTTGAACTCGGCCATCAACTTCCTGCTCTGCCCTGTTGCGACAGGATTCGTGGCCACCATAACGACGTCTCCGTTTGAATACCGCGGGGCTTGGACCTCCGCGAATCGAACGCCGTCTTCTGGCGCTGTTGTCCTTCATCTGTCGAACGCTTCCATCCGCAGTTCCTTGAGATCGATTCAATCGAGAATCGACTAGATCCGACTTCTTCCAGAAGTCCTCCCACGTATCCTCTGGCGCCCCGGCACCCATGGCTGCAAGGGAGCTCAGTACAGTGCGATTCATGCGCTCACACTGACCATTTGCCCGTGCCGTCGCCGTCACATTGAGGATATGTTTGATCCCATACTCCTTGCAGAACGCAGCGGAACGATGTGAGGTGAAACAGCTTCCCCTGTCGCTCACAATCAGCATTCGGACCCCAAACAACGCAAATAACTGGTCATGAGCGTTGATGACCCGTTTCGTTTTTGTGTCTCGTACGGGTTCGAGTACGCAGAACTTCGTGAACCCGTCTACTATCGTCAGTATCCGCGTGTTTTTACGTTTGCTCCGTACAAACTGACCCACGTGGTCCGGATGCAATGTATGAAATGGGATAGAGACCTCTTCAATGGGGTGTAGTAGACCCGGTTTACGACCAGATGAGGATTTATAATATAGGCAGTAAAGGCAAGCATATACGTATTTAGTTATGAATTTACGCATCCCTGCAAACCAATCATTATCTCGGACTTTCACAAGGGTTCCTTCCACAGAAAAACTTCCCTGGTCGTCATGACACATCTTTACGATATTGAAATGTGACGCACGTGGCACCAGCCACTTATTACCCGCTTCGGTTCTCTGAAACACTACGCCACCCTTGAGATCGTACTTTTCGAAGTATTGTTTCGTGTCAGGCTGAACGTCTCCAGATTCTAAAATTTTACGGATTACGTCTTCGTTTGGGTCCTGTATTCGAGCAACCTTTATCCATTCAACGTCCGTTATGTCTACGAGCAGACACTCCACGGGGTCTCGACTCAAGTAGTCGACATGTGCGACTTGTGCCGCGGCCTATACACGATTTCGAAGTCAAAGTTCTGCATGTACACCCACCACCTAGCTACGCGTGGTTGTATATACTTTTTTTTGTGGGGCAGTCGCTCTTACCGCGCTGCAGTCCATCGCCACGGTGAACTTGATGCCTGCCTAATAAATATACCCAAAAGGTCTTAAGAGCATCGACTATGGCTAACGTCTCTAACTCGTACGAATGGAACTTTTGTTCTTCGGCTAAAGTCTCACGGCTATAGTACACTGCCACCCTTTTTCTGTGCCTGTTTTTTTCTTATAAGCATTGCCCCGAATCCTATTGGGCTGGTATCTGTATGCAATTCTGTCGTTAGGCTAGGGTCGTAAATGGCTAAGACGGGTCTGTTGGAAAGTATGTGTTTTATGGTATCCACATCTTTAGACTGTTTTGCGCCCCGCCATCACGGGGCGTATTTACGTAGAAAATTCGTAAGAGGTACACTACCTTACTAACGTAATCTTCATAAATCTATAGGAATAAACAGCAAGTTTCGGGAATTACTGCACCTTTAAAAAAAATATATATATTTCTGGGATAAGGAACTTCCCATGTCGTATATACTTCGAGCGACCTGGATTGAACCCCTACTCCTCAATCTCACTGCTGAGATATTGAGTCTTCGGCTGTAGGAATTTATCTTTGAAGAGGTTAAATGTGGAAGTGCCTTTTTTCCATCTCTAAAACTAATCTTAGGGCTTTGAGCTCGCCTTCTACGGCCAATATAAGAATAAAAATATCGCTCATGTAGAGCAGAGCTTGAACGAATCATTCATCACCTGTATCTTTGTTCATAACTCTCCGAGGCACGGACGGTAAAATTATAAGTTCGAAAGACGTACATAATAATTTTCATAATTCTCATCAGGCGTAACGAACGCGCTTTTATCTACAGATTCTGCAATTGAAATTTGGGAAAACCCAACGTTAGATCGAACGAATTAAATGACCTGTCCACTCAGTTGATCAATCTAATCTGCGATCGATGGTAAAGGATATTTATCCTGCTTTATGATTTTTTTATTCGATACTTGGAAATCTATGCACATACGCAACTTGCCATTCTTTTTCTTTTCCGGCTAAAACGACCTGGCTTGCATGAGGCGGTCGGTCTTGCGGATGCTATTAACTATTGGCTCCTAAATCTACTACGATCCTTTTCACTCTTTCGCGCTCTCGAAACGACATGTGGTAGGGTCGACAATACCCCCGCTCTTCCTTCTACAGTTCGATTTTCATTTCTACGTCATTAGCCCTCGCGAAGCCTCGGGCTAGCAGCAGTTTTCTCCCTCGCGACCCCTCTTACCGCAAGAGTAGCAACGGCCTTTCGCCCCCCTTTGTTCTAGACGTTGTCGGAGAAAGAACTCCCAAATGATGATTAAATTCGGCAATTGTTTTGTATCCAGATGCTAGAACTGTTTGGCGGACATTCTCGTCGTGTATTCCCCAAACTACGAAATCGACAATCTATTCTTCTTGGAGTCCTAATTTGAGACGGTTCAGTTTGCCCATTTTAACGAAACAATACGACTGCAAGTCGTTACTGGGTTTGCTAGAATATTCTACTGCTTCCTTTAGCAAGTAACCGACACTTTTTTCCTCTGTAAATTGTCTCACGAGAGCACGCTTGAACGCCTCCCACGGCAAATGCGCGTCTTGCAAATCTTCCAAATCTTTGCGTTTCCCCGTAATCTACACACCGCCAAATAGAGTTTGGTCTTATCGTCCCAATCATGTAATATGCTACACGTGTTGACATTTTCTAGCCACTCGGCGGCTGTTAAAGTTTTTTTTTCTGATGGGTCGAACTCGGGTAAGACCTTCCCATTTACGAAATGATTCTACGGCCGCGAACTGGATTTTACGATACCTGCGAGGATGTCGGTGAGTTTGGCAAAGTCCAAATCACGGCGCTTACTTGTGGAGCTCCTGTGCGGACTGATGCTGTGGGCGCGCAGTGGGCTAAGGCTTAATCGCGAGTCGGATCGTCGACGCTCCGTTGATGTATCGGAGTCGCTAAACACTTCGCGGTGGCGCTTTCGCGACCTTTGGTCCTTATCGTTTCCGTGTCCTTCAATTTGCTTTGCCCACTGTCCCAACGACATCTTGCTTTTTAACGTTTGTCCACACTTGTCCACACACAATTTTTGTTTCGCACTGACTCACTTTGTTTATCCACGACACACGCAAGGTATGCATTAGAGTCTACGATACGGCAGTCAGTGTTATCCTTAATAAGGGATGAGCTGAGTGTATCCCACTTCTGATATGTAGGAAAATATTTGGTTGACGAATTGTAGGATTTCACAAAGACAGTTTTAATTGATATAATCCTCCCGGTGGGTCAGAATACTCTTGTACATTGGTCAATAAATCGGTTTAACAAATATAGCAAAGTCTTTAGGATGGTTATTGCGACTCGTCACTTCGAGGTCTGGATACAGAATGCCCCTCCGTTGTCCATTCCAAGGCGCCTCGCCTAGGACCCTTGGGCCTTCGTCCCTTGGCTTCTCCCTTAGCTCCGGAATAAACAGCCCTCGCGTTTATGACCCACTCAAGAGTCTCGTAACCCGATCTCCGACCGAGTCCCGTCGACGCAAAAGGAAGAGGAACGAAAAACTTTTCCCACAAATATTAAAAAATATGGTTTTTTGCGCAAAATGGCGTCATTTTGGGTCATTCTTCCTGCAAGTTATTTCGCGCGTTTGTTATTTCAAATTATACACGTTCAAGTCGATAATTATTTTTGCGACACCTTCTAGTTTTTTTAGTTAATGCGGAAACTAATTTCAATAGAGAAACACCAAGAAAAAATAGTCGAAATTCGATACTTCTTTTTTCAAATCGCCGCCATTTTGTCAATTTTGATTTTTTTAAACCTCCATAGCAAGATAGCGGCTTTCATACCGGTTAATAATATTTTTACAATTTTTTTTGTTTCGAAGACATTTTAACCGTTGTAAAAATGTAAAAAAAATAAACGTTTAAAAATTAATTTTCTGTTCTTCATGAGTGCTTTGATTGGACATAAAAAAACAAGACTCGTTAGCGTATTTTAACAATCGAAAAAAGATCGCGATAATCAACAGTTTTCCGACCCGCTACACTATGATGATCCCGTAAGCCTTGGGCCACAGTATAAAATCATGTACGAATTTAACAATTTTTTTTCGTATGAAAAAGTGATTCACTCATGAAATTAATTACACATCTATTTAGTATGAATATCAAGCTGTTAGAAAAAATATATATATATTTTTTTCCGATGTACGAAATGGCCGACTACTCGAAACTTCTCGAAACAACTTTTTTCCATTAATGTGACAAATAACTTCAACAATTTTCACTCGATTTACTTCAAATTTAAAAGTTATGTTCCTAATTGCATTTCGCAGAGAAGTACGTGCGGAATTTCTGATTAATCGAAAACTTTTCATTTTATGAGCAGTTATAACAAAAATTTTCACTGAAAATTCATTTGTTAAGTTTAAATACCTACAACTTTTGAATAAAACAATATTTTTTAAGGGGCCAGTCCACTTTGAAAATTTCAAAAAATCGAAAGCAAGCAAGACTTGCAGAAATCGAAGATGATGAGCAATCAGAAGGGTTTTGTACGGTGCAGGAATTGCCGACTGAGTTTAGGTAAGAGTTTTTCATACTATAAACTTCAAACACGTTTTTCTCGAAACAACGTTTTCGAAATCTAGCTCCATCGTATCTCTAAAACTAATAAACCGATTCTCTTGAAATTTGAACCACACATTGTAAACATGATTCGCAACAAGATGACTCTTGATGGTTTCAAAATTTTGATTTTTACTCTTTTTTTTGCGAAAATGTACGAAAAAAGCGTTTTTAAAAACTTTTTTCGTTTTTCATCTGCCATTTTTTTATTTTTTGATAAAACTTTATATCCGAGGGTCATTTTGTAGCTGGTGTCATACTGAATCTAATGGACTTTGATTTTTTTGTTTGAGACAAGCCGTTGCCGAGTTGTGATGGAGCTACCTAGCCCACCTATTTTTGAGGCGTTACGTTAAACTATAGTTTTTGTACTTGAAAATTAATTAAAACGAATTAAATTTTTTTTTAAATGTATTTCAAGACTTTATTTATCAAGCCCAACAACTTTTATATTCATACCTTTTATAAAATCCTCAAAAAAAATCGCGGAAAATGAATTAATTTTGTTTAAATGTATTTCAAGACTTTATTTATCAAGCCCAACAACTTTTATATTCATATCTTTTATAAAATCCTCATAAAAAAACCGCGAAAATAGCCTTTTTGTGGCTCCAAAGTGGACTGGCCCCTTAAATTCCGTACGTACTTCTCTAGGTATTCTAATGTAGATCGACGAGAATTTTTGTTTTTTGTTCTAGGTGAAAATTTGTGGATGCTAAATGTCACGCCGCGGAGCGCCTACAAAAAAGATAAAAGAAAATATTAGTAGTCGGCCATTTTGTGCAAAGAAAAAAAAACTATCAGCTTGATATTCATACTAAATAGATGTGTAATTAATTTTATGAGCGAATCATTTTTCCGTGCGAAAAAAAAATTGTTAAATCCGCACATGATTTTATACCCGTTACTGTGGCCTAACCCCTCGAAGCAAAGACCCGAGGCTACAAAAGTACGCATCAAAGAAATCTTATTTCTGTAATTTCACATTTATGCCGACCCCTTAACGGAACAGCAGCTCCGTGATTTAAGGTCATCATACTAGATACAAGCGCGTGGTCCAAGAGCATCGTAAGCTATAATTTTCTATTGAAGTTATCAACGCTGCTATATATATGTATTTGTTATGCCACGTGCAGAGGGCACCGGTCACCGCCCAAGCGTACCTAAATACAAAACATGTAATGGTTCCTCTCCGACAGTTATTTTCCTGCTTCCCTCTCACTCTTCTCCCGCTCCCCGCCGCCGCTCGCTTACGCTCTCTCACGCGGCGCGCACGTCCGCGAGTGCCCAATTTCTTTGTCTACACTGGTCTACACTCTCCCCCCTCATGCCGGAGGTCCATGTACTTGACACATGGGGTCGACACAGGAACAGACCTATCACGAGAGATCTCTCGTCAGGAACACATCGTTGATGTGTTCCTGACTACGCTGTATGCAGCACGACGTCGTTCAGACTCATGTAACAAAAAAAAAACTTACTTTCTTCAATGCTTGAAATACGCGGAGAACAGCACGTACGCAAGGACACGTACGCACGTAAACGTGTGCATCTGTTGCAGCTCTCCGTACATTTTTAGTCACGTACCACACACGGCTCGAATGTAGGGCGTCGTTCGCGTAAATATTCCACGCAGGACGAAAATATTGAATCCAACGAGTCGACAAATTTGAACCTATGTCTCCCAGTTGAGAGTGGCATTGTCTTATCTGTATCTGGAAAGAAAGGAAAATGGAAATATTTTGCTCAAGGCCTTAGGCCACAATAACGGGTATAAAATCACGTGCGAATTTAACAATTTTTTTCGTATGAAATTGTGATTCACTCATAAAATTAATTACACATCTATTTAGTATCAATATCAAGCTGTTGGAAAATATTTTTTTTTCGATGTACAAAAAGGCCAACTACTAATATTTTCTTTTATCTTTTTTTAGACACTCGGCGGCGTGACATTTAGCATCGACAATTTTTTACCTAAAACAAAAACCAAAAATTCTCATCAATGTACATTAGAATACCTAGAGAAGTACGTACGGAATTAAAAAAAAAATGTTTTATTCAAAAGTTGTAGGTATTTGAACTTAAGGGGTTACCCCCACTTGCGATTTTGAAAAAATCGATTTTTTTTTATTGCATTTTTTTGAAGTATAAGTATTGACTCTATGTAAGTTTACAAAAAAAAATATTTTCTTCGTGTAAACTAAAATTGAAACTTTAAACGCGTTTTTCTCAAAATGGCGTTTCTGAAGTCGGTGACCAAGATTACTCGAACACTAATGAACCGATCTTCTTGAAATTTTGCAGGCTTATTTAATACATAAAAATGTAGTCTTTAATCATTCGATTTTTTTTCGAAAAAAATGGCCGTTTTATAGCCAAAAAACGGCCGTTTTTTTCGTTAAAATCGAACCATTAACTTTGACTGTCCGCCATTTTGTGAAAAATGAATATTTTTTAAAATCCTTCGATTAAAGACTAGTTTATACTTATATTTGACTAAAACCATCCGCATTTTTTTTCAGATGATCCACTTCGCCGCAATGTTGGTCACCGCAAACCGTGTATGTAAAAACATTATTTCATTGACGGCCATTTGCCACTAAACAATGTAATATTTTTCAATAAAAAAATTACTGAAAGTTCTTCAAGATGTGTTCTTTAAGATGGTATATTGATTGATTAAAAAAGTTTTGTAGTTTTCTTTAAAAAAATTCATGAAAAAGGCCTTTTTGGCGCTACAAGTGGGAGTAACGCCTTAAGAAATGAATTTTCAGTGAAAAATTTCGTTATAACTGCTCATAAACTGCTCATAAAATGAAAAGTTTTCGATTAATCAGAAATTCCGTACGTACTTCTCTGCGAAATGCAATTAGGAACATAACTTTGAAATTTGAAGTAAATCGAGTGAAAAATGTTGAAGTTATTTGTCACTCCAATTGGAAAAAAGCTGTTTCGAGAAGTTTCGAGTAGTTGACCATTTTGCACATCGAAAAAAAATTCTAACAGCTTGATATTCATACTAAATAGATGTGTAATTAATTTTATGAGTGAATCACTTTTTCATAAAAAAAAATTGTTAATTTCGCACATGATTTTATACCCGTTACTGTAGCCTAAGTCCTTGAGAGGGAGATTCCTTTAGTCGAGGAAAAAATGGCGGATTTTCATGATTTTTTTTTAAGAAAAGATTTCTTCAATATTTGATAGAGGGTACATTTTATTACTACTTTTAGCTGTTACATGGTCCTTGTTATTAATTTAAAAAAAATGGCGGAGATATGGAACGGTCTTCCAAACGGATTGCGGTGGATGTTGCCAGACGGCGTGACATGTAGCGTCGGAGGGATTAATCTGAAAAAAAATCAACGAAGATTCTTCTTTCGTCAATACTCATACGCTGAATGTGAACCAAAAAAAAAGTGGGAGTCGGTGAAAATCGATGAAATGGTACGCTGCTGAACAAAAATATTGAATTTTCCGAAACAAAATAGCTACATTCGCAATAAAACACAATACTTTCTTTTATCTTCAAAAATATATAAGGTCGTATTTTAGACAATAAGGTTAGAAAGATTTATACCAAACTTCATCAGAATTGGTCGGTTAGTTTTTTTAGCTACTCGTCACGCCAGTTTTGAAAATATATTTTAGAAGACCGTGCCGTACCTCCGCCATGTTTAAAGACACATAATAAAAATACCATTTAACAGCTTAAAGCAGTAATAAAACATACCTCAAGTCTCAAAAAAGGCGAGGAAATCTTTACTTTAATTACCGTCACATAGAAACTATACATGTTCTAACTG
Organism: Ophion slaviceki; assembly: GCA_944452715.1. Taxonomy (NCBI): domain Eukaryota; kingdom Metazoa; phylum Arthropoda; class Insecta; order Hymenoptera; family Ichneumonidae; genus Ophion; species Ophion slaviceki. The sequence goes on from OX101789.1 coordinate 21,788,647, forward strand.
AAAAAATGTTTGAACTTTTTTGCAAATAAAAGTCTACGGGAAGCTACACTGCACGCCGATTCGCAACTCCCGCGGCGATCTTCCTGTAATACTCTGCCACAGCTTCGCCATTTTGATGATGAATTAATTTTAAAAATTTGTTTCGTATACTTAAATATACTATTGAAGTATACCTAAAGTTTGATAATTGTGATATAATTATTTCTTAGTTTGAAAAATCCCTCAATATTGCTTATTTGTTTCCTGTCTAAATGTATATCCCGCCTTAAGGCGTTACCCCCACTTGTAGCGCAAAAAAGGCCTTTTTCATGAATTTTTTAAAAGAAAACTACAAAACTTTTTTAATCGATTAATATACCATCTTAAAGAACACATCTTGAAGAACTTTCAGTAATTTTTCAATTGAAAAATATTACATTGTTTAGTGGCAAATGACCGTCAATGAAATAATGTTTTTATGTACACGGTTTGCGGAGACCAACATTGCGGCGAAGTGGATCATCTGAAGAAAATGCGGATGGATTTAGTCAAATATAAGTATAAACTAGTCTTTAATCGAAGGATTTTAAAAAATATTCATTTTTCACAAAATGGCGGACAGTCAAAGTTAATGGTTCGATTTTAACGAAAAAAACGGCCGTTTTTTGCTATAAAACGGCCATTTTTTCGAAAAAAAAATCGAACGATTAAAGACTACATTTTTATGTATTAAATAAGCCTGCAAAATTTCAAGAAGATCGGTTCATTAGTGTTCGAGTAATCTTGGTCACCGACTTCAGAAATGCCATTTTGAGAAAAAACGCGTTGAAAGTTTCAATTTCACAACGGATTCTTCTCTTTCAACGCTCATATCTCAGTCAATTTTGTTCGGATCGACTTGAAATTTTCAGGACATATTCTCAGATACATATACTTCAAAAAAATGCAATAAAAAAATCGATTTTTTCAAAATCGCAAGTGGAGGTAACCCCTTAAGGCGAAGTGAGATCGCTGGACGAAATGGAAGTTCCCCTGGCCCTAGCCGAACCCAAAAATCCTACGGAAATAGTTTATAACACTTTTGTTACCGATTGAGCGTGTTCGACGCCATCTTACGTTGTGAAATATCACTTCTACACGCATATAAGCTACGTTTTCCTTCTTTCGATCGTTTTCTTTCAATCGTTATTCTTTACAAAGAATAATGATTATTTTATTCACTTTATAAGCAGTGGGCCTCAGGGAAAAAAATCGTGTTGATTCGTGCGGAAAATAATCCCAAAACCCTGAACATGAGATATTACTAAATATAATGCGTCTTTGAATAAAAATACGTACGTGGCGTAGATGAAAAACATCGTGGACAAAACAAAGCCCCACTTTATATTCCGACCGCGGCCCTGAAACTCCCGAATCGAAAGAGGAAGTGCCCGTGTATATATAGCTAATGAGGCAACAACTGTCAGCAGTAGAAATATTTTCTAACCTATCAGACTTGGGAGGAAACTTTTCCCGCAAATGTTACATACTTCGAAGGGGATCAGCAAGGTCACCTCCATTTTTTTAAATGAGACCACTATTTTTTTTCATATATTTATCAAGGAACTAAAAATAAGTTCACATACCAAATTGCGAAATGATCGATCAAGATTCGGTATAAAAAATCGTTAAAGATGGAATTTCAATTTTTTTAGCCTAGAATCGATTTTAAAAAACGGTGCCAACACTTACTCCTATAAAAGGCGCTCGAAGTGATGGCCACCAGTGTCAATGCACGCTTGAAATCTCATTCGCATTGATTGTATTGTCTTATTGGGGGAAGGTATTTTTTGGCGTTTTTTTTTATTTTGTCAGATGAATGTCTCATGGGTTTCGTTTGTTGGTGTTTAATTTTTTATTTTCTAGTGTAGAAATCTTTGAAACTTTTAAACACGTTTTTCTCACACTTAGCATCTTCAAAGTCGGTGAACTCTCTATCTCGAAATCTACTGCACCGATCCTTTTGAAATTTTTGCCAAATGTTGTCTTTTCTTATAGTTAATCATTTCAAGAATACAATCCCAAAATTTCAAGTCAATCAGAGCAAAACTCTCGAAGTTATTGACTATTTAGTCCCGCTCCTCTAACTCTGTAGCTCCGGCTTCTCTAAACTTCAAACGCGCTGTTCTCGAAACCACTTTTTCAAATTTCGTGTTCACTGCCATTTGAAAACTACATGACCGATTTAATTCAAACTTGGTACACACTTTCTACATATAAAATACCTCCCCCCCAATGGTTAGTTTGAGATTTTTTTTACATTGAGGGGGTTTTCCTCCTCCAAAATGGTGGAATTTTTCGTGAAAAATAGCACTTTTCACTTTACATGACCACCGAAAATTTATAAATGAAAAAAAAAAATTATCAAAGACCGTTGGGGGGAGGATTTTGATGATACTTTGACTAAATTTTGATGGTACTTGATTTCAGATAATTTCCAGCTGAGATACAGTGAACACCGCAAATCGTGTTTTTCCAAAAGCGTTCTTGGAAACGCTTTGTCACCGGCTTGTTTGTGGATATTTTCGCGTACAAATTTCACGGAATGTTCTTGAAATGACACTTAACAATGTACAAAAGGTTTCAATAAATTTACTCTACCCATATAGATGAAAAAAAAATCGCATAAAAGTGTTTTTTTTCACGCTGAAACCCCTATCCTCCCCTTAAAAACAACTTATGTAGGAAAAGTTTTCTCCTAAATCCGATAGGTTAGAAAATATTTCTACTGCTAACAGTTGTTGCCTCGCCCGGTAGGCGCGCAACATACACGTGCATTCAAAAACATTGGGAAACGTTCAGATTCATTAATCAGTCTCTTCAGATCTAAATAAAATGAAAAACCATAACGAGTTATGAAGAGGAAAACATTGCGGTTGATATTGTCGATAATATATATTATACATGTATTGACATCCTGTGCTCCACTCAGCCCAAGTACAATCTCAACCGGAAGTCTGCGTATCTCTTGTCTCACGTAACAATTAATATCGGCGAAAAGCGGATAAGAAAATTATCAAAAAACGGGGATTCCAGTGATCGTCAATGGAAGCAAAATAAAAACGGTCCGCCACACGTGTGAGCGTCATTCGTTGCAAGACGTTATTATGTCTTCATACGCCGATAGATACAACTAGACCGGAGGTTGCGCGTAATGACATACTACACGATAATTTTTTTCCCATCGCTCGCATTGATCATTCCAATGGATCCACTACTGGAATAGTGGGAGAAAATCCACCAATCACGAATACCGTATCGCGTACGACTAACGTAACAAAAAATCCTCGCTTCTGGAGTTTCGAGTGAACGCCGCCGTGGCAGCATTGCTGCGCTCTCGCCCGTCGGTATCGCAATCCTTGCGTCCCCGGATTTCTAACAGAACGCGAAGTGACTTCGAAGGAGACGCTTCGCTCCGGTAGTTGTGTGTGTCCCCCTGTCTTTAGCGCGTGATCGATTTATTTCTCTCATAATTCTTATTATCGTTCAATCCCCTCGACGACTCAACCTACGAAGTTTTGTTTCGTCGTCTGCTCGAAAAATAGTGGTAAGTTTCTCCACTTCAATCGATACGTCAAACTAGCGTAAGAATAAGTAGTTCGATATTCCCCCGAATGACATAAGAGCCGAGATAGGTCGAATATTGCGAAGAAAAAAGAAACTTACAAATCTTCATCGTTGCTCCAACGATGTTTCCTCGTTTTTACCAATTTCCGATACATCGCACGTACATACGCAAATTCGAAATTTTAGCCGAATATTTCGTCATATGACGTTACTGCAGCGCGAGACAAATGTCGCAAAAGCGAAATTATGAAATGTATCGTCTACTGCTAAATATAATATACACCGTTCGCGTTGATTACGCGTACACGCCAGCTGTCACAAGCGAGATTCGACGATTACACGTGAAGAAAAATTCATCTGGTTCTTCGAACCTCCAAAATAATCGTGCGGGATAAAAAATAAGTCGAATGGCGCAATTTTGTTTCATAATTTTACGCTATTCGCATGGTATGCGGCAGTAGAGCAGTGGGCCAAGAACCTTCCCGACCGTGACCTTGATTTGCACGCGCCCGCGCTGCATCCGCGATCAATGACGAGCTACTAGAACTATACAGCTGACGCGAATAACCACGAGACCGCGAATTAGTCTTCGCGATTAGAATCGTGTTATAATGACGTTTCGACCATTTGGATCGACGCGATCACCACGGAAGCACGTGGTACGAAAACATTTTTATTCTCTGTATTACGCAACAGCGTATTTGTAAAACGGAAAATTTAACCAATACTTCGAATTTATGGTGGTTTTTATTTTAAGGCCTACACAGTAACGTTATTCGCTCGTAAAATTAATTACACATCTATTTAGTATGAATATCAAGCTGTTAGAAAATATGTTTTTTTTTTGTTGTCGATGTACAAAATGGCCGACTACTAATATTTTCTTTTGTTAGCTTTTTTAGGCGCTCCGCGGCGTGACATTTAGCATCCACAATTTTTTACCTAGAACAAAAAACAAAAATTCTCGTCAATCTACATTAGAATACCTAGAGAAGTACGTACGGAATTTACAAAAAAATGCTTTATTCAAAAGTTGTAGGTATTTGAACTTAAGAAATGAATTTTCAGTGAAAAATTTCGTTATAACTGCTCATAAAATGAAAAGTTTTCGATTAACCAGAAATTTCGTACGCACTTCTCTGCTAAATGCAATTAGGAACATAACTTTTAAATTTGAAGTGCATCGAGTGAAAATTGTTGAAGTTATTTGTCACGCCAATTGGAAAAAAGCTGTTTCGAGAAGTTTCGAGTAGTCCGCCATTTTGTACATCGAAAAAAAAATTCTAACAGCTTGATATTCATACTAAATAGATGTGTAATTAATTTTATGAGTGAATCACTTTTTCATACGAAAAAAATAGTTAAATTCGCACATGATTTTATACCCGTTACTGTGGCATAAGGCCTTAACGGGAGGGTAGGAGTTTCAGCGTGAAAAAAAAACACTTTTGCGAATTTTTTTCATCTATGGATAGAGTAAATTTATTGAAATCTTTTGTACATTGTTAAGTGTCATTTCAAGAACATTCCGTGAAATTTGTACGCGAAAATATCCACAAACAAGCCGGTGACAAAGCTTTTCCAAGAACGCCTTTGGAAAAACACGATTTGCGGTGTTCACTGTATCTCAGCTAGAAATTATCTGAAATCAAGCACCATTAAAATTTAGTCAAAGTATCATCAAATCCTCCCCCCAACGGTCTTTGATAATTTTTTTTCAATTTCTAAATTTTTGGTGGTCATGTAAAGTGAAAAGTGCTATTTTTCCCGAAAAATTACGCCATTTTGGGGGTGGAAAACCCCCTCAATGTAAAAAAATCGCAAACTAATCGTTGGGGGTATTTTATATGTAGAAAGTGTGTACCAAGTTTGAAATAAATCGGTCATGTAGTTTTCCAATGGCAGTGAACACGGTCTTTGAAAAAGCGGTTTCGAGAAAAACACGGCACCGGCTTGTTTGTGGATATTTTCGCGTACAAATTTCACGCAATGTTCTTGAAATGACACTTAACAATGTACAAAAGGTTTCAATAAATTTACTCTTTCCATATATATGAAAAAAATCGCAAAAAAGTGTTTTTTTTTCACGCTAAAACCCCTACCCTCCCCTTAAGACGCGTTGAAAAGACGTTAAAATACAATTACCCCCTCCCTGCCCTCCCTTCCGGCAATTTCCTTCGTTCGGGATGAGTGAAAGGTCCGTAGGGAGCAACCGTCTCGCGTACGGGTGTAAGACAGTTATTTTTTAAGGGGCTACATCTATCTAGCGTCTAGATAGAAATCTACTCTCTAGATAAAAATCACCAAAAAGCACAGGAAAATAACGAAAACATGGCCGCCGACAGATGACAACTATTTTTCGCGACGTTTGGCGGTGGACACTCTCCAGCTTAAACGGTCCATCCAAAATCTAAAAACCAAACGGGTTATTCAAGTTGACAATAAATACGAGTCGTTGACGATCGTCGATTTTGTGAATAATTTTTTTTAACATCGTGGTGACGAATTGAAACTCGAGCATCCAAAATCTATGAAAAAAGTCGTCATTTTGACGAAACTATTGAAAAATGAAGATCAATTTTTAAAAAGTGAGATCGTCAACGACCTTTAAATGTTTTTCGTCGTGTTTCCTGTGAATTTGGCAATAATCAAGTGGTTCTCGAGATATCATGTCCACCGACTTTGAACACAGTGTTTCGAGACAAACGCATTTAAAGTTTCAAGTATGGCCAAGTAAAAGCTGATGGAATAAGAATATTTTTGGAAAATAGCATTTTTCGAGCCACCTAGGTAGATGTAGCCCGTTAAAGTAGACAATATTGGTTTTTTTTTCCCTATCGTGTTTCAATCATCAAAAAAAGTATACATTTTTCCTTCGATTTTTTTAGGAAAAATGACATTATTATTGATAGCTAATGGAAAATGAATGTTAAGAAGAAAAACGTCGGTCAAGACTAAACTACTATTACACTGAATAAGTGTACCAAAATTCAAGTCAATCCGTTCATCAGTTTGAAAAACATCGTTTCGAGAAAAATGCGTTTAAGGCGGGATATACATTTACAACGATCAAAAAATCGATTAATTAATTTTCTTCTTTAAACAATAGAACTATATATGTTTAATATTTTCCCAAAGTTTCAAAGCGAAATTCGAAAAACTTCAAACGGTACAGCCCGCCAACGCTGTGCCTCACCGCTCGGATTCGGAGCGGGCGTGAACTTTAATGGGAGATATACACCTAGGAGCCGGAAAAAAGGTCATTTTTGTGAATTTTTTCAAGGAAAACTATTTGAAATTTCGGATTGGGGTTTTAATTATCTAAAAGTATATACATTCGAAAAAAAGTTTTATTTTCTTTATTTAAAAATATCAAAAATATACAAGGATATTGTATGATCCTTGGAGCGTCGTAAAAAAATCTGCGTATACGGTACCCACTGGCGTTTCTTAAAAAATCATCTGAAAAGAAAAACCAAAAAGATTATTAAATTAGATACTATGATCTAGTACTTGTCATAGCCGATTTTGAAAATATCGATTTATGACAAAATGGCGGACGTTTGAACATAAATAGTGATTTTTGGGCAAAAAATTAGTTATTATTTTGCCTATAAAACAAAAACTAAGTAACGGAAAGAAAAAATCCTATGACAAGTACTAGATAATGGTGTATAGAAAAACCACAACAAAACCTCAAGGCAATCGGTTGGTTGGTTTTCGAGAAATTTTGGGTACCGATTTGAAAAGCGTGGTTTTGAGAAAGACGCGTTTAAAAATTTGGGAATGAATAAATCATGAAATTTGTCAACTTACATGGAATCATCGATACCAGGCCCATAGAGTAGGTCTTCTACGGTCGACGGAATGTTCATAGCTTCTAAATCCTCGACCTCGACCATCTAGATGTATATCTCTCCTTAAAGGCATGTACAAGGTCGCCATAACCTCACAAATTATCCAACCCAGTTTTCTCTCACATAATTAGGTTTTTTAGCAAAAAACCGAAGCATCAAGCTCTGGGGAATTCCCCGACGCAGAGCTTCACAATGTTCCTTTGTCCCAAACGTCATCAATCTTTGAGAAGTCTCCGTTCGAAAATTTCACTCCCATCATTTTCGGTGACGTCTCTCGAAGGCGCATTAGAGCGAAGCGTGCACGCGTCGTCTGCTCGAGAAGTGCGACAGAGATAGACGATGGCAGCGGGTGAAAGTGTGCGTGAGACGAAAGTGCCTTGTCGATAGTTTCTGACACTTCGTAGCGTCTAATTTTTTGAGGTTAACAACCTTTCACATTGACCTTTCACGTCGCCTCGATAATCGGCCCCGTCTACTCGAATGCAACCCTATCGACTTTGAGCATAAATCTAAACGAACACGACGCAAAAAACTCATCGGAAGAATCCAGTCTATCCACCGTCTCGTCATAGATCACGATGTAAACGCATTCGTTATCACACGGTGGAAACCGATCGATGGCTGCTTCGTAAAAGCTGCACAAACTTCGATTTCTGTAAAGATCGGATTTCCCGAGAGTTGCGCGTCGAGCCAAAAGTCGATCTTGGAAAAATCTCGGCTCGCAAGGTGAAACAATCGTCGTTTGGGTCCTTGTGCTATTAATAAGTTACGCTGGTTGACTATACATCGACACCCGCTGAGTCATCGTGTCACTTTTTTTCCGTACATTTACTCGCCGCAGAAGAGTCTAACTATTAATTGAGCGTTAATTTTCTTATCGACACGGAAACTGATATTTAATTGAAATAAATGTTTCTCGAATTGCATCGATAATTGCTTATTTTTGAATTCCAGGTGAGCAAGTGTAACTTTCCGGGCGATCGACCGAAAGAATGGCGACCAACTTGGAAGACATCGAATGGGAAGAGAAAGGACTCGGGGCCAAGCTCTGGATCAAGGCCAATAGAAATCCTTTCCTCGCATTCGGTATGTGAACAGCAAAAAAAATAGAATTATCCCTCGCCGCCATTGTCATTTCGATGTGTCCATGCTATTTTTCTTTTTAAGGTGTGCTCGGATTCTTGACGACGCTCGGTATCGGAGCGTACAATTTCAAGTCGAGAAGCAAGGCGATGCCAATGTCGCTCTTTTTCATTCAACTCCGAGTCACAGCACAATCAGTTATCATAGGCAGCCTCACCGTCGGTATGACTTACAACATGCTCAAAGATTACGTATTCACAGACAAGAAAGAGACGCCGAAAGAGCTCAAACATTAAACGTATTGGGAAAGGAAAACATCGGTATAGCTTCTAAGGATGTACAACGTCCGTTACTTTATATACGAAGTTCCATCTCTGCACATTGAACGAGACGATACGCGAATTCTGGAACATAGGCAATAACATTTTTTTTCTTTAGTTTCCGTTTACTAATTCATCCCAATTCTCGCCACATTCGATATTAGATGGATAACTTTGTTCATTCGTGCGAGACCGATCAAGAAAGTCTGGTCTTGATAACTCGATCCAAAATTCTCCTTCACAGTGTACAGCATTGCTTACTTTGTTTCCGAATGTTCCTTGTATGATATTTATATTTATGTATGTGTGTTTGATTTGACAATCCGCTTGTAAAATAATCGTTGAAAAAAGATGAAAGGAAAGAAACTCGTGGCGATGGTCCACACGTATTCTTCATGGACAGATTAATCGAACGTTAATCGTGTACTGTGATATTGATGTAAGAGGCGGGAATGTGTGGCTTGAATAATTAAGCCGCGGCTATGAATAGACGTTACTTATATTTTTTTTTGCGTCTGTATATTATGATGAAAAACATTGTGAATGGTAGGAAATCAGTACGAAAATAAAACTATTTTTTAAAATTACGGATTTTACGGGCATGTCTCGGGTGGGTAACAGTGGACGGTCACATTACCGTTCGGTCGTGAAAACTTTTCTACTGGGTGCAGTAGAACCTCGATTATCCGAACGCTTCGGCGCCGTATCCGAGCTCAAGGTTGGTCTTTTTTCTCAGTTAAGAGAAAAACATTAATAATTTTATAACGGTACTGTGAATCCTCATTTTTACGGTACGAGTTAGTCCGATAATTGGTCGAACCGCCCCTATTTTTTCAGGTCCGTGGTAGATTCCACTTAGCAGATATTAATAATGTAGTGAAAAATGATGGTGCGTTTTCCATAAGCGTAATGTAATAGCCCACGAAAACGTTGTTACGATTTTTTTTTAAACGGTACTGTGAATCGTATCCAAACTACACAGGATGATCAGCGAAGAAGTTATAAACGATCAGAAAAAAATCAGATCGGTGGCAGAGTTGCTAGACGTGCAGTGAGCGAAACCGCCGCCAGACGCCGCTTGTGTAGCCCAAAAACCGCGGGACTTCACGAAGCCCAAATAGCGCGGTAAAAGCTCGCATATAGCGCAAATTCTCGGTTTTGGTAGGTCATGAAGGAAAAGCACCGATGTAAGTTAGAAATTGAATTATTTCTTTAATTATTTTAAAATCAAACATAACAAAATATCCGAATTTTGTAGCAGGCTAAAACAATCACATAAATAAACAAATACTTATTCCTTGAGATTACACTAGTACAATAATCACCCAATTTCAATCACAGTCTCATATATGATATATGAATAAGAATATTAAAGTAAATATCTTTAGGTTCTCTAGAAATTTAAATCAACTATGTCCATCAGAGAAACATAAAATTCGTTTAGCAGGACCTCTGCATTCGAAATTTGAATTTCTGGTACATCAATATTCTTTGGCACATTCTTTTGGGCAGGGACAGGGCCGGAGTCCGGATCATCCGGATTCAAGTTGAACCCAGCTTCCCTTGTCGGCTGAGAAGAGGACGCGGGAGTATATGAGTATATCGGGCTGAAGGAAAATGCTTTTTCATGTTGGTCGTTCGTTATGTATTTTTATTTTATGATACGTAATTAATAAACAGTTTTTCTTTTTTTTCATTTGAAGTTTACTTTTCCTCCAATTCATAATCATAAATTTAAAATTCGTGTTGTCTGTGACCATGGATTCAAGCGGGACAATAATAGGCTTTTTGTGTCCATGACGCAATTTCATACAAACTTTAAATCACACCATATGAATCACAATAATGACTCGATGGCTGTATAATTGTATATTTTTATTTAAGATTTTAATAAATATGAATTCACTACGTTCAATTATTTATAGGTATAAAATATATTACTCTAAAACCCATAATGAAAGTTACCTCCATAAAATATTCGTTAACGATTGCGTTATCGACTTGGGTGCTCCTCTATTCTTCTATTTTGGCACACACATACGTATAGTGTGTAAAAAAACACGATTTTTGTATAATCGTTTTGTTAGCGTGCTGTATTATGTTATGTGATGATATGTTTCTTGTGTGCGTGAGTAAATACGTGATGATAATTTGTGACTGTAGTAAATTGTGTGTATGGGCGGTATTCATAGTCAGATCTTAAGACAATCGTCAACTAAGATGGTCTCAGAACGTGTCTCAAGATAGCGCTGTAGTTCCATAGTCGGTAAATAAGACGCGACAAATAAGATAGCCTTAACGAAGATCATCTCATAAAACTCTTGCTTATTCCAAGTTTCATAGTCCAGTCTTGTTCAAAATAAGCAATGTCTCAATAGTGCAATGTTTCATAGTCAATTATGACATGCTTATTTGGAGAAATAGACCGTAAATAAGATGGTCTTGACCAAGACGTGGTTCGAGTCGTCTTAAGCAGCGTCTCATTTATCTCTCGCATATCAAAAGCTGTATGCAGATGTACAAACTGACTTTCAAAAAAAGTGCCCTTAATTAATCAACGACATTCGGAATGTACAAAACCGGTGTTTTCGTATTGTTGGACTGTGGTGACATTATATAAAATAAAGGAGTACAAGTTGTTATGTGGTACATGTGAAAGTGGTAATTGAGGTTAGAAATGCAGTGAATAAGTAAATCGGGAATTTTGGACTACGCAATCAATCGAATTATTGCAATGTCCCATTTCAACGATTTGCTGAATCTGTATAATACGGATAACATGGATTATACGGATTCGGACGAATCATCTGAAGAAGAAAATATTCAACAAGTCCCGCGTACTCTAAAACGATACATACGAGACGGCCAGAATCCATTCGAGTTCTATGGCGAAACTGAATTTAAACGACGTTTTCGGTTTTCTAAACATAGCATCATACATGGGATATTACCCAGGATCCGAAATAATTTACTTAAAGTTAATAATCGTGGACTACCAATTTCACCAGAATTTCAATTGTTAATTTGTCTGCGATTCTACGCTACGGCAAGTTTTCAGGTAAGTCTTGTTTCCGCAAACTGTACATCTAGTTTGGTGCTAACAAAAAATAATTCATAATATTATATTCGCTGGTTATAACAAGTAATTTATAATTATACATTATTCTGTGCAGCTCGTCAATGCAGATTTGATATCTGTGTCACAATCAACAGTGTCAAGGATAATATTTAGGATTTCTACGTTACTTGCGGCTGAAATGTTCACCGTTATTAAAATGCCAATGTCAGAAGAAACTCGATTAGAAAATCGGCAACTTTTTCGGCAACTTGGAGCCAACAGAGACGGCATCGGTCTTCCTACAATTGACGGCGCTATCGACTGCACTCACATACGCTTATCACATACAAAATTCGAAAACATTCAAGAAGTCTACAGAAATCGCAAGGGATATTTTTCGTTAAATGTCCAGGTATATTTTATACACATTGCTAATGGAGTCCACAGGATTGCGATTATATCTGTTTGTGAATAAGAACCATCTAAAATTCTAATCGTACAGGCTGTAGTAGGTCCGCGCATGGAATTTTTGGATATCGTCCCAGAATGGCCCGGAAGCCAGCACGACAGCCGAATTTTTCAAAATTCTAGGCTTTATATGAAATATTATGAGGGGCAGCTAACCGGAGCCCTTGTTGGAGATGCTGGATATCCTTGCCTTCCGTTTTTGCTTACACCCCTGGGAAATCCTCTGACAGATGCAGAGCGAAGGTATACATGAGAAAGATTACTTTAATCGTTAAAAGATGGATGCAAAAAAATTGATTCTGCAACTTTTTAATTCCAAATAGCTACAACATTGTACAACAAAGGAGAAGACAAGTCGTTGAAAGGACATTTGGAATATGGAAACGCAGATTTCCATGCCTATCGAAAGGCCTTGCCACAAAATTAATATGCAGTACCACAATAGTCGTAGCGTGTGCTGTCTTGCACAATTTATCCCTTACTCTGGATAACATTCTTCCGGAAGAAGATCCAATCGACGAGGAAGAAGTAATCCCGGGTCAACCCCCACATTGGCAGCCTAGAGAGGGTTTCCTGATTCGAGAAGCTTTAATCGAGCGGCTCTTTCAATAAAAGAAAGAAGTTAAACGTGTGGATCAGTCGTTCGATCGGTAAATTCTTCCATTAGAGAGCATGATTTAAATGGTATTATTCTCGTTATACGAAGCGTCAGGAAGAAAAATCAGTTTCTGCTTCTCAGCGCTCTGTCTCGCACTCGCGCTCTTCGCGAGCGTTACGCGATGCCAAGTATAATAGATTTTTTAACTTCAAGAATATATAATTTGCAGACGATTGCAAAATTAATAAATGTATTTTGCCTGGGCTATGAATTATGTTATTGCATCCGGTATTATGACGCAATCCAATAATGTGTGAAAACATATATTGTTCTGATGTATATATATTTATTTTATAACCGTATATCAGAACAAATTATAATATTGTAACAAACTTTTATAAAGTTCCCAATAAAATCAACGAAAGTATTAAGGATATCGTAGATGCTTTGGTTATATTATTAATATCTATACATTAGTCACGAACCTAAACAAATCTTTACTACAGTTGAATTATAATTGATAAAATAACTTATTAGTAACACTTAATTGAATTGTCCTTAAACCCGATAAAACAAAACCTATACATCGTTTTTTTCTTTGGCAAGTAAAAATTCTGCTAGTTCGGCTTCAGCTTTGGCTTTTCTCAATTCGAATTCATATTTTTCGATTTGCAATTCATGTATCCTGCTTAAATGACGTTCTGTCATTTTTGCAACCTTAATTTCATGATTTCTTTTTATCTGAAACAAGAGTTGGTCTTGCTGACAGAGCGCCGCAATCCTATGCAGTTTTTCAGCCTCTCGTGATATTTTTCTGTTGGCAGATGACGCGATAGACACAGACTTCTTTCTTGGATGTTGTTTAATATCCGCTCCGTACTTCTCTCGACGGTGCGCAGGGATTACTGGAATAATACAAATTATCCATTTATATGTAATTATAAAATGATTGCACTTTTGTACTAACATTCGTAACTAGTGAATTATTTCACTTATTTATTTTACCTTGATTGATTTCACTTGAACATCCAGATGCGTGCACGTCCTCGCCTTCGCAATCGTCTTGAGTTTCCATCAATAAAGCTTCATCTAAATACTCTTCATCGGTTACACTTCCATCATTTCGCTGCTTCATAACTTTGATCAAGTAATCTGCAACTAAAAAACACCATGCACTTTTTATATATACTATATTATACATCGCATTTTGGTTACTTTGCCAGATATCATGTCTTTATAATTTATAAATTGTACGTCTTTATTAGTGGATTTAAATTATATAACTAATTAGGGAAACATTGTGAAACATCGTTGATCTATTCATTTGTTACCATCTATTATATCTAGGTACGAGTAATGTAGGATGAGTAAAAAGCTTAATTACCCTCTTCATCTTCAACGACTATATTTGATGAAAAATTTGTCGGTGCCACATCCATTAAATGAGGAACGATCATGCCTACTTCTGGGTCGAGTTCAGCAGGAGGCAATGGCGGACCACCTGCAGTTGCCATACAAGCCTGCTTCTCTTTAGTCAAGGCATCTCGTTGGATGTGCTTGAGATTGATCCACATTTTTTTCAATTGGTCCATTGTTCTCTGAGGAAATTCGAACTCAAGTATAATTAGGAAATTTGTTGCGTTCATCGTGACTTAAAAATAAAACATTCATGAAGTAAAAGATTATTTCACTTACCGTGTGTACAACTTCTTTCGAATTGTTGTATTTTTCTGTAATTTTCTCCCACGCGACTTTTTTCATTTTTAGCGTTGATGCATCACTTTACTTGGCTTCTATGATGTCTTTCTGTTCACTTATAAAATTCAGCAATAATTTCCGTTCAAGCGGGGTGTAATGCTTGCTTTTCGAAGTCATTTTGGATTTCGATTTCGTTATTATTCAAAAATAATTATTCGAGTACAATAGACAAAGCAATTGCTGAGACCTTATTCACTTTGACATTTATCAAATTTCACATATGGCGGCTCGTAAAACCGCGTTCTCATCTATGATTGGTCGATACAACGGTAAATTTCCGATATTACCCGAACGCCGAACAAGCACGGTCTCAAGCAAATGCTTTGTCAAGACGCCTTCCGTTCAAATAAGACCATCTTCAGCAGCGCCGTCTTCACGAAGATCATCTTATTTCGGAACTATGAAATATACGGCATCTTAAGAACGCCGCGGTCTAATGAGATCGTCTTGGCGAAGACGATCTTGGAGTGCATTTGAGATCTGACTATGAATACCGCCCTATGTGTATATTTCCTCACTCCCTGTAAAAATGTGGGGATGGTTTTGTTTGAAGCGAACTATGCAAGGCGCGTCCTGTACTTACATGGTCTAAGAGCCCAAAGAAAGCCATTTTATTTTAGCATATAGCCCAAATCGCGCTTTAGCGCGTTTAAAAAATTTGGGCCGCGAAATGGCCTCCCAAGATAGCCCAAATCGCGGTTTATAGCCCAATCTGGCAACTCTGCTCGGTCGTAACATATTGACCTAACCCACGGGCTTACATACAGGTCTTGCAACGAAGCTAAATTTTCGTGGTGGGGGTAGGCACGCTTATCGGCTTCACTTTTCGATTCACTAGGCATCGCTACTAGCAAGGGGAAGTAGTTTCCCCCTTACCTCTTAGCGGCGATTGGGTCCAAGGCGTTTACGTATGTTTTTGTGGCGCCATTGTCGAAATAACCTTTATTTGCGACCATATACCAGAAGGTTCTACGCGATTTACCGTGATACATTTTTTATCGTGTTTTTACGCATAAGTGTAAATTTTTTTTGGTAGTGTTTGCGAAAAAATGCGAAATGGCTAAGGGTTGCGCGGTTCGAAATTGTAAAACGGGGTACAAAAATTGTAAGCAGAAATGCTCCGTGTTTCGCGTGCCCAGAAACGTCAAACGATACAAAAAATGGCTCGATGGTATTCCGGGACTGAAAGAGTCTCAGTACGTGTGCGAAAAACATTTCGAAGAACGATGTATTGTGAGGCATTGGAGAAAAAAGGATGTAAATGGTCGTAATATGTGCTGGTATGAATCAATGTATTCAAAAAGTTTTCAGTTTTTTTTAGATGAAAGTAGTCATCTTTTTTTTAATCAACACATTTTTTTTATTGGTTTCGTATATTATGCAGTTTACACGACAGTATGGTAAATTAAGTTAGGGCAAACGGCGCATGCGTTGCGTTCAGGAGGGAAAAGGACAGAAGAGCTGTTTCTCTCTTCCTCGCACCACTACTTCCACTTACCGTCACGCACCAAGCGGCAGAAATCGGAATAAAAAACAGAACTGCTAAGGGTGCCTACCCCCACTACCGCCGTAGTACGACCTGTATGTAAGACCGTGACCTAACCCACGGTCTTATATACAGGCCTTGAAACGACGGTCGTATTTGATAGGCGGAGAGTAGGCCGCTTACAAAGGGGCATTCCCTACTCCCCATAACCGATTTCGATCAAATTTATAGAACATGCAGGGCTTGGCTAGAAATGAAAGTACCCGGAGTGTGAACTCCAGATGGCCAAGCGATTAGAAAATAAAAATGTTGACACGGCTCTCGCACCGTATAAGCCATTTACGTTAACATGTTTGCCAAGCAGCGGTTGGCGAAGCGGTAAGAGCTTGGACTAGTAATTCGATGGTCGTCGGTTCGACTCCCCGTGTGGAGACTTATTTTTTCTTTCTTTTTCTATCTTTTTCTCAATTTTTATATGATTCATTTTTCAATTAAGCAAAGAGGTGAATGATTTATTTTATTTATTTATTTATACGCCAAAGGCATATAGGACGTCATTTTTAAATGAGCGCATAATCATAGAAAATTTGGAGTTGCTGATTGACTCGTGGGGAGGACAAACAAATCCGCAATTGTACGACGAACTCTTCCAAGATGAAGAAGAATTGCCAACGTGTAGTATCAAAGTAATTTCCCCTAAATGTACTCCACTGGTGCAACCCTGCGATGTATATTTTTATCGTCAGGTTAAAAACTTTATTAAAAAAATAGAACATTGCTCTTATCTCATCGAACAAGAAAAAGAAATAACTTCCGAAGAAGACTGCATAATCTACGTTTCTTTTCGTCTCAAATTCAGAAAATTTGAGGGGCAGACAGCTGTTCGTCTATCTTTTTGACGTCATTTGCCAAAGTTTCGACGGGCTCTGAAGAGCCGTTTCAGAGATTTTTGGGTATCTATAATTGTTCTACCATACCGACCGCGATGAGGTGTCATTCCGTCTTAAGGGCTAAGGCCACTGTAGCGGGGAAAAAAATAAGTATATTTTGGGAATTTTTTTCAGAGGGACAATAGAATAAATCAAAATTCTAAAAAAGGTCTTTTGTTGTACATATCATAAACTGTATAAACTATTTTTTTCAAAGTAATATAAAACAAAATAGCGGCTGCACAGCTTTTCTTCGACGAAGCCTTTTTTTCATAGGCGCGCGGCCGGACCAACGGCACCTGCAATTTTTTATTTACAGTAAATTAATTTAATTAATTTACTGTATTAATTTTTTTCGATTATACATGTGAATAGCTACAGAAGTACGTAGGATTTTTTTTTGATATATCGATTTTTGCAAAAACAGCGCGCTTTTGAAATAAAAGTTCAAAATTCTCAAAAAAACATCGTCTGAAAATTGTTTATAAAAAAAAATCGATGTAATATATCGAGAAAATCCTACGTACTTCTATCCAGAATGTAATTGTGAATATACAGTTATTATTTCAAGTCAATCGGTCAAGATTTGTTCGCGATGAGCCCGGCCGACTTGAAAAATGTAGTTTTGAGAAAAACGCGTTTAAAGTTTTCGGTATGGATTGCATCGGACTGAGAGGGGCTGAACTAAAATACAAAACAGAAGCATTTAGACTTTTTTCCCACCTTAATCCTTTGAGTATGTCATTTTCAAGATATTAAGGCATCTTTTAAGAAAGAAAAACGATTTTTTGAAATTTCTACAGTGGCCTTACCCCTTAATTATTCGACACGATATTAGTAACGCTATAAACACGGGTTTCTCAGTCTTTCAAATCTAGATCGCGGTATTATTTTTGTCCTTACAACCTCATAACTAGTGTTTACGAGGTGTCATGTGTATTACTCTTTATCCAAGTGGTTAAAGGTTCAACTTGACCATTTGAAATCTCCCGAACTTTGTTGTGAAACTGATTTATTTTTAGACAGTTAATGCATCCTAAATAAATCTCTCAAAGATATAAATTTCAATTGTCTACAAGCATTTCGATTTTAGTCTCGAAGTCAAACCCACCAAGCAGTTATGAGTGCGAGAGTCACAACTGATTTGCAGATTCCCATTGTTCTTGGAGACGGCTAATATTACGGAAAAAGGAAAAGAAACACGTTTCGCTCTGTTGAACGACGAACAACGTATTTCTCTTCGTTTGCCTGAAATGTGATCCGCCTAGAAGAAAACTTGGCCATAGGATTTTTACCGACCGGGCGTGTGACCCATGTCCTTAAAAAGTCAGGCCATAACGCTAACGTCCTTTCTCCTGCCTTCCTACCTTACCGACCAATCAGCGCCACCAACGGGAATCTCTACACGATCGCGACGCTAGTGACATCTTGCCCCTTGGCACTGAAACTTCTCTTATCCCAACTTGTCCCGCTTTAACCCGCGCAACGAGATCTGAAATACCGACCGAGTCTCAATAAGCGCCGAACATATTGCTGAAATTCTCGATCTTCTACACCTTTTTTCCCAACCGACTGATCCTTTGCACAAAAAGAACAATTCTTTCGGGACAAAACAGATGACGTGCTCTATCGGAAATAAGAAGAATCGTTTTTATCGTTTTTACTTTTCACGTAAAAAGCAGTTTCAGCAAACACGGACGTGTGTAAATCGTAGTTCTGTCTCGAAAATTCGAACATACAGCATGTATACGATCGAATACGATATTATCGAAAAACCGGAATATCGGATCGCAAAACGGATATTGGACTCAAATAATACCAGTTATTGCGATATCGGAGTTAAAAAAATTAAAATGTTATAATTGTTATAATTTCAATTTAAATTACCTCTACTTCTTTTTTTTACGTTTAACAGCCCTAACATATTATTACCTGCTTTATTTAAGGGCAACTTTAGATGCCCTTTATTCTTGCGGTCATTGTTTCAACAATGTCGATCCCGTTAATGAAAGTGACCATGCTGTTGCCTGCATGGCACAAGCTATGCCGTTTTTTTTTGCATTCTGGTAGCTACTACTACTGGCATAAAATGCCTAATTTTAATTTTGCTTGTAAAATACTTATTTATCTTGCATAAAAGTTCCTAATTTGTGTCTATGTATATTATGTTGTGTTGAATATAGTTAAGAACATAGAAGAACATTTCGTAAAATTTGTACGCGAAAATATCCACAAACAAGCCGGTGTCGCGTTTTTCTCGAAACCACTTTTTGAAAGTCCGTGTTCACTGCCATTTGAAAACTACATGACCGATTTATTTTAAACTTGGTACACACTTTCTACATATAAAATACCTCCCCCCAACGGTTAGTTTGAGTTTTTTTTTCATATGAGGGGGTTTTCCACCCCCAAAATGGCGGAATTTTTCGTGAAAAATAGCACTTTTCCCTTTACATGACCACCAAAAATTTAGAAATTAAAAAAAAATTATCAAAGACCGTTGGGGGGAGGATTTGATGATACTTTGACTAAATTTTAATGATACTTGATTTCAGATAATTTCTAGCTGAGATACAGTGAACACCGCAAATCGTGTTTTTCCAAGGCGTTCTTGAAAAAGCTTCGTCACCGGCTTGTTTGTGGATATTTTCGCGTACAAATTTCACAGAATGTTTTTGAAATGACACTTAACAATGTACAAAAGGTTTCAATAAATTTACTCTATCCATATAGATGAAAAAAAAATCGCAAAAAGTTTTTTTTTCACGCTAAAACCCCTCCCCTCCCCTTAATAGGTACTGTGGTTTCACTTAGCTATACACTCTTATTGCTACAACTTCCATCTTTACTTTCAACCTTCTACCGGTTTTAATCAAGCTTTCACAGAAATATCGGAAAATATCGAAATACCAGTATTCCAGCATTACAGATTGATAATATCGAAATAATACCGGTATTAAAAAAACCGACGTGGTTCCGAAAAGAACATACATCCAATTAATTTGGAATTTCGTATACCCAGGTATTTTGACTCTCTGACTACGAATATGATAATGAAAATATCCACAAATTTAATTGTCAAGGTCAAATTACACAAACCCTTTTTTTACAAATTTTTCTACTTTATTCTAACAAATGTTGATCTTAGGGAAAAATGTTCCCCACAAAAGTTGTAGCCTATAAAAAGATTGATTTTTTTATGTTATATACAGTGACTGTCAAAAGCCATGCTGTTTCGAAAGAAATGGGATAATGCTCCAATAAGTACATTTTGCTAAACTCCATTAGTATCGGTATTATCTACTTACGCACTTGAACGCGGGAAGGTGGGAGTTTGTTTGAGTGTTGTGTGTTGTTTGTAGTTTCGATTTGTTTGGGTTTCTCTGTTGTGTTGTTTGGGTTTGCGTTTGTTTCTTGTGTTGTGTGTTGTTTGGGTTTGTTGTGGGTTTAGGTTTGTTGCGTGGGTTGTGTTTTGTTTGTTGTTTAGGTATGCATATAGTGTTAAGGGGCTATACCAGTGTGACATTTTCAAAAAATCGTTTTTTTTCCTATTTCGACAGTTTATACTTTCAAGAGTATCCTGTCAAAATGTGAAGGCCGCATCTCTAATACTCCGCGAATGGCAGCCTTCCAAAGAGCAACCGCTCGTAGGTATAAAATGCCTATGAGCAATCTTTAAACGCGTTTTTCTAGAAATGAGATTTTTCAATTTTGCTGACATTGTAACTCAAAGAGTAATTATCCGATTGACTTGAAATTTGAACTGAGTACTCTCGAATATATTTACTCTACAATGACGTAGGATATTTTTGATTGGATGAAAATTGACGATTTGGCATAGAAAAAAACGACCATTTTATAGGCAAGAAAACAGACTTTTTTTCATCACTACGCCATTTTGTTAGATTTTGATATTTTTCGAAAATCCTACGTCATTGTACAGGAAATACCTTCCAGTTTGACGACATTTTTTCCTTTTTCGGTTTCAGCTAATCAATCGGCCGGAATCATGTCAGCAGTGGAGGAACTTTTTTTTTGGCGCCTCCGAAGGCAGCGCATAAGTCGCTTGGATCTCAATTTGTTTCTATGAAAAAATTATGTAATATAGGTCAAAAATAGCCAACGATATTCTTAATTTTCCGAAACATACAATTGAGTACTTTTCTTCCAAAAAAATCCCGAAGATCATCCAAATTTTCAGCGTTCACACTGGTATAGCCCCTTAAAGATCAAACTGCAACTTTCCCGCGGTAAAGTGCGTAAGTAGATAATATCGAAACTAATGGAGTTTAGGAAAATGTACTTTTTTGAGCATTATCCAATTTTTCTCGAAACAAATTGGTTTTAGACAAAACTTGCATAGAACATGAAAAATCAATCGTTTTATAGGCTACAACTTTTGTAGATAACATTTTTCACTAAGATCAACATTTATTACAATAAAATAGAAAAACTTTTAAAAAATCAGTTTTTGTGATATTTTACCTTGAAAATCAAATTTGCTGGTATTTTCACTATAATGTTCGTAATCAGCGAGTAAAAATACATGGGTACACAAAATTCCAAATTAATCGGAGGTGTGTCCTTTTCGAAAGTTTGTCCGAAAAAACTCCGATGGTCCAAGCTCTAGTCGACCACTTCCGAAGATACGCTCGATTGCAGGTAACCGTTACCGACGGTTCGCGTTTTCCGTAGAAACCTGCACCCGATGGACGCGCTCTACGGCCCACTCCGGAATACTTGGTCCACCGGCCGTATCGACCCGGTTAGCGGGATCTTACAGAAAAGCGCTGAACTCGCCCCACTCTCGTGTTCCCGTTGAGCTCGCTACGGGCAGCTGAATTTTCGCGACACCGAGCAAACGGCTATTATGTCAGTAACGCGAAAAAAAATGGCGGAACAGGACGAGAGAACGCAATTGCCTCCCGGCTGGGAATGCAGATACGACATGCGTAGCGGTCGCCCGTACGTAAAAAAAAACAACAACTAACGACAACAATGCAATTATCACATTGTCCAAAAAGAAGCTCGGAATAGTTGTTCCCGTGGCACTTTCTCTACTCGCCCCTGCGATTTTCACTCTGGCTCGCTGTACTGTCAATTCTGTGCTTTTCCCATTTTGACCTTGATCGAACAAATGTTTTGGAGGAGCGATCAAAATATATAGGAAAAAAAAGCAAAAAAATGGAAATCGCGTCATGCGTAAATAATAATCGCCGATAATTTGGTGGCATTTTCTGCATGGTCGAATTTTCATTTTCCATCAGGTACTTCATCAACCATTTCAACAGAACAACCTCATGGGAAGATCCGAGGGTCAGATATTGGCAGTATGCTCAATACCTTCAGTCCCAAAATTCGAACGTTTCAACGAGCTCCTTGTCCGGGACAAACCATCCGGAGTCCATACCTTTGCAGGTCAGCATCTTCTTCGATTGCAACAAAAACATGTCTTTTCTGGAGAAGTATCGGCACACTGTGACTTACAATTGCCGAACAAAGATTACCGGAGATACGCAATGTTTACTTGGTCCGGTTATGGCACTTATTATTCGTATGCGAGGAGGTTCAATGAAATTTGAAGAAATTACTTCCAAAAATGTTATATTCAAAGTACAGTAGAACTTCGATTATCCGAAGTAATTGGGACCGGACATCTTTCGGAAGTGATTCACTCATAAAATTAATTACACATCTATTTAGTATCAAAATCAAGCTGTTGGAAATTTTTTTTTTTCTATGTACAAAATGGCCGACTACTAATATTTTCTTTTATCTTTTTTTTAGGCGCTCCACGGCGTGACATTTAGCTTCCACAATTTTTTACCTAGAAAAAAAAACAAAAATTCTCGTCAATCTACATTTGAATACCTAGAGAAGTACGTACGGTATTGAAAAAATATTGTTTTATTCAAAAGTTGTAGGTATTTGAACTTAAGAAATGAATTTTCAGTGAAAAATTTCGTTATAATTGCTCATAAACTGCTCATAAAATGAAAAGTTTTCGATTAGTCAGAAATTCCGTGGGTACTTCTCTGCGAAATGCAATTAGGAACATAACTTTTAAATTTGAAGTAAATCGAGCGAAAATTGTTAAAGTTATTTGTCACGCCATTTGGAAAAAAAGCTGTTTCGAGAAGTTTCGAGTAGTTGGCCATTTTGTACATTGAAAAAAAATACATTTTTTTTCTAACAGCTTGATATTCATACTAAATAGATGGGTAATTAATTTTATGAGTGAATCACTTTTTCATGCGAAAAAAACTGTTAAATTCGCACATTATTTTATACCCGTTACTGTGGCCTAAGGCCTTAAGGCGGGAGCCTGAATTAGAAGGTCCAAAACAGCGTTTTTTCGGGAATTTGTTTAGAAGGGACAAAATTAAGTGAGCCCGTAAACATTGAGGTATCTTTTCATGTAAATTGGAAATGTATAAAAAAATTTTAACATGTAACTATAAATAACTGCATATTTATCAGCCTATTCCATGTGCGTCTTGCCACTGCAGTCCCCAATCGGCGGAAAAGATGCAGCTCGTAATTCTTGACCGAAACAAAAAACCAACAAAATTTTCAATTCTCATATATTTTTCTTCTGGGTAAATTAAGAAAAAGCTGAAAAAATCGTGAAATTGTAACTTTTCTCAAGTTTGAAAAAAATGTTTAAAAAAAAACACTTTAACGTGCTATAAAAATTATTTTAAAATAGTTTTTTAACGACTTTTTTTATTCACTCAGAAGAGATTTTCATACTGAAGAACATAAACTTTGGTTTGATTCAATGGGTCGTTTAATTTTCTTGCTATCACGCCCGCCAATTTGGAAAAAACGTGAAAATAAAAACTGGAGAAAACGCCCTCCAATGTTTTCAATACGAGGAAATATCAAGATCAAATATCAATCGCTTCTCTGCATTGGACCTTGTATCTTCGAAAATATTTACAATTGGCATTTGTAACTCTGTAAATATATTCTTGGATAGTTTATCCATCGATTTACGCAAAAAAAAAAACGATTTTTCGGACCTTCTAATTCAGGCTCCGGCCTTAACAACCCGTCGGTCGATTTTTATTGGAAAAAAATCCGGGATACACTTCAAACATTTCTTACTATGTCTGCATAATTAAAGTTCGGAAGATATAAAATTAAAATGTAAAGAATTATTGAAAACTTTCAATTTTCGGAAAGCGGGGATGTTATTTCAAATTCGGCCGGGTCAATATGACCCAGTGTGTCAAGGAAGGGTTAAAAACTATACTTATATATATTTCTAAAATATATATACTATTTTAGGAATATTTGAAAGAAATTTTCAGGGAATATAGGGAAAAACTGAAACTATCAATTAAAAATATTTTTGGAAAATGCAATTTTTAGACCCACCTAGATAGATCTAGCCCGTTTACAAAGTTATGTCCCAAATTTCATTAAAAACTGTTCACAATTAGAGAAGTTATAAATAATCTCGTTAAAGAGCTTTGAATGTGAGGGGTACTCAACGGTGTACTTGATTTCGGCCACCCGGTTGATCTCAAATAACTAAACCGAGTTTTGTTTCTCAAAATGGATAGCATTAGATAAGACTGGACTAACATTTTTTTGCTGTCGTGTTTGAATTATGAAAAAACAGTTTCGATTTTTCGAGGAAAAATGACATTATTATTGGTAAAAACTAATGAAAGAAAGGTAATTCTTTAGATAAGTGACTTTTCCGAAAAAAGAGCCCAAAATAATTTTTTTTGCTATTTTACCATTTATTGGGTTATAAATGATGATATTCAGTCGGGGAAAGCTGAAATCCCCCCCAACAAACAAACCCAATATAGGCGTCAAAATGTTCAAAAATACCCTATTTTATCACGTGTTTCCGCGAAAATACCCCCCCCCCCCCCCCTCCATAAAAAGTTATGGGCTTTTGAAGTTCACGGAAACACGTGATAAAATAGGGCATTTTTAAACATTTCTACGCGTACATTAGGTTTTCTTGGGTTTTCGAAAAATTAGGAATTATTTTTGACGATTTTTTGTGCGTAAAAAAATTGTTAATGAAAAATTTCAGCTTCCCCTGACTGAATATCATCATTTATAATTTAATAAATGAGAAAACGGTAACAAATAAATGTAAGCTCATTTTTCGGAAAAGTCACTTATCTAAAGAATTACCGAATTTTTGAAAGATTCTACGCGTACATTAGGTTCGTTTGGGGTTTTGAAAAATTCGGAATTATTTTTAACGATTTTTTGTTCGTAAAAAAATTGTTAATGAAAAATGTCAGCTTCCCCTGACTGAATATCATCATTTATAATTTAATAAATGAGAAAACGGTAACAAATAAATGTAGGCTCATTTTTCGGAAAAGTCACTTATCTAAAGAATTACCGAAAAAAAATGTTCAGAAAAACGTCGTTCAAGACTAAACCACTATTGCACTGGATAAATGTCCAAAATTTCAAGTCAATCCGTTCATTAGATGTCGAGAAATCGCGTACACCGTTTTGAAAAACACAGTTTCGAGCGAAACGCGGTTAAAACGTTACTAGCAGTTCTATCGTTGCAATCATAAGTTTACCTTCAATCTGCGATTCCTGCACCATATGTTGAACCTTGTTCTTCAAATTGCGTTGTCTCAAGCGACGAACGAGTGTTCGTCATTTTCACAGTAGCCTAACCTCTGAAGGCAATCCTATCGCCAGGCTTCAATCCATAGGATTTTCATAATTTTTTTTGAGCTTCACTAATTATATTGCTAATCGTCTCTGTAAAATTTCAGGGTCGGTTAAAGATCTAATTACAGAGAAAAATAAATAAAATTGCGTATTTTTGTGGCGGAATTCCGAGACGACATGCAAAAATCCAATTTCCGGTCACTACAAAAGTGTATATAATAATGGGAATCCGTCAGATTCTTAAAAATAATCAGATTTGCATACTTAACATTTGTAGTAATCCAATGCCCTCAGAAAAAATTACGCTTATTGACCTAATTTTTATGTAATATCAAGTTTAATTTGAACTTCCGGTATTGGATTTATTACCACTTGCTACGATAAAGAGACGTGACAGCAAGGCAACAGCCGACTGTAGTCCTAACCTTATCTCACTCATTCGAATTTCCACATATATTTCATTTTCAACCGACATATTTCGCCGACACAAATTTTCCACGCTTTTTACCAGTCGTGGCCCGAATACAATGCTTTATATTTCCCGCACCTGACATTGTTTTGACAGATCGACGTTGAAAAGCATGGAGGTTGAACTCGCCTGGTTGAGTAAAAAGAGACGGAGATAGAACCAATGTTGCCAAATACCAAACCCAGAAATACAGCGCGAATCGTTGGAATAACAATTTTTCATTTTTCGAATTAAATGTGAACAGTCGTTAAACAGTTTACACATGAAAATGTTTAGTTATTACAAATTATTTTTTTTTGCATGTGTTAAATATGTAAATTGTACAAGTCTCAAGTGTGATCAGTGGTATGACTAGTGTGAAGCGACAGGATTACCTTAAGGTAGTACCTCCACAGAAGAGTTGAATTAAGAAATGGTTGAAATTTGACATATATGTTATTCAATACATTATCCAAACATCTGTGCAATTTGAATAAGTTTGACCACCCCAAACCTGAGATATTTACACTTAAAGTTGGCTTGGTTTACACGCAACAAATGCGTTATGATTGGCAAACAGAACATCATTAATTTTACCGTCAAAACTAAAATTAAGAAATTGATAAAAAACGAGGATAAGCTAGAGTAAGATATCACGAATAATGTGACAAAAAATGAGAATGATTCACCATCTAGTTTCCAAGATATAACCATGAAAAGCCCTCACAATTGTGGTGCAAAGCCTGGCAAAGCCTGGAAAAAAAACAATTGGGGTAAAGCCTGGACAGTCCCGGCAAAAAGTTTACTGGCAATGGTAGATCAAAAACACAATATAAAATATATTTTATGGCAATAAATGATATCCATCGTATTATCTACTAGTACCGAGTCAATATTGCGTAGTTTTTAATTTTATTTATTACTATTTAAACCAATTATCAATCTTTTAAACATGAACATGGTATGTAAACTTTTGGTTGAGATTTTCGCAGAGGAACTACCTTAATCCAACGTTCCTATCGATGCCAACTCGTATGGTAAAAAAATGACTAGAGGCAACCCAGTCCAGAGGCCGATACTTTCTCTAAGTTTGTGAATAACGGAGAACAACGTTACTCGTACTATTCCTATCCGTGTACACAGAGTAATATTGTTCGATGGAAATGCGTTTCTTCCATTTGTCACATTACGCACTTGTTATTCCATCGCTGTTTAACCAACGCTTAAAACACGAAATGAAACATAAAATTGTCTACGCACGCTGCACATGGACTGCTTTCCTTTCGTTGGTGATTTAAAAAAAAATCGATAAACACGAAAAAGGTGGGCAGTGGTGCCGGTGGTGGTAATTACGTTTATACGGGCGGGCACAGAGCCCTGCAAGTATACCCGACACCGTTGCCTTATAACAACCCGCAACTTGCTTTTTTACCACCGAATATTCAGGTAGGTTGACCTTAAGCCTGGATAAGAGAACCTCATAACGAAATTCACATTACCGCAGATTCATAAAACTTTTATCCACATGTTTATCGTTAATTTATTCGTAATTCTAGAGTGATTAATAAGTGATCGTTGATAATCGCAGAGTTACGACCGAGAGGTATAGTAGAAAATCACAGAACTTTTCCCATACGTGCGTAGGATTTAAAAACTCCGATGTCAACACGTTCCATCAGCGCAACGACCAATCGGTTCGGCGAGATGACTATAGGATCGCCTACGCCGATTAGAAATATGGAAACCAGCTTGACGCAGAGCACCGATACGGAAATACAAGTAGCGAAAATCAACGCTATGTTTCCGACCGTCTCTGACACTCATATTCGTCTGTTACTGAAAAAGTGAGATGACACAGTTATAAGTTGAAATTAGCTATTCCTTCGATTAGGCAATCTTTTTTCTTCGTTCTTTTCCCAATTTTTTTCTTACGAAATTAAAAAAAGACCCCTTTTTCGGCTGACAGCAACATTTGAAAATTGGCGCGAAATTGTCTCCTAACGTACTAATCGGTGATTTATTTTACTTTTGGCAAGTTTGGAAAAAATAGCTTGCCCGAGTTTTTTTTTCAACGAAATGTGATATTAGTGACGCTGATCTGAGTAAAGAATCCTGACGCAATTGAGAAAAAAATCAATCACTAAATTTCCAAAACTGTCGTGCTGAATGTTCACGATCTACCGCGAAGCACTTGCGTTTCTAGTTTTTTTTTCTGTTACAGGCTGCATATAAAACTGACTCGAATTTAATTGATTTGTTGAAATTCAATAAATGCGTTGTTTTCTGGCCATTAATCGTTATTTATAATCTCTATACGATGCAAACAGTCGTTAGGCAAGGAAAAATAGCTGACGTTCATGTTTTTTTTTAAGGAAAGAGGGCATGATTTATTACATCTTTTGGCGGTTAAGTGGTATTTCTAAAAATTAATTTATAAAATTGAATTAGAAAATTAAATTAGAAAATTTAATTATACCCTAAGTCTAAAAAATGGTGAATAAAAAAGGAGAAATGTCGAAAATCTATGAAATGGTACGCTTTGAAATAAATAAACAAACAGAACGATTTTGCGAAAAAATGGCTACATTCTGCAATAAAAAAATACTTTTTCAAAAATTTTCAAAAACATTTAGGGCCATGTTTTAGACAGTAAGGTTAGAAATATTTATACTAAATTCCATGAGAATCGGTCGATTAGTTTTTAGCTATTCATCACGCCACTTTTGAAAATGCAGTTTAGAAGACCGTGCAATACCTCCGCGATATTTAAAGATCAATTAAAAATAAAAAAAATACCATGTAGTATTAAAACATACCCTAAGTCTGATAAATGGTGAAGAAAAAGTGAAAAATGTTGAAAATCTATGAAATGATACGCTTTGAAATAAAGAAATAAAGAGAACGATTTTCCGAAAAAATGGCTACATTTTGCAATGAAAAAATACTTTTCCAAAAATTTTCAAAAACATTTAGGGCCATGTTTTAGCCAGTAAGGTTAGAAAGATTTATACTAAATTCCATCAGAATTTCGATTAGTTTTTAGCTATTCATCACGCCACTTTTGAAAATGCAGTTCAGATGACCGTGCCGCCATTATTAAAGATTAATAAAAAATTTAAAAATACCCAAGTAGTAATAGACATACCCTGAGTCTAAAAGATGATGAAGAAATTCCTTCCTCTGAAAAAATAAACATGAAAATCAGCAAATTTTTTCCTCGCCTAAAGGTATTTCCCCACTTAATGCAGTCGGTGCAATAACATGGTCAGCTTTCTTTTGGGACACTTAGCAAACTATATTTTCCAAACTCGATACTTCGGGGTCATGTTTTCATACCTGAAGCTTCATTAAGGTTTACACGGTATACACCTAAGACGTCTGAAAATTGTGATCAGAAATATCGAATATTACTAGGGACGTTCGCGAGTATTTTACAGTATTTTATGGGAAATTTTCGAAATTTTTTTCGATATCCTTTCTTCTGAGCACGTAACTTCCGGTCTCCAATACATTTCCTTCAACGGGTCTGCATAAGTTTGAGAACAGGCATCGATTTTTTACACACAATTGATGCATAGTTCCATCAAGTTTGAGTTTTTGTATTGAAGAATATTTTTTGAAATCTTTGAAAATCACGAAAATGCCAAGACGTAGAAAACAAGATTAATTTTCGACGAAGAAAAAACAACACAGATAATTTTTAATTAATAAATGGATAAACTTCTAAAAAATCATCTGGTCAGACGATAGAAAATGTTATAAACTATGCCCCGTTTGAGTTTAAAGCGAACCGAACGAATAGATTTTGAGATACGGCTACGAAACGTAGTTTTCAGAAAAATGTAAATAAAAAAGGTTACTAGGGGTAGCGGGGCAATTCGCGATAGGCCTTTTCATTCTTCACAAAATTTGTCACAACTAGATAAACTCTTGTAATTTTTACAAAATTTTCGTTGCAAATCGAAGTTAAGACCCTACGCTACGAAAGTATACAGTAAAACATTGGCATGTTGAATAAGTTCTCGCTGTTGTTTCGTGAAAATTAATACTTAATTGAAAAAAATCATTCCTAATGCTTTCAAGCGTTTCGAAACTTTTGTGTGATCAACTCCTATTGATTATGCAAGTTCAGCTAGCGTCTTCATGAAAATAATTATTTTTGAAGCGTCTAAACTAAACTCTGACTGCCGATTTTTTTTCAATAAAGTAGTGCAGTAAAATTCCCCGCAAATACTTTTTTTTCACGAAGTTTGACACGTTTAACACTATAAAGAAAATAAAGTTGTTTGCACTTTGGCGAAGTGACATGCACTGAATTTCAAGCTTGCTTATGGTACTTTATAGATGTGTTGCCATCTTAAACTACACGCACGCAGTTCTGGTAACGCCATCTGTTGGAAAACAGCGAGAACTTATTCAACGTCCTAACAATATTGTGTTTTATAAATTCCAAACTTATGCGGACCCCTTAACTCTCTCCCTCAATCAGAAAATCCTGTTTTCTATACAGTAGCTAAACGAAGCTAAACAAACTACTTCTCGTAACCCCATTAAAAATGTACAAATTCTTTAAAAAAATAACATCCAATAAGAGCCAGATTTGGATTTCTCCACTCATCAAAGCACTCTATTACGTTATAAAGTCATCAAGGGATCATCACAGTGTAACGGGTCAAAAAATACCTGATTTTCGCGATATTTTTTTCGATGGTTAAAATACGCTAATCAGTCTGATTTTTTTTTATCAAAGCACGAAGAACAGAAAATACATTTTTTAAAGTTTATTTTTATTTTGTTCTTGCATTTTTTGAAAAATGTACACCGATGATCCCTTAATTGTTGCCTTACATTGGAGAAAACATTTACAAATTACATTTTCCGCCAAAACTCGCTGAACTGCAGATAAAATGATACTCATTCAAACGTTCGTAGTAATTATTCGATATAACAAGATAAAGTGGATGAAAAAAATGATGGATGAACTAACGTTTAACATTTGTCACGCATTATTCAACTTATTTTACGCAAACTGTCGAAAGATTATCCACAAAACGCTCGAAAAATAATGAAACAACGTTCCAAGCTTTCAGGATTAGGTTGTAAGTTCTCAGCCGATGTATTTCAGGTACCATAACCGTGCAGCTCTGGTAGTGAGTGCTCTTCAGGTCGAGAAGAATCCACTTTGCGAGCCAGGTCCGTGCACTCCGGTTGGAGTGCATTCTAACTACGCTGTCCCAAGATGGCGACTTCCAGTTCACGCTATACACGCAGCACTCACACTGAGTCCGCCACGGGGGTCAAGACCGACCCCAAACTCCCCAAAAATGAAACTTAGGTTTATGCATATTTCATTGTTTCTTTCAGTCACAACCAAATCATGGATGCTAGATGTTGATATGTATCCACACACACACACACACACACATACGTGCTTTTACATGTATACATATGGATAAATGTATATATGCGCATAGTACATTCCATACATTGTTTATGATACGCCAATATGGATAATATATGTATATGGCTAAAAGTACGTATATTGTCATAGATTGATCACCCATTACGAGATGCCGTACATCATACTGTTTTTTTATTTACAAACTATTTTTGCGCGAAAGAGATTTCGACTTCCGAAAAAATGGATTAGGCATTTGTAAAAAATTCTGAACAATCCTTAACTTGCCGACATATCTGCATCTCGTAATGTTTTATACAGTTAGAAGTACGATTGTAAAGTTGTGATAAACGTATTGAAGAATGGTATACGCATTCATGTGATTTTTTTTAGTGTGTCATTTAAGGGGTTAGGAAACTGAGAAGCCGAAAAGCAGGGTTGTTAAAAAAATATTCTTTTTGAAGGAATAAGTAAGATTGAAAAATCGTTTGGATATTTACAGTTGTAAAAATATTCATAATTAAAGAAGTTCTCGTGAAGGATCTTTGAACGCGAGGAGCTCAACCGTGTACTTGATTTTAGCCACCTGGTTGATCGGATACGAAAAAAAAGTTTTTTTTTTTCTTACAGTCAGGAGGTCCAAAAAGATCGATTTTTTAAGATTCTTCTTGAGAAGACCTTTAAATCCATTAACGTAAAAATGTGTACACATATTATGGTAACTTTTAACTGTATTTTAACATTTTTTATTTGTAAAAATAATTATTTTGAAAGCTGATATAGCTGATCTCCGGGAGCACCTCTAAAAAAAGGCGTCTTGCGGTGAGCACGATATCTCTGAACTGGATGATCTAAAATGAAAAAACCAAAAATATTTCGTTAATATAATAGATTATCTTGTAATTGATCGAAGGAATAAGCAAAATAATAAGTTTTGACAAAAGAGCGGCCTCTCAAAAAAAAATTGATTTTCGACAAAAATTTAGGCCTTAAATTGTTTATAAAATGGAAAATATTTATCGGTGAGAAGAAAACGTTCGATTGATTACTAAAAATATACATGAAAATATTTTGTTAAAATTTGAGACTGATCGGTTCAGCCGTCTTCGAGAAATCTTGCTCATCGACTTTAAGGGGCCAGTCCACTTTGGGGCCACAAAAAAAGGCTATTTTCGCGATTTTTTTGAGGATTTTATAAAAGATATGAATATAAAAGTTGTTGGACTTGATAAGTAAAGTCTTGAAATACATTTAAAAAAAATTTAATTCAGTTTAATTCATTTTAAGTACAAAAACTATAGTTTAACGTAACGCCTCAAAAATAGGTGGGCTAGGTAGCTCCATCACAATTCGGCAACGGCTTGTCTGAAACAAAAAAATCAAAGTCCATTAGATTCAGTATGACACCAGCTACAAAATGACCCTCGGATATAAAGTTTTATAAAAAAATAAAAAAATGGCAGATGAAAAATGAAAAAGTAAAAAAAACGCGTTTTTCTCAGTTTTTCGCAAAAAAAGTAAAAATCAAAATTTTAAAACCATCGAGGGTCATCTTGTTGCGAATCATGTTTACAATATGTGATTCAAATTTCAAGAGAATCGGTTTATTAGTTTTAGAGATACGATGGAGCTAGATTTTGAAAACGTTGTTTCGAGAAAATCGCGTTTGAAGTTTATACTATGTTAAAAACTCTTACCTAAACTCGATCGGCAATTCCTGCACTGTACAAAATCCCTTTTGATTGCTCATCATCGTCGATTTCTTCAAGTCTTGCTCGCTGTCGATTTTTTTAAATTTTCTAAGTCGACTGGCCCCTTAAAAACACAGTTTTGAGAAAAACGCGTTCCAAGTTTTAAAAGCACTTTCGAATGCTCTGACACGTTATTACAAATGTACGTGTAACTTCGAGAATATTCGCCGGATGGACAAGAAATTTTCTGTGTGTGTACTTAAGGATGTATGGCAGCTACTGCAGAGTCGTTACAGAGCTGATTATGCAATTTGCAAAAATCGCATTTAAAGACTAAATAAAATAATTGTAGTATTCATTGAAGCTAAAAAGGAGATTTACCACAGCTCAAAGTAAAACATGCGGTACAGAAAGAAGAATTTTCAATTTTAAACTGCAAATTTAGTTGCTGATTTGATGTACGTTTTCCCTGACGTTGTCGTGGTTACGACATACGAGCTAAAGAAATACGAAAACGGTCCCATTTAACTCGCAATATCTCGCAAAATATATGGGCACATGTCGATTTTTTTTTTAACGTATCATGCATATTACAGCGATACCGCACAAAAGTTTTTTTTACAAAAGAGTACTCCGGAAATACCTTTTTTGTCAATGTAAAGGGAATTTTGGACGTACAGTCCTATGTTCCCCGTGTTAAATGACCCAACTTTGAATTCGTTTATCTCAGCATTCACGTGGGCAAATTTAGTTTTTTTTATCTCAAAAAGTTCTCGATATTTTCCTTTACAATATCAGTGAGTTTCAATTCGAACAGTAGTAAATAACTTAGTTGCCATACATCCTTAAATATATGTACATTACGAAAAAAAAACATTACGATAATATTGACTGAGACTTGACCGGGCATTTTTTTCTTATCGTGTTCCAAACTTCAAAACAAATTCAATTTTTTGTTTGTTTCAGAGCAAAAATAACACAAAACTAACTATTGTTAATAAGTAATGACAAAAAATGTAAAGCACAACGTCGGTCAAGACTAAACTACTATATTACCGAACGAGTGTACCAAATTTCAACTCAATCCGATCGTTAGATGTTGAGAAATCATGTACACCGTTTTGAAAAACTGTTTACCGAAAACCGCGTTTAAAGTTTTACTGGCAGTTTTATCGTTGTAATCATAAGTTTACCTTCAATCTGCGATTCCTGCACCATATGTTGGATGCACCTTCCTCTTCAATTTGAGTTGCCTCAAGCGACGAACGAGTGTTGGTCATTTTCACAGTAGCCTAACCCCTTGATCGGAAGAAGTTTCGAGGACCAGAAAGTTGGGTAATTATGCAGTTTGAGGACTTTTCCGAAAAACGACGGGAACATTTTGTTTTTTTTTTTTCACCGTGAATTTGTTTTTCCTTCTTATTGAGTGATATTCCGTCGGGGAGGCTGACACTTTCCATTAATTCCATAAGTTATGGGGTTTGAAAGCTCGCAGAAACAGGTGATAAAGTGGGGCATTTTTTAATATTTCGACGTTTATATTGGGGGTGGGCGAATGGGGGAAGGAGGGGTATTTATAAAATAACCTTTCTAAATGCAGTGCCGAAAATAAAAAGGTATATGGTTTTGAAGTTCACGAAAACACGTTAAAAAATAGCGTATTTTCGAACATTTTCGGGACATCTTCATTGGATGTGGGGAGTGGGGGGATTTATAAAAGAACCTTTTCTGAATACCCCTGCCCCCCTTCTATTTTTATGTATTGTGTGCGGAAGGAGTCTGATGTGGCCATGCAGGGGGTCCT
Source organism: Ophion slaviceki (assembly GCA_944452715.1). NCBI lineage: Eukaryota > Metazoa > Arthropoda > Insecta > Hymenoptera > Ichneumonidae > Ophion > Ophion slaviceki. The sequence goes on from OX101789.1 coordinate 21,823,797, forward strand.
GGGGGTGCAACCCCCCGGCGGGGTCAAGGGGCAGAGGAGTTGGAGGGGCGGAGCCCCCAAACACACCAAACGTAGTTTTCAAATATATTCAAATGAACTACAATTGTACTACGCTGATAATTTTTGAGGCCCTCATAACAACCCAACCAAACCCGGCTGCAAGGGGAGAGGGGGAAGTGACCACCGCGATTTCTCTTCGGCATTGTATTCAGGAAAGTTTCTTTTATAAATCTCCCCACCACCCACCTCCAATATAGGTGTCGAAATATTCAAAAATGCCCTTTTTTTAAACGTGTTTCCGGAAACTTAAAAACTCCATAACTCATGGAATTAATAGAAAATGTCAGGCTCCCCCGACGGAATATCAATAGTGGTGAACAATTAAAGCAGCTGTGGCAAAAAAAATCCATCGTTATTCCGACAAGTCCTGAAACTGCATAATTACCGAAAGTTGATTAATCGTTGAAGCGAAAATTATCGTAATATTGACAAAGAGGATCAAATATTTAGATAATCCAAGGACTCGAAAAATGGACTTTGAAGGTATATCATTGCAGTGTATCATTATTCTACGTTATTCCTTTATTTCCGGGCTCCTTGTAACATTCAATATATATATACATTTAGAATCTGTTTCAGGGCTGTGTTGTAGTGGTATGCGTTGAGCATTCTCTGCTCGACTAGTTAAATATTGTGAATTACCCTAAATTTTTTGAACGACATCTCCGTAGATTTAAGGATTTTCCTCTCAAGGCATTCAAATGCGTAAAATACTAAATGTTTTTTAATTCACGCTTAAACTTTTGTATCCTGCAGAGGAAATTCCTTAATTGTCGATACGTTTATTCGTTTTGCCCACTTCCCAGACAATAGAGGGTAGATCAATTTCAAAACATATTGCAAAGAAAAACAGATTGCGTCAAAATTGTCGCTGATTTTCCCGCAATGCTTGTTGCAAAATGCATTTAGAAAAACTCCTGTCAAGTGTAAGTTACTTTGCCATTACAGATTCTTTGGAATATCGGCAGTCATAGCAATGTAGGGAATAACGATGGTGTTGAAGTTTGAATCGTTGGAATGCAACGAGAGTTCCACTTTATATTTTCATTTCCTCACTTTTATCATTACACAAACATTTTTTGCACATTTTTATATTACAAATCTCTGTATAAATATCTTAAGGGGCTACATCTACCTACAGGTCCGGAAAAAATGGGCAAATTTCGATTTCTTTCTGGCAGACGGTTGTTGAAAACGAAACGCATTTTTTCACCACAAAGGTACATATGTTGAGTCATTTAAAAAAATCACGAAAAATACAGAAAAACAACAAAAACATGGTCGCCGTCAGATGATGACATTTTTTCGCGACGTTTGGCGGTGGACACTCTCCAGATTAACCGGTCCATCCGAAAGCTAAAAACCAAACGGATTATTCAAGTTAACAATAAATACGAGTCGTTGACGATCGTCGTTTTCTCAAATAATTTTTTTTTAACAACTTGGCGACGTGTTGAAACTCGAGCATACAAAATCTATGAAAAAAGTCGTCATTTTTACTTAACTATTAAAAAATGAAGATCGATTCTAAAAAAAGGAGATCGTCAACGACTTTTAAATGTTTTTCATAGTATGTTCTGTAAATTTGGAACCAATTCATCGAGTGGTTCTCGAGATATCATGTCCACCGACTTTGAAAACAGTGTTTTGAGAAAAATGCGTTTAAAGCGTGATACCATCGAATAAAAAAGTGTTGGGAAAATGCAATTTTTATCCACTTAGGTAGATGTAGCCCGTTAAGAAAGGTTTAGTGATTTTTCCAGGCAAAATCTGTCAAAATGAATTAAAGCAATTCAGAAATGTTAATTTCTGCATTCGCATTTTTCATTTTTCTTTGGTTGACACATCATCATTTTCAATCGATGTTTTTCTTTTTTCGTTTCAGTTTCTTCATCAATATTCCGTACTTTAATTGAGGACATTAATAAATTTCACGAACAATATAGATGGGTCAGTTTTTACGTTGACGTTATTTTAATTTCAATTTTTCTTTCTCTGCATATTCATTTTTGAAACAGGTTTGCAGTTAATGGCGAGACGTCTTTTAATGGCAGCATGTGCATGTGCATCGGACACTGCGATATATATAAATATATATTCTCAATGATGTCAATTTTCGTAATTATAACGAATGACTTAAGGAATGCTCCATTGGTGCGAAGTACGAATGGTTATGAACGGGGACCCGCACGCCATCGTGAACATATTCTATTGTGATAAATTAGACGAAAGATAAAACGAAAAATGTGTCATTCGAGTGAATTATTTTGTGAAGCACGATAAAAATTATTTCACGGTAACATTTAAAAAGTACCACTTTTTGCCCTGCACGTCGATTCTTCGAGTTTCACAAACTTTTTGCGGTCGCTGATGAACATTTTTCAAAAAGACGATGGCATGAAAACCGGCCCGTTACTTTTCGAACGTTACCACAAAGTAAAATTGTCCCGCGCCCTGTATTTTCCCTTTCGTAAGCAAACATGAATATCAATTCAAAGAGGATGAAAAACGTGGAAGCAACGTTTTTCGTCGTCGCACATGTGTACGGAATATCCACCGAAACCGCAGTTCCGTTCTAGGTATAGAATCGTAGCTATCGTATCGGAATTGTTATTTCTTGTTATGATCCTTTTCACAGTAATTGTTTCGTAATTTTGTAATCGTCTACTCGTAATTGCATATGCACCCTATCGATGTTCAGGGTAATGTTCGTAAGCCAGCCGCGTTAATGGATTTTTTTTCGTTTGTTGGATTTGTTTGAAAACAGGTACCTGAAGAATGTGTTTCCCAAAGTTGACGAAACACTGTTGCTCGATATTTTGGAACAGAGCGACAACAACGTTCACAAAGCCTCGGAGAAGCTTATTGAGCGTGGATACGAGAAGCGAAATCCTACCGGGCCTAGCAAATCCGCGGCTCGTGTCAAAGAAGAAGCGATGGTAATGATTCTTACACTTTCGTTATAGCCCACGCTCGCCATTGAGAAATCATTTTTCTCACGTGGATTAAATTGTACGTTCGTTTCTAGGCCCAGACTGCACACGTTGCACCAACACCACCACCTCGCATGAAGAGCTTGGAAGAAAAGAATAAGAGTAAAGATTTTGTATATAGTTTGTGGGTGCCTGCGTGATATTAATTTGCAATCCAAAGTGAAAATTAAGGGATCATCACAGTGTAACGGGTCGAAAAATAGCTGATTTTCGCGATTTTTTTTCGATGGTTAAAATCCGCGATTCAGTCTGATTTTTTTATGTCAAATCAAAGCACTCACGAATTTTATTTTTATTTTTTTACATTTTTTCAACGCTTTGAAAAAGTTTTCGAAACGACATTTCGAGAAAAAGGCATCGGTGGGCCAGGTTTCAAGGAGCTGGTCGAATCCCTTTTTCTGAGAAAGGCTGTAGCAATCGAAGTAATGCGAATTTCATAATGCAAAAAATCGATTTTTTGAAAATGTTACACTGTGATGATCCGTTAAGGGAAGTTTCTACTTTGTGGGCCAAGACATGTTTTATTTTTCACCAATTATTTCAGGTCGTCCATTAATCACGTGAGGCTCAAATAGGGGGGGATTTGGATAACATCACGGTTGATCATGCTTTGGGGGGGGGGGGGGGGGGGGTGACTTATCACGTGTATTTTTTTGTGTAACTGCGCGGACAATGCCATTTAAATATACTGACAATATATGATTTCCTTTTTCATAATAAAATACCGCACTCTCTGTCGCTTGCGTCTGACGTTTCTTAACAAAAAAATACACCTGATGAGTATTTTTTATGCGGGGGGGGGGGGGGGGCTAAAAACCTCACCACATATCACCATGGGGAGGGGGGCTCGAAAAGTGGCTTAAAAAACCTCGCAAAAAATATGAAATATAGAATGTTGAATTTTGGTATGTTAACTAAGCAGTCTTTATTGAACACGATAATATTTTTTGAAGTTTGACAAAACATGGGAGTGGGAAAAGCCACGTATGTCGGTGCACCGGCAATGCTATTCTTCGCTTGCGAAGGTCCTAAGCCCTGAACAGGGGATCTAAAGCAAAAAAATCGACATATTTTTACTTTATACAATATTGTGTATGAGTCGAACTAGAATCAAAAAGAAAAATTGAAAATTGAAAAGTCGTGAGCGATCGCCAGGGACGTTTGGTTTTCTACAAAAAAATGTTGCAGTCTTTTGTTCATAAACTAAAAACGTTTGAATATTTTTGGATAATTCTAGTTCAATGAAGACGTTTGTTGTACACGTGCCTGCCAAATTTCATGTCGATTGCTCACCTACGGAGTATAGGGAGCAAACTTCTGCAAACTTGGAAAACGTGGTTTCGAGAAAAACGCGTTTGAAGTTGAACTGAAGTTTATATGCGAATAAAATGAAAAGTTTCATACTTACATCTAATCTGCTATGCCAGGACCATTGAGTACTCTTAAAAAAGTTCCCGATACAGTAAATTAATTTTTTTGGCCCAACCAATTAGAAACCTCCCTTCATCCATTAAGGGGGGGGGGGGGGGGGGGTATACACCTAGGAGCCGGAAAAAAGGTCATTTTTGTGAATTTTTTCAAGGAAAACTATTCGAAATTTCGGATTGGGATTTTAATTATGTAAAAGTATATACATTCAAAAATATGTTTAATTGTCTTTATTTAAAAATATCAAAAATATACAAGGATATTGAATGATCCTTGGAGCGTCGTAAAAAAATCGGCGTATACGGTACCCACTGGCGTTTCTTCAAAAATCATCTGAAAAAAAAAACCAAAAAGATTATTAAATTAGATACTATAATCTAGTACTTGTCATAGCCGATTTTGAAAATATCGATTTATGACAAAATGGCGGTCGTTTGGATATAAATAGTGATTTTTGGGCCAAAAATTAGTTATTATTTTGCCTATAAAACAAAAACTAACTAACGGAAAAAAACCCTATGACAAGTACTAGATAATGGTGTATAGAATAACCACAAAAAACCTGAAGGCAATCGGTTCATTGGTTTTCGAGAAATTTTGGGTACCGATTTGAAAAACGTGGTATTGAGAAAAACGCGTTTGAAAATTTGGGCATGAATAAGTCATGAAATTTGTCAACTTACATGGAATCATCGATACCAGGCCCATAGTGTAGGTCTTCTACGGTCGACGGAATGTTCATAGCTTCTGAATCCTCGACCTCGACCATCTAGGTGTATATCTCTCCTTATTTTTTTTACTAGAAACACCGCATATTGCAAAAAACATTTACTGAATATGTTTACGTCAGTCTAATAAATGTGTGCGACTTTCTGGAATTTACAGTGAAAAGTCGTTTGATAGAAAAATTCAAGACTGTACCGGAAAGAGTAATAACATTAGCAATGGACAGTGTTGACTATGACGAGGAACGAGCGATTCACATACTAAATATAATGGTTGCTGAAGATGCTATTCAACCGACGCGAGCTTGCAGCAGTCAAAGGTATGCGCGAGGAAAAAAGAAACGTTCCGAAAATAATGTTTTTTTTTCTTTTCTTCATTCCTTGTTTCTTTTGGAATAATAGCAGCGGAAGAAGTGACGACCGCAAAGACAGTCCGCCCGTAACAGAGGCCATTAAACTTACGGCTTCGCCCATTAAAAAAGTAATCAAGGACGTCGATGCGGACAAATCGAAGAGATCGAAGAATAAGAAGGAAGTACCCAAGTTAGTCGAGAATGCCTTTTGGATGCCATTTTGCAACAGACTCCGCTCGGTTCGGACCTCTTGACCACGTGTAACTCTTCTAACCATTTTTGTCGGAACAGAGTGTCGCGTGGGACCAGTACCACTGAGGACAACAAGTACAAGTCACCTCATCTCTCGAAACCGATTGGTCCCAATGCCGATTTGCCAAAAGGACCAAATAACGATTTACTATTGTGAGTAATATATTACCGAGAACTATAACGGGTGAGGCAACAACTATTGGCAGTAGAAATCTGTTCTAACCTATCAGACTGGGGAGAAAAATTTTCCTATAAAAGTTGCATAGCTCGAACGAGGGTCATCGAGTGGTAGCTGCGAGGTTCATCCCCCTCCATTTTGTTAAATGGGACCACAATTTTTTCCGAATTTTATCAAGGAACTAAAAGTAAGTTCACACACAAACATTTCAAGATGATCGATCGAGATTTAGCATAAAAAATCGACAAAACAACAAATTTCAATGTTTTCAGCCTAGATTCGATTAAAAAAAGGGTGCAAACACTTACTCCTATAAATGTTCTTAAAGCGATGGCCCCCACTTTCAATGCACGCTTCAATCTGTATTAAGGGATCTTCTCACTTTAAACGCTAAAAAAAAGACTATTTTCATGAATTTTTTTGATAGCTTTCTATTATATATATTGATATAAAAGTTGTTACGCTTAACAAATACACTTTCGAAATACATTTAAAAAAAAAATTATTTATTCTAGTCACTATTTATAGATGAAAATGGTAATTAAAATAATGTCCTAAAAAATTGTAGATGTGCGCTGTTGATGAAATCTCGGAGATGGATCATCCGAAACAAAAAAATCAAACGGTTTTAGATTCAGTATCTTAATGGCTATAGCGCATATCATACGATTTTCGATATATATGCAAAAATAATAAAATGGCGGACATTTTTCGAAAAAAAAAACAAGAACAAACGATTTTTCGCCGCTTTTGGTAAAAAAAAAGTAAATGTGAAAGTTTAAAAAATGCTTGATATGCGTTATTGTATTGATATGTTTATCAACAAGCCGTCGAAAAATGTTTCGAGAAAAACGAGTTCAAAGTTTGTTTGGGTTCCATAAATACGTTAAAAAATGTTGTTTATGTATTTCAAAGTGTATTTATTAAGTGTAATAACTTTTATATCAATATCTATAATATAAACCTATCAAAAAATTCATGACAATGGCCTTTTTTACGTCTAAAGTGAGAAGACCCCTTAAGGGAGGACACCACTCTAACTGCCCATTTTCGACCGTTTTCTTCAGAATTATTTTTAAAGAAAGGAACACAATGGTCAAAATAACTTTTAAGCTACATTAGGTATATATTGAAGTATGTAAAAAAATGTATTTGTCAAAAGAATACAATATGGCGCCGCACGAGTCGCTATAGCACTAGTGGTTTTCAGCCAACCCTCTCCGCGGCACGCAGTAGAACTGTCGTAAATTTAATCCTGCAACTAAGAGTGAAATATTTTCGTTAATTATATTAGTTTTAGCAGTCAAGTACGGGGTAAAATTAGAAAATAAAAAAGAATAGAGACGAGTTTGAAAAAAAAGTTTGTTTTTTCGACCATCATTGTCATATAAAAAGTGATATATTGTTCACAATGTTCATTAAATCGAAAAAAAGCGCTCTTACTTGACTGTTAAACAATGGAAGGAGCTACTTTTCAAATTTCAAATCGATTGGACGAAAATTGTTCGAGTTCTGCTGCGTGCCGATTTCGAAAACATGGTTTTGAGAAAAGCGTGGTCGAAGTCAACGGTTTCATAGGCGCTACAACTGATGAATTTTTTCCCGTCATCTAATGCCACCTATTGGTAGAAGATAAAACTATTTTTAGTCCGTAACTGGTTGCTAACTTCGTCTACCGGCGTGGCATCGCCAAAGGCACTTTTCAGCGCTCGGAGACTCCTCTAAAAAATAGCTCGAAAATCACTTTAAAACCGTTTTTTCAGCTATAAACGAATATGCATCATACTTTCGAAGGTTCAAAGGATTTTTTCAAAGCGATTCCAAAAAACGATTTTTCAGAAATTTTACAGCGGTGTCCTCCCTTAAAGAACTAATTGAGGTTTCTAACTAACTAATTGAGGTTTCAATAATTGAATACTAAGGTAAATCCAGGTATGTCGTGCGACTTTGTTTACATTGTTCGCAACTGACAAAAGCAACATCACTCGAGTGTCCGCTTTCGATTTTGTTCAAACTCATGTGATAAAGTATTGAAAACTATTAACACGTATTTTCTTTTTATTTGAGGGGAACCCCCCCAAAGAAATTCGCGTGGAGGGGTGATTTTGCAGTGTCAGCCCCACGCAGTCCACCGATTTGCATGAAACAAAAAACAAAATCTTTCTCATTCAAAGCGATGAAAAATCCACTATACAAGTATTTAAAGAAAAATAAAATTAAGGGCTGACACGCCCTTAATTTGAGGGGTCGTTTTCCCCCTTGAAACCGTTTTCCACCGATAAAAAGAATACGCGTCTAATAGTTTTCAATGCTTTATCACATATATGAGTTTCCACAAAATCGAAGGCGGACGCTTAAGTGATGATCCTTGTGAGAATCTTATCAACTTGGTTTGGAAAGCAATGAGAAGTTTGTGATTTCCATAATAATGAGTGTTCTCTTCAATGAAAAGTCAGACAATACAATCAATGCGAATCAAATTGCAAGCGTGCAATGAAAGTGGGGGCCATCCTTTTAAGCATATTTGATGGGAGTAAGTGTTTACACCGTTTCTTTTTTAACAATTCTAGGCTACAAACATTAAAATTTATTTTTTATCGATTTTTTATGTCAAACTTCATCAACCATCTTGAAATTTCGTCTGTGAACTTATTTTCAGTTCCTCGATACAATGTTGAAAAAAAATTGTCCCTTACATAAAAAGTGGAGATGACCTTGAAATCTCCGAACCGCCTCCACCTGGATGAACCTCGTAGCCACCACTCAACGATCCCCTTCAAACTATAGAACTCTTGTAGGAAAAGTTTTCACCTAAGCTTGTGAGGTTAAAAAATATTTCTATTGCTAATGATTGTTGCCTCCCGCGGTCTATTATAGTAGTCTATTATAAGTATCATAATAAATTGTCTATGAAACCTCTTCTAGCGCAAAAACGTAAAAAAAAGGAAAAAACGTACTTGAATGTTGGTCCATTTTTCTTTTTCGTTCAAGTCCTTAGAAATGCCTTTTAAACAATAATTATAATAAAGTCTTTTAAACAATAATTATAATAAAGAGTTAGTAGTCTGGGATTATAGAAATTGACAGTGCCAGTTTTTTTTCGTAATAGCTTTCGACCACAGATAATTAAAATCATCAAAACAAGGCAAACGCCGAATCTCCTAATGTAAATTAGTATTTTTTCTTATTTTTTATATTATTATTACATATAATAATAATAATATAAAAATATTATTAAAATATACAAAATTTACAAAATTTGTATATTTTGTAAAATATACAAAAATATTATTAAAATAATATACAAAATATAAAAATCTCGTATTTTATAATATTATATTATTATTATATCTAATAATAATAAAATATTATAAAATACGAGATTTTTATATTTTGATGATATTTACTGAAATAGTTTGTAAAAATTACGACACCCCTTTGTAAAGCAAAATATTTTATTCAAAGACCGTAAGATTTGCTTATCGAAAGAAAAAAAGTAAATGTTCGGAAGCGGGGTTCTTTCTAGAATGAGGCTAATTTTGTTTGGGTTTGTTTGGGTTATACAAACCCAAACAAATATCCAGAAATTAACCTGATTCTAGCAGAAGCCCCACTTCCGAATATTTACCGAAAAAAATAGAAACTAATACCAACGATTTGCCAAAGTTTCAACGTACGTTATGTTTCTACAGTATTGCATCAAAATGTATCTAAAAAAAAATTTCAGGCCTGAGTACGCACCTTGGGCAGGACCAGACCCGAATTTATTGACAACCGAGTCGTACTCAAAGTCGCTGGCCCTGAGAAACGACGCGTCCCTCGTATGCGGTAGTCACAGCCTCGCCAAAGGCCCCGACGCGCAACTGCGTAAAGGACCGTTGAGAGGTTTGGCCCAAGGTTCTATATATTCCCAGAGAAACGCAGCCAACACCGAGAGTCGTGGCAAATGAGACATATGCAAATGTTTCTTCTAAAAAAAAAAACGTACTAAAGAACTCGATGTTCATGCCAAGTGTGGCCATCGAGAGAACAGAATCCGCAAAAAGAGGCAAATACCGGATTTCTATTGTTTATTAAGGGGTTAGGCACTGTGACGAGTTGGAAATCGAGATTACTTAAAAAAATTATTTTAAAGGAATAAGATAATTCAAAAATCGTTTAGATATTTATTTCTCTGTACATTAACAAAGTTGTGTACAAAATTTCATTAAAAATATTGACAATTGAAGAATGTATCGTGGTTCTTTAGAAAAGTGACTGTTCGTCGAATAATTTTTACGAGCAAAAAGTAATTATAATTGTGCGGATTTGGGACCCAAAGAAACCCAATATGGGCGTCGAAATGTGCAAAAATTTTATCACGTGTTTCCGCGAACTTCAAAATCCCATAACTTTTCATGGGCGGGGGGGATTTCAGCTTCCCCCGTCTGAATATCATCATTTATAATCCAATAAATTCCAAAATAGCAACAACGAAAATTTAGGCTCATTTTTCGGAAAAGTCACTTATCTAAAGAATTACCGAAGTTGTAAACAATCTCGTGAAGGACCTTTCTACGCGAAGGGCTCAACAGTGTACTTGATTTTGGCCACCCGGTTGATTTGAAACAAAAAAAACGAGCTTTTTTTTCTAAAAATGAATAGTATTGGCTAAGACTTGACCGAGCTCTTTTTTAATATCGTGTTTCACGAAACAATTAAATTTGAATATCTTTTTCCGATTTCTCGAGGTAAAATGACATTGTTAATAACCAAAGAAAAAAGTGTTTTAAAAAATTCCGCCAAGAGTAATGTACTATTACACTGAATAACTACCAAATTTCAAGTCAATCAGTTTATTAGATGTCAATAAATCATGTACACCGTTTTGAAAAGCTAAGTTTCGAGAAAAACGCTTTCAAAGTTTTACTAGCCGTTCTATCCAGTTGATTCCCGCACCATATGTTGGACCTTCCTTTTCAATTTGCGTTTCCTCAAGCGACAAACGAGTTTTCGTCATTTTCACAGTAGCCTGACCCCTTGAAGCGAAAGATTTTTTTAATTCACATTTTTATTTTATCATTATGCTTATCGTTCGATGCAATTAGTTGATTTTTGGATGTATTGTTTATTATGGATTATATGCGCGTTGATTTTTAGGATTTACCTTTTTTTTCGTCCGTAGACGTAGCTTCGTTAATGTATCTCCGGTAGGAATTGAGTTTTCGTTTTATTTACGTTTTTAGCAGATGGCGTTTACGATTGAGATCCATGCGACAATGCATTCCAATGCAATATACGACTATACTTAGTCTCGTCATATATTATATTTTCATCTATCACATATCTAAAAAATTAATGTTTAATACATCCGGCCGTTTAGGTGTGTGTGTGTGCGTGAATTTGCAAAACATGCGGACGAATCTTCAGTAAACTCGTGCACGTAGTGGTGGATTTTCGAAATCGGTCGTTGCGGTGAAGAATGAAGTTTACGTTTCTTTGCAGATTTTCAAACACGTTGGTGGCGCGTCGCACTATGACTTTTTGGGGATAATTGAATGTCTTTTGAGAAATCACTATCGTTCGGCTATTGAAAATGGTCGGCAATTCATCTTTACCTACTTGCAAATGGTTCCGTGTTCAAATATTTTTTTCATCCGCCCTTATAGGGAATTGGTTGTCAGAACAGTCATCCTCTGAAATTCTTGGGGCGACTTGTAATTTTATTCGACGATAGGTGAAGTGCTCAGAATCGAAATACTCGGAAAAATTCCAACCCGAAGGCGGGATATACATTTACAACGATCACATAATCGATTTCTTTTTTCTTATTTAAACGATAGAACCATATGAGGCATTCCACGCCACTTCAGCCAGTAAAAATAATTTTAAAAATCCACAAATAATTTTGAAAAATCGAGTTACTGTATTGAAAAATATTCACCGAGCGTCGACCTTTTTTAAAAAATTCTGACGTTTTTCTCGTTGATTAGCATTTTTTAATATTTTTACACTCAAATATCTTTGGCAGGATTTGACGTATTTACATTCGTAAAAAACGAAAATGTGCGTCTTTTTCTAGCCTTCCAGAAAAAAATTAATTTATATTTTATTGAGCAAGTCTAACGTCCGTTTCAGGGCAAAATATGCAAAAATATTTTTTTTTCTCAAGGAAAGACCCTCGTTATTTTCTTTTTAAGAATTTCCCCGAATTGTGAATACGAAAAACGGATTTTTGGTATTTTTTATATTATGGGATTCCTAAACACCGTGAAGTAACAGCAATTTTTTTTATTAATATTCGATTGAAGAGTGTGGAGCACTCGCTGTATGTTTACCCGGTTTTTGAAATGCATATAACAATGTCATATGCATTTGATACCTGCCTGCCAAAGATACAGCCATTTGAATGGAAAAATGTTAAAAAATGGTAATCAACGAGAAAAAACGTATGATTTTTTTTTAATTTCGACACTCGTTGAATATCTTTCAATAAAGTAACTCTATTTTTCAAAATTATTTGTGGATTTTTTTTACTGGCTGAAGTGACGTGGAATGCCTCATGTAGAATATATTCCCAAAGTTTCAAAGCGAACTTCGAAAAACGTCAAACGTTACAGTCAACGCTGTGCCTCACCCAGCCCCCTGTAACCATCAGTTATACATGGTTTTCGTAAGGTCCGTCCCTTTTATTTTCAATCGCTGCCACGTGTCGCGCTAGTAGTCGTCTGCTCGATTATCGAGCCTCGATAACTATATATATGCCGTTCGATCTGTGCCAAACCCACCGAACGCGTATAATATTGTTGCATTCAAGTTGTGACAAAAGTTTTAACAAGCCACAAGTCACAACCATAAAACGCGTAAAACTCTCCAAATACTCCGAAAATTTTATTACATCGAGTATAGAACGCGCATGCGTAAAAGAAGCCGAGCAGAGAATTACTAGCGCCGCGAAGTGGACTGTAGCAGAATTAAACATCCCGGACAACACGCGAATAATTGATTGCCGAATAAACTAATTAAATTAACAACTAGCAATTACAGTTACTACTGTAATTGATAATTCAATTACCTTGTAACAGATTACTTAAGGGGCACCACTATTGTGACTGTCCAGAAAGGTGATATTCGGGAATTTGCTCAAAGAAAAGTATTGCATCGAATGTTTTGAAATTTCGAGGATATATTTGTGTATAAGTTATGTATATACAGTAATTTTTTTGTATGAAAATATTCAATTGTCGGCGACTTATGCGCCGTCTCCCGAGTCTCAAAAAAAGTTCTCCCACTGTTGCATTGGTTGCGGCTTTCAGAGTGCCTCAAATAAAAGAATAAAAACGTCCATTAAACTACAATGTATTGCCTGTACAATGGCGCAGGCTTGTGAAAAAAATTAAAATCCAACAAAATGGCGGAGATTAGGAAAAAAGTTTCAAATTACGTCTAAAAATTGGTTTTTTTTTTGCATCGCAACTTGACATTTTTTATCCAATCGAAAAACTAGCGGGTCATTGCATGAAGAAACAAATGCTTAATATGCTGAAAACAAGATTCAAGTCGATCGGATGATTTGTATTCGAGTTAGAACTGCAGCATATTTGAAAAATGTCGCTTTGAGAAAAACGCGTTGAAAGATAAAAATATTGATTTCAATGTTATAAATCGATCCTCTTTAGAAGGGTGTAGTTTAAAAACTATTTGAGATCCGCACGATGAAATTTTCGTATGTTATTCTTGAAGGTATAGACTATCGAAAAATGCACAAAAAATCGATTTTTTAAAAGTGTCACACTAGTGGTGCCTAATAATTAGTTACCACAAGTACCTAGCAATTTAATTCAAATTCTATGTAAACTTCAAACGCATTTTTCTCAAAAATGCACTTTCGAAATTGGCGTGCAGGATTACTCAAAAACTATTAAGCCGATTGAGTTAAAAGTTGGTAGAAATATTGGTAATATTGCTACCTTCTACTTCCGAGAATAGTTTTTGAATAATTAGATTAAAAAACTACTTTTTAAATCCAAATTTTACATAAATTTTGCGTGAAATGTTGATTTTTTTTGTGAATGCGTGCCATTCTCGTAATCTTGGATTTTCGTCATTTTATTTACTGACAAATAGAAAGTATACATGTTTTAGCTGAAAAAAATTGATTTTTTTGCAAATCAAAATTTACGGAAAGCTAGACTGCACGCCGATACGCAGTTCCCGCGGCAACCTTGCTGTGACACTCTTTCAAACCTCCGCCATTTTGATGATAAATGAATTAAGGGTTTACATACACCTGAAACGGCTAAAAGTAAGGTTATGTTTAAGAATTTTTTTTGTGTATAAAACTGAATTTTATTGAACAACCATGATATACATGTTAAAGCATGACATTTTATCTACATTGTGTGAAAATTGGATTAAAAAATTTCAAACGGTAAAGAAGTTACAGTCGTTTTCCTGGGACGTGTTTTTGTTGACAGCGTTTGCGGTACCAGACGTGCCTCTGCCATCTTTTATCTGAAAAAAAATTTTGTTTCTTAAAGTAGATGGATGAAACTAGTACTTATCGAGCCGGAATTGAAAAATTCATTTTTTTCGGGACATGGTAGTCACTTGAATAAAACAGGCTATTTTTCGCATCAAAATTGTTCAGTACTTATGATGAAAAAAAAAACTATCCCAGGTATCGAAAAAACGGCTCGATATGTACTAGATTATTGTATGAAGCATAAATGTGCAAAACTTGATCCCTATCGGTCCAGTAGTGCGGAGATATTTCTGATACCGATTTGGAAAACACTGTTTCGAGTAAAACGCGTTGAAAGTTTGCTCGGGCCGTTGCTCACCCGGTCAGTTACAATACGCTATAACATCGTCATTACTGCGAATTTCCTTATGAAATTTTCAGGTTGGACACTCAAAGGATAGTACTTTCGAATGAGCACGTTTTTTTTAAAAATCGATCTTTTTGACCCACACAGGTGCATTTACGCCCTTAAAAAAAATCTTTCGTATACTTAAATACACTATCAAAGTATATCTACAGTTTGATAATTGTAGAAAAACTATTTCTTAGTTGAAAAAATCCCTCAGAATTGCTTAATTTTTTCCGTTCTGAATGTATATCCCGCCTGAATCTTTCGGAATTGTTCTACAGATAATTTCTATTACTAGTAAAAATTTCAAGGCGAAGTAGAAGACGTACCACCTGACATAAGTGCGAGAGAGATAGCTGAAATTTTTGAACAACGATTTCTCCGAGATGAATAATATTTAGGGCAAAAGGAAATCATCAAGCTCTGCGTCAGCGAATTCTCCAGAGCCTAATGCTTTGTTTTTCCCAGCCCCCTGGCACTGCTGGGTCTACCGTGTCTCGTTATTGTCGCCACGTAAACTAACCCACCATGCGGCGCTAGTAGTCACCCTCATGACCCCCACTCCAGTCGCGCAGCGTCTGCATAATTTGCATTCGACGCGTCTGGAAAATTCATTGTTTAGAATAGAATTTAAAAGTATATGTGTATATAGGAAGGGATGCAATATTTACACTTGTTGCAATATTATGTATTTAAAAATATTTATTGAACGAAATAAACAGATAACATTAATATTTTTTAAATAATGGATTAGTCACGTTGTACAATGTTTTGAGATTTTTTTCTTGTCGAGATTGTTTTTTTTTGTTCTGCGTTGAGACGTGCAGAATATTGCTACATCCGCATCAATACACCTCGTAAAATATTGTATTATGTGTAAAAGAACACTATCGGCGTGTTCTATACACGGAAAAGAGAGCTTTTCATAGTTTTACACGTCGTCCAATATAGACTCGAAAACACGTGTTGAATTGCGATGAGCCACAAATCGCTCTTCTAAAAAAATCACGAACCGGTACAAGTGTTCATTTGGGTGTATCCATGGATCTTTTAGTAGAGAATCTGTGATACATGCCTTGGGAAGAGTAATATTACTTTCTGTTGTTAGTAATGAATCTTTACATGTGATACATGTAAAGATTTACATCTTTACATCTTTACATACATCTTTTTCCCGAAAATGCTTGTCGCACACCGATTGACCAGACTTAATAGATTTGTCTGTGGATCCGATGGCTTTTCTCCATAATTCCAGGGCTTCTGGATCTTTTGGTACATTGAAAAAATGCAATTTTTCCTCGCTTGATTGATAACCTGACTTGCAGCCAAGCACCACGCACGCAGGCATTCTCAAATATGAGCACAAAAACCACAAAAGTTATTTTTTATTTTATCGCTCCACTAAAATTGTTTATTATTTTACCACACTACGATTTTTTTTATTCGAGAACAATGACAGATCGAGAAATCGAAAAGAAATATTCACTTGGTTCACGCGACGAAAAAAATGACGGTCATGCGGGTGACTACAAGCGCCGCATGGTGGGTTAGTTACGTGGCGACAATACGGGGACACGTTACTGTTAAGAGAATTTATCCCAGTGTCAGCCCCCTGGTTTTTCCTAAAAAATTTAACCATCTATGAGAAAATTAGGTTGGAAAATTTGTGAGGTTATGTTGAGCTTGTACATGCCCCTAATTCCCTAGGCGACCAACACCGAAGATTCGTCGTATTTCAGGTTATTTCAAATAACTAAAAAATTCGCGTATCTCAATGTTCAACCATACGTCAAAATGACTAAAAACGTCAAACATCCACACGTGCATCAATTTGCCGAAGACTCGATCCTTGTTTCGCAACGTTTAACGTTGAATAACATAGTGTTCGTGTGAGTGAAATTGTTTAGTGATAAAAAAATTATCGTTAATTAATTTTGTTCAATACCGTGTATATTCGGGGATTTTGACGTACGAAAATTGCTCACACGCCCCGGCGGTATTACTCACTGAATGATGTGAAAATTCATGAAACAAGCAAAGCTTTGTGAGAACATTTTCAATGGTGAAAAACAAAAACATCGTTACGTATACGCAAGGTCCCCGAGACAACACGAAACAAGAGAGACCGTTCGCGTACGTTTAGCGTTCATGAGATTGAAGCCATTGTAAGCATCAGTATTAAAAGAAGTTTTAATATTAGTTTATAAGTAGTGGCTCGTCTCATCGTAATTTAAGCGTTTCGTTTGACGAATATCCTTTTGGCTCCTGTAAATGCACATTTAGTAGCACAAGTTGGGGGTCCACGAAGCGAAAAAAAACGAAAAGAAAACGAAAAGAATAAACCAATTCGCCTGGAAGTAAATATTGATTTGGGGGAGACGCGTGGAAGGAACGATCCAGTGGCAAAACTGAAACTTTACACTAGTACTTGAATGTGCCATAATTAAATTGATATGCAAAGGTATTTTCATAGCTTCATCCCAAGAGGAAAGAAACGAGAAGGAAGTGGAAAAAGATGAAATAATAATCCTGCCTTTAAAAAAAACCTAATATGTGAATACAGAATTAATAAAAAGAAAAAGACGGGCTGTGGCTGAAAAGTTAGTTGAGAGCTATTTTTATAGCTTTTTGACTCTTGGAAATACTAAAGGTGGATGAAATAATCTATTTTGACTATATTTTACGTATCGCCGCCGCGTGTGCATAAACAAGATATAAATGTAGAAACAGTACTAGCAGGAATCCCTCTTTGAACAGTTTTAACTGTGTATCCGGAGCAATTGTGGATAAACATCGAGTCGATCATTTCGCTGTCAAGAGTATCTACGTAGGACAAGATCGTTTGGCGTCGTAATGGTGATCGATCGACATGATCACCGAAATTTGACTTTTTACACGGTTACCATGAAGATGAAAAATTCAGAAATTAAAGTACACATGCATTTTAGTAATATAGCGATAATTACAATATTGAGTAATTAACATCATACTACTATCTCTTATTACCATGCATTATTAATAAGCATGATTATTCTTTTATGCGAATTTAACTCAAATCCACCTATCACGAATTATCGGATTTTTAGCCTCATGCTTAAGTAGTTAGGCTACTGTGACGAGCCAAAAATCGGGGTGATTAAAAAAAAATTTGAAGGAATGAGTAAGGTGATCGAAAAATCATCTAAACATTTATTTGTATCTACACTATCAAAGTTGTGTGCCAAATTTCATTTGAAAATATGAATAATTAAAGAAATTATAAACGATCTCATGAAGGATCTGAAAAAAACGAGTTTTTCTTCTTCAAAAAGATAATATTGGCTTAGACTTAACCGAGCTTTTTTCGTTATCGTATATAAATTTTTAAAATGTATTTTTCGAGGAAGAATGACATCATTATTGTTAATAAATAAAGAAAAAAGATATTAAGAAAAACGTCGGTCAAGACTAAACTACTATTACGCTGAATAAGTGTACCAAATTTCAAGTTAATCCGTTCATTAGATGTCTAGAAATCGTGTACACCGTTCTGAAAAACTTAGTTTCGAGAAAAACGCGTTTAACCCTTTGCTGTCACGCTTACCCGGAGAAAACAGTCGGATGACCATGAAAAAAATCATGAACGTATTTTGAATATTGCATATGTGCCAAAAATTATTACGTAATGAATCAGGGGTGTGGATCGGAAATTCGAACGATCAATATTCAGAAGGACCGAAATTTCGAATTCAGTAATGACGAACGTTCCAATATAGATAAATCAATCTTATGATAGTCTGTAAAATAGTTCATCGAAATTGTGATTGCAAAAAT
The DNA here is from genome assembly GCA_944452715.1 of Ophion slaviceki. Lineage (NCBI taxonomy): Eukaryota > Metazoa > Arthropoda > Insecta > Hymenoptera > Ichneumonidae > Ophion > Ophion slaviceki. Next base: position 21,842,451 of record OX101789.1, read on the forward strand.
CTCGAAGTTGATTTATAGCGAAAACAAATATCAGATTTAACAAAATAATGAGAGATATAATATCGATTCGCCTGTAGATATACACCAAACGATTCGAGACGTCAAATCGTCGAATTGTAAATATTACGACAGTTTACGATTTCGAATTCATTAAAGCGAAGGACCAAAAAGTCAATCAGCTACAATAGCGATGGGCCAAAATGGCGAACGGTCCGGATAGCGAAAACTTGGGATCGAGCAATACTACTTGCGCTTCAGAATGAAGATGACAGATGGCGTTAGTCGCCAGTTGGGTCAGGCAGCCATGCCATGATCACCATTTAAGTATTCGCCATTTTGGACCATCGATCATTTGAGTTTTTTAAGATCTACGCATTCGAAGTCTGTAGTCTCGATATATGGCTTTTTGCTATAGACGGTATTACGGATATTAGATACTAACTTTTTTCTATTTCGGAGATATGTATGTTGCAGATTGTTCGAATCTGTATTTGTATGATTCAAACTGCAGTCTAACTGAATATATGTTCTCGAATAAATAATCCTTTGGTGTAATAGTTATTCGATTTCGTCATCGGTCAAAAGATAAAATTTTAAATAATTTAACTTTCGTTATTTTGTGAGTTCATAATTTTGTCGTTTCGAAATCTTTGTCGTTCTATATTTGGTCATCCGACATTTTTACCCCAACCCTGAATCAGATGGCATCATGCCAAAAAAATCGTAGAGAAAAAGACGCAAAAAAACCGGCGCGAGTCGCTTTCAAGGATAGGTCGCGAGGTCGAACTCTACGATTTCGATTAAATTTGGCATGTTTGTAGAATTGGTAAAAATAGGCGACACGTATTTTGTTTACATCTGCGAAAGCCGATTTTTAAGGGGTCATTTTCGTTCTTCATCGATAACGTTGTCGTACTCATCTCCAATGTATTATAGTACACGGAAAAATAAAAGTTGTTGCCATTAGAATTTTTTCATATCTCGTACCGTTAAAACGCGATCGACGAAAAACACCCCTATAAGCGGTGCGTTCTACCCCTTAAAAATCGGGTGCCGCAGACAAAAAATACGTATGGCCCATTTTTACCGATTCTACGATCTTTCGTTTCTTAGACCCACAGTGACAACGAAGGGTTAAAGTTTAACTAGCAGTTCTATCGTTGTAAGCATAAGTTTACCTTCAACTTGCGATTCCTGCACTATATGTTGGACCATCCTTCAATTTGATTTGCCTCACAGTAGCCTAACTCAACGTGTCAAACGTCTCTTCTACAAAACGATCAAACCGAAAATTGCGCAATAAATTGAAGTCATAAATTTGACAGAGAGAAGGAAGTCGAGTCTATTACCGAATGAATTATCGAGATCTCTATCGATAAATGGAATATCGTAAAAACCTCAGGATACACTGTTTCAACTGTCAACTAGTAGCTCTATAAAGCAGTCTCGTAAAATATCCCGACCTGCACACTCTTCTTCCATCCGATGTTACGCTAAGAATAACGATTGCCAAAAATGTTGAATGAGAAGTACGGGAGGAACAAACAAAAAAGAGATGCGATTTGCCAAATGAAGATTCGTAGACGCTTTTTTTCTTGTAAGTTATTTGTATTCGTCGTATTATATCGTAATTGTTGAAAAATGAAAGGAACAATGAGCGTGACGACTTTTCTGTACACTGGACGTTTGTCATCGATCTTGGTATATTTGTGAATGTTCGATTTTCGTTGTACGTCGTTCGAAGAACAAACACACGTTTCCGTCGCTAGCATTAAAGGTGTTTCGTCCAATGCTGCTAAACTCGCGAGTTTAGCACTAGTATTTGTCTGTGGGGAAGAAAACGGTAACAAAAAGATTCAATGCAGTCCAATCACTCTACGCAATATACTCTCAAATAATAGAAATTCGACTATTTTTAACATAATCTTGCGTATTCGCTGGGAACTAATGGAGAACAAAAAAAATGGTACGTGCATATAAGTATATTTAGATATTCGTCGAGCTGTTGCCAATTTTTAGCACCGTCCTCCTAACTCTTTCCCTTGTACGATGCTGTACTTCGTCCCATAAACCATTTGAACAGTGCCACTTGCATTCGTAGGGAAATGACGATGCTTCGCGTTTTAGGCAATTTAGAGAAGCGAGTGACGAAAATACGTGATCTGATAGCTATATACGAGACAAAGTGGAAAAAACAAATCAACGATAACGGAATACGACAGTTAAAAAATCGAGTAATTGTGTGTACACGTTCTAAGTATCCGGAATGAAAACAATGTACCCATCTTCACTCATACATATCTGTGCAATAAATACATCAGTAGTCATACAATTGTTTTTTCGCAAAAAGCTGGGATCAGAGATCAGCAGTTTTGACTTTTGAATTACATTCTATAAAATACAACTGGATTTTCGGTCCTGTTCCTTATTCTTTTATCAACGTTGTGTCGAATTGCCAAAAAAAAACATGTTTAGTGTCTGTTTCTTTGCTCAGCTCTGGTGGGAATCGACTTTAGGTATTCCTTTCACGAACCCGAATATTTAACAATCAACTGATGTTCGTCTACAATCAAGTAAAAATATTAGGATTTGGAATTAATTCGTAGCGTTTTTTTTAATGAAACATTTTTTTTATTTTAAATAAAAATTAAAAAATACATTAATGAAAGTATTGCCCCTCGCTTTCTACTACTTTTGACCATCTTTCGGGCAGGGTACGAATACCGTGTCGGGAGAAGGCCTCGTCTTAAGATGCAATCCACGAATCGACCCATTTTTGACAATCTTCGTAAGAATCGGTTTGTACCGGTTTTGCGACGTACGGACGAGCATTGTCGTGCAGCAAAATGACTTTGTCGTGTCTTTCGGAGTATTCCGGCCGTTTTTCTTTTAATGCACGGCTCAAGCGCATCGATTGCAGTCGGTAGCGATCCCCAGTTATGGTTTCATTCGGTTTCAGCAGTTCATAATAAATTACACCCCTCTGATCCCACCAAATACAGAGCAAAAGCTTAGACCCATGGATATTTGGCTTTGCCACTGATGTTGATTGTTGGCCGCGCTCAACCCATGACTTTCTGCGCTTCGGATTGTCGTAATGGATCCATTTTTCATCACCAGTGACAATTCGATGCAAAAAAAGCGGGAAGTAAAACTCCCCGCAAAAACACTTTATTCGGCACAAATGTTGACATTCAATAAATTATAAAGTGTTGTTATTTACGATTCAAAAAGAGGTTATGTGCAGCAAATGACATTCAATGATAGCTGTTTCACGATGAATACATTACTGTCGGTAACAACGAAATACTGTACTACCTACGCCATCTCTTGTAAAACGCTACGAATTAATTCCAACACCTAATACATGCCGGTGTACTGGTAAAATGGCTGTACTTCCGAATAGCTGTTTACCTCCGATTTGGCTGAAATGTTGCACAGATGTTCCATTTCATATATAAAGTCATTCCCCAAAGGGATTTTTGGCGCATTCCAATAGTTTACGAGATACCGAATTTGTTTGGATTTTTTTTGTTTTTGTTTGTTTGTTTGGGTTACCCCTGCAGTATAGATATACTTGCCAGGGTAAGCGCGGCACGCTAGCCACCAGTGAAGTCGGAGGAGTGGCGATATCGATCAGCCGTAGCGAGCGATATAGATATACCCGTGCGGGCTAAAAAATAAACTTTGAAATTCGATTTTTCGTGAAATATTGGAAAGCGCCAGATATCCTTTTGGGCCACGTCTTTATATATTAAATGGAACATTTGTACCAAATTTCAGCCAAATCGGAGGTAACAGCTATTCGGAAGTTTATCCCTTTAGAAGATGACACGCTGGCCACACTCCTGTCTAATGATTTATATACTAAATAACTCTAGATGCCTGGCATACACTGCTCGGGCGTGTAAATTTTCTTAAAGATTCCGTAATGGCAATAAAAGCGGGGGTCACCGAATGTTTAAAGAAAATATTAATGATTAAACTTGGAAAAATGTGGGTAGCCGAAGAATTTTCGTGGCCGTGAGGTTCCACAGAAAATGTAAAAATGTCTAAATCTACCAAATTTGCGCAACATTTTTTATTCCAGTTTATCGTTGGGTATAATAATTGATTGTAACTTATTTTTTATCGACACGTTCTCTGCCATATTGTAAATGAGAAAAATTACATTAAAACTTTTTGGTGGAAATTGATGCGTTAAGTCAAAACTTAAGGGGTATGCATAACGTTAAAGTTAAAAAAGCAGATCGATTTTCAATATTTTTTTTAGTCAGGTATTGGGATAAGGTCGATTTTTCGCACATAGATAGTACATACTCTTGACAGGTCACCGTTTTTTATTGCAAAATATATATAAACAACGTAATCATTGTCATTTACTCTCAGGACTGTAGCCCCCGCACGGCTCGGTCGCGTACATGATTCCGGTAACTAGATTCATCTGAAGTAAAAAATGAAAGAATATACTTTTATTACAATGGTAAAGCTACAAACCCATCGGGTACTTTTTCAAAATTTTTAAATTTGCATAAATTGACCTGTTTTGAAAAAAAATGTCAATTTTCGACAAAAAATAGCGACTTTAAACGTTTGTCATTAACAAACAGAGGAACATATGAAAAAATCATCCGGTCTGTCGATTGAATATGTTATAAAATATGTTCAGTCCGAATTTGAAGCAAATCGGACGATTAGATTTTGAGATATGACGTACGCCAAATTGCAAAGTATACTTTCGACATACACGCAAGAGAAGAAAACGTACTAAATCTACCTTTTCCGTATACAATTTTCGTATAAATGTTTAGGTCTGCTCAATCCCTTCGGTGGTTCTTTATGGTTTCGGGTACGGGCAATACAAATAGAATATTATTTTTTTTCTAGAATCGCTTTGTTTGTTGTAAACAATTTAATTGTTATAATGACGCTTGTGACGAAAAAGTGCATTTTGTAGAAAAAAGTTTGATATATAAGATATTTCTTTTTGAATTGACAATAAAAAATGTCTCTCATGTTTGTTTGCTAGCTCCATTAGTAATGGGGGTATGAACAAGGAACGCTTTTATGAGAAATACGGAACGACGAGTGAAAGGGACGAAACGATGAGTGAGAGGTGATGCGATTAATTTTCGTCGCTTATATCTCCATTACTAATGGAGCTAGTAAAAACATTGGGTAATTATGCAGTATGAGGACTTTTCCCAAAAACGACGGGAAATTTTTTTTTCCCCCGTCAACTTCTTTATTCCATTATATTGAGTGATATTCCGTCGAGGGGAGCTAACATTTCCCATTAATTCCATAAGTTATGGGGCTTTGAAGTTCGCGGAAACACGTGATAAAATCGGGAATTTTTAAATATTTCGACGCTTATATTAGGGAGTTTGTTTTGGGTTGGCCCTTAGGAAACACGTAGCTGCTTAGCGACAACAAACAAGAGGCGTCGAAATATTGCCAGTTTCTGGAAACTTCAAAACCCCATAACGTATGGAATTAATGGGAAATGTCAGCCTTCCCCGACGAAATATCACTTACTATAAAGGAATAAACATCATGGCGAAAAAAAAATTCTCGTGGTTTTTCGGACAAGTCCTCATACTGCAAAGTTACCAAAAATTGAACATCTTTTATTAAAAATTTCTATCTATGAAATGCACTTTTTCGTCCTCATTGTTATTTGAAAAATTCAATTGTAAGAAAGTGCCTTGGTGTATGGACTACTTGCTTGGGACAAAATCACAATTATTTTTCGTACCTTCAATCTGCGATTCCTGCACAGTATAACAATCAAACAGCCTGGTTGAAAAAAGTCATGTAAATGCCCTTAGAAAGCATACAATGCAACGCGCAGCGTTAGAGCCGTAACGCAACGGGACGTTCTGACCTGCTCCACTAAAATGGTCTTAACTCGGTAAACTTTTGGAATTTCTCCAAAATCTTTGAACCAAATGAAAGTTAAGACTACGCAATAAGAAAATAAAATAAACCGAAAATCGATTTATTGAAATTCTAAGATTCTGCATACCCCTCAAACTATGATATCAGTTAGGGTTCGATTAGCAGCCGGGTTCCATAGGGTTCCGTTTCGAAATCAGATCTGCTCGAAGGTCACGGGTGACCTACCTGGCAGAGAACGTCTTAAGCGCCACTGTAATTTACCGATGATTCAGGTGGGCCCTGCTTACGCCCCCACAAAATATGGCCCTCCGCGGAAAGGAGTACCTCAATGATTGAAATATTTGTTGCTAAGGAGAGATATACACCTAGATGGTCGAGGTCGAGGATTTAGAAGCTATGAACATTCCGTCGACCGTAGAAGACTTACACTATGGGCCTGGTATCGATGATTCCATGTAAGTTGACAAATTTCATGATTTATTCATTCCCAAATTTTCAAACGCGTTTTTCTCAAAAACACGTTTTTCAAATCGGTACCCAAAATTTCTCGCAAACCAATGAACCGATTGCCTTGAGGTTTTTTGTGGTCATTCTATACACCATTATCTAGTACTTGTCATAGGATTTTTTTTCCGTTACTTAGTTTTTGTTTTATAGGCAAAATAATAACTAATTTTTGGCCCAAAAATCACTATTTATGTTCAAACGTCCGCCATTTTGTCATAAATCGATATTTTCAAAATCGGTTATGACAAGTACTAGATTAGAGTATCTAATTTAATAATCTTTTTGGTTTTTTTCAGATGATTTTTGAAGAAACGCCAGTCGGTACCGTATACGCAGATTTTTTTACGACGCTCCAAGGATCATACAATATTCTTGTATATTTTTGATATTTTCAAATAAAGAAAATTAAACATATTTTTGAATGTATATACTTTTAGATAATTAAAACCCCAATACGAAATTTCAAATAGTTTTTCCTTGAAAAAATTCACAAAAATGACCTTTTTCCGGCTCCTAGGTGTATATCTCCCCTTAACTCATTATAAAGTGTACAACACGAAGCGAGGCAGTACACACCCACACGAGTGTCCAGAAACGAACATCATCCGTCCATCCGTTCAACTCTTCACAGTAACAAGATCCCGACTCAACAGTCAATAATTTATATCACATTTCAATGCTACTGTAGGCTTACGCATATTCCGTTGAGGGGTTATATACAGTCAGGAGGCCCGAAAAGATCGATCTTTCAAGAATTTTTCTTTATAAGACCTTTAAATCTATTAACGTAAACATTTGTACACATATTATGGTAACTTTGAACTGTATTTTAACATTTTTATTTGTACAAATAATTATTTTGATAGCTGCTATAGCTGAACTCCGGGAGCACCTCTAAAAAAAGGCGTCTTGCGGTGAGCACGATATCTCTGGACTGGATCATCTACAATGAAAAAACTAAAAATATTTCGTTAATATAATAGATTATCTTGTAATTAATCGAAGGAATAAGCAAAATAATAATTTTTGACAAAATGGCGGCTTCTGAAAAAAAATCGATTTTTGACAAAAATTTAGGCCTTAAATTGTTTATACAATGGAAAATATTTATCGGTGAGAAAAAAGCTTCGATTAATTACTAAAAAATATACTTGAAAAGATTGTGTTAAAATTTGAGACTGATCGGTTCAGCCGTTTCCGAGAAAATTGCTCACCGGCTTTAAAACACACAGTTTTGAGAAAAACGCGTTTGAAGTTTCAAAAGCACTTTCGAACGTTCTGACACGTCATTACAAACGTGCGTGTAACTTCGAGAATTTTCGCCGGATTGACAAGAAATTTTCTGTGTACTTAAATGTATGTACATTTCGAAAAGAAAATTAAAAAAAAATCGATTTTTCGAAAACTTCAACTGTATGTAACCCCTTTAAGTATACGATGGCGAAGTATGAAATCTATAGTCAAAATTTCTTAGTTCGGTCGTCGAGAATGGATCGTTGAAGAAAGAAGAAAAAAAAAGAAACTCAAAACGAATATCTTGATTTTAGATCGACCGTCCGAAGTACATACAACGTTCATTGGTCGATATTTAAATTCTCGCTGGTATAATTATCCTCTAATTATTATACATAGAGTGCAATCGGAATATCTCGTCCCAGATTAATGTTTCTCCGTGCCCGTGAGTGTAGCGCCGAAAAAAAGCACAGATAAGGGCCATGCTATTTTTTCGGTCAGTGAAATACGAGAGTTTGGAATACGAGGGGGCGCAAAATTCACCACGACTTAAACGACTCTGTGAAAGTGGGTGCCATATTTCGTCTCTCGATAGACAATGGAGCCGGGACTCTTCACGCATAGTTTCCTTAACGGTAAGATTTGTGCTGAAAAGCTTAGACTTCGTCCTCGTTCAGCAGCATGTTCGGTATGCCGTCGTTTATAGGGAATTTTCTACCGGACTCGGGACACAGTAAATCGCCGTTTATCACTTCCACTTCCAGCAGTACGTGATGAACTTTTTTGAGAAAATCCTCGTTCGTTTCGAAGTCTTGGATCAAGGTCTGCGGCAATTCACCTACGTGACCGATCTGCAATAAAAACGACGTTCTCTCGAATAAATGGATATTACAATGCTCAATCACGTGCAAAATTAATGATATTCTCCCATGGACAATGATTTATCTTTGAGGCAAAGGCGGATGTTTCGGAAAAAAAGGAACACCTTTCGCTCTGTTGAAAAACGAACATCTGCCTTTTTGTTTGCGGAAAATGTAAACCGTCTAGGAGAAAAGTTGGATGTAGAATTTTTACCGACTGAATATGTCACACGTGGCCTCGCAATTTTATTAACTTTTATTCAAACCGAGGATGGAATAAAGGCGGGCTAAATATTGTGATGGAAATTTGGCTTGAAAATGAAAAAGAAACACAGGAGAATCATGATATTAAAGTTTGCATCTTTGGAACGCAACGATAGTTTCGTGACCCAACTTTATTTGGCACATTTAGCCATCCAAAATCACTCAAACGTTTTCCAGGATCCTTATTGGAAATCGTCAGCCTAAATTTGTAAAAAATATTCTGCATTACAATTAAGGGATATCTGTTTGAATTTTTTTTCCATTATTTTTTGTTAGCTTAAGGCGGGATATATATTTACGACGATCAAAAAATCGATTTCTTTTTTTTTCTTTAAACGATAGAACTATATATGTAGAATATTTTAATATTAGAATAAAATCAACATTTTAAGCCGATTGAGTTGAAACTTGGTAGAAATATTGAAAATATTGATACCTTCTACTTGACAAGAATTGTTTTTGAAAAATTGAAAAAAAAAAACTACTTTTTTAATCCATATTTTACAGAAATGTTGCGTGAAATGTTGATTTTTTGTTGGAAATGCGTGCCATTTTCTTAAATTTGCATTTTCTTCGTTTTAATTACCGTCACATAGAAACTATACGTGTTCAAAGTGAAAAAATGTTTGAACTTTTTTGCAAATCAAAGTCTACGGGAAGCTGAAGTGCACGCCAATTCGCAACTCCCACGGCTGATGATGAATTAATTTAAAAAAATTGTTTTGTATACTCAAATATACTATTAAAGTATACCTAAAAGTTTGATAATTGTGGAATAATTATTTCTTAGTTTAAAAAATCCCTCAATATTGCTTATTTTTTTCCTGTCTAAATGTATATCCCGCCTTAAATGACGTAAAAACACAGCAAGAATAACATTCATTAAAACTCGTTGATGAACATTTTTTCAAACCCTTGCTAATCTGAGTTTCAAAACACTTCGGATTGCTCCGAAATGATAAATTCATTTTTGTTCGTGTTATGATTTTAAAAATGAGTGATGAAGTGTATAATGAACAAAAAGGCAACTAAAATTAATTATGTGACGCGTAGAACGAACAAATGATATTCAATTTCCAATCGCGTTTTTCTTGAAATCTTGTTTTTCAATTGGCACGCAGTAAAGGTTGAACAATTTTTATTAGATTGACGAATTTTTAACTGTTGCTTCTCAGATAGATTGCCCACCGAAGTACACACGGTTTTTATGGTTAATGAACAATTACGGTTTCTATAAACAACTTAGGACCGACTTTTTCGGTGAAATTTTATTTTTTTTCAAACTGATGCCAAATTCGCAAAAATTAATTTTTTTTAATATCGTTGTGTACTTCTGTGACAAAACTCATTTTGATAAAAAAAAATATATATTTCTTTCAAGATACCGATCTTCATCACTTTTACTGCTCGCCGATTGGTACGCCAACATAGAATATCAATATTAAGTGTTAAAATAGGATAAGTTTGGAGATAATATTTAGAAAAAATATAGTTTTGCAACGATAAATCGGCTATTGAGCCGTGTAATCTATGTACATGTTAATATTTATTAAGCATTGCTATAATAATGTGTGAATATCATTATTTTGATGATAGTCGTTTAGTATGCAGTAATTCTGTTAAATTGCTATTTCAGAATAACAAAGAGCTAATCTTTGCACTGACCGTTTTTTAAATATTGAACCAATGGTACTTGACACGACATTACTTCCCAATGTTTTATGAGTTGTCACGTTATTCCAAATTCTACTTATGAACGTTGATAAGTCCAGTCTCAAAAAGTGCAGCTTCATTTTTAAACTCTTGTTCTCAGGAACTAACTTATATCAGGACACATACAACTTGGCCATGAAAGCGTCCTTCAAAAGTACACTATGTATCAAGTACATTGGAACTTGAGACTGGAAACCTCAAGTAAAAATTCTGTTAAAGTTTGCGTCGTTGGAATACAACGAAAAGTCTTTTTTACTTTCTTTTTGTCTCCATTTTCATCCTTACACAACAAAATTTCGACAGCTCTAGGTCGACGGTCTCCAATGAGGTTGACCTCATTGGAGAAAAACTTTTTTCAAATGATAAAACTTTAATTTAATAATATAAAACTTTAATAAGTTTTTATTGTAATACTTTATTTTTTAAGTTTGAAAAAACTTTGCCGTTGTTTTGACCTGGCATAAAGAAAGGCAATTGGAAAAAAATTATTTTTCTTGCGTTCGAATAATGTAAACTTTGATATTGTAAGTTAAAGTATCATTGCGACAGAGATTTGCAGGAAGCCAACGATATCTTAGTTGTACCAATGGAATACGACAATGACATGTGAAGTAAATAAAACTCCATTTTATTTATTCCCTGGTGCAGTTTTAGAATAAAAAGCTACCATTTTCAACTGAAGGATTCGAGACTTCCGTATTTTATTTATTTCACGCAATTTCAGTTTGAATGTTTTTACATATGTCCAGGCAGTATTTTCCAAATAGTCGTGCAGAATTTATCTAAATGGGTCCATGGCGTTGAAGTTTGCATCATTGGAACGCAACGAAAATTCTTTTTGATTTCTCATTTTCATTATTACCCAAAATCATATTTTGCAAATTTGTTGTAGATCGTTAAATAAGAATGGTAAAAACTATTTGCACGATCGTCGTAGCTCAAATCGGTCAAAGAAAATTTGACAAATAAAAAAAAAACAAATCATTTTCGTTGTATTCTGTCATATAGGTACCAAACGCCCGCTTGGAAGTTACCCAGAAGTTATCATGGGTCTGTTCGTTTTAGCTACACTTTTCCACACGTTCAACATCTTCTGTCAACTTTTTGTTACCGTATCTGGCGGAAGTGTAGGAAGTGTAGCTAAAACAAACCGAATGTGTTCAACGGTTATCTTTTCGGATGGCTGTCAATTTTTAAGTATTCTCCGGGCGGAAATCTGGTACTCATTTAGTAGACTTTTGGACAACTTTTTGAAAATTCCCACTTGGCTTGTTATCGTGAAAGATAGGAATTTTCCCGCGTAACAATTACAAAACGTTCGATATACAGGCTGCCAGAGTACATACGCTTTCGGCTGCTTTCCACAGTGTCGGCCAATCCAATTTTGGAATTACCCTGACAATGAGTTCCGAATTGAAGTCCACCTCCGAAACTTTGATGTCTTTCGCCTGGAAATCAATATTTCGGAAGAAACGTAAGAAATCGCGGCTGTCAGTCAAGAGAAACACGCGAGACGGGTAAACTGCGATAACACGTGTTTTTCGGCGGTCAGTATTTTGGCCATCGTTGAATCATAACCTCAAAAAACGCTGTTATTTCGAATGTTTATATTATTCTCACCACTATTCCGAGGGGATAACCGACGGACACCCCTTTGAGACCCTTTGAAGTCAACATATTATGTGTTAAAAGTTTCATTTTGGTTTTCGTACTGTCGAAAATTAGTCGCCGCGAATGCACCGCCAAAGAAAATAGACTTAGGTGAAAGCGTACTGCTGATGTTAGCTTTCGGCGTAAAAAGTGTAGTTCCACTTTCTGGCCATAGTTGGCGCCGTCACGTAGGAGTGTTCGTGCCGGAAGTTGATCCTCTAGCTTCTAGGGACTCGCCCCGCGGTCCGCAAAAGACTTGGTACCTCTCGCGGCCTGAGGCAGAAGCTCTACTCGTATAGTAAACTTGGTCAAAGTACATTGATGGCAATCGACAAAATGTAAAAAACGTAAAATTGCTCGAGATTCTGCTGTGTTCCAGGGTGCAAGACGGATAATAAAAGTAAATTGTCGATCCATAAGCCACCTAAGATAGAGAAATAAATTATTCACCGCATCACCGCATTCACAATGTACCAGGGAGGTAAATTCGATACCCAACTCGTAGGAAATCAAGCACGAAGTAATTGTTTACGTTTGAGGCTATACTTTGACCGGCCATATTGAAATATCACTGCGCCAACTCTAGCACGTGAAAATCGCGAATAGAAACTTGATTTTCCAATAAGAATGAAAATATTTGGAGTGCGGTTGTACGGACAGGCTTTCTACTCAACGGATTCGGTTTCGATGGGTGTCAAGTAACTTGAAATCGTTAAAAAGTTACGAATAATACAATTAAGGAGTTTCGATACTAAAATCGAAATGCTTGTAAACGATCGAAGTTTATATCACCGAGATATTAATTTGGGATTCATCAACTGTCTAAAAATTGGTCCTTTTCACAACATAGTTTTAGAGATTTTTAATGTCCAAGTTGAACATTTATCCATTTTCGTTGAAGTTCGTTAAACCCCGAAAACAACCCGTTCAATCTCAAAATTCGCATCTTTTTTCGAGTATTATTATTAATGAACGAAGTAGAGAAACCGCTTAATTTTTTGACACGGCATTCCCAACATTACGATCTTTAACGAAAACCGATACTTTGCTCGGTTTTCATTTAAATCGAAGTATTATTTTAGCCTCGTAAGCCCTATAACTAATGCTTACGAGGCGCCACGTGTATTACCAAATGGATAAACTTGAACACTAAAAATCTCCGAAGCTACGTTGTGAAACGGGTTAATTTTTTTTAAGGGGTGAGGCCACAGTAGAATTAAAAAAAAATCGATTTTTTTTCGCTAAAACGGTGCTTTATCATCATAAAAATAAGTTACTATTCGATTTATAGCAAGAATTTTTTTTTCACCGACTTTGAGCGTACAACATAAGCCCACCTCTGGCACGGCCAGAGGCACATGTAAAACTTTAAACGCGTTTGTCTCGAAACAGCTTTTTTCCAATTGGCGTGACAAATAACTTCAACCATTTTCACTCGATTTACTTCAAATTCGATAGTTACGTTCCTAATTGCCTTTCGCAGAGAAGTACGTACGGAATTTCTGATTAATCGAAAACTTTTCATTTCATGCACTGTTTTATACGAAATTTTTCACTGAAAATTCAAGTTCAATTCAAATTCAAGTTCAAATACCTACAACTTTTGAATACAACAATATTTTTTAAATCCCGTACGCACTTTTCTAGGTATTCTAATGTAGATTGACGAGAATTTTTTTTTGTTCTAGGTCAAAAATTGTTGATGCTAAATGTCACGCCGCGAAGCGCCTAAAAAAACAACAAAAGAAAATATTAGTAGTCGGCCATTTTGTACGTCGAAAAAAACATATATTTTCTAACAGCTTGATATTCATACTAAATAGATGTGTAATTAATTTTATGAGTGAATGACTTTTTCATACGAAAAAAAAGTTAAATTCGTACATGATTTTATACCCGTTACTGTGGCCTAACCCCTTAATGCATCTTAAATTAATCTCTCTACAAGCATCCTTAAGGTAATTTCTCTTGGGCGCGCTTACTGGAAATCCGGAGATCGAACCCATACCGTCGTATTTTTCATTCATTCATACTTCTCCATTGAAAATTATGCACACAAAGTAAAAACTTTTCGCTTGAAACAATGTTATTTATGATTTTAAATGAGATCATTGGAAAAATGAAAGAGTGTGTGTATATATTGTTACGACTCGCAACCACTCGTGAATTTGCACGTTCAATTTGAACAGAACGACAAATATCTATGCCGCTTCATTATTATCGTGGGTCTAACGAATCGTTAACTGCAACACATGTGCGTACACAACTTTGACTTGTGGGTATACATCGAGGAAATGGCGTCAAATTGCAATGTTTCGATTTAGTCGTCATATCAAATAATCGTCATATCAAATAATCGTCATATTAAACGTGCGTTTTCGAACTATTTTGCTACATCTAAATGTAAAAATATGAATTTTTGAACATTCGGTGATTACATTAAGTGTTTTCATTACTTTGTATAATTATTTTCTATAACTTTTTCTCGCTCAATTAACGCGAAACGAATTGGCAACGTCGTAATTCGTGGTATATCATAATGCCCAGGCTGGCAGAAGTGTCGCGAAGTTAGAGACATGCGCCCCGTTCGTAACCTCAATATAGGCCCAAGGAGTTGTCAGATATCAATATCCGGTCCGAGCAAAAAAATCCGCTGAAAAGAAAAAGTGTGTACTAAAGGTGTCTATAATCTCGAAGAAATAAAAAAACTTTAGTTATTTTCCGATATTCTAAAAAAACTGATGTATGAAAAAAAATCTGCGGTATTTTGACTCTGCCTAGAAAAGTCTGGAAATGTATAATTTCTGAACATAGTTATGAAATTAATATTAAGTGATTATTACTAATTGAGGGAATAAGTACCAATAATATTCGTTGTTAATTATCCTGACTGAGTAGTTTGAAGTTCACGGGCATTATTACCGAATACGGATAATATAGGTAGCATTTGTGCCGTCTACGACGTTGCCATGATTGCACAGTCTAATATTTTGTGTGCTTGATTTTCGCACAAATTCCGTATCAAAAACATTAATAATTTTATAACGGTACAGTGAATCCTCATTTTCACGGTATCACGGGTTAGTCCGATAATTAGTCGAACCGTACCTATTTTTTCAGATCCGTGGTAACATTCATGTACAAAATGGCCGACTACTAATATTTCCTTTTGTTATCGTTTTTTAGGCGCTCCGCGGCGTGACATTTAGCATCCGCAATTTTTGACCTAGAACAAAAAACAAAAATTCTCTTCAATCTACATTAGAATACCTAGAGAAATACGTACGGAATTTAAAAAATATTGTTTTATTCAAAAGTTGTAGGTATGTGAACTTGAGAAATGAATTTTCAGTGAATAATTTCGTTATAACTGCTCATAAAATGAAAAGTTTTCGATTAATCAGAAATTCCGTACGTACTTCTCTGCGAAATGCAATTAGGAACATAACTTTTAAATTTGAAGTAAATCGAGTGAAAATTGTTGAAGTTATTTGTCACGCCAATTTGAAAAAAGCTGTTTCGAGAAGTTCCGAGTAGTCGGCTATTTTGTACGTCGAAAAAAAATATATATATTCTAACAGCTTGATATTCATACTAAATGGCTGTGTAATTAATTTTATGAGCGAATCACTTTTTCATAGGAAAAAAGATTGTTAAATTCGCGCATGATTTTATACCCGTTACTGTGGTCTAAGGCCTTAATACATACTCCTCAACAAGCCTCACTTTTCGTAAACTGGTCGCATATTTTTCATACATTTTCATTAATTAGATCGGTAAACTGTCCACTTTTTTCGGCAATATTGTTCTGTACACTATCTTGCACACAATATTCGTTTTTTTAGTCATTCTTCATAAATGCGGAAGGTATACTCAATAAACTGAAATGGTGACGACGTTTCGCCGTACAACGAATGCGATCAAGTGGAGATTGATGTAAACTTCAACATTTAATATTCAATAAACGAGTGCGAAAACCTCCTCGAAAAATTCATAAAATACACCATAACGATTAGTACAGTTTTCATTGATATCCACTCCAATATTTTCAAGCAACAACCTTAAATGGACACTTGTCTTTGCCGAACACTTGTGACTTCCGGTAGTGCAGAATCGTGCGCCGATTTTGGATATTTTGGACAAAGTTCCAAACCTCACCGTCTCGCGGAGCGGCGCTCGTGGCGTTATCGCGGACAAAAAATGATACACGGTGTCGCATGACCGTATCGCAAAGTAGGCCACGGTATCGCAGTGTCGTGCTACGTTTCGTTGGGTAATCTACGTTTTTTTATACAGATTTATATTTGGTTACAGCATTGCACGGATTGGTGAAAAAAAGAGGATTATTTTGTTAAAGTCGTGTGCGGGCACGTGCTCAATGCCGATGGGAAACGGAGCTGCCGGCGTGGTGGGTAGTCCGCTGCCGAAATGGCAACTCGCCCTGGCAGTCGGGGCGCCGGTTGCCCTTGGTCTCGGCTACATGTATTACAGGAACACGACCTCGAGGTCAGATAGCAAGAGTTCCAAGGGCAACGGCAAGTCCAACGGAACGGCCGGTGATAAACAGCTATCGATCGACGGTGATACTTCCGAAAAAACGACCGAGCCGTCCATAAATGAGGTTAGTACAGGATAACGAAATCGCGGGGTTAAATCCCCACCTTAAATCCATTCTTATCGGCTCAATTTCAACCGCACACGCGCTAAATGAAAAATACATTGATTTTGTTATTTCGGTTTCTTTTTACGTATTGCGTTTTTACCTCGATGTTTGAAACCCTTCGTTTCTTTTGTCAAAATAAGTATCTGCCTTCTTGGCATTGACGAAATGTAGCGAAATATTATGGATCGAAGTTTGCATCCTTGGGAGGCAACGAAAATATTTTTATTTCGCATTTTCGGGCCACACAAATCACTGAAACATTCTTGAAGATCCTTATGAGGGTTCCATAAACCGAACTTGAAAAAAGGGTTTAGATGGTAATCAAAATGACGAAAAAATTTCGTTGCAGTCCAACGATGCAAACTTCAAAACCATACATTTTGAAAAGTCGACTTTCCAAAAACAAATTACTTGTTTTTCGGCAATTGTAATAAATATTCTACGATTTCAATATTTTTATGGTAAGTTAAGGGATTAGGCTACTAGGACAACCGAAAAGTCAAGGTTATTGAAAAAAAAATATTTGGAACGAATAAGTAAGATTATTGAAAAATCGTTTGGACATTTATTTGTATATACATTAAGCAAATTGAGTACCAAATATAATTTTAAAATGGTAACAATTAAAGACGTAAGCAATCTTGTAAAGCTTTTTTCTGTTATGTTATGTTTCAATCATAAAAAAAATGTTTGAATTTTTTTTTGTTTTTTGAGGAAGGTGACATCATTAGTGTTAATAACTAATAAAAAAAATGTCAAGAAAATAAACGTCTGTCAAGACTAAACTACTATTACACTTAATTCGTATGCCAAATTTCAAGTTAATCCGTTTATTAGATCTCGAGAAATCGCGTACACCGTTTTGAAAAACGGTTTAAAGAAAACCGTGTTTAAAGTTTTACTAGCTGTTCTATGGTTGTAAACATAAGTTTACGTCGAATTTCGATTCCGGCACCACATGTCAGACCTCCCCCTTCAATTTGAGTATCCTTGAGCGACGAACGCTTTTTGAAATTTTACCACAGTAGCCTAAGCCCTTGAGAAAGATTGTGACTTATAATAGTCAGAAGGATGCTTTTATCTTTCCTACAAAATGCTTCAATTTTAGACACCTACAGAGAAAGCTCAGAGATACAAAATGCAAGGCAACACTGCGTTTAAAGCAGGCAAATATGACAGGGCAATAGCACACTACAACATGGCCATCATGGTGTGTCCGCAAGAAAATAAAGCTGACTTGGCTGCGTTTTATCAAAACCGGGCAGCAGCTTACGAGCAATTGGTGAGAAATTTTGATGAAACTAACGATTATGTAGAAATTGTGAATGTATAAAAAACAACAATGATGAAAATACATTGTTCAAATTAGGCGGAATGTTGTGGTACACGTTGATTATAACTGTTTTAGAAATGGCTCTTGGAATTCAAATTTCTATATTCTGAAATGAATTTTCAAAGTATAAAGTTGATAAAGACATTATATTATTTAAACTTATCATTTGTAGAGCCTGTAGAAGTTCTAGTAAATTGGAGAACTGATTTTGAAGGCCAGTAAGCTTAGAATCTTTATCTTAAGATTATTCGTTTATGTTAAGATGATTCATTTATCTTAAGATTGTTCGTTCATCTTCAGATTATTCATTTTTCTTAAGATTATTCGTTGATCTTAAGATAATTTACCAAATCTGGTGATTCATAGTAACATTCATAATCAGTTGAACAAACAATTTAGAATGTCAGCGATCTTGAGAATCCTACAACATTATTTACTTAAGCTGATCATTATTCAGAATGTGGATGCATCCTAAAAAGCATTGCTAAAAAAAGTTTTTTTTTGTCACTTTTGGGTGACTTTTCAAAGACTGAGATAAGAAGTCTAAGATAGGGAAGATATACTTTCCAGGCTTTTTTCCTGCATTACAATTGTCTACCCAAACAAACCCAAACGAATCCAAATAATTTTGAAACATCTTTTTTTACATAATTGCTTCCTGCTCCATAATAGCTTACTCTACAGTGACATCTTTTATCC
This sequence comes from Ophion slaviceki, assembly GCA_944452715.1. Taxonomy (NCBI): domain Eukaryota; kingdom Metazoa; phylum Arthropoda; class Insecta; order Hymenoptera; family Ichneumonidae; genus Ophion; species Ophion slaviceki. The sequence goes on from OX101789.1 coordinate 21,861,274, forward strand.
TCACGGAACAAAACAAAACAATGATTTATAAATTATTTCATAGAATCTTCAGAAATGAATTTACCATATTTATTCATAGAAACTAACTAGTGCTGCCACAATGTCCTCTTGTATTAGGTGCTAAGAATACAATAAATTTGGGCGCACAGCCATTGGTGATTATAAATTGTTTTAAAATAAAAGATATGAATAGTTAAGATAACTCTGGGGATGTCATAGCATTTTTGTAAATGCAAAGATAATGTACAATTGAACAAAGCCTACGCTGTTATTTGTACTCGATAGTTTGGGCCATTTCTCACCAGACGTGTGAAAATGAGTAAAAAATATTGCAGAAAAAGTACACAGCGGTTAAGGAAGACTGTACAACAGCCTTGGAATTGAAACCAAAATATGCTAAAGCTCTGCTTCGAAGAGCTCGTGCCATGGAAAAAATGAATGAACTGGAGTTGGTTCTGGAGGATGTCACTGCGGCCTGTATTCTGGAGGAATTCCAGAACAAGTCTAGCCTCCACATGGCTGATCGCGTCCTCAAGGAACTCGGTGAGATTGAAGCGAATGTATATACACAAATCTGATCACCTAACAGGGTCAAGATGAAAATGCGTGGTAGATTTCATAGATACGAAAAGCGATAGCTCCAGAGGTGCCTGGCCGCAATTAACTTGCCGCTTGGTTTTTTATCATTAAGGAGCTTGGAGCATTACCCACAATGCAAAATTAAAATTGTTTAAAAATGTATCTTATTGTCTAGACCAGCAGTTCTGAAACTTTTTTGGCGACAAAACCCTTTTGAAACACTAAATATTTTACGGAGCCCTAAAATAAGCAAAACCTGGTTTTGTGTTTAATTTTTTATGAAAATCATACAAAAATAGGTACTTTACATAACAATGTATTAATTTCACTGTAAATTGATAAAACTGTTTCCATTAATTGGGAGATATGAAGTATGTTTTTTTTTTCGGTGGAGCCCTAGCAGAGGCTTTAAGGAGCACACTTTGAATATGGCGGGTCGAGAATATACTGAGTCTTTACGAATTTCTCCAAGTTTTTTTTGCCACCAAACATCAGAGATAAAAAATAATGTAATGTGTGTAATTATACGTGCGGTTACACGGGCAAGACGTTCACGCTACGGGTGATGTAATTTTGACAAGCTTTTATTTAACTTGACTTTCTGTGAGATGCAAAACGGAAAATCGATATTTCACCCACTTCCCGACTACTTAGAGCTCTCAAATTTTGCAAACATGCGTCTGAAAGGTAACAATGCATGATTCAACTTGAACAAAAAATATACATAAAATTTCCAACCTTTCATGTACGATTAGCGATATCTAATCCTCCATATTAAATCTCACTAACACATACAAACAAATTCGTAGCCGACTGTGTTTGAAGTGAAAAGTTCACATGCAGCAATCAGTGCAAACTTGTAAACTAGTAAATTACTAGTAACAACTAACTAGTAAAATCAATTAAAAACTAAAAAGTAGAAAATAATTTACGTGTAAAAAAAACATTAAAAAATGAAGCTTTTATTTAATGCACTAAAAGGCAGAAAATATTTTTTTTACGAAGTCACTTATATGTGACTATAAATAAAAGCTTGGGGCGCTCAAAATTTTGACATATATTCCTCAAATTACATAAATCCGTTAACATATCAACCGTATTTAATTTACTGTAAAACAACCTTAGATGTCCTGAATAACTATTCTGAAACTGAGCATAAACGTGTGATAATAATTTGCCTAATTACTGTATTGATTAAATTTATTAAATGTTTAAAAAGTTGAGTGCCACAAGCTTTTATTTATAGCCACACATAGGTGACTTGGTAAAAAAAATTATTTTCTACTTAGTACATTATATAACATCTTGCTTTTCAAAAATATATATTTTTTTCTATTTAGCACCAAGATAAACTATTTCTAACAACGAATTAACGCACCTTTTCAAACATTTATAAAAAAACCCATCTTGCCCATTGTAAACCATATATATTCAATATTGAATCATCAAGGTTTCATGAAACATTACGAATCTTGGTTGGCGAATGAAGAGCATTGCTGCCAACCTCAATGTGCGCGAAGTTACACTTAATATTAATTAATAGTAATAATAAATAATCTCGTGACATAAACCTGAATAGGCATACTTATAAATGACTCAAAAATTCATACTGACAAATTGCATTAAGGCGGGATATACCTTTGACAGGAAAAGAATAAGCAATATTGAGGGATTTTTTTAACTAACAAATAATTATTCTCCAATTATCAAACTTTAGGTACACTTTAATAGTATATTTAACGGGTTACCCCCACTTGTAGCGCAAAAAAAGGCCTTTGTCATGAATTTTTTTAAAGAAAACTACAAAACTTTTTTAATCGATCAATATACCATCTTAAAGAACACATCTTGAAGAACTTCCAGTAATTTTTTTATTGAAAAATATTACATTGTTTAGTGGCAAATGGCCGTCAATGAAATAATGTTTTTATATACACGGTTGCGGTGACCAACATTGCGGCGAAGTGGATCATCTGAAAAAAAAATGCGGATGGATTTAGTCAAATATAAGTATAAACTAGTCTTTAATCGAAGGATTTTAAAAAATATTCATTTTTCACAAAATAGCGGACAGTCAAAGTTAATGGTTCGATTTTAACGAAAAAAATCGAACGATTAAAGACTACATTTTTATGTATTAAATAAGCCTGAAAAATTTAAAGAAGATCGGTTCATTAGTGTTCGAGTAATCTTGGTCACCGACTTCAGAAATGCCATTTTGAGAAAAACGCGTTTAAAGTTTCAATTTCAGTTTACACGAAGAAAATATTTTTTTTTGTAATCTTACATAGAGTCACCTATTCCGGGCCCATACAGAAGTATGGGCCCGGATACTTATACTTCAAAAAAATGCAATAAAAAAATCGATTTTTTCAAAATCGCAAGTGGGGGTAACCCCTTAAGTATACAAAACAATTTTTTTTGGGAAAATGACTTTGGGAAAATATTCTACATGTATAGTTCTATCATTCAAAGAAGAAAAAGGTAATTATGCAGAAGTAGGGCTCCACCACAATTTTAGCGGGAATTTTTTTTCTTGCCATGAGTTGCTTTAATTGGTCAACACTATCGATATTCAGCCCGTGGAAACTGACATTTTTAACTATTTCCATAAATTAGGGGGTTTTGCAGTTCAAAGAAAGAGAAGTTTTCATGCAGACATTCTTACGAGATCACCTGTAATAGATACACACTTGAACGCATGAACACAACAATGACTGTGTTTACGTGGTATTGTACCTTTGTTTCGAAATAGAGATCAAAACAGGAACCGTTGGTTGGCTTGTGTGTGTGTGTGTGTGTGTGTGTGTGTGTGTGTGTGTGTGTGTGTGTGTGTGTGTGTGTGTGTGTGTGTGTGTGTGTGTGTGTGTGTGTGTGTGTGTGTGTGTGTGTGCGTGTGTGTGTGTGTGTGTGTGTGTGTCAACTGAGACTGCGATTTTTACAATCCCGCACTTTTAAACACACACACACACAACGGACAACGAACAAGTCGAAAAGCACGAAAATGCCCCATTTTACTGCGGGTTTCGCAAAACTTTAAAACCCCATAACTTATGGGAATATTTTAAAATGTCAGTCTCCGCGGGTTGAATATCACTAGTGGTGACATAATAAAGGCGTTCATGCCAAAAACAAATTTTTGGGATTGAAATTGGGGTGGAGCCCCACTTCTGCATAATTACCAACAAAAAAAAAGAAATCGATTTTTTGATCGTTGTAAATGTATATCCCGCCTTAATCATACACTGACGCAGTTTTATCATAATAATTATCGATAATGTTATACTTTTTCAAGTTGGTAGTAACACAAAAGTTTTTCTTATCTACGTAATTGAAATATCAAAATGCCTAATTGTGCCCTTGAATTATATATTTTATAAAAAATTAGCATCTTCAGAATAAATCTATACCTTGTATGAATTTTTTTGAGGTTCATTGAAAAAAATATTCGCACACCGTCATTTGACTCAACTGGACCGCTTCAACCTCCTTAAGGCCTTAGTAACGGGTATAAAATCATGTGCGAATATAACAATTTTTTCTCACATGAAAAAGTGATTCACTCATAACATTAATTATACATCTATTTAGTATGAATGACAAGCTGCTAGAAAAGATATATATTTTTTTTCGTTGTACAAAATGGCCGACTACGAATATTTTCTTTTGTTATCTTCTTTTTAGGCGCTCCGTGGCGTTACATTTAGCGTCCACAATTTTTTACCTAGAACAAAAAACAAAAATTCTCGTCAATCTACATTAGAATACTTAAAGAAGTACGTACGGAATTTAAAAAATATCGTTTTATCCAGAAGTTGTAGGTATTTGAACTTAAGAAGTGAATTTTCAGTGAAAAATTTCGTTATAACTGCTCATAAACTGCTCATAAAATGAAAAGTTTTCGATCAATCAGAAATTCCGTACGTACTTCTCTGCGACATGCAATTAGGAACATAACTTTTAAATTTGAAGTAAATCGAGTGAAAATTGTTGAAGTTATTTGTCACAAATTGGAAAAAAGCTTTTTCGAGAAGGTTCGAGTAGTCGGCCATTTTGTACATCGAAAAAAAAATTCTAACAGCTTGATATTCATACTAAATAGATGTGTAATTATTTTTATGAGTGAATCACTTTTTCATACGAAAAAAAATTGTTTAATTCGCACATGATTTTATATCCGTTACTGTGGCCTAAGGATTTAACCGCGTATGTATTTGTCAAAATATAAGGCATTGACGAAACTTTTTCTGATTCTCGCAGGGAAGCAGCACGCGCAAGAACTCTTGCAGAAAAAAGTACCGGTTATGCCAGGAAAGCATTTCATAAAAACATATATTGGTTCCTTCAAGAACGATCCGTTCATTGCGATCGAGACTGAGTCTGCGGTTCCGGACGAAATTGCGACAAAGGCCCTCAAAGAGGCTGGGCAGGCCCTGAAAGAGCAGAGATACGATGATATAATGGCGATTTGTACGGAAGAGATAGAACGCGACGGGGAAAAAGATTTGTCGATTGAGATGCAATTGAGACTCTTGCGGGCAATTTTTTATATTCTTCTCGGTCAGCACGAACTGGCAATGGCGGATCTGGATCTTGTCATAAAAAACGAGAATTCAAGCAACGCGGTGAAAGTAAATGCTCTCATAAATCGTGCCAGCCTTTTCATGCAACTTGAACAACACGACGAGTGCTTCGATGATTACAAAAAAGCTATCGAAATCGATCCCGACTGCAGCGATATTTATCATCACAGGGGACAGGTGAATTATCGCTTTGTCTTTCATTTATACTCTGTAGTCGTGAGTGTATGAGATAAGATGATTTTGCGGTTTTTAATAGCAAATGTAAATGTTGTGGAGCAATACAGAGAGGGTGAGGCCGGTTGAAAAGTTGAGCCTTGTTGGATTCGTGTATTTTCGCTGCTCTATTATACGACTCAACGGTCGTCTTGGTGCCGCAAAACTGTGTATTTTTCCTGAATCTTATCACTATGCTGATACTATTTAAAAATTAATGTTGATATTCTACCAAAGAGCATGAAAATATACTATTTTTTTCATAAAATTTAATTAACTTTATATTTTTTAAACCATTTTTTTTATAATTCATGTTTTTCATAATTTTTATTTTGTCGAAAATTCTTTATTTTGTTGAAATTTTTGAATTTTACTTAATATTTGTACGCTGAGTGAGCTTCTTTCTCGTGATTTTCTTGAGGGAGACTTTCGCGAGGCAGTCGCGCATCAAACTCCAAACGTAATCAGCCATCATGTCTGTGTTTCATCTTCCCTGATAGCTAGCTTCCCTGGTTTTCATCTCTTGGTGGAAAATTTCGCCTTGCTCTTCACTGAAGGAGCCCAGATTTTCTGCGAATTTGTCTTGATCCTTTATTTCTATCCCGAAATACGACGAAAAAAATCACTTTTCACGAAATCTGTAATCATTTTTCGAAATTTTTTAATAACATACTCTCCGCATATATAACAAAATGTATTCGAGTAGTTCGAACAAGCTCGTTTTCGCTTTACTACCGTCGACATATGACTGAATTAATTTATAACAGCAGATAATGAAACACAAAGAAAAAAAAGCTTAAATGAACTGCTAACGACGCCCACTATGAAATTAAAATGAATTTAAAAATCCAATGTAGTAACTTGAAATATAGGTTGGTCGGGTCTCACCAGTAGCCACTTGACAACAAAATCATACGAACTTTCCCAGCACCAAGACGTTTTTTTGTTCATTTGTGTTATTTCGGACCTTTGCGATACAATATTAATCGAAGAAAATCTAGCATAGATATTGGGTTGTTCGGAATGGTCATGACGATTTTGCGTAAGTGGAACATTAAAAAATCGGGACGAACTTTCCGGACAACCCAATATTAATAACAGAAATACCAAACGAATATATTTATAAATTGGTTGAAAACAAATATTTGCTTAGCAAAGCAACGAAAAAATGTAGTCTCTTATGGTGGATCAAATTGTTGATCTTTCCCGAATACTAAGAGATTATTGAAGAATTCGCTCAGTTCTTTTCGATTTTTGGAAAATACATAAAAATCGTAAGTTTATTGCAGACGTACAAACGTTGTACATTGCTCAGGAAAGTTTTTGCAGCTACAGGACAAATGGTCTCAAAAATATAACTAGAGAATCATTTGAAAAACTGGGCTCTTGAACCATTTGGACAATTTGTAGAAACGTTGATGCGTATTCGGAAAAGTAAATGGGTTCATTTCTCGCGAAGGAATTAAACTAAAAATATTCGTTACTTTTGTTAAGCATTGTTTTTGAAGACTTTTCGATACCATCGTTATTTAAGGGGTGATATATACCTACGAGCCGGAAAAAAGGAAATTTTTGTGAATTTTTTCAAGGAAAACTATATGAAATTTCGGATTGGGGTTTTAATTATCTAAAAGTAGATACATTCAAAAATATGTTTAATTTTCTTTATTTAAAAATATCAAAAATATACAAGGATATTGTATGATCCTTGGAGCGACGTAAAAAAAAATCTGCGTATACGGTAGCCACTGGCGTTTCTTCAAAAATCATCTGAAAAAAAAACCAAAAACATTATTAAATTGGATACTATAATCTAGTACTTGTCATAGCCGATTTTGAAAATATCGATTTATGCCAAAATGGCGGACGTTTGAACATAAATAGTGATTTTTGGGCCAAAAATTAGTTATTATTTTGCCTATAAAACAAAAACTAAGTAACGGAAAAAAAACCCTATGACAAGTACTAGATAATGGTGTATAGAATAACCACAAAAACCTCAAGGCAATCGGTTCATTGGTTTTCGAGAAATTTTGGGCACCGATTTGAAAAACGTAGTTTTGAGAAAAACGCGTTTGAACATTTGGGAATGAATAAATCATGAAATTTGTCAACGTACATGGAATCATTGATACCAGGCCCATAGTGTAGGACTTCTACGATCGACGGAATGTTCATATCTTCTAAATCCTCGACCTCGACCATCTAGGTGTATATCTCCCCTTAATAAACATGGGCCCAATATTTTTCGCATGGCAATTTTTTCATATTTTTATCGCTTTTTGCCTCGTCCGGAGTATCCACGATAGACCGTGAGTTGAATTTTCCCTTTCAGATGTATCTCCTGCTGGATAAAATTGACGAGGCGAAAGAAGACTTGACCAATGCGCTCAGACTCAATCCCGATTACGATATTGGCCACGCTCAAATGTGTTACGTCAACGTTCGTTATGCAATGACAAAACGATCGGTCAAGTTATTGGACGAGGCCATGGAATATTTTCGCGAGAGCTTGAAAAAGTTTCCGGACTCCAGCGACTGTCACACTTTATACGCTCGAGTAAAATATCTTTCGTTCTCATCAATAATGCGTCATGTGCCAACGTTTTTCGATCAAACCCATGCTGCCACGTGCCTTCTTTTTGTTACCAAGGTATTAGCGGATACGCAAAAATTCGACGAAGCCGACGAGTATTTCGCAAAAGCATTCGAAAAAGATCCGACTAACTCGACCATTCTAGTTCATCGCGGACTTTTGCAGCTTCAGTCTAGGGGTGACGTCAACAAAGGAGTTGAATTCATAAGGAAAGCACTAGAGGTCGACGATAAGAGTGGATTTGGCTACGAGACACTCGCTACTATCGAAGTTCAGAGGTAGGCGACAAAAAACGATAGAAACATAAATGATAACATTGCACAGCAAAGTCGATATATAAATAATACATTCGAGAATTGACACGCCTTTTGCTTGCGATAAGAACTTGAATTATGCTTAGAAAAATGGCTCAATCGATTTAAGGGAGGAACCTCCAGACAACGGGTTTTTCGATAAATTTTTACAAAAAAATGAGAGCATTTATTGCAATGAATGAAATTATATAATAATATTTACATTCAAATGAAAACAGAAAAAAATTTCATGAGTGACAAAAAACAAAATGGCGGCGCTTGAGGTGCTCGAATTTGGCTCTTAAATTGCGCCGTGCAACGCCCAGGTCCTTATAGTTAACTAAAATCAACGAAACCATTTTTTTTTCATTAAAATAAGTCATTCCGCTTTGCATGAACCTAAATTAAGCAAAAAAAATTACAATTGAAAGTTTGAGGACAAAAAAAACAATTGCGTTTTATAAACAAATCGTTAAAAACAATATTTATTAAAACAATTTATACGAAATTTTAGGTTTGTGCGAAGGCCGATAAGTTAAAGAATATCTGTACAAAATTTCGAGTTGATTGGTTCATTACTTTTTGAGTTACATTCCATGGCACGGAAAAAAACACATTTCGAGAAAACCTCGATTGTAGTTTTCGTTCTTAAGGGGCCACTTTGGAGTCACGAAAAAAAGGCTATTTTCGCGATTTTTTTAAAGGATTTTATAAAAGATATGAATATAAAAGTTATTGGACTTGATAAATTAAGTCTTGAAATACATAAAAAAAAATTAATTCATTTTTATTCATTTTTAAGTACAAAAACTATAGTTTAACGTAACGCCTCAAAAATAGGTGGGCTAGGTAGCTCCATCACAACTCGGCAACGGCTTGTCGGAAACAAAAAAAAATCAAAGTCCTTTAGATTCAGTATGACACCAGCTACAAACTGACCCTCGGATAAAAAGTTTTATCAAAAAATAAAAAAAAGCAGATGAAAAACGAAAAAAGTAAAAAAAAACGCGTTGTTTTCGCAGTTTTTCGCAAAAAAGAGTAAAAATCAAAATGTTGAAACCATCGAGTCATCTTATTGCGAATCATGTTTACAATATGTGGTTCAAATTTCAAGAGAATCGGTTTATTAGTTTTAGAGATACGATGGAGCTAGATTTTGAAAACGTTTCGAGAAAAACGCGTTTGAAGTTTATGCTATGAAAAACTCTTACCTAAACTCAATCGGCAATTCCTGCACCGTACAAAATCCCTTCCGATTGCCCATCATCGTCGATTTCTTAAAGTCTTGCTTGCTTTCGATTTTTTGAAATTTTCAACGTGGACTGGCCCCTTAAGAATTCGAGTTTAGAGTGACTTATAATTACCCAAGCTTAATCTGCGATGCCAGGGCCATAAAGCAAGCCTTCTAGGAAATCACTAATCTGGACTGCATTTTTCTCTTTTTGTGCGAACTGTTTGTGTGAAATCGAAACACGACGGTTACACAGGCCGAATTTTTCTTTACAATCGTCGGAAGTGTTCAAATAATTAAAAAAAGTAAACTAGCAAACTTGTTTGGCTAAGAAATTAAAAGGTAGATGCCGCAAAGGGCGCGCGGTCGTTTACCTACTGTCGGTACTTTTGGATCACTTCGTGACTTCCTAGGGACCTTTAGGACTTCCTATTGGGCTTTAAACTTTGGAAATATATTCTTCATATACTAAAAAAAAATTTAAAGCAATAAAAAAATTGATATCCGGAGGAGGTTCCCCCCTTAAGGGATTAGGCTACTGTGACGAGCGGAAAATCAGGGCTATTAAAAAAATCGATTTTGAAGTAATAAGTAAGATAGCTAAAAAATCATTTGGACATTTACTTGTATGTACACTAGGGTGGAATAAATTTCAGCTCAATTTTTGTTCTCTTTTTTCTCACCATCCAATTATCTTTTTTAAAGAAAAAAAATTGTCGCCGAAGCTGCGAGTCGTCAACAAATATTTAGAGCTCGCTCAAGCCTCCCAAAAATTCAAATTTTCATATAAAAGAAACGTTTTTTTCCACTTCTCACCCATGAATTTTACGCTTTATAATTTTTAAATTAACCTCGCGAAAGCTCCAGCCGGCCAATGAATATTTAGTGGTCGCTCAAGGTTTTCGAAATTTACAATTTCCGCCAAAAAATAAATCTCGCATGCACTATAATTCCTTGTAGCATAAAAACAAAATAAACAGCGAAGTGTTACGTTTTCTGAATAATTTATCACAACAATAACGAACACCAATTAGACGATATGTGTTATTATGTATTATTATGTATTATTGTATTATGGCGTCGCTCGTCACAGAGTACAGCTACGATTGGTCCGCAGTTCGATTAACGAGACCGACTGTGGGACGCATTACGATGCGCGGAAAACAATTAATTAAAAATTTAAAAATTATTAAGCGTCAAATTTGAATGCCCCAAGCGACTATTTTGTTTGTTTGACCGTAAATTTTCACGGTAGCCTTTTAAAAAAAATAGCAATCGATACGAACCCACGAATGTATCGAACCCGAAAATTAAAATGTTTCGCAGTAATAACCGAATTCTTTCGGCGTACGATTGATTTTGAAAATGTGTACAATTTTTTTCAACAGAGGAAATCTGAAAGAGGCTATAGAACTTTTCGACAAGGCGTTGGCTCTCGGTCGTTCAGCGGTGGAGCTCACACACATATTCAGCTTGCAAGACGCCGCGAAGGCGCAGCTCAAGGTAGTGGAGAGACTGGGCGTGGAATTGACGTGGGGAGCGCAAGGAATAGCGTAAAACAAAGATACATACGCACGTAATATCAAATAAAACTGCAGATAAATACGCGATAAAGGTAAAATGAGGATAAAATTGTGATGCAATTGTGATGTACGGACTTCACGTTTCGCCAAGCTGCGACAATTTTCACCCGATTAGATCTTCGAACGATGAAAATAAAAAAAAAACGTTGTGAATGGAGAATTTCCGCCGTCCCCGATCGTTATTCGCCATGTTCGAGTGCCTATTTCGCTAATCAGCATCGTGTACTCTTCTTATTTCGCTTCTGTAGCGAGAATTTCTTCGTTAGTAGAATATTGTCGACATCTAAACAGCGCAATTGTCAATGTAACGTCGCTTGTGTATCGCGTATAACGAACTGTCGGGAAAAGAATATGTAAACCTTTCTCGATTCGATTGTACGAACGATATTTTATAAAAGGCTGTTCCATTTTTCATAGTTTATCCTTTTTTGCATCTCCAGTCTCTAAGAGTATAGATTTAGATTAGAAAATATCAAATAATTGCACTTCCTCCAAAATTTCGAGGCGCCTGACTTCACATTCATACGTTTTTTACGAAAAAGAAAACTAATCGTCAATTCCGGTGTATCGATTTTGGTCAAATATTTTTTTCGTTCTGGAATCGACATATTTGGAAGGTGAGAATGGCGGAGATAGAGAAGAATAACGAAGAGGCGAGTGGACTTAATTTTCTCTTATCCGAAGTGTATTCCCCTGCACTTGTATAGAAAAAAATTGTCAGAAATTCAGGGGTTAGGCTACTGTGGAGAACCGAAAATCAGGGTTATGAAAAAAAAAAAATATTTTGAAGGAATAAGATGATTGAAAAATCGTTTGACCATTTATTTGTATGTAGATGAACAAAGTTGTATGCCAAATTTCATAGAAAAAAATTAATAATTTAAGGAGTTATAAACAATCTCGTGAAGGACCTTTGGACGTTGATACAAAACAAAAAAATCGAGTTTTTTCGTAAAATAGATAATATTGGCCAAGACTTGACCGAGATTTTTTTCGCTGTCGCGTTTCAATCATTGAAAAAAAATGGCTGGTATTTTTTCGTTTTTTTTTTTTCAAGGAAGAACGTCATCATTATTGTTAGGGGATAACACCACTCTAGCGGCAGAAAATAAGGCCTAACTTTGACAATTTATTTTGGGGGTATGACAAAAGGAATAGGATTTGTTTTGAGACAGAGCCCATATTGAAAAACGTGTTCTTTACAAATAGCTTCACGGGAGGACGGTTTTCTCGTAAAGTATAAGACCTGGAACAAAAAGCAAAAAAAAAATATAATCTATATATTATTAGCTATGGGACTACGTAGGGATTTTTAAAATCAAATTTCAAAAAAAAAATAGCTCACTTTGAAGGCAATAAATCGATTTTTTGCCCCAAAAATAAGCCGTAAATTGTTTATATAAAAAAGATTACATTTAATCAAAAAACGGCTACGTACTCTCATAGAGAATGTAATTGTGAAGCTACTATCAAAATCGATCCATGCAAAGGTGTACGAGTAGTCCGTCCTCCCAGTTTGAAAAAAGTGGTTTCGAGAAAAACGCGTTTAAAGTTGTACGAGGCACCTGAAAGAAGTTCAAGGCGCTACGGCAAAATCGATAATGGAACCTTTAAAAAAAAATTACTACAGGACCAATTGCATATTGTTTTTATGACCCCAAAGTATTTGTAAGGAAAAAAACGATTTTTCCAAAATCCTAGAGTGGTGTTATCCCTTAATAACTAGTGAAAAAAAAAATGTCAAGAAGAAAAAAGTCGGTCAAGACTAAACTACTATTACACTGAATAAGTGTACCAAATTTTGAGTCAATCCGTTCATAAGATGTCGAGAAATGGTGCACACCGTTTTGAAAAACATTTTCGAGAAAAATGCGCTTGTTTTACTAGCAGTTCTATCGTTGTAATCATACGTTTACCTTCAATCTGTGATCCCTGCACGACATGTTGGACCTTCCTCTTCAATTTGAGTTGCCTCAAGCGACGAACGAGTTTTTGACATTTTCACAGTAGCTTAACCCGTTGATCGGTTTTATTTTTATTCGAACATGTTACATGGGAATTCGTTTCCGGTACCGAATCGAAGGTTTTGACAAATCTGGAACTTGGACTTTGAAGTGAACTTTTGGAGAGTTGAATATTTGATTGGGGTAGAATATCCATAAGTCGAATATCCATAAGTGAGTATAGTATATAACCCAAAGTGTATAACCCAAAGAAACTTGAACTTTTACCGAGCATTCTCTTTATTAAAAATTTCTTACAATGCTCATCTTTCTTCGTCTTTTTACTCTTCCGCCATTTCTGGCGCTCGTTTCTACTCGATACTTACCTTCGTCTTGTGCCCCTGTCTCGTGTCCCATTCTGGCCGTTTTTCGAGCAATGCGTGGTTCAAATTGATTAGTTGTTGTCGGTAGCGATGCCCATTGACAGTTTCGCCCGGTTTCAGCAGCTCATAGTACACGATTCCTTTCTGGTCCCACCAAACGCAGAGCATTGTCTTTTTTCCGAAGAGATTTGGCCGTGCCGTGGATGTTGACGCTTCGCCAAGTGAAAGCCACGATTTTCTGCGTTTGGGATTCTCGAAATATATCCATTTTTCATCGCCAGTAACAATTCGATGCAGGAAACTCTTTCTGTTCTGCCGCAAAAGCAAAATTTCGGAAGTGGCTCTTCGATTTTCCATTTGTCTCTCAGTCAACTCATGCGGCACCCACTTTACTTCCTTATGAATTTTTCCCATGGCGTGCAAACGTTTCGAAATACATTGCCGAGTCACATTTAATGCCTCGGCAAGTTGATCTTCTGTTTGAGTGTCATCTTCATCCAATAACGCATGCAGGTCGGCGTCCGCAAATGTTTGCGGTCTTCTCGAGCGCTCCTTGTCCCCGGTCTCAAAATCGCCACTTCTGAACCGCTTGAACCAATCTTCACACGTTGTTTTTGATGGTATCTGTTCGCCGTAGGCCTCCCCAAGTAATCGACGTGCTTTGGCTGCTGTTTTTTTAGGTTGAAGCAGAAAAGCAATGCTTCCCGCAAATGCTGTTTATTTGGCACAAACTTTGACATTTTCGAGGTTAGAAAAAAGGTCGTTGTGTTGCGATATTTGTTTATATTACGACTGGGTATTCTTAACAGATGTCCAAGCTATAAAGACACCCAATTTCAGACCTGTATGCCGACTACATGTGTCGCTAGCGCCATTCATGTGTGGAACCCGGGAACTTAGTTGCGCACCTAGTATACTCACTTATGGATATTCGGCTTATGGATATTCGACTTATGGATATTCACTTACGGATATTCGACAATAGTGGAATATTTATCCTATAGCCCTGGTTAGCGATAAAAGAAAAAGGATGCTCCGATGATTTTGTGCCGGAAGAGGGACGATCTTGTTTCGTTCGCCAAAATCGCGCCGTCTCGCTATCTTTCGAAGTGACATTTACAATAATCTGTATAGCTGTTATCTTTTACATTATTGTTTGTTGACACTTGAGAATTACAGAGAAAAAAAAGAGGAAAAATGGCGTATGTTGCTTATCCGTTCGATCTCCTTTCATTGTGCCCGTCGTTTCCACCTTTATCGACCTTTCGTTCATTCGCGTAATAAACGACAAATTCATATACAAGGAGAATACTATTTTTATTTTTCTCTGTTTTTTTTCCTTTATTTTATCGCCCCACTTGTTCTTTCGGAGTTCGTTTCCCACTCGCCGTTGCCGTTTACACTTCGCGTTCGACTAGAGAACATTTGGCGTTACAAATATTTTAAATCCTTGTAGAAAGGGAGCAAGCGAATTCGTAGAAAAAAGAACGTAGCACCGTGAGAGAATGCTCTCTGCTTGGAGGAAGATAAAAATTTTCAAACATCGTAAAACAACGAAGCCAGCGGATATCTTATGACGAAAGCCAACAAACTGGAAACCGCCTGAAATGAAAAATTGATGGGTGAGGAAACGAATGCTACGGTGAAACGGGAAAGTGTCGCTTTTAGTTGTGCAATACTAACTTGTATGAGGAGAAGAATTTTCGTGAGGTCTGATTCTTTCGTTGGACCGATATTTATCAGTACGAAATTAATCAGCGTAAGATTGTTACACTTCACCAGACCTTCCTCGTCCGTGTGCCAATCGACTATTCGCACAGCTCTGAATAGCCACATTATGAACCTTGCTGTTTCGGGAAAGAAAAAAATATCACCGGTGAGAACAATCTTCGACGGGTTCTTTCTAAATATATCTGCTACCGGAAATGTATTGAACTCGGCATTATATATAATTCCTAGTTAAATTCCTATTACTGAATTAAAAAAAATTCATTCAAAATCATTTTTTTTTAGATAAGTTCCGCACAAATTTAAAAGAAACCGTTTCAGGCCTGACGAAGCCGAATTGGAAATGAGAAAATCATTAATAGCATTATTTGAGATTAAAATGATAAACACTTTCTGAAAAAAATATAATTAATTCAGAAAAAAATAAAAGGAAAAATGGGCCCACGATGAGACTAGTCTTAAAAATCATAGAATAGGTCACTCTATTTTAGAGAATTCTTTGAAAGAAATTAAAAAGGCAATCATTGAAAAAAAAATTGTTTTCAGTTTAGAAGCAAAAACCGTTGACATTGATAATTGATGATTTTTTCATATTTTTTAACGAAAGTATGCTTCAAAATGAAAAAAAATATATATAGTGACATTTGTCGATATCTCAATTAGTTCAGGAGTTATCAGCGTTTAAACGTTTCCGAAACTTCCGAAATCGACTTTTTTTGGAAAATTATAACTCCTAAAAGAGAAGAGATAAAAATCTAAAAATTGGTGTGTCCTTTCATGGGGTACAATTTTACAAAAAAAAACTGCAAAGCCAAAAATGGTCGGGGTCACGAGCTAGGTGAAATTAAGTGGAATGTCCCATATACTACCTAAAAAGCTCAGGAGATGTATTAAACAAAACAGACTATAAACATTTCCTAAGAATTGTATATATCTAAAATTCGCGATAGCAGTGATTGCGGGGTATGCGATAAAAGGGATTTAGTATTGTGAAGCCTATTCTAGCGTCTGAGGTCAACTCTCGGTGCCAGGTCGACTTGACTTCAGGTTCATTGTTTATCAAGGCCACTTGACTAACTTTAGGTTTGTTTGGGCTTCCAATCAACTGGCACCGGCCAAGGATTCAAAAAGCGCAGTTGCAAGAAAGATTGTGCATCATCAAAATGTTTGTGTGTTTGTTTGGACCAAACAAACCCTAACAAACTCACGGGTGTTTATCTATTTCATACACGTCCTCGAACCCGTTAGTAAGTTTTTTAAATGCCTAGGAATTGTATACATCTCCTAGAAATTATACGTATTAAGGGGACGTACCTGAGTAAACGGCGAGAAAAACAGGTAAACTTCGGGAATTTTTATCTCAAAAACTAATGTTTCGATTGGATCCGGGTTTTTTTTTATTGGAAAATATGTACATTGAGGTGTGTTTAGGAATTTTTAAAAATAAATTCGTTGACTGGAAGCGATTTGAACGTGATTATCTCGAAACATAGTTTTCAAAGTCGGTGCCAGATGTATCTCGAAAACGGCTTGTCCGATTTTGTCCAAATTTGGACACAATATTCTTCGATAGTTTTTCTCGTTCGCCACGTAGGGGTTTTTCATTTGATTGAACCATTGCTTTTTTATGCAATGTGTATGCAATCCAAAATCGTCGAACATTGCGAACGAAAAACGAATGTTAAATTAAAACGGTCGCAATTCCGTCAAAAATGAAAATTTCAAAAAAATCCTACGTGGCGAACGAGAAAAAGTATCGAAGAATATTGTATCCAAATTTGGACAAAATCGGACAAGCCGTTTTCGAGATACATCTGGCACCGACTTTGGAAACTATGTTTCGAGATAATCGCGTTTGAATCTCTTCCAGTCAACGAATTTATTTTAAAAAATTCCTAAACATACCTCAATGTACATATTTTCCAATAAAAAAAACCGGATCCAATCGAAACATTAGTTTTTGAGATAAAAATTCCCGAAGTTTACCTGTTTTTCTCGCCGTTCACTCAGGTACCTCCCCTTAATTAAATATTTCACACTTTTCCTAAATTAGCTTGGCATTTATAAATTTCCTAGGAATTATATATAGGGGAAGTCGGGGCAAGACGAATACGCGGGTTAAGATGAATCATAAGCCTAGCCACTAAACAGTGTGTGCGAGAACAGTGTTCCCGTTGGAGTTTGGAGGGGTGGTGGTGAAGTGAATGAGTGTGAAAGTATCAACCGTGGCGGAAGCACGCGTTTCGAGTGAGAAAACGATATCGATATTTTGACAAAACGATGTAATTTTTGGTAAAGTTTAACATCGTTTCAGTTTATTTGAGTTGCTGATACTGATTAGAGACAGGTAGGTAAACACAATGAAAGTACTGATTATCAATATAATAAGAACGGTTTGTCAGAAATTTTCAAGGTTATTGCGTGATTTTTTGTTAATTCGTTAACCGTCTAATGGGGCAAGATGAATACAAGCTATCGCGAACCCGGAATATTTTACAACGTACCACTATTTACGTTAGAAAGGGTGAAATGGAACTAGTAAAGCATTTGGTACCTCTTCAACCGGTGTTTCTTCTACCAGGGGAAGAAAAAGAACTTACAAATGATCAAAATGATATGGAAGCAAGATTATTCGGACTAATCCTACATAACTTAGACGATCACTTTTATATGCGAAAGATGCCAATAATTCGTGTCCCATCATTATCCCAGCGCTGTTTCATCTTGCCCCGCATACGAGGAAAGATCGGAAAAATAAAGGTTTAATAAAAAATATATATTGTATGGTACAAATCAGAAAGACTGATTTTTTTTCTTCCAAAATGAAAAGATAAATAAATGTTAATTAGTTTAAAAAATAATTAAAGTCGACTGACTCATATATGTATTGTTTTATTTGAACATGACCTTAGCGTTGTCATCTTGTACCGACTTCCCCTAATATCTGTATTTTATACTTTTCCGGTAACATATCCACAAAAATATGCTAAATTGGTGGAAACATAATGTTTAGATTGGAGAATTCATTTTGAGGGAGAAATTCGTTTAACCCACCGAGAACGTTCAGATCCGATATTCTGAAAGACGTCGTACTAGGATCCAGCTTGTCAGTCTGCTTGTTGTACCTGCGAATAAAAATGGAACATTTGCCAACATTTTCGGAAGATTAACATTTTGCGTAGATTCTCTCAGCAATGTAACTCGAAATCATCGTTGGAATGATCTTTTTGAATTGTGCAATCAAATTGTTATTTTTCTGCATGTGCCAGGGGTAATTGCTTAGAATTGATACACGAGGTTAAAGTTTGCATCGTTGGAGTGCAACGAAAATTAATATTTCTGAATTCCTTTAATTTCTTTTGGCAGATTTGCCTAAAAACCATTCAACCTTCAACCATTTTTTAAGATATTTATTTTTCTATCTACAATAAAAATCCATAAAAAAAGATCTTGAATAATTATAAAAATAATCAAAATAAAATGTAAAAAAGCAGTTTCGTTGCGTTCCAACGATGCAAACTTCAACACCGTTTTAATACGCATCCTTCATCGATCCTTGACAGTTGTCGTCTTCTTTCTTCGTAAAAATTTTATTTTCACGTATTATATTTATACTTTTATTTTTAAGTGTCTCCAAGGTAAGTATAATAAAAAAAACTATATTAGTTATTAACTATAAAAAATCTATAAGAAAAAAATAAAATACGAGAAAAAGTAAAGAAAATACTGGTCATATTAAAAAATTAAGACAAATCGGCGCAATAGCAAGTAACAAATAATCCGACCCATAACTAAATAGAAAGAGGTGTAAACAAATATTGGAAAACATGTTCTCGTGTTTTTAGGAATGAAGAAAAAACTTTTGAATGGTTCTTCCTACTGTCAAAAAAGAAATTCTAATACCAAACCAAGAACAACTGAATGCATATTTGTTAACAGTGATAAAAATCCTATGTTCATATTGAGGTATCTAAATATAGGCATTTTTGGCAAATTTCGAGCTGCATCGCCGAGTACAAAATTTCCCTTCAGCGTAGTGGCTTACTTTGGTAATCTGTGCCTGGGACATGGCACGAGATGAAACAGCTGTGGCACGCTGTACAAGAAATTCAATATCTGCGGTATGAAGAACAGTAGAGTCGTTTTACTGAAATGGCCTATTATACCGACGACCGCGAAGGTCATTCCTGATAAGTAACAAAAGGTATCGCCAACGAAAACCCGAGATGGATACCTGTAAAAATGCAAGAGGATAAAAATACATTTTTCTCTTTGTAGACGATAAAAACATGAAAAAAGGTATGCTTCCTCTTAATAATGAGCTTGAAACTTATTAATATTGCACTGATTGGACTTTCGTAGCATATATATATATATATATATATATATATAGTATAGATTTTTTAATCGACAACCATGGAACATGGAATAAAATCAAATACACGTAAAACGACTTTTTTAAAACAAGCCTTTATTTAAAAGGTACTGTACTAAAAGGTAAAAAATAATGTCCAATAAAATTCAAAATCAAAACAGTATAACTACAAAAAAAGTTTCTTCCTTGGTCACTCATCATAGGTGCAAGTACTCACAAGGTGTTTAAACGTAGATATTTAAAAAATATGAAATATGAATTTTAAAAGCATGAGGCTTCTTTTCACAAATTTTAAAGTAGTATTAGTACTTATGACGTTTGACGCCTCAAGCTTTTAAAATGTATATTTTATGTTTTAAATGTCTACGTTTATGTACCTTTTAAGTACTTGCACCTATGATGAGTGCCCAAGGAAGAGACTTTTTTGTAGTTATACTGTTTTGATTTTCAATTTGACTGAACATTATTTTTTACTTTTTAGTACAGTACCTTCTAAATAAAAGGTCGTTTTAAGAAGTTTTTTTACGTTTATTTTATTTTATACATTTTAGTATTAGAATTTGTTTATTTATTTGCCATGCCAAGACCCCTTCGCCATTCAGACATTGGCGTAATCAAAAACCTTGTCTTAGGTTATAAACTTTGTAATAGGTTATGAACTTTGTAATAGTGCAATTATAAATAGTGCTCAAGTCAACAAAGTTAAGGGGTCCAAACTCGATTGTCCTACCATTTGACATTGGGAAATTTGAGTTCCCACCTCTCACCACCATTATCAGACTCTCGTTATCACGTGTAATGGAAAGTGCTCATGATAACAAAACAAATAAGCACAATTAAATATTAAGGGGTTATTTCAATTTAAAATTTTCGAAAAATCGATTAAAATTTTTTTTCGTAATGTACATATATTTAAGTATACACACAGAACATTTCTTGTCAATCCGGCGAATATTCTCGAAGTTACACGCACATTTGTAATGACGTGTCAGAGCGTTCGAAAGTGCTTTTAAAACTTTAAACGCGTTTTTTCTCAAAACTGTGTTTTTAAAGTCGGTGAGCAAGATTTCTCGGAAACGGCTGAACCGATCAGCAATGCAACGGAAATTCTTCGTTTTTTATTTCTCTACTTTTATTATTATTCTAAACTCTTTATTTTGCTCACTTGGGTTGAGGCCCTCTAATAAGTATTTCGGAAAAACGTTCAAGTGATTTTCGTATCATAAATACGCCGAAAGAGAATTGACAAATTGAAGGAAAAAAAACCTGATCCCTCTACATTCTAACGATGCAAACTTCAACGGCATGGGTGAGAGCCCTTTTCGCGTGGCGCTTTAATTATTCAGCTGCCCGTTCCACTATAAAAAATGTACCAAACGATCACACTTCATTTAAGGGGCTAGACTACTGTGGACATTTCAAGACTCTCGTTCGTCGCTTGAGGCAACTCAAATCAAGGTCGGACATATGGTGCACGAATCGCAGATTGAAGACAAACTTATGATTACAACCATAGAACTGCTAGTAAAACTTTGAACGCTTTTTTTCGAAACTGTGCCTTTCAATATAGTGTATATGATTTCTCGACATCTAATGAACGGATTGACTTGAAATTTGGTAGACTCATTCAGTAGCTTAGTAGCTTAGTCTTGACCAAAGATTTTTTTTCTAACTTTTGTTTTCATTAGGTATCAACAATAATATCATTTTACCTCGTAAAATCGACAAAAAAATCATTTTTTTTAATGGTTGAAACACTTTAACAAAAAAAAACTCGGTCAAGTCTTAGCCAATATTATCTATTTCAAGAAAAAACGCGTTTTTTTTTGTTTGGGATCAACCGTGTGGCCAAAATCACGTACACCGTTGAGTCCTTCGAGTTCAAAAGTCCTCGACGGGTTTGTTCATAACTTTTTTACTTATTAATACCTGTAAATAAAATTTAGTACACAACTTTGTTAATGTACCGAAAAATAAATGTCCAAACGATTTTTCAATCATATTACTTATTCCTTCCAAACAATTTTTTTTAATAACCCTGATGTTCGGGTTGGAATAGTAGCCTAGCCCCTCAAACTAATTTGTTTGAAAAAAGTTCTTTCACGGGCTCCAGTAATATTCAAAGGATAAAGTTCCGAAAAGGACATACCTCCGATTAATTTGAAATTTTGTGTACCCATGTATTTTTACTCGCTGATCACGAATATGATAGTGAAAATACACGCAAATTTTATTTTCAAGGTCAAAACTCACAAAACTGATTTTTTAAAAGTTTTTCTGTCTTACTGTAATAAATATTGATCTTAGAGTAACATTTTTCCTACAAAAGTTGTAGCCTATAGAAAGATTGATATTTTATGTTCCATACAAGTTATGTCTAAAACTAGTCTGTTTCGAGAAAAATGGGATAATGCTCTAAAAAGTACATTTTCCTAAACTCCATTACAGTAGAACCTCGATTATCCGAACTAATTGGGACCGCACATCGTTCGGATAATAAAAAAATCGGATAATCCAAAATCAATCTCGGATTTCCGGGAAAATCAACTAATATAATATAAATAGTATCAAAAATTCTCTATATTAATCCAACGACCTTTAATTCTTGATTTGATAGCAATTAACAATGGAGAAAGTTTCAATATTTATACCACCGCTACTTATGCAGTTAAATCACAATTGCGGCTTAGAATAATTATCAATTTTTGGCTGTCTCATAGTAGTTGCCCGTTTCTTGCCTGCTAAGTCTCGAATTCGTTTCAAGAACACTAGCTGTTTGGGACTATTTTCTGGTTGGGTTTCAAACCATTCCAGGGCGGCTTCTCGTATACACATACAATGTATATACGATCTGATGTATGAAGTTACATATAGGCAATAATATATTTTAAAAATATCTCCGGTTATTAGGAAACAGCTCAATTAGAGAAAAAAGGTGGATACCTTAGCGATACCTTAACTGAGAAAAAAAGACCACCATTGAATTCGGATAATCGAACGTTTGGATCCGGCGTCGAAGCCTTCGGACAATCGAGGTTCCACTGTAGTTTCGATATTATTTACTTACGCACTTTACCGCGAGAAGGTTGCAGTTTGATCTTTAACACTATACGCATACCTAAACAAGAAACAACACACAACACACCAAACGAACCCAAACAGTTGCAACCTTCCCGCGGTAAAGTACGCAGCATGATTACGATATCTCTGGCGCCTTAATTTGACCATGTATTATTCATATTTGGCTAAAAAGAAACACTTTTTTAAGAATAAAAAATCGCGATTTTCGCTTCCCTTAGAAGATACAGGATATTTTACGAATTATTCGTTATTAAGAGCATGTACAAAGTCAACATAACCTCACAAATTCTCCAACCCAATTTTCTCATAGATGGTTAAAGTTTTTACGAAAAACAAAGCATTAGGCTCTGGAGAATATCCTGAGGCAGAGCTTGATGATTTCCTCTTGCCCTAAATACGATTCATCTCTGAGAAATCTCTGTTCAAAAATTTCAGTGATCTCTCTTGCACTCATATGCCACGTGGTAGATCTACTTCGCCTTAAGCGATTTAACTGGTTTACGTTGAGGCCTTAGGCAACGGGTATACAATAATGTGCGAATTTAACAATTTTTTTCGTATGAAAAAGTGTATCACTCATAAAATTAATTACACATCTATTTAGTACGAATATCAAGCTGTTAGAATTTTTTTTGATGTACAAAATGGCCGACTACTTGAAACTTCTCGAAACGGCTTTTTTTCAATTGGCGTGACAAATAACTTCAACAATTTTCACTCGATTTACTTCAAATTTAAAAGTTATGTTCCTAATTGCATTTTGGAGAGAAGTACGTACGGAATTTCTGATTAATCGAAAACTTTTCATTTTATGAGCAGTTTATGAGTACTTATAACGAAATGTTTCACTGAAAATTCATTTCTTAAGTTCAAATACTTACAACTTTTGAATAAAACAATATTTTTTAAATTCCATACGTACTTCTCTAGGTATTCTAATGTAGATTGCGAGAATTTTTGTTTTTTGTTGTAGGTAAAAAATTGTGGATGCTAAATGGCACGCCGCGGAGCGCCTAAAAAAAAGATGACAAAAGAAAATATTAGTAGTCGACCATTTAGTACATCGAAAAATATATATATATTTTTTCTAACAGCTTGATATTCATGCTAAATAGATGTGTAATTAATTTTATGAATGAAACACTTTTTTATACGAAAAAAATTGTTAAATTCGCACATGATTTTATACCCGTTACTGTGGCCTAAGGCCTTAATGTAGCTTTCTTCGAAATGCGCTATGTCGAGAAAAAAACAAGAGTAAACCCAAACAAACAAGCAAGCCCAAACAAAGTACGACGAAAAATCTAAAACACGCGGAAAATCCAATTTACATCGAAAATTAGAAAAATACATTTTTTCTCTTCGAAGCGCTGTAAATCCAAAACTAAGGCTCAAAACGAAAAAAGTTATTCTTGTTTTTCGTATTTTTTTCGCCCATATTTCATAATCCAATGGTCAAATTGAGGTGCCATAGATATCGGATTCTCCCCCAGTGCGCAAGTACATAATATCGAAACTAATGGAGTTTAGCAAAATATACGTGTTGAAGCATCATCCTATTTTTCTCGAAACAGAATGGCTTTAGACAAAAACTGTATGAAATATAAAAGATCAATCATTTCATAGGCTACAACTTTTGTGGGAAACCCTTTTCTCTAAGATCAACATTTATCAAAATAAAGTAGAAAAACTAAAAAAAAAAACAGTTTTCAAGAGTTTTGACCTTGAAAATAAAATTTACGGATATTTTCACTATCATATTCGTAATCAGCGAGTCAAAATACACGGGTACACGAAATTCCAAATTAATCGGAGGTATGTCCTTTTTTGGAACTAGACCATATTCAAACGCTCCTATTTTTTCGAAACCGGGGATAAGCAGTACTTTCACGAGGAGCTCATCCCAATTTTTCTCAAAGCTCGATATTGCCTGCGTGAATCTGAAAATGTGAGAGCGGGCCAATCCAGTACCAGGTCAATACCGCCAAGACGGATAGACGCGTACCTGAGTCAGGGACGAGTCTCTATATATATATGGGCAAATCATTGTGAAGGATGAGCAGATGGCACGAAACGCCCTACAAGAGGATGAGAGTTCGTGAAAAGGAAGCAGCAAGGAGGGAGAAGAAGGAAAGAGCGGAGTTGTAATAATAAAGGTTAGAGCGAGCATCGGAGACGATTTGTAAATTCACCAGAACCCAAAACGTACACGTGTATGGAGCAATAACTGCAACGGAAATGGTCCGTGCTATAACAGTGCATAGTGTATATTATACTTTGAAATAAATTTCTGGTCGTGTATATTGATAATATAATGTTCTAGTGACAATATAAATAGTACTAATAAATGTGTGTTTCAACAAGTGCGCGTGTGTAGGTATAATATGTAGTTAAAACATATATATAGGTAAATATAAGTAAACATATATAGTCGAACCCCGATATAATGAGTCTCTAGGGAAGTTCGTTATATCGAGTTTTCGTTATATTGAGGTTTCGTTATATCGGAGTCCTGTTCCTTAAAATGTTCTTTAAATATATATATATATTAGTACTATAAATATAAGGATATTTTTAAAGAAAGAAAGGTTTCAATTAAAGCAATTTGTACAAGTAATTAGCAATTTTTTCAAATTTTTACAATTTTTACAATTTTTACAAGTAATTAGCAATTAGAGGATAATGTAGATTATTATGTAGTTGTATCAAGGTTTCGGGTGTCCATCGGAAGAGTGGACAAATCGTTATATCGAGGATTTCATTATATTGAGGTTCTACTGTATAAGTAAAAAATTAATAAATGCATAATATTCCCTTTTTTAGGCAAACTGAATATTACTACCACAATTCATCATTGGCGAATATTTTTCAATGCAAGTTTTTTTGTCCACTGTTGCTGCATGCTCTTTTCGATTGTGAGCTAGGCAATTATTTATCATAAATCGAACCGTAGCCTCCAAAAATTGTTTTTTTTTTCAATCCGTCTCTCTCGAAATATTAACTTTCAATTCGTGCTCGTGTAATTGATTAATTTATTGTTTTTCGTTAATATTGCACTTATTTATTTTATAAATTATGAAATACCAGCCAATTTTTTTAGCAGGACCTGAGCAGAGGATATAAATTATTGAGAAATATAAGATACTGCAAATATATTTTTCTATTTCCAATTTTCTTGTGAAATACGAGGTGAGACCTTGTAATAGTGTAATTTTGCATACTTCTGCATTGGTCCCGGGCATCTTCTCGTTTCAATAATTGTACGACTTTTAGGGTTTTTGTAGACTAGAAATTTTTCTAATTGAGTTATTTTTAGGGGATCCTACGCTTTTGCTGCGAAACGTCAAACGATTTGGTGAAAAAAAAACCACGAAGCCAGTTTTCTACAAAAGCTCAATAAAAAACCCTTTGGATTATATTAACGGGCTACACCTAGAGTGGGTAAAAAAAGTATTTGTACACGTCGTCTTCTTTCAAATTATCCTACGAAAAAATTTAATGCTTTATTAAGTTTCTGTGTTCGATAGCTTATCCAAAATATACATGGTGTTTGTTTACAAAAATCTTGGGAAAACACGAACAAACAAATAAAGCCAAATTAAC
Organism: Ophion slaviceki; assembly: GCA_944452715.1. Taxonomy (NCBI): domain Eukaryota; kingdom Metazoa; phylum Arthropoda; class Insecta; order Hymenoptera; family Ichneumonidae; genus Ophion; species Ophion slaviceki. Next base: position 21,887,465 of record OX101789.1, read on the forward strand.
AACAGTTTCGCGTGGGATGTACAAATACTTTTTTTACCCACTGTAGCTCATGGCTGAAAAAAAGAGGAATTGTCGTGAATTTTTTCTAGAAGAACGGGCAGGTTTTTGATATTTTTTCTAGGAAAATGTAGGCAGGTTTTTAATTTTTTTCCAGGGAAACGTAGGCAGGTTTTTAATTTTTTTCGAGGCAAACGTAGGCAGGTTTTAAATTTTTTCTAGGAAAACATAGGTAGGTTTAAAAAATGTTTCTAGGGAAACGTAGGCTGGTTTTTACATTTTTTTCTAGGAAAAAGTGGGCAGTTTTTTAATTTTTTTACATTAAAGAGCGTGGTTTGCAGTGTTTTTTGACAAATTTTGTGTTAAAAAATATAAATAAATGCGGTAGATAAAATGATTTATACACGTATGGGTGATACACGGTGACCACTGCTGCTCGGAAGCAACACTTTCGAAATAAAAAAATCAAACGCATTTGATTTTTGCATGACATTATCCAGTGCTTGGACGAAGGATTTAAAGGGAGGTACCTGAGTAAACGGCGAGAAAAACAGGTAAACTTCCGGAATTTTTATCTCAAAAACTAATGTTTCGATCGGATCCGGGTTTTTTTTGGAAAATATATACATTGAGGTATGTTTAGGAATTTTTTAAAATAAATTCGTTGACTGGAAGCGATTAAAACGCGATTGTCTCGAAACATAGTTTTCAAAGTCGGTGCCAGATGTATCTCGAAAACGGCTTGTCCGATTTTGTCCAAATTTGGATATTCTTCGATAGTTTTTCTCGTTCGCCACGTAGGATTTTTTTGAAATTTTAATTTTTGACGAAATCGCGATCGTTTTAATTTAACATTCGTTTTTCGTTCGCAATTTCCGACGATTTTGGATTGCATACACATTGCATAAAAAAGCAATGGTTCAATCAAATGAAAAACCCCTAGGTGGCGAACGAGAAAATCTATCGAAGAATATTGTATCCAAATTTGGACAAAATCGGACAAGCCGTTTTCGAGATACATCTGGCACCGACTTTGAAAACTATGTTTCGAGATAATCGCGTTTTAATCGCTTCCAGTCAAGGAATTTATTTCAAAAAATTCCTAAACATACCTCAATGTACATATTTTCCAAGAAAAAAAACCGGATCCACTCGAAACATTAGTTTCTGAGATAAAAATTCCCGAAGTTTACCTGTTTTTCTCGCCGCTCACTCAGGTACCCCCCCCCCCCCTTAATAAAATATTTATTAAAAAAAAACCCGCAGTACAAAGTGAAAGTATCGATTTTTGGTGAACAAAGCTCTACTTTCGTCAATGAAAAGCTATGCATAAAAAAATTCTCCGTTCAAACACTACTTTTCGATATGTAAAACTCGTGAAATTAGAAGTTGAGCAGTGCAGTGATTTTCGAGATATCGTGGTCACCAATTTTGAAAAACTTTGAGAAAAAGGCGTTTAAAGTTCGGCGGTACGCGGAACCTCCCTAAAACGCCCACAGCTCCTTAAATTTCGACCGTATCGATTTGAAATTTTCCGAGAACATTTTTGAGATGCAATATCTTGAGAATCCGTCGAAATCCAAAAATCGACATTTTCAAAATTTTCAACTAGGTGTAAGCCCTCAGTGTGTGTGCTCAGTGCTTATAGACAGACTCGTTGTTTCCTCTTTCATGGAGCCACTTCATGAATATTCACTAGCAAGAGCTTCGCTGATCGCCCTCGGCGAAACCATCCGAGCTTTACAACCGAGCGAGGCAGATAATCGAAAAATAGAAATAAAGAAATCGTTGACCCGAATAACCGAGTACGTCTGACAGCCTGAAATAAGAAATTAAAAACAGTGCCCGTGGGTGACGAACGTAGGCCTCCGACCGTCCTGGGCGATTCGCCTGAGTGACGAGAGACTGAAAGCTGCGTGTCGAGTGCCGAGTGTAAACGCGCCATTCTCTAATTTCGCTCTCATCGCCGAAGAATCGTGCGTGTCGCGTTTGAATAAAAATGCACAGCTCGTACGAATAACGTGACAAAGCTCGGGGAAGATAGTTGGTTCGTTCAACTCGTACGCTCCTCCATCGGAGCGTCTCATGACTCACACGAGAAAGAGGCTCGCGAGGAGCCGCGCACGCAACGGGCGAGACGGCTCTTTTTCTTCCTCACGCTGCGCGCGTACGACAGCGCGCGCATGCGCTCTACGGAAGAGCGGCGGCGGCGAAGGCGCCTGTCGCGTGGTCCTATAGCGCGAACTATTCCGGTCGCATTTCGTCGCGAGACGAAGTACCATATAGCGAGCCCGAGAGCTCCGCACGGGTGTGTCATTTCATTTTTTTTTCACTCGTTACTAACCGGTGTCAAACAACGAAATATTTCGCGACGAATACAAACGCAACTGCAACGAAGAAAAAAACGTTTCGGAGTCTTTTAGTGACGAAAGAACGCTAGTGATGAATATTCCGAGAGAAAAAGACAACGAAAAGAGAACCGTCGCTGAACGAAGTTTGAGAGAAGTCTGACGTCTTGGGAGACGTGTCGTTGGACTCACGGCGAACCGGAAACGCAACGAACATGCGTTGTCATGAACTCGACGATAACGGCGCTGAGAAAAGTCCGGGGGACTTTTAGACACGAGAGATCCGTTGGTCAGTGCCCAACACAAATTTAGCCCTAAAATCTCTCCCCCCCCCCCCCAATTCGTAGTCGAGCACTTGTGAGCCGGTTAGCCAATGACGTCACGTCGGTACAATATTTTACAGCGAAGCTCTCAGAGGCTCGACGACAGCGGCCTTGCCGGTGACGAGCTCTGATTTTATTCTCGCTCCGCGTGTACTTCCTGCCCCGTGCACGTACTTCGTACCCTCTGACGTATCCCAACCGAAGTACACTCGAAAAATCGATAGTCTCGAGACTCTCGATGAAGTTTGCGCCCACGAAAACCGCCCATATTTTTCCTTCCGAATGAAACGGAAAATGATGATTTACGAAGACGTTTGAATGATATTTTCATCTACCAAATGTTTTCATCCTACTCGTTGGAGGAATTCTCCGTCTCGCGGTGATTGTTCTTTCAGACCTTGCGATGGTCATGCGCTTAGAATGTTCGGAAATATCGGGAATTGAGATTTACGAAAAGCAACCGGAAGTATACGTATGTGCGTACGGAATTCTTCATGATGGTCCAAAATCGTCCAAATTTTGAGGCGACAGGCCCAATTTGACTCAAAGGCGTTAGATTCCATGAGCTTTTCTATCTTTACGTTGTAACTTTGGTAATTTTTTAAACTTACTGAGGTTTGGAGACGGAATCGATTTCCATTTATTTGCAGAGGATGCTCAATTTTGAGAAAAATGAGGTTTAGGTGGACATTTTATGAAACTTATATTATTCGCTGCATTCTTGTGACAAAATGTCGAAAAAATCGTGTTAAGGGGTTAGGCTACCGTGAAAATTTCAAAAAAATCGTTCGTTGCTTGAGGCAACTCAAATTGAAGAAGAAGGTCGTACATATGGTGCAGGAATCGCAGATTGAAGGTAAACTTATTATCATAACTGTAGAACTGCTAGTAAAGCTTCAAAAGCATTTTTTTCGAAACAATGTTTTTCGAAACGGTGTACAAGATTTCTCGACATCTAACGAACGGATTGACTTGAAATTTGGTACACTTATTCAATGTTACAGTAGTTTAGTCTTGATCGACGTTTTTCTTCTTAAGATTGTTTTTCCATTAGTCGTTAACAATAATAATATTTATCCTCGAAAAATCGAAAAAAAAAACATTGCAAATTTTTGTTTTTGATGATTGAAACACGGTAACAAAAAAAGGTCGGTCAAGTCTTGCCCAATATTGTCTATATTAAGAAAAACGTTGTCTTTTTTGTTTTAGATCAACCGGGTGGCCAAAATCAAGTACACCGTTGAGTTGTGCGTTTGAAGGTCCTTCACGAGATTGTTTATTACTTCTTTAATTATTAATATTTCTTTATAAAATTTTGTACACAACTTTGTTAATGTACGTACAAATAAATGTTCAAACGATTTTTCGATAATTTTACTTATTCCTGCAAAATGGATTTCTTTGAGATAATCCTTATTTTCGGGTCGTCACATTTTTCCTGGCTCACAAAACGTCCTCCACGAGTATGAGCCACAACTGGAACAAGCTTTCTCATGCACGGAGCTTTGTAAGCGAAATTAACGTAATCCTATCGCTTCTCACTAGTCATACCACTGATCATACTTTAGACTTGTACAATTTATATTTTTAACATATGCAAAAAAGATCATTTGTAATAACTAAAATTTTCCATGTGTAAACTGTTTAATGAATGTTCACATTTAATTCGAAAAATGAAAAAATAGTTATACCAACGATTCGCGGAGTATTTCTAGGTTTGTTATTTGGCAACATTGGTTCTATCTCCGTCTCTTTTTACTCAACCAGGCGAGTTTAACCGCCATGCTTTTCAACGTCGATCTGTCAAAACAATGTCGGGCGCGGGAAATATAAAGCATTGTATTCGGGCCACGACTGGTAAGAAGCGTGGAAAATTTGTGTCGGCGAAATATGTCGGTTAAAAATAAAATATGGGTGGAAATTCGAACGATTGAGATGAGGTTAGGACTACAGTCAGCTGTTGCCTTGCTGCCACGTCTCTTTATCGTAGCAAGTGGTAATCAATCCAATACCGGAAGTTCAAATTAAACTTGATATTACATAAAAATTAGGTCAATAAGCGTAATTTTTCTGAGAGCATTGGATTACTACAAGTGTTAAGTATGTAAATCTGATTATTTTTAAGAATCTGACGGATTCCCACTATTATATACACTTTTGTAGCGACGGGCAATTGGGTTTTTGTATGACGTTTCGGAATTCCTTCACAAAAATACGCAATTTTAATATTTTTTTCTCTGTAATAGGTCGATAACTGACCCTAAAATTTGACAGAGACGATTATTAATATAATTAGTGAAGCTTAACAAAAAATGATGAAAATCCTATGGATTGAAGCCTGGCGATAGGATTACATTAAGGAATCGTCACAGTGTAACGGCTCGAAAAAAGCTGAATTTCGCGATTTTTTTCCGATGGTTAAAATACGCTGTTCAGTCCGATTTTTTTATGTCAAATCAAAGCACGCATGAAGAACAGAAAATAAATTTCAAACGTTTATTTTTATTTAACCCTCAGTAGTCACACTCAGCTAGAATCACGTTATAGTCATACTGGGTCCATGAGACCCAGGCGTTTTCAAATTGTTATAAATAATGAAATAATGCATTGAGCGATATAAAAAAAATGGTGAGGTATAATTTGAACCTTGTTTGATACAAGGATGTTGGTTAGAAATCAAAAATTAAATTTTAAATACGCAAAAAAAACGTGAAAAATGACTTTTTTTACAAAAATGTCTGTAACTCTTGTATTTATTGACAAAAAAAATGGTTCTATAATCTGGAAACAATGAACTTTGAAATAGACATAGCGGTTTCTGTGGACTTTTCAAAAAGTATATTTATTTCATCCAACGCAGGTGGAAAAAATGTATGTTTTATTGGAAAAAAAAGTTGTACGGCATCAAAATAATTTGTTTGGGCCCCGTGGACCCAGTGTGACTATTAAGGGTTAAAAAAACATTTAACGGTTGAAAATATCTTCGAAAAAAAAGAAGTCCACGGTGTACACGGCTGTGGCCGTGAATGTTATGTGAAACAAAATATGTAAAAAGATTATTAATCACTATGGAAGCCGCTATCTTGCTATGGAGGTTTTTTTTAAATCAAAATTGACAAAATGGCGGCGGTTTGAAAAAAACGTATCGAATTTCGCCTTTTTTGAGTGTTTCCTTAAAAAAATATGAAGATTAAAAAAAGCTTCCATAGCACGATAAAGAATGGCGTGATGATTGTTGTGTCAAAATTTGAGACGGATAGCTTGAAAACTCTTCCTTTGAGACTGTACATCGTTTTGAAAAACGGCATTTCGAGAAAAACGCGTTTAAAGTTTCGAGTGCGGAATTTTCATATAAATTGTCTACTTAGAATCAATTGCGATGTCAGGTCCATGTTCAAAACCGTCTATACCAGCCATCTAGAATGCCGAAAATAATCTGCAAGTAAAACTTCTAAAAAAACCGTCTATACTATCGAATAATGCACGAAAAATCGATTTTTTGAAAATTCTACACTGTGATAATTACTCAAGGCCTTAGGGCACTCTAGAGGCCTTTTGGATTTTTTTTCACAAACACTAAAAAATAAATCGAGATCACAAAAAAGGGTGTTTATCATACATATCAGTGACTGTATACAATAATTTTTTTGAAGCGATTTATTTCAAAATGACGGCTGTGCAGCGTTTATCCCAAAACTGAATTTTTAAGTTGGTCGGAAACATAACTCAGACAATTTTCAACCATTTCACTCGGAGTGTTGAATATATCTTGAAAAATACATTCTCTATGGAAATACGTAGGATTTTATTTTATATTGCATAGTTCATTTGTTATTAACAATTATCTGACGATTTTTGAGGCAAATTTTTGGAAAGTGAAAAATTTGTCTAAAAAATCGTCAGATAATTGTTAATAAGAAATGAACTATGCAATATAAAAAAAAAATCCTACGTACTTCCATAGACAATGTGTTTTTTCAAGATATTTATTCAACATTTCAAGTGAATCGGTTGGAATTGTCTGACAAGGAACATTCCTCAGGTGACACCCTTCGATTTTGTTGAAATTTGGATATGTTATAAAGCACCGAAAAGTAAGCGATACGTATTTTTTTTTATCGGCGGAAAAACGGTTTTTAGGGGTGAAACGAACCCTCGAAAATAGGGGTGCTTTTCGTTTTCCGTCGATAACGTTATCGTTCTCACCTCCAATGTATAGTGCACAAAAAAAGTAAACATTGTTGCGATTTGAAATTTTTTAATATCTCGTACCGTTAAAACGTTATCGACGAAAAACGAAAAACATCCCCATTTTGGAGGGTGCGTTTTTAGCTCTTAAAACCATTTTTCTGCCGATCAAAAAAAAATACGTATCGCTTACTTTTCGGTGCTTTGTAACATATCCAAATTTCAACAAAATCGAAGGGTGTCACCCGAGGGATGTTCCTTGTGTGTTATGTTTCCGGTCAACTTGAAAAATGCAGTTTTGAGATAAACGCTGCACAGCCGCCATTTTGAAATTAATCGCTTCAAAAAAATTATTATATACAGTCACTGATATGTATGATAAACACCCTTTGTTGTAATCTCGATTTATTTTGTAGTTTTTCTGAGAAAAAATCCCCAAAAAGCCTATTTTTTCGGCCTTTAGAGTGGCCTAACCCCTTAAATGGCGAGAAAGAAACGTCCAACTTTTTCACCGACACGATGTTGACTCTTCTCTCTATATCTTCCTACATCTCTTTCTCAATTTTTTGCAGATTTTCGTATGGGCAGAGCAGAGGACTACTGGACGAGATGGACGTGACAGTTGTGGGACATTACGAAACATTAAAAAATTTCGGCCTACGGTGCTGAAGGATTGGTAGTAGGAAAACGAAAAATAGAAGAAGCTAGAACAAATAAGCGGAGAGTCGATTGGCGGGAAGATAATTGCGGTGCAATGCAGAACCGGATGGATGGAAAACTCGTCGTCCTCTACACTCTACTGGTGCTTCAAGTTTTCATTGTTATGATATACGTCGCCTCGACACCGACTTCCGAACTCGTTGCGACCACCACCGGAGCTCCGGTGAGCTTCGTCAGCGTCGAAACTAACGAGGTAACGAAGTTTTTTACTTTCTTCTTTTTAACCACCATTCCGTTTGTCTATTCGACACGACTGTCGACCTTCTTCCGTTTGGCCGTATACTTTTTTTGCATTGCGTAACAATAAGCCTCAAACGAGTCGAATCACTGAAACTCGATTTTTGGTGCGATCGGGTGAGTTTTTTTTATCGTGGGTGGTTGAGATTTAGGAAAGGTTAAAATAATGACGGACTGATAGCTTTGTAGCAGCCCTCTGACACTGGCCTATTATTCCTATACGATAAACGAAAACACGTTTTGTCCCGGCTTTTTAGTTCTTCAAATCGCCACTACCCAGCGTTGGCGGTTATGTGACAGCCTTCGGCTCTAAATACTCCGATCGGCTGAACGATTCGATACTTTCGTGGCTTTCGCCTGTTATCGTTATGGGGACGTTATTTACTGTGTTCGAATGGAAAATCATTAGAACGGAAAATCATTCCAAATATATCAATAAACGTTTATTCACGTAAAATATTCGAAACACCGGCGCAACATACATATATATGCATGCGTGTCACACGACTACTAGCGCCACAGTGCGGCAAGGACATTTTGCGAACAGCATTTATCTACCAGTGTCAGGGGGTTGCTTTGTAGCAATATTCGAGTTTTATAATTACATTCTAAGTTCGAGGGGTTTTGATTGCAGAAAATGAAAGTTGCGCTAGTCCAAAGTTATCCAGTAGGAGTAGTACAGTCGTGCTGTATATTAGAATCGGAAAAAAATAGAAAGCTAGTTTTTTGGCAGATGACTTTGTCGGTGCCGCGGGTGCTGAATCCAAGTTTGCCTAAAAATCGGGGTGTAGGGTTTTTTTAGGGGATGAAGGTCGATTAGTGCCAAACTACAACCCCCACGAGTTCGGCGCCGGAAGACGAAATGTTCAGAAAAATCCGGGCTTTATTTTTGTTCTCGACGCCGAAGTCGTGGAAGTTCATTTTGGGGGTGAAAAAATGGGGTGAAGTTTTGAAAAATTAATTTTAATTCGATAACTTTTTAGGAAAAATCCATACAATTTTTGTAGAAATGGGAACATTGTAGCTCTTGAAAAGACGCGTCGATCGAGTATTCGATCATTCCTCTCCGATAATATCTTCAGCTCCAAAAAAATTGTTGAAGTATCAACAAAAATTGTTTAATGAATAACTAAAAAACAATCGTTTTTTCGGGGAAGGTTTAAAGGTACGAAATGTAGAGAATAATTTTCTCTATATTTTCGTTTCTATGGACCACCCTTGAATTTTGCTTTTTCAAATCCCTCTCAGGGGTTGAAAATTCGTAATGAAATTCTGTGGGAAACGATTGACCGAAAAATAAAGAGATACGAGTTTGGCGCTGTGGACAAAAATGTAGCTAGTGGTTCAAGCTACAAATTGTTCCACGGCGGCGAATTCGTGCGGGCAATAGTTTGCCCAGAATTTCGTTTTTTATTTTCAACCCCCCAGAGGGGTTGGAAAATCAAGGGTGGTCCATAGAAACGAACAAATAGAGAAAATTATTCTCCACATTTCGTAAGTTTCAACTATATGCGAAAAATCTATTGTTTTTTAGTCATTCAATAAACAATCTTTTTTTTGTATTTCAACAATTTTTTCGGGGGTGACGATATTGTCGGAGAGTGATGATTAAATACTTCATCGACGCGGCTTTTCATGAGCTACAACGTCCCCGTCTTAACAAAAACTGTACGAATTTTCCCGAAAGAGTTATTGAATTAAAAATGATTTTTCAACATTTCACCCCACTTTTTCACCCCCAAAATGAACTTCGGCGACTTCGGCGCTGTGGACAAAACTAAAGCCCGGATTTTTCTGAACATTTTGTCTCACGGCGCCGACCTCATAGGGGTTGTAGTTTGGGATCAATCCACCCCCATACCCCTTCATCCCCTAAAAAAACACTGCACCCCGTTTTTTCGGTATTCAGTATAGGGAAAATTTAAACGTCATGCTGATACTGGGCATGGAGTCATAACGGAATGTGCTATACAGATTTGACTGAAGAACAAAGTATTGGCTCTGCAAAAAAAAGTTACCCCGAAATTGTCGTCCTTGACGTCGTTCTTAAGAGCTTACACCTAGTTAACATTTTTGTAAATATCGATTTCGGGGTTTTTACGGATTCTCAACATATAACATTCAAATAAATGTTATCCGAAAATTTCAAGTTTTTCGGTTAAAAATTAAGGGATTGGACGTTTATAGGTAGGTTCCGCGAATCAGCGGACTTTAAACGCGTTTTTTTTTCAAAATTACTTTATTCAAAATCTGTGACCACGATATATCAAAAATCACCAGGCCGAACAACTTCACATTTGACAAGCTTCTTTCACATATCAAAAAGCAGTGCGTGAACGGAGGAAATTTTTTTTCTTTCGATGCATAGTTTTTTTGTCATTGACGAAAATCAATTTAAAAAAACTATGCATCGAGAAAAAACGCTCAATTTTCATAACGCGGTTTTTCGCCGAAAATTGGTACCTTCTCTTTGGGCCACGGCTATTTTTTCAAAAATCAATATTTTATTGCATCCTTTGTCCAAGCACTAGATCATTTTGTGCAAAATTTAAATGCGTTTGATTTTTTTTTAATTTCGGATGATTTGTTTCCGAGCAGCAGTAGTCACAGCGAAGGACGTTTTTCAAACAGCGGTCCGCACAAACTATTGTTTCTATTACATTTATAAATATATATCGATACAAACATTGTAAAAAGTACTTGAAACCGTACTCTAAAAAAGTTTAACAAAAAAAAAAACAAATTTGAAAACCTCCACACGTTTTCCCAGAAAAAGTTCACGAAAATTCCGCTTTTTTTCGGCCACGAGCTAGGTGGAACCAGTTGAAACAGTATAAGTTTGATTTGAAAAGTTTTTTTTCAACATCGGATAATTTATAAATTTTTGCGCGAAACGAAAAAAAACTGGTGATTCTATATAACGTGGATATATGTGGGGCATTCCACACCAAATCGACCACTTTCAGACCCGACCCCTTTTAATTTGGCTGAAACTCAAATTTGTTATAGTTTCCTTCTAAAAACCATCATCGGATTTTTTCAATTTTTTTTTACATATTCGGAATTATGTATTGGATTGAAAAAAAAAATTAACTTTTTTTTTCAATTGCTCATAACTTTCGGAATAATTGACCATATAAGATCTTTTTTTCGATCTTTTGTTTTGAAATAGACTTTATGAAAAGAGAATAAGTCATCTTCCATATCATTTTTTAGGTTTTAGGAGCGAAAAAAAACGAATTTTTCGAAGTTTGACCTTTTTGATTTTTTGTGTCGTGAAAAAATATGATAAATTTAGCGATTTTTTTGCCGCAAGACCCATTGTGGTAAGATTTTTATTTCAATTTTTTTCAAATGGAAACATTTTGATTCTTGTTTTTTTCAAAGTTTAGTTGTCTCCTATGATGCAATAATGTCGATTAATAAATTCTATGGTTTAAAAAGAAATGCAGTGTACTATTCCATTTACATTAATGTTTTGCTCAGAAAATTCACAAGTAGTATTTGAATTTGTGGCAAAAACGTCGAAAATGATTAAAAATCATTGAAAAGCTTTTATATTATGTTAATCTTATACACAAAGCATTGAATATCATAGAATCAACTACTTAAAATTATTGCATCTTAGGGGAAAGCTAAATTTTGAAAAAATCAAAAAGAAAAAATTTTCAATTTGGAAATAATAATAGAACGAAAAATCTTACCACGATGGGTCTTGCAGCAAAAAACGCTAAACTCATCATACTTTTTTTACCAAAAAAGAATCCAAAATCGAAAATGTCAAACTTCAAAAAATTTGTGTTTAAAAAAAAAAAATTCGATGGCTTAATCTTAAAAAAAAAATTGTTATAAAGTACCATTCAAAACAAAACCTTTGAAAGAAAAACATCATATTTGGTCAATTTGTCACAAAGTTATGAACATTTGACAAAAAAAACGTCGATTTTTTCGAAAATTCTCCACACATTGCCGATTATATAAAAAAAAAACAATAACATATTCAAATTTCAGCCAAATCTAAAGGGGTCGGGTCTAAAAGTGATCGATTCGGCGTGGAATGACCCATATATATTAAGGCCTTAGGCCACCGTAACGGGTATAAAATCATGTGCGAATTTAACAATTTTATTTGTATGAAAAAATGATTCACTCATAAAATTAATTACACATCAATTCAGTATGAATATCAAGCTGTTCGATTTTTTTTTTCGATGTACAAAATGGCCGACTGCTAATATTTTCTTTTGTTATCTTTTTTTTAGGCGCTCCGCGGCCTGACATTTAGCATCCACAATTTTTGACCTAGACTAAAAAACAAAAATTCTCGTCAATCTACATTAGAATACCTAGAGAAGTACGTACAGAATTGAAAAAATACTGTTTTATTCAAAAGTTGTAGGTATTTGAACTTAAGAAATGAATTTTCAGTGAAAAATTTCGTTATAACTGCTCATAAATTGCTCATAAAATGAAAAGTTTTCGATTAATCAGAAATTCCGTACGTACTTCTCTGCGAAATGCAATTAGGAACATAACTTTTAAATTTGAAGTAAATCGAGTGAAAATTGTTGAAGTTATTTGTCACGCCAATTCGAAAAAAGCTGTTTCGAGAAGTTTCGAGTAGTCGGCCATTTTGTACATCGAAAAAAAATATATATATTTGTTCCAACAGCTTGATATCCATATTAAATAGACGTGTAATTAATTTTATGAGTGAACCACTTTTCCATACGAAAAAAATGTTGATTTTGCACAATCGCAATTCGCACAACAAAAATCTTAAAATCGCACGTTTTATTTAACAAAAAAATGTTAAATAAAACGTCCTTACGCTTTTACCCTATACCCGTTACTGTGGCCTAAGGCCTTAAATTAATTACACATCTATTTAAGATGTGTAATTTATTTTATGAGTGAACCACTTTTCCATACGAAAAAAGATGGTTAAATTCGCCCATGATTTTATACAGGCCTCAAGACTCAGGATTTTTCGCAATAACAAAAGTTCCGCGAAGGTGTGATTCGATAAAACGAAGCTTCTCTTGTCGCAGGTGCTTCCAAATTCGAAAGTGACTCGAAAGTCGAGGCCGATTTACCAAACGATAGCCGGTGAGGCGCGACTGCAATACGTCAGGACGACGGATCTTTTCGAGGCGTACAACACGACGTTGTGTTGGAAATGGGGTCTGGACGAGGTGCGAATGCGGGACGCGATGACGAGTGGCAGGTGCATATGCAAACTCGGATGGCACGGTTCCGATTGCGGACAGCCGGAAGTGGTATGGCGCGCGATAATGGCGTCGAAGCAAAATATAAAATTGACCCGTCGTCGAGCAGCGCGACGAATAATCTACACGTTCAGCGTGAACGATTACAACTCGGCGATAGCCGAAGTAATAGTCGAGGAGCTTTACAACGTTGTTGATTTCTTCGTCATATGTGACTTCAGCAACGCCGAGGACAACTTCCGTTTCAAATTGTCGAGGGGTCTCGTCGGGCCCCAGCAGAACAAGATCATTTACGTGAACGTCGCGTCGAAGGCGAGAAAACCAACGCGAATATTGTCGCGTTACATCTGGGAACGGGTGACATCCGTGGTGAAGAATATTCGCGACGATGACATCTACGTGACGACGCAAGCCGAGGAAATATTGAACAGGCGAGCACTGATGTTTCTGAAGATTTACGACGGTTGGCCACAGCCCATAGGGTTCCGTCTACGCTGGTCGGTTTACGGCTTTTACTGGCAACATCCGGCCAAAACAACGATCACCGTGGGCGCCGCTACAATCGCCCTCACGAGGGAAGCTTTTCGTACGAATACCATCTTAGCGCAGGGCGACATCGCCGGCGAGACCAGCGAGAGAGACGTCCTCGGCCTCGTTATCGGTGATTTGAATCATTACGGCGGCTGGTACTGCCATTACTGCGAAGCACCCGCCAACGTCATAATCGCCGTACAACGCGACTCCGATAAGTCTCATACGGTCAAGTATGCGAAGAAATTCGATGTTCCTTACGTGGAGGATCTGATCGGCACAGGCGTATGGTTGGATGGCAAAACGAACCTCTTGAGAGGTCACAAATCGCGGGATCCTTACTTCGCACCCGAGACCGTGCTATCCAATACGTGGAAGTACGATTGGCTGGTCGACAATTTTTACGCCAAGCTGGATTACTACTGAAGCTGCAGACTATTAATGAACTGTGATATTAATTCGTACTCTCATCAGTCCCCAAAATCTCCAAACACTTCGATGTTCACTAATCACCTTGTATCGTTATTACTATATCATCATTACTTTGTTTTATCGATCATTATTGCATTACGGATTTATATACACCGAATTGATATGTTGAATTAAAAGTATTAATGTTGAATTATTTACACGCGGATATTGCGAACGGGCTGTCATTTCTGTGGAGCTTTTTCTTTGACCCTTTGTGTCACACATTTTTGTCCAATCGGCTTGAAATTCATTGCTCGGGGGTTTTTGGGGTTGCTGATGACGAATGATTTTTAAGTATTGCACATCAATTCTTATTCTTGAATATATGGCTGATGCTCGACAAAAAAAGTTCGAAAATTCGGTCGAAATTGCTCAGAAAATGGTTACAAAGAGGTAAAGCAATTTTCCCTGCTTCGTCCGAGCGAATGTGGATTCGTTTGTGTATGGAACGGATTGAATTTTTCGACTATGAACTGATTGGTAACAAATTACGTAACGCAATTGGGGGGGGGGGGGTCAAGGTTTGCGTTACGTCACGATTTTAAGGGCAGATATACACCTAGATGGTCGAGGTCGAGGATTTAGAAGCTATGAACATTCCGTCGACCGTACAAGACCTACACTATGGGCCTGGTATCGATGATTCCATGTAAGTTGACAAATTTCATGATTTATTCATTCCCAAATTTTCAAACGCGTTTTTCTCAAAACCACGTTTTTCAAATCGGTACCCAAAATTTCTTGAAAATCAATGAACCGATTACCTTGAGGTTTTTTATGGTTATTCTATACACCATTATCTAGTACTTGTCATAGGATTTTTTTCCGTTACTTAGTTTTTGCTTTATAGGCAAAATAATAACTAATTTTTGGCCCAAAAATCACTATGTTCAAACGTCCGCCATTTTGTCATAAATCGATATTTTCAAAATCGGCTATGACAAGTACTAGATTATTATAGTATCTAATTTAATAATCTTTTTGGTTTTTTTTTCAGATGATTTTTGAAGAAACGCCAGTGGGTACCGTGTACGCAGATTTTTTTACGACGCTCCAAGGATCATACAATATCCTTGCATATTTTTGATATTTTTAAATAAAGAAAATTAAACATATTCTTGAATGTATATACTTTTAGATAACTAAAACCCCAATCCGAAATTTCAAATATTTTTACTTGTAAAAATTCACAAACATTACCTTTTTTCCGCCTCCTAGGTGTATATCTCCCCTTAAAACTGCCAGAAATAGCAACATTTCTGCATGTTCAAGTTTATAATTTAAACATCGCGTGCAATTTTACCGTGGACTGCTCACAGCTTTCTATATGCAATGTCGGTTAAGGGAGCAAGTCACTGTGCAAGAACGTGCACAGTAGCTTCCCCACATCCCCCAAGCAAAATTTGAAGGAATTTTTTAAAATAATTCTTGAAAGGACATGTATTGAAAAATATGTTGGCAACATTTTTATTTACAAGTCCGAAAATTGACTGAGTTATAGTCACTTTAGTGAGAACAGGTAGCGCGACCGGTTAGTGCCCTCAGCCCCTACAGGTGTGGGATCATTTACAATAGATGAAGTACAGGCTCTTATTATTTTGTGAACTATCACGAAGATGAAGAACGGTCATATTACTTTATATCAAGAAACAGGAAACGAAAACTTTGAACGCGTTTTTCTCGAAACTAGTTTTTTCGACCTTGTCCGGGCGAATACTTAAAAACTTATCAATCGATTTTCAACTTTTTTAAAAATATTTTTGTAATCGCACTGACTAAGGTTGTACGTATCCGCGTTTTTAACATTTGATAATTACTATTTTTAAAGACTGCTTGAATACAGAAAAAGGGCCTTGAAAATATAAAAAAATGTCCAAACTGTCGGCATTTTGTAAAAAAAACCAAAATAAAAAAACGGCTACGCATAACGATAGCTACATTTGTATAGATATCGATAAATTGTTGACTTTTCATTTACAGATGACCTTTCATAAAGATATCGATGGAACAATGAAGAGACATTTTTTTTTTCGTCAAATCAAGGCATATATCTCGATTAATTTTCAAGATTTTGTCATAAAAATTTATGTAAAACTAGATGAATATATATTTCATAGAATGAGTATAAACCCGATCCTTTCATGATTAGTTATGTCTATGAAAAATAGGCAATTATTGACGACAAAGCACCCGTTACGTAACGGAATAGGATATTCCGGCCAAGCGTTACGGTCCCGTTACGTGGGGGGGGGAGGGGGAGTCAAAAATGGGAAATTTTGCGTTACGTAATTTGTGTACGCACCCTTGACTGTCTGGAATGAGATCGGAAAGATTGGAGGTACAAGGGAACCACCCCTCAAAGAAAGGCGTGTCACCCCTTAATTGAATTTTTTTCAATACTTCTGTAGTAGATTTTTGTTTCATTCAGATCGGTGGACTGCTTGTGGGTGCAACTGCAAAATCACCCTTCGACAAGCCTCTCTCTGAGGGGTGGTTTCCCCCCTCAAAGCTTGGGCTACGAACTTGGCTCAAATGTTTTTTAGGATTCTTATCAGACATTACCCCAGAATTCTGCAGTTTAAATTCGCAAAAAACGATTTTTGATGATAAAGAAAATGGAGAAATGGATTTAAAAAACAGAAAGTTGGTTGCTTTCCAACGATGCGAACTTCAACATCGTCACTTAAATGATGTTCCTTGAAAGCATCGATGGTTGGTGAGTAAAGATCTTTTACATTTTTGTTTGGGTTTCGACAATTTATCTTTGCAAACATCTTCCAAGCCACTCATTCAGATCCATCGAGCAAGTCATCGATTTGAAAAATGTCACTTGTAGCGAAGGCTGCGACGAGATTCTTATCGCTGTTAGAAAATCAACGTTTGTTACTTACCGGTTGTACCTGAAGAGGGCCAGCGACGTAGTTATATAGGGAATAATGAAATACATGGAAAATTGATGTGCTTTCCAAGAAGGTCCCGCGAGTTCGCCCAAATTGAATATCAGAATGCTCGTCGCTATGATCAAGCTCTGTCCGACCTCGAGTCCGTTTATACCAGCGAGAATGTTTATGGCGTTGGTGCAAAAAACTGCCAGCATTCCCATGTAAACGTAGTACAAGAGGCGCAGATCCACGGAAAAGCCGAACCACGCTCTCAGCGGTTTTGGCACTATGATCAGCGTGGAATTGAAATTTACGTAGTAAACCATCAACAGAGGCAACGACGCTATGCTCGGTAATAACAATTTGTGTCTCCATCTCAGATCCAGGACATCGTCCGCGAAACCGAGAAGTAACATACAACAGATCGAGAGAAGAGCAGCCAAAAGCTCGACGAACTGGAAGTACGTAAAATAAATTAAGATGTGCCTCGAGTCGACGATTGGAAAATAATCATTTCTATAAAAGTTCAGCGGTGATTACCTCGTTGTGAGGAAAGTTTGCATTTTTGAAAATGTAGTCCGTAAACGGTATGGGTATAAAAAGGAACATCGTTACGAGAAATATACATCCGCTAACGACTCCTAGACCTTCCGGGCTAAAAATGAAATATCTTTGTTTAGTTTGTAAAAGGAATTGGATCGATTCCATCTAATGATTATCTGTTTTACTTGTTCAATTGTAGAATTAATTTAGGAGTATTTAGGCAATATTTAGGCAACGCTGAGCAATATTTAGGCAATACTTAGCAATGGTTAGCAATAGTTACGCAATACTTAGCAATATTTAGGCAATGTTTAGGCAATACTTAGTAATATTTAGGCAATGCTTAGCAATATTGAGGCAATGCCTAGCGATATTTAGGCAATACTTAGCAATATTTATGCAATGCTCAGCAATATTTAGGCAAAAATTAGCAATATTTAGGTCATACTTAGCAATATGTAGGCAATATTTAGCTATGTTTAGGCAATATTTAAGCAATGCTTAGCAATATTTAGGCAGTACCTAGTAATCTTTAGGCAATGCTTAGCAATACTTAGGCAATGCTTAGCAATATTTAGGCAATACTTAGCAATGTTTAGGCAGAACTTAGCAATATTTAGGCCATACTTAGCAATATTTAGGCCATACTTAACAATATTTAGGCAATACTTAGCAATATTCAGAAATATTTAGGCAATACTTAGCAATATTTGGCAATGTTTCGCAATATTGAGGCAATGAAAAGAGGAATATTTAGCAATGTTCAACCAATCTCGAAAGTAAATGATGTTCGAGATGCATTATCGTAATTATCATTATTGAAGTTTACTAAAGAAATGATCAACTGCTCTACTAATGAATTACTACTCTATTTAATCAATAGGACATTCACAACAAATTTTACTACAAATTCGCAACATATGATTTTTTATCATCATGAAAATTAGAAATTGTAGAGAATTTTCGTAGCGTTCCAACGATGCAAACTTCACCTCCATCAATCAATATGATTTTTCGATAGAATACACCTGGTAATAAATTTGATATTTCTATAGTATGTCCTGGACTATGTCAGGTACATTCTCTATTCGATTGTTGATTTTTATAAAAAGTGCTGTTATTTTATTTGAACTTTACATGAAATTAAAAAAAAAAGTAATGGGTACAAAAAACCAATGATATTGAAATTTGCATAATTGGAGTGCAACGAAAGTTTCGTAGCCCATTTTTTTGAACGTTCAGCTCTGCAAAATCATTCAAACGTTTTTCAGGATCCATTTTAGAGACTTTTTAGGCTAGATATGTAAGAAAAGATTCTGGAGGATGTTGAAAATAAAGAAATAACAAAAAAAATTGATTACATTGCAATTATGCAAACTTTCACATCGT
Source organism: Ophion slaviceki (assembly GCA_944452715.1). Classification (NCBI taxonomy): domain Eukaryota; kingdom Metazoa; phylum Arthropoda; class Insecta; order Hymenoptera; family Ichneumonidae; genus Ophion; species Ophion slaviceki. The sequence goes on from OX101789.1 coordinate 21,906,322, forward strand.
ACAAAAGATATACTTTTGAAATTTAAAGCATGACCAATTTTGCGCAGGTTAAAAGAAAATAATAGGAAGGACTGATTGAACGCTGATTCAAGTGGTTCGCAATAAGCTTGGAATTTTAGAAATATGATTTTTTTATTGCATAGTTTTATAGCCGAGCGTTTTGATTTTAATTTTCAATGTTTTGGGAAAAGGTATAAGGTCCAAATCTCTTCATCCGAATCACTTGAAATTCGGACAGAGCATAGTTTATCACATTTTCTATTGTATGACCAGATGATTTCTTGATATGTTTATTCATTTGTTGATCACAAATTTTTGCACGAAAATTAAACTGTCTTATTCCACAGCTTCCCATTGTCGTAATTTCCAAAATTCACAAAGTATCCGGTCATCCGGAAGTTTTGTCATTCTACTGAAGGTACATTTTTGTGGTGTTGAAGTTTGGATCGTTGAAATGCAACGAAAATTCTTTTCAATTTCTTACTTTCATTATTATCCAAAATCAAACTCTGGAAACTTGTTGTAGGTCGCTAAATAAGAAGCAGTAACTACGAGAGCAAAACATCGCTCTTGCAGACCTAACAGCATTTTTAAGAAAAAAAAAAACACCAAGTTAAGAAAGGATATACACTTAGACGAGAAAAAAATAAGCAATTTTGAAGCATTTTTTAAACGAAAATATAATTATTCTACATTTACCAAACTGTAGGTATACTTTGATAGCATATTAAGTATACAATACAACTTTTTGAAATTTCAGAAATTAGTTTTTGGAACCTAGATTAAAAAAACAATTATTTTTTTTTGTTAGAACCTGCATAGTTTCTATTTGACAGTAATTAAAACGCGAAATGCAAATTCGAGAGTGTGGTACACATTTACAAAACAAAAATCAACATTTCAAACATAATTTCTGTAAAATTTGGATTAAAAAAGTAGTTTTTTTTTCTATTTTTTCAAAAACAATTCTCGTCAAGTAGAAAGTAGCATATTATCAACATTTGTACCAAGTTTCAACTCAATCGGCTTAATAAATCTTGAGTAAACCTGCACGCGAATTTCCAAAATGCAGTTTTGAGAAAATGCTTTTGAAGTTTACGCCCTCTCCGAATCCAAGTGGTAAAGCACAGGGTTGACGGGTTGTAGCGTTTGAAGTTTTTTGTACTTTGCTTTGAAACTTAAAAAAAAAATTCTACATACACAGTTCTATCGTTTAAAGAAAAAAAAAAGAAATCGATTTTTTCATCGTAAATGTATATCCCGCCTTAACTATGCATTACGCAATGAGAAAAATCGTCCCCACGGGCGACATTGTTTGAACGAAATTCTTCATCACTCTACCGTTCTATTCCATTCTATCGTTTCCATAGTGTTGAAGTTTGCATCGTTGCAATGCAACAAAAATCATCAATTTTTTCTTTTCCTTATTTTTATTACTTTCTGAACTCTTTTTTGGCAGGTTTAGTTTATGGATCGGTGCTAAGGATCTGGCAAAATGTTACTTCGATTTTTGTAGATTAAATGTGCAAAAAAAGAACAATTGTGCAATAAGGAAAAAAATGTTTTCGTTCCATTCGAACGATGCGAACTTCGATCGCATTTGTTTTCTCATCTACAAATCTAAAGTACTACTCACATTTTATCACTGTCCCTCTTATTCATATCAACTCCGTAGAGGTTAGCTTTGATGAACATATCCCGAAGTTTCGGTATCAATCGCGCAGTAACGAAAAACGCGACAACCGACATGCAAACGTTTATCGCGACGGGAAAAACGATTTTCCACGTATCGTCAACTTTTTCCATTTTCGCGAATATCTCTCGACAATAATGGCACCGATGGAAAAACTTTCAGCACAAACACCGGCTTTTTCGAGATGTGGACAATCTTTGCGAGGGCTTGACGTGGCTAAATCCACATTGCGTACAACTTTTCACGCGCCTCCGCAACATTGTACGAAGTTTCGTGTTATAATTATCCGAACTCATCATTCATCGGCTCGTACGAGGCCCGCGTTTCGATATAATATCGATTTGATACGAGGAAGAAAAAAAGGAATTACATTCCAAATACAAAACACGACATCGAAACTATCGACGTGTTCCAGGCACACACCAAGTCACGCCGCACGCACACTAAAGTGAAAGCACACGAGGTATACACTCGTATCATCCTATAGACCGAGATATCAGCTGAGCAGTGCAATTGTCACCGTCACCTGCACGCTCAAGGAAATTCCGCAAAAGTTTAACAGGCGTCGTTTCACTACGATTTCGGATCACCAGAGCTGAGGATATTTATCTCTGTAAAATCCGTTATTTCGCTACGAGATAATTAACTTATTTGAGATTGTTCATCGCAAAGTCTAAGTCAAAGAGTAAGTATCTCAAATCTCTAAGATCGCGGATAAATTACATTGCTCTACTTTTGCCTCGATGTTGAATTTTCCTAATCGATTTTCATCGAAATGTTTATTTCTGTTAATTTTGTATGCGGGTTCAATCGATTATGAGCGTTATTTTCATTTTATTCGTCGTTTTAATCGTAAATTGAAGTTCGATCGCTTCATCGTATATTTGCACTACCATAACCTTAAACTGCCGGACAGATTCGTAATGAAATTGTGATGAGGATCGAGAAAAAATGTGTTAAAAAAATTCTGCGTCTTCAATTGTTGTCCGGTGTTCTCATACACAGTGTAAATTCGGTGCGGAAAACTGTTAACAGATATTTGTTTGTCACGTTTCTTACCTAATTTATTGCAAGCATTCGGCAGGATCAAAATTATCACGCGATAAATATTCTTCGTTTCTCCAATCGGAATGTCTGAATTGGTTATGAGAATAATACGGGACGTTCGGTGGTCATAACTTTTTCTTTACAAAAACGCAGCGGTCGCAAAAATATTTAGAGTACATTTCTTCGAAAACCAAAATGTTGGTAGAATTCGTAATTTTCACATTAATAACTATCCAGCTGCAAAGAGAGATCGGAAAAAGAATTTTCTTACAACTACTTACGTACTTTGCGAAATTATTATTTTTTTTATGTAAATAGTTGTTGTTTTCATTGGCATGATATTTCCTTGGCCTAGTTCCATGGTCTTGAAGTTCGCATCGTCGTGACGCAACGTGAATTCTTTTTTCTAAATTTTCCCATCGCCCATCATATTTTGTTGAGAATTTGGCTCGCAGAAATGAGCAAAAGTCCTATAAAATGTTTTAGTCTTACGAGATATCATAAGATAACGAGTAATCGATTAAAAAAAATTCCCAACTATGCAAATTTGGAAATCATATTTTTTTATAGTTTTTGAAAATTTATCGGCTTACTATTTTTGCAAATAGTTTCCGTTTTCAATGGCTTAATATTTCGTTGGTCCTCCATGATCTTGAAGTTCCCATCGACGTAAAGCAATGAAAATTCTGTTTTTCTAAATTTCCCATCACCCAACAAATCTTGTTGCAAATTTGGCTTGCAAAAATGAGAAAACGTCCTATGAAATGTTTTAGTCTTCCTCCTATCCTAAAACTGCCAACAAAATTGGACGATAACGAGTAATCGATTAAATAAAAAAAATGTCGTTGCGTTCGAACTGTGCAAACTTGAAAATAATATTTTTTTATAGTTTTTGAAATTTATTGGCTTACTATTTTTGCAAATATTTTTCGTTTTCAATGGCTTAATATTTCGTTGGTGCTCCATGATCTTGAAGTTCCCATCGACGTAAAGCAACGAAAAATCTGTTTTTCTAAATTTTCCCATCGCCCACCATATTTTGTGGAGAATTTGGCTCGCAGAAATGAGAAAAAGTCCTATAAAATGTTTTAGTCTTACGAGATATCATAAGAAAACGAGTAATCGATTAAAAAAAAATTCTTTGCATCCCAACTATGCAAATTTGGAAATCATATTTTTTTATAGTTTTTTAAAATTTATCGGCTTACTATTTTTGCAAATAGTTTTCGTTTTCAATGGCATAATATTTCGTTGGTCCTCCATGATCTTGAAGTTCCCATTGACATAAAGCAACGAAAAATCTGTTTTTCTAAATTTTCCCATCGCCCACCATATTTTGTTGCAAATTTGGGTCGCAGAAATTAGAAAAAGTCCTATAAAGTGTATCAGTCTTTCTCGTAGCCTGAAACTGCCAACAAAATTGTACGATACAGAATAAACAATGGAAAGAATAAATTTTCGTTGCGTTCCAACTGTGCAAACTTGGAAATCATATTGTGTGATCGTTTTTCTTCAGCTTCTGTCCTTATCTAATGACAAGTGCGAATATACGATGATGCATCTCAATCGCTACAGGACATAATCCAGTGCATTTTAAAAAGAAGCTCGAGTGTCTAACTAGCTAAATGTCTTTTAGATACGCTTTCTCTGAATTTCCGAGAAAGTTGGTAAATGGATAACGAGAAGCAAAAGGATGAAATTATCGCTCTGGAGAGTATATGCAACGAGGAGGAATTTTCTTATCAAGAGATAGAGGAAAAGTACGAGTGTACGTTGAAAATATTTCTTCGCTTGCCCGGCGGCTATGTTTTGCATTACAAAGACACGAGAGTGCAGGAGGGCCCGGTGACGAAAGTTCCGATATCTCATTTGCCGCCGTTGACTCTCCGCATGTCATTGCCGCCGGATTATCCGTCGAAATCGCCGCCAAAATTCGCTCTGTGCTGTTCGTGGCTCCGTCAGCCGGTCCTCTCGAAATTGTGCAGGCGATTGGATCAATTATGGTGCGAGAACGAGCAACAAGAGATCATCTTCACCTGGATGGCTTTTTTGCAAAACGAGACGCTGGAGTATCTCGATATACAGGATCATCTCGATGTGAGTCACGCCTATACGTTGTACATGGCGAGCTTGGAAAAAGCAAAGAGCGCTCAAGCCGACAGGGAAGACTCGAAAACGAGCAAAGAAGTCAACGCCTCGCTAACCAACGAGCGAAGATCTCACGCTACGAGAAGATTGATGCAACAGAAAGTTGGCGGCAAACAAAACAACCAGAAACACGGAGATCTGAGAGCCGTTGTCGATAGATCCACCGGCAAAAATCCCGTTCAATCGCTGGTCGATTACAACGAGAATCGCATCTGCGTCGAATTCAAGAAGAGCTTTTACATGTGCAAAATTTGCTTCAACGAAAAATCCGGCGAGGACAGCACCACGTTCACTCCGTGCAGACACGTTTTTTGCAAGGAATGCATCGTCGGGTATTTTGAAACGAGAATTAACGAAGGAAGCGTGAAGAATATTTGCTGCCCAGAGGAAAAGTGCACTTCGGAAGCAACCCCGGGGCAGGTGAACATTGTAGAAACAGTTGCGAAAAAGTGTATACGGTATGGGCCATATAAGAGGGATTCTCCGTCAATTCAGCCACTTTTTTTTCGACCATCTCAGATCTACCCCATAATTGGTTATATCAAAGTACTACTAAAAGGCATTCTATGTGAATTTTTTTCAGATTTTTTAATTCAACATTTTAGAAAATGCCGTTTTTTTTCCAAATGAATATATCTCGGAAACTATAAGTAACTGAAAACAAATGACTTTACATAAAAGTTGTAGTTTTGTGTTAGCTTTCGAGCAGACGACTCGAAATAATTTTTACGTTCCGGTAACGCTGATTTTTTTTACCAAAACAGGGGGAAATAATTTTATATTAATATTAATAATTTTATAATTTTTTTTATATTAAAAAACGGCCGTTTCTTTTGACTGAAAAAATTACAGAGTCTTCCAGTATGCCTGACGATATCGCAAAAAAATCGCCAGAGTGGCAGGGAGCAAGGTTCCGGTATAAGAAAATTGATTTGTGTGGTTTCATTTTTTTACAACCTCTATCCGTGCAACTCTGCCGATTTTTTTGCGATATCGTAAGACATGCTGGAAGACTCTGGAATTTTTGCAGCCACAAAAAAATGGCCGTTTTTTAATCAAAAAATAATTTCCCCCTTTTTTGGTAAAAAAATCAGCGTACCGGAACGTAAAAATTATTTCAAGTCGTCTGCTCGAAAGCTAACACAAAACTACAACTTTTATGTAGACATTTTTTTTCAGTTACTTCTAGTTTCCAAGATATATTCATTTGGAAAAAAACGACATTTTCTAAAATGTTGAATTAAAAAATCTGAAAAAATTCACATAGAATGCCTTTCAGTAGTACTTTGATATAATCAATTATGGGGCAGATCTGAGATGGCCGAAAAAAGTGGCTGAATTGACGGAGAATCCCTCATAAGTAAAATTGGTAATTCTTTAGATAAGTAACTTTTCCGAAAAATGAACCTAAAATTATTATTTTGCTATTTTGTCATTTATTGGGTTATAAATGATGATATTAAGTCGGGGGAAACTGAAGCTTTTCATTAACACATTTTTTACGAGCAAAAAATCGTTAACTATAAGTTCAAATTTTTCAAAAACCCAAACGAAACCCAAACAAACCCAATATAGGCGTCGTAATGTTCAAAAATCATCATTTATAACCCAATGAATGAGAAAATAGCAGAAAAAATCATTTTTCAGAAAAGTCACTTATTTGAAGAATTACCAGCACTTATGAAAAACAGCAAATACATTTCCGAAGGTTTATTTTAATTTAATTTTTTCACATTTTTTAACGGTTGAAAATGTCTTCGACAAAAAGGCCATAAATATTGTCGGAAACTTTCGAAAATGATTATAGAATTGAATGAAGTTTAGAAGATGTGCGCTTACGAATCTTGCCAAAAATGCAATGTCAACAAATTTTCTAGATAAAAGACCTCGTGAGTCCGCAATTGTTCGCCAAATACGACTCGATCCTGTTGAGCGTGACGTTGGAAACAATGACCGACATCGTGTACTGTCCGCGCCGACATTGTCAATATCCAGTGAGCCAGGAGCCCCACGAACAAATGGCCAATTGTCCAGCGTGTCAATACGCTTTCTGCGTTTATTGTAAAATGGTCTATCACGGTATCGAACCGTGCAAGATTGATTCAGGTGCGACACAACGTTTTCCATTTTTTGTATAATTGTGCACAAATTAAGCTTTTCTTTTGTCAAGCTTCAATAACGATGAAACCGTACGTAGCTGGAAAACAAGAACTCGTTTCCGAGTACGAAGCGGCGTCGGGAGAGAAGAAAATCAAGATGGAGAAACGATACGGGAAAAAACAATTACAGACGTTGGTGGAGAACACAATGTCGGAAAAATGGATAACCCGGAATAGTCATCATTGTCCTCAGTGTAACGCGGCCATCGAGGTAATTACGTTTCCGAGTATCTTAGCAAAAACTCTTTATTTCATTCAATTTTATCGTTACGTTGTTATCAATTATTATTTTGTTATTCCATTGGAATGATTGGAATGCTCGAATTATTTCATTTTGCTTCACTAATTTGCATTCGAAAAACAATCGGTCACTATACCCCAAAAATGTTACTTAAGGTGATCGTACTTGAGACTTGTACAATTTATATTTCTAACATAGAGGGATTCTCCGTCAATTCAGTCACTTTTTTTCCGACCATCTCAGATCTGCCCCATAATTGGTTATATCAAAGTACTACTAACAGGCATTCTATGTGAATTTTCTCAGATTTTTTAATTCAACATTGTAGAAAATGCCGTTTTTCTCCAAACGAATATATCTCGGAAGCTAGAAGTAACTGAAAAAGAATGTCTGTACATAAAAGTTGTAGTTTCGTGTTAGCTTTCGAGCGGAATATTTGCAATAATTTTTACGTTCCGGTAACGCTGATTTTTTACCAAAAAAGGGGGAAATAATTTTTTTATTAAAAAACAGCCGTTTTTTCGCTGAAAAATTTACAGAGTCTTCCAGTATGTCTGACGATATCGCAAAAAATCGCCAGAGTTGCACGGAGCGAGGTTCCGGTATACAAAAATTAATTTGTGCGGTTTCATTTTTTTTACCCTAGAACCTCGATCCGTGCCACTTTGGCGATTTTTTTGCGATATCGTCAGACTTACTGAAAGACTGTAATGTTTTCAGCCAAAAAAATGGCCGTTTTTTAATTAAAAAAAAATAATTTCCCCCTTTTTTGGTAAAAAATCAGCGATACCGGAACGTAAAAATTATTTCAAGTCGTCCGCTCGAAAGCTAACGCAAAACTACAACTTTTATGTATAGACATTTTTTTTCAGTTACTTCTAGTTTCGGAGATATATTCATTTGAAAAAAACGGCATTTTCTAAAATGCTGAATTAAAAAATCTGGCAAAATTCACATAGAATGCCTTTTAGTAGTACTTTGATGTAACCAATTATGGGGCAGATCTGAGATGGTCGAAAAAAGTGGTTGAATTGACAGAGAATCGCTCATGCAAAAAAAAAGATTTGTAATAACTAAATTTTTCATGTGTAAACTGTCTAATGAATGTTCACATGTAATTAGAAAAATGAAAAAATTGTTATTCCAACGATTCGCACAGTATTTCTAGGTTTGATATTTAGCAATATTGGTTCTATTTCCGTCTCTTTTTACTCAACCAGGCGAGTTTAACCTCCATGCTTTTCAACGTCGATCTGTCAAAACAATGTCAGGTGCGGGAAATATAAAGCATTGCATTCGGGCCGCGACTGGTAAAAAGCGTGGAAAATTTGTGTCGGCGAAATATGTCGGTTAAAAATGAAATATGTGTGGAAATTCGAATGAGTGAAATGAGGTTAGAACTACAGTCAGCTGTTGCCTTTCTGTCACGTCTCTTTATCGTAGCAAGTGGTAATAAATCCAATACCGGAAGTTCAAATTGAACTTCATATTACATAAAAATTAGGTCAATAAGCGTAAAATTTTCTGAGAGCGTTGGATTACTACAAGTGTTAAGTACGTAAATCTGATTATTTTTAAGAATCTGACGGATTCCCACTATTATATACACTTTTGTAGCAACCGGAAATTGGGTTTTTGTATGTCGTCTCGGAATTCCTTCACAAAAATACGCAACTTTAATATTTCTTTTCTCTGCAATTAGGTCGATAAACGACCCTGATATTTTACAGAGTCGATTATTAATATATTTAGTGAAGCTCAAAAAAAACTATCATAATCCTCTGGATTGAAACCTGGCGATAGGACTACCTTAAGGGCTTACGCCACTGTAAACGTCTAAAATGGAGCGATTTTTCGCAATTTATTTTTGGTAGGACAAGTAAGAGGATAATAAGATTCACGAATATTAGTCATATTAAAATAGATAATAGTGGCTAAAACTTGACCAAGCCTTTTTTGTTATCGTGTTTACATCATAAAAAAAATTGAATCCTTTTCTGGCTTTTTCGGGGAAAAATTACATCATTATTGCTAATAATTAATGAAAAAAAATGTTAAGAAGAAAAACGTCGGTCAAGACTAAACTACTATTGCACTGAATAAGTGTATCAAATTTGGAGTCAATCCGATCATTGGATGTTGAGAAATTGTGTACACTGTTTTGAGAATGTTTCGAAAAAAACGCGTTTAAGGAGTTACGTGGCTTTGGAGCCAAAAAAGCATATTTACTCAATGAAAAAAAATAATATATGAATTATTTTATTCAAAATGTTAAGTACATAAAAGAGCAACATTGCAATAATATTTTTTTATAAATTCATCCAAAAATTTGGGAAATTCAGCCGGTGGGACCTGGTTTCCGAAGACCCCTAAAAAAAGTGTCCTCGTGATGGTCAGGATAACTCATGATAGCTCGGTCTGAAATTAAAAAATCAATTTTTTTCTGTTATTAGATAAGTATAGCTCGTAATTGAACAAAGGATTTAAAAAAAAAGTGAAATTTGAATTTTTGGCAGAGTTGTATGCAGAATAGTTCAATTTTTGGTACAATTTACACTACGCAGAGCCTTGTAAAAGTAGTTGTAATAAAAAAAAACCTTCGTTCATCACTAGTCAATGCCCTTTTGCAGAATTGTGCAAAATGTCAATAAGATCGGTGCATTATTTTTTGAGAAATCGTGTCCAAAATGTTCAAACCCACGTGAGACCTTAAAGCTTTACTAGCAGCTATATCGTAATCATAAGTTTACCTTTAATCTGTCATTCCCGCACCATATGTTGGACCTTCCAAAAGGAAGGAATTTGAGTCGCCTCATACGATAAGCGATTTTTTTTCGTTTTCACGGTAGCCAAACCCCTTAAAAACGGGTGTACAGTAATATCGAAAAAAACGTAACACATTGCCTTCTTCAATATTTTATTCAACATATTCTGAAACACCGGAACTTTTTTCCACAAGAAATCGGACGGTTGCAATAAAATGACGTGTGGCCGTTGCAACACGTGTTTCTGTTGGATATGCGGAGTTCGACTCAATCCGAAATTGCCTTACTTCCACTACGAAAATCCCGAGTCGAAGTGCTTCAATATGCTATTTCGTGGGCTGCTCGCGGACGAGGACGACGAGGAGGAGGACGACATCGATTTTCCAGCTGTCTATCTGGACTTTGACTCCGAGGAGGAGGAATTTTACGACCACGATTTCGTCATCGATCTAGATATCTAGTCGATGTCCGGATCGCGGTATTCGGCAATCTGGGGACACGCCTATTGCGAAAACCTATCGCTCCGGAACAGCCTAAACTAGTGGGGAAGGACATGTGAAAAATGCCGCGATGGAGGATTGCTAAAATAAATATATGATGCTCCGAAAGCTATTTGTCCACACATCATGTATTTTTATATTGTATATGGATGTTTTTGTCCTTGTATTATATGTCTTTATTTGCAATAATTGCGTCACAATTGCGAACCGAAAGAAACTGTTATCGTTGATGATTTGTACGCTTAAAAGTCATTTGTTCATATATTCATTCTGATTAATGTGTCCAAGCTTAGCGGGAGTTCAATAAAAAATAATGTATTACTGAATTCGTGAAGGCTCTTGTTATCGAACCATCCTACCGTTAAAGTGGAAACAAACTAATTTGGCATTTTTACAGGCGCACATTCCCTTGACGCGTAGAACGGAGAATTATATCACGTCATCTGAAAATTAGATGCGGATGGTAGATGTGTCCAATTGAAATCGAGACGTTACATCTGAGTACAAAGAATATTTCGACTGCATTTTTTAAATTTGATTTAAAAGAAGAAGTGATTCACTCATAAAATTAATTACACATCGATTAAGTATGAATATCAAGCTGTTAGAAAATATATATTTTTTTCGATGTACACAATGGCCGATGACTCGAAACTTCTCGAAACAGCTTTTTTCCAATTGGCGTGACAAATAAATTCAAAAATTTTCACTCGATTTACTTCAAATTTAAAAGTTATGTTCCTAATTGCATTTCGCAGAGAAGTACGTACGAAATTTCTGATTAATCGAAAACTTTTCATTTTATGAGCAGTTTATGAGCAGTTATAACGAAATTTTTCACTGAAAATTAATTTCTTAAGTTCAAATACCTACAACTTCTGAATAAAACAATATTTTTTAAATTCCGTACGTACTTCTCTAGATATTCTAATGTTCGATTGACGAGAATTTTTGTTTTTTGTTCTAGGTAAAAAAATTGTGGATGATAAATGTCACGCCGCGGAGCGCCTAATAAAAGATAACAAAAGAAAATATTAGTAGTCGGCCATTTTGTACATCGAAAAAAAAAATATATTTTCTAATAGCTTGATATTCATACTAAATAGATGTGTAATTAATTTTATGAGTGAATCATTTCTTCATACGAAAAAAATGTTAAATTCGCACATGATTTTATACCCGTTACTGTGGCCTGAGGCCTTAAGAACAGATAAACTGCATTGGCTTTAACGTGCTGTTCCGTGACTAGTTGTCTTCAACAACACGGGTCCCGCGACCTTGGGGTCGGATACGCCGACCGCCGCGACAAGCATATGCTGGCCTACCAGTTCGCATTCGGAAGCAAGCCCTTGTGCAACTACTGGTCAAGCCTGACTTTCCAACACTCTAACAACTCTGCAAGTTGCTGCCCGAGCTAATAACGTAGCTAACCGCCGGGCGCCCACAGGCACCCCCGACCAGCATGCGGCCAACCACTATCGGCTAATACCACCCCGTAGGACGGTGGGCAAACTAGCCCCCGCGGTACCAATCAGGATCATTGGTCCGATTCTCGTGACTGCGAATAATCACATCACTTCCAATTGACGATCCGTGCTCTCGTCTACATTGGTCTATCAGCGCTTCGGGCAGGCGGTGTCGCTACTCATCGAGGTACCCGGGCTCACCCCCTTAAGGGGTTGGCCTACACGGACGTACCTCCCTGTCGAAAGTAATTAAGAACAAATATTAATTTTCCCGATCGGAAAATTCCTTTTCGTGATATTTCTGATTATGATTAAAATGTAAAAAAATGGAACTAAATTCAGCCACTGTTTTGAAAGAACTGATGACGTAGGCAACGAGAAATGGGAAAAACATCGGTAGACCAGAGTGCATAAGATTTTTATTTTAACTAAACTCATCATTATTTCTACAGTTTTTACAAGTATACCTTCGGTTCATAAAACGTACTTCAACAGCACAACTCTCGTTGCAATGAAAGGTCCTCGTAACTCTACGTTGACACACTGGGTCATTTTGACCTGGACAAATTTGAAAGAAAATGCTCACTTTACCAAAATTGAAAGTTTTCAATAATTTTTTACAACAATTCAATTTGATACTTTTCGAATTTCAATTATACAGACATATTAAGGATCGTTTAAAGTGAATCCCTGATTTATTTCCAATATAAACCAACCGATGGGTTGTTAGAGGAAGGTGGATAAAGTACTATCCGGAGCAAATTGACCCAGTGTGTCAAAATCGTGGTCAAATATAAGTGTGTCGCCGAACGGTTAATAAGTACCCTAACTGCCATAATACTGCCTCAGAAATGGATGACATTTAATTACAAAGAGATGTTTTTGTTGGGAAAAATATATTGTACAGTAGAACCGCGATTATCCGAACTAATTGGGACCGGACATCGTTCGGATAATCGAAAATATATCTCGCATTTCCGGGAAAATCAACTTGTATGATATAAATAGTATCAAAAATTCTCTCTATTAATCGAACGACCCTAAATTCTTTATTTAAGGCGAAGTAGATGTACCACGTGACATATGAGTGCGAGAGATAGCTGAAACTTTCGAACACAGATTCGTCAGAGATGAATAATATTTAGGGCAAAAGGGAATCATCAAGCTCTGCGTCAAGAAATTCTCCAGAGCCTAATGCTTTGTTTTTCCTAAAAAATTTAACCATCTATGAGAAAATTGGGTAGGAAAATTTGTGAGGTTATGTTGACCCTGTACATGCCCCTAATAGTAATTAACGATGAAGAAAGTTTCAATTTTTATACCACCACTACTTACACAGTTTAATTACAATTGCGCCTTAAAATAATGATCAATTTTGGCTGTCGCGTAGTAGTTGCGCGTTTCTTGGCCGATGAGTCTCGAATTCGTTTCAAGAACAGCAGCTGTGTGGGACTACTTTCTGGTTGGGTTCCAAACCATTCCGGGGCGGTTTCTCGATCTGATGTATGCAGTGACATATAGGCTATAATGTATTTTGAAAATATCTCGAAGTGTTAGGAAAATGCTTTATTAGAGAAAAATGGTGGATACTTTAGGGCGATACCTTAACTGAGAAAAAAAGACCATCATTGAATTCGGATAACCGAAGGTTCGGATACGGCGCCGAAGCGTTCGGATAACCGAAAACTCGGATAATCGAGGTTCTACTGTATTCAAGGCCATTTCTCAAGCACCAATGTTAACGGGCTACATCTACCTAGGTGGGTAAAAAAATGGCATTTTCCAAAAATATTTTTAGTCCATAGTATCACCTTTTAGCTGTATTCCTTGAAAATGTTCATTCAAATATTCCCAAAATTAAATGAGCCACAGCTTTGAACAGTCGGCCGGGCGAGCGGTAGCAGCACCATACTTCAAACTTTAAACGCGTTTTTCCCGAAACGCTGATTTCAAAGTCCGTGGACATGATATCTCGAGAACCACTTGATGGATTGTTTCCAAATTTACAGGAGATACGATGGCAAACATGTAAGGGTCGTTGACGATCTCATTTTGGTCAAATCGATCTTCATTTTTCAATAGTTACGTAAAAATGACGACTTTTTTCGTAGATTTTGTATGCTCGAGTTTCAATTCGTCGTCACGTTAAAAAAAATGATTTTTAAAATCGGCGATCGTCACGGACTCGTATTTATTGTTAACTTGAACACCCAGTTGGGATTTCAGATTTTGGATGGGCCGTTTAGGGCGAACAATCCCTTTAGAATTTTCAAAAAATCGATTTTCTTTAATTACATATTTCGAAAGTATGATACCCAAAGAATATACGGACCAAAGGAAAAATCTAAAAATTGAATATTTGCGGAGTTATCACATATAGTCTAGAGCGCGGGGACAGCATGCGGTCAGGTAGCGAGTCACATGTTGAAACTTTAAACGCGATTATCTCGAAACTAATTTTTCATAAACTGCTCGTGTTGTAGCTCAAAAAGTTATCGGCCGATTTGGATGAAATTTTGGGAGGTTACTCTCAGTAATATTATCGGAAGGATATACCTAAAGTTTGAAAGGTAGCGTGTAAATAAATCATTTTTTTGGGGTCAAATATGTCGAAAAAATGGTCGAAAATTCGAATTTTGGAGTAAAAAGGCTCCCAAATTTTCAATTTTGCACTTTTTCATCATTTTTTAGGTATATCCTTCCCCTTGATATGTCAGTAAACGAATGACACTTATTAAATATTTTTCAGATCAACCGAAAAAGAGTGACAACTGCAGCACTTTGCGATGTCGCGGAAAACAGGCGTCCGAAGACCCTTAATAACGCCGCTATTTTGATGGTCATCCCAAAATAATTTTGTTTTTTAACTTGACAGTATGATAAACTCATGTCCAAATTTGAAAATGATCGGATTATTTTATCCCCTCAAAAAATTCCCGAAAAATACGTATTTTTCACGCTATTAAAGGGATTTCTTGCCTTAAGGAGAGATATACACCTAGATGGTCGAGGTAGAGGATTTAGAAGCTTACATGATTCCATGTAAGTTGACAAATTTCATGATTTGTTCATTCCCAAATTTTCAAACGCGTTTTTCTCAAAACCACGCTTTTCAAATCGGTACCCAAAATTTCTTGAAAATCAATGAACCGATTGCCTTGAGGTTTTTTGTGGTCATTCCATACACCATTATCTAGTACTTGTCATACGATTTTTTTCCGTTACTTAGTTTTTGTTTTATAGGCAAAATAATAACTAATTTTTGGCCCAAAAATCACTATTTATGTTCAAACGTCCGCCATTTTGTCATAAATCGATATTTTCAAAATCGGCTATGACAAATACTAGATTATAGTATCTAATTTAATAATCTTTTTGGTTTTTTTTTTCAGATGATTTTTGAAGAAACGCCAGTGGGTACCGTATACGCAGATTTTTTTACGACGCTCCAAGGATCATACAATATCCTTGTACATCTTTGATATTTTTAAATAAAGAAAATTAAACATATTTTTGAATGTATATACTTTTAGATAATTAAAACCCCAATCCGAAATTTCAAATGGTTTCCTTGAAAAAATTCACAAAAATAACCTTTTTTCCGGCTCCTAGGTGTATATCTCCCCTTAAGCTGACGAATGTCCACCAGAAAAAATATTTCATCATCTGCCGGCGGCCAAGTTTTTGTTATATTTCCATTTTTTCTGTATTTTTTTGTGATTTATTTTTAAAGGCTGACATATGTACCTTAGTGTTTAAAAAAATGCGTCTCATTTTCACCCAACAATTGCCAGAAAAAAATTCGGAATCTGGCCATTTTTTGGGCCTCCAGGTAGTTGTAGCCGCTTGAATACTTGTTATGCCAATAACTGGCTATTCACAGATAATCGTTTTCCAACCCCTGTTAAGAATTTCATAATCGTCCAACCGCCGAACCGTACGGTACTTTGCCCCTTAATTACATTTTTTCTACAAAAGTGATATGCAAAAATTGTCGGAAAATGTTTAGCGGTCCCCGATGCCCGTCACAATTTGCTCTCAACGGTGTCATTGAGAAAATGCCTCACATGAGGAGCAACAATTTCAGGATTGTTGTTGTGAACGTCGTGATTGCCCCTCACCCTGACGATCCTACAACGATGACCCATTATTTGTTTGATCGCTTCCATGGTGCCATCTTTAAAAGCGTCGTCGAGCCAGGACCATTCCGCTGCAATTATAAGCACCGGACATTTGACTCTTTCCACAACTTGCGCGTACTGCGACACGGCGAACAGCGGACTGAGGAATGCTCTCAGTCGAAAGTCCCGGTTGTACTTGTAAAGATCGCCGACCTTGGTGGTCGCTCTCACGAACAGGGCTTCTGCGGCTTGAGAATTAAGCGGAAAGTTTCTCTTGTTCTTGAGGCTGTACAAAATTTCGTCCTTGGTGTAAAGCGGCGGAGTAGGATTTTTAATAACTTGTAGAGCAGTCTCCTGATAATCTCTTATTTTTTCGAGAATTTGTTCACCCGTTACTGGAGCCGGCAAAATTCCATCGAGGAAAGCCATTTTACTGATTCTATCTGGACACAAGACGCTGGTGAAAAGGCCCAATTGAGCCCCGAAACTGTGGCCAATGTATATGCAATTGTCCCACTTTAATTCATCCAGCACGAGTCTTACGGTGAAAACATAATTCAGATAATCCAATTGGATGCCCCGAGGCATGGGAGAGGAGAGGCCGTGACCCGGTAGATCGATTACCACGTAGTAAAAATTTTCCGGCAGGAGGGAAATAAGCCTGTCGAAAGATCCCGCATTGTCGAGTGTTCCGTGAACGACCAGAACGTTATTGCCTTTCTTCGTGCCCCAGGTCTTTCCGGCTACGTGGCCCCATGGCACCGTCAATTTGATTTCCTCCAGCAACCTCGGTGGACTCATTGCAATATGTCGACAGTTAATTGTTCCTCATTTACCCTACAAGTCGAAATAAAAGAGACACTGATTGCTCAACTTCAAACACTCGATCTAAAATACATTCAGCGTCGTGTAAACAGTCGACAGTGCTATTAAAAAAAACTTATTTCCATTTTGAAGACATTCGTTGATGTTACGCGGATGAAAGGACGGTTCTGTTTGCAATTTGGACTTTGCACAGTGAGGAATATGTCAACAGGCGGATTGGAAATAAAATAGTGCCGCGATTTTCTTGATGTGATTGAGAAGTGCTTACGATTGCGCGGAAAATGAACACCGATGACAACGGTAAGTTCATTTCGGTCGTAATAATAATTGCGGAAGAATGAATAATTGTTGAATATTACCTGTTGCTGTTAATTGTTACCTGTATTCCGAAAGTCGTCGAAAGCTTGATAATCAGCGGAATTGTTTAGGTATTGAGCGTCGTGAGAGGAATGACGTAAAAACTGCATGTTCGAAAAAACCCAATGGTCAAAGATTAAACGATATCGCCATAGAACATGAACATGGATCTACGCAATCGGCGCATATATCTTTGGGATGATTGGTTCAAGGACGACACAGGATGAGTTGTTAGGAACTGAACGGCCGCTGCACGACGCGGCGATCGCGCCATGACGTCACTGGGGTACCTGTCGATCTTTACTCTGCCAATCACTGTCTCATATTGGCTGTGTGCAAAGTGTCGGGTACGGGTGAGAAGGAGTCGACACTCCCTACTCAAACTCAATAAACTTAGCCGCCGACTATGAAAATATCGAATTTTTTTTCATGCCATTCGATCGTTAGTCGTTTGTAAGTGTTTGTTAGACAACATCCAGCGTTTGATAGACTATATTTATTTATTTATATGAAAAACAAATTTCATGTCAAAGATAGCCGCGGGAAAATGGTTTTCTAATGATTCCGAACTTTTCTTCGTAACCAATCGTTTGTTAGTCATTTGTGAGTGATTGTTAGTCGATTTTTATCGTTTGTTAGAGCTCAATTTTTGTTTTATCGTTAAAAAACTGTTTATTTCCATAACACGTGCAAGCCACGTGAATTTGGCAGCATTGCCACGACGGCTGAGCACAGCTTTGCCCATAGCACGGTCTTACATACAGGTCTTGCAACGAAGGTAAATTTTCGTGGTGGGGGTAGGAACGCTTATCGGCTTCACTTTTCGATTCACTAGGCGCCGCTACGCGTCGCTACTAGCAAGGGGAAGTGGTTTCCCCCTTACCTCTTACCGGCGAGTGGGCCCAAGGTGTTTACGTATGTTTTTGTGGCGCGATTGTCGAAATAACCTTTAGTTGCGACCATATACCAGAAGGTTCTATGCGATTTACCGTGATATATTTTTTATCGTCTTTTTACGCATAAGTGTGATTTTTTTGGTAGTGTTTGCGAAAAAAATGCGAAATGGCTAAGGGTTGCGCGGTTCGCAATTGTAAAACGGGGTACAAAAATTGTAAGCAGAAATGCTCCGTGTTTCGCGTGCCCAGAAACGCCGAACGATACAAAAAATGGCTCGATGCTATTCCGGGACTGAAAGAGTCTCACTACGTGTGCGAAAAACATTTCGAAGAACAATGAATTGTGAGACATTGGAGAAAAAAGGATGTAAATGGTCGTAATATGTGCTGGTATGAATCAATGTATTCAAAAAGTTTTCAGTTGTTTTAGATGAAAGTAGTCATTTATTTTTAATCAACACATTTTTTAAAATTGGTTTCGTATATTATGCAGTTTACACGATAGTACGGTAAATTAAGTTAGTACAAACGGCGCATGCGTTGCTTTCAGGAGGGAAAGGGACACAAGAGCTATTTCTCTCTTCGTCGCACCACTACTTCCCCTTGTCGTCACACACCAAGCGGCAGAAATCGGAATAAAAAACAAAACCGCCAAGGGTGCCTACCCCCACTACCGCCGTTGTCAGACCTGTATGTAAGACCGTGATCTCACCCTACTTGTTTATGCTGATAGCCGGCATGGTGTTTACAGAGAAATCTCTGGTGTTTACACTTTTACGTACGAATTAGAAACTCAACGCCAACTACACTTGGCAATAATCTAACTTTATTTTGCCGTACACGATTCATAGTTGTAACATCATGCAGTCAAATTGAAACACTGTTCGTTGCAAGGTTATGTTTACGTCGTAGACAGTCGTTTTTAGAGGTTATGGCTCGATGTGAAAAACAAGCCAGATACGAATATTCATTTCGATATAACAGCCATGGATTACGAACAATTACAAACGTACCAACAATCCCTTCTAGATCGGGCTTTAACCGAGGTATCCATTCACGAGTTTTGTGCCCCACACGACTTTTACATTTTCTGCTTGGATTTATCAATAAAATAAAACTCAAAAATATATCTCAATAAAACTATTCTAAATTATTCTCCCTATTCATTGAAAATTATCAATATTCCGCTACATCTTTTTCAAACATTTGAGCAGTTTGGAAAACAACCGATAGGCATTAGCATCGTACTAGCGCCTCAAATTAGCTTTTCAAGGTCATTTGCTTATAACAAAATTAATTGCATTGATAGAGTTGAATTTATATGAAAAAAAACGTTCTTAAAGTTTAAGCACGTTCTTGCAAAAATGTTGGTGCTCCAAAATAGTATATGATGTTGAAGTTTGCATGTTTAAAACGCAACGGAAATCAATTTTTCTAATCGTTCGAATTGCTTTGGATGCGAAAATCGCCCAAACTGTTTTTTTTATTGAAGATTTAGTACCTCAATTTGCAAAAAGAAAAGCTTTGGATATGCATCAAAATAAATAAATGAAAAGTGAACAAAAAAATCGTATTTCGACTATGCAAACTTCAACGTCATAATAGTACACTTATGCAAATTTAAAATCAGTATTTAGTAATTCCAAATTTCATTTATGAATGCCGTTTTCTTTTTCAGTACAAATGCTCATTTTGCCGTGGTAGAAAAGTATTATTTGCTCATAATCTCAATACGATTTAGAAGTACGGATGAATCTATATTCATCGGAATGATAAAGTCATCCCCTGTCCTTTGAGAACACAAACACAAATTTTTTTCACATTACGTCAGTGGTGATATATACGCCGGTTCTTTCAGGGCATCAGAAGGAACGAGGAGCAGACTAAAACGTGGTCCGACTTCAAGTCGAGGCACGAGCAAGTCATAGACAGCCTGGAACTTTTTCGTCAGGAGTTGACTGTCGAGTGTATGGTGCCCATCGGCAAGAAAGCTTTAATGCGAGGGAAATTAATTCACACCAACGAAATACTCGTTTCTCTCGGGGAAGGATATTTCGCAAAATACAGCGTGCCTCAAGCTCTGGCTCTTTGCAATCGTAGAATAAAACGTGAATGCAAAAACAATTAATAAACTTTACGGCGTTTAAGGTATTCCTTTCGTGGACGGCCGTATTTTGGAGGGCATAGGCAGGACCCGTCGGAATCATCGCGGAATTTTTAGAATTTTTTACACGCATAGAGCAGTCAACATCATGCATCTAGCGTTTTTACCACGTTTTTATTGAGGTAATCCTATCGCTTCACACTAGTCATACCACTGATCATACTCATGACGTGTACAATTTATATTTCTAACATATGCAAAAAAATCAAAGTCCATTGGATTCAGTATGACACCAGCTACAAAATGACCCTCGGATATGAAGTTTTATCGAAAAATAAAAAATTGGCAGATGAAAAACGAAAAAAGTATTAAAAAAACCCTTTTTTTTGCAGTTTTTCGCAAAAAAGAGTAAAAATCAAAATTTTAAAACCATCGAGGGTCTTGTTGTTGCGAATCGTGTTTACAATATGTGGTTCAAATTTCAAGAGAATCGGTTTATTAGTTTTGGAGATACGATGGACCTAGATTTTGAAAACGTTTCGAGAAAAACGCGTTTGAAGTTTATACTATGAAAAACTCTTACCTAAACTCAATCGGTAATTCCTGCACCGTAAAAATCCCTTCTGATTGCTCATCATCGTCGATTTCTTCAAGTCTTGCTTGCTTTTGATTTTTTTAAATTTTCCAAAGTGGACTGGCCCCTGAATTAGAAAAATAAAAAAATAGTTTTTCCAACGATTCGCGCAGTATTTCTAGGCTTGATATTTGGCAACATTAGTTCTATCTCTGTTTTTTTACTCAATGGTGCGGAAAATACACTAGGCAAAAGCATTAAAGGATATTGAAATCGCAGGGGTTAACACTTTTGCGGGCTTTTTTAGGATACTTTGAGGTCATAAAAAACCGATTTTTTAAAATCTATTTGACATTGGCAAAATAATCCTTAGTTAAAAGAATATTCGTAAATATGCCATTTTCCACGTTTTTTAAAATCCATTTTCCCGCATAAAAAAAAATCTTGATAAAAAAAATGATAAAAGCATCTTATAGAGAATACTTCAAAGTTTCCAAAACCCTCTGGTTTTTTTTCTGTGCGACCATTAGTCTCCGAGTAATCAGTCATCAAAGTCAAAAGTGTCATTTTTGCTTTGAACATCGATAACTCAGCGAGAAAAAATCGTACAGAGCTCTCCCACCGCTCAAATTAAAGGGGAAGAATCCAGCTAGACGATCCTTTTTATCCGATCACTCAAAAACGTTTATTAAAGTCCGTGCAGACTGTGAAAGATGAGCAAAAATTTTGAATTTTTTTTTTACATTGGTTTTTTGATGGCTACTAAAAATTGGCTGATGCGAAAAATTTTTGAGCTCAAGATCTCAAAACTAGAGATTTACACCTTCAATTTGCTTTTTTTCTTTTGCTGTACGACCATTTTTCGAGGAGTTACAGCTATTTGAAAATGACCCTAAAATTGGCGGACTTTTTCAAAATCCTTTAATTCTTTTGCCTGGTGTATAAAGCATTGTATTCGGGCCACGACTGGTAAAAAGCGTGGAAAATTTGTGTCGACGAAATATGTCGGATAAAAATGAAATATTTGTGGAAATTCGAATGAGTGAGACGATATTAGGACTACAGTCAGCTGTAGCCTTGCTGTCACGTCTCGTTATCGTAGCAAGTGGTAATAAATCCAATACCGGAACTTCAAATTAAACTTGATATTACGTAAAAATTAGGTCAATAAGCGTAATTTTTTTTAAGAGTATTGGATTGCTACAAGTGTTAAGTATGTAAATCTGATTATTTTTAAGAATCTGACGGATTCCCACTATTATACACACTTTTGTAGCGGCCGGAAATTGGGTTTTTGTATGTCGTCTCGGAATCCCTTCACAAAAATACGCAATTTTAATATTTTCTTTCTCTGTAATTAGGTCGATAAGCGATCCTGAAATTTTACAGAGACGATCATTAATATATTTAGTGGAGCTCGAAAAAATATGAATATCCTATGGATTGAAGCCTGGCGATAGGATTACCTTAACTTGCTTTCTTGTCTGGATGTGTATTTGTTTGTCTGTTCGGTACAAATTTTGCAATCGATTTTACACCAACTTCCGGATGAGCTTGAGACTTGAAACTTTAAACATAGCTCCGAACTGGATGACAATGCAATATTAACTCGCTTTCTTGTCTGTCTGTTTGTTCGGTCGGTACAATTTTTGCAATCGATTTTAAACTAACTTCCGGATGGGCTAGAGACATGAAATTTGAACCCGTAGTTACCACACAGGTGCAAATTTGCACTACCTGAAATGTCTTGTTCGTGGCTCTCTGTAAATTTTTGTTTGAATTCTTACGTAATTTCACAAAATAAATATTATTTTTCGCATTCGAAACCATCACCATTGGATTGCTGGGAAATGTTTACCTTAAGAAACACTGGTTATTGAATACTTTTGGATTATTTTTACGAAAGTTGTAGTACTTTGAAAATGCAAGATTCAAAATCCCACTCGTGTGGTTTGTATGTTTCCTCAATCGAGGTGTGGTTACTACGGGTTAAACATAGCTCAGAACTGGATGACAAACAAACAGACAGACAAGATAGATATGAATAAATAAAAATAAAAAGATACATAATAATATAAATAACATAATATACACATAGATATTGTATATATTTGAATAATATATACAATATTTAACCGGCTGCAACAGGTTTCAGATTGAAGAATTGAGTGTGTAATTGAGAGAGATAAAGAGGGAAAAAATTGTAAAAAAAGAAATGAAGAAACAAAATATAGTTTAGGAAGAGAGAACAAATAATAATATTAATAGTGAATACTGCATTAGTGACTGGGGTTTTCAAATTTCAGTTTCTCAGAAACCTGAAATTTGCCACATGTCCCTGTCATAATCTCATCAAGCTGTTTAAAATCGATTGCAAAATTGCACACACACAAGACTAAAAAGCAGACAATAAAATTATTTAAATAATTTTTTTCAATCTACCACGTTTTTTAAACGGACTAAAAAGTATAAAATAATTACACCTAGCCCCATACAGATTTATGACCTCATACAGATTGTCCTGAAAATTTGAGATTGTGAATTTTTAATGGCTATGAAAATACTTGCAAGATTTAAGGGAAGGGTAGGGGTTTCAGCGTGAAAAAAAAACACTTTTTTGCGAATTTTTTTCATCTATATGGATAAGTAAATTTATTGAAACCTTTTGTACATTGTTAAGTGTCATTTCAAGAACATTCCGTGAAATTTGTACGCGCAAATATCCACAAACAAGCCGGTGACAAAGCTTTTCCAAGAACGCCTTTGGAAAAACACGATTTGCGGTGTTCACTGTATCTCAACTAGAAATTGTCTGAAATCAAGTACCATTAAAATTTAGTCAAAGTATCATCAAATCCTCCCCCCAACGGTCTTTGATAATTTTTTTTTCATTTCTAAATTTTTGGTGGTCATGTAAAGTGAAAAGTGCTATTTTTCATGAAAAATTCCGCCATTTTGGGGATGGAAAACCCCTTTAATGTAAAAAAAATCTCAAACCAACCGTTGGGGGAAGGTATTTTATATATGTACCAAGTTTCAAATAAATCGGTCATGTAGTTTTCAAATGGCAGTGAACACGGACTTTGAAAAAGTGATTTCGAGAAAAAACGCGGCACCGGCTTGTTTGTGGATATTTTCGCGTACAAATTTCACGGAATGTTCTTGAAATGACACTTAACAATGTACAAAAGGTTTCAATAAATTTACTCTATCCATATAGATGAAAAAAATTCGCAAAAAAGTGTTTTTTTTTCACGCTGAAACCCCTACCCTCCCCTTAAAACGAACAACGTGGGACGCATGCAATAGATAATTGATGCATGAATAGCTCACCTCAGTCACTAACAATTTTATTTCACTGCAAATGATATGAACTGTTGTGTGAGTTTTTTCAACGACAGCCCTACACTCTTTACTATTATCTATTGCATGCGCCTCACGTTTTTCGTTTTAAATCTTACAAGTATTTTCATAGCTATTAAAAATTTACAACCACAAATTTTCAGGACATTCGGTATGCTGTTATAAATCTCTATGGGGCTAGGAGAAATTATTTTATTCTTTTTAGTCCGTTTAAAAAACGTGGTATATTTTTAAAAAACTATTTTAACAATCTTAGTGTATAAATTGTTTGATAGAACTGTGGCCAGCGTGTCATGTCCACAAAGTGCTGTATAAATGAGACGATTTATAGAGACGTCATTTTTCCTCACACGTTCGGTAGTTTGGCTTGAATTTTAACCAGTAAACTAGAGTGTATTATTACTTGATTATAGACGAAAATAAGTTAATTGTTAAATATTCGATCTCGTGAAAGGAATACCTTAATAGTTTACAGAAGATTGAAAATACGATCGAAATTTTGTATGCAATATTTGTTGGCCATGCAGGTGCCAACGATATTTTAGAGAGCTTGGAAAAGGAACGAAACCTCTATGAGATGCGTCAAAGGCTTCCCGAATGCTTCGACGCGTTCGGAATGAACGAGAGAAAAGATTTGATCGAGCATTGGGATGAAGAAAAATTGGACGATTGGCGAGGTGAATAGGACTTTTCTAGGCACAAGGAAATTTGTCGCAGCTTGCTGTTCAATATTCCGTTTTTTTTTTCATTAGTACAGCAGTTCAATTGGTGACACATTCGTTCGAACTTATCTCTTGTCCTTCCAGTTGAGCATCGTCAACGCGAGAAAGAGTATAGGAAAACATTGGCTGAATCGAAAGCCACCGAAAGGCAAGAAATCAAGACCGAAGATGATTTATTCGCGAAACTCGACGCTCTTGAATTGCAAGAAGAATTGGAAGCGGAATTACACAGGTATACATACTCTCCTGTATACCTCAGAAAATTATTTTTCTCGATATTAGCCGCGTCCAGACTGGCCGAGACCCCTCGAGAGGCAGCCTCGGTACGTACGCTTCGAGCGCGGCAGCCTCGGGCTCGCGGTAAATCGTCATGCGGTTTCCTCGTGCGGCAAGTGCGATCCATAAGTTATTCGAGGCACGCCTGTATCATCGAAAGCTCAAACGGTACCATTTTTACCACCAAATTTAAGGAGGTTGGAGCGGTATTAAATAAATCTTGGATTGTTGCTAACGCTCCAAACTCCTTAAGGGGAGGTACCTGAATATACGGCGAGAAAAACAGGTAAATTTCGGGAATTTTTATCTCAAAAAATAATGTTTCGATTGGTTCCGGGTTTTTTTTTATTGGAAAATATGTACATTGAGGTATGTTTAAGAATTTTTTGAAATAAATTCGTTGACTGGAAGTAATTCAAAAGCGATTATCTCGAAACATAGTTTTCAAAGTCAGTGCCAGATGTATCTCGAAAACGGCTTGTCCGATTTTGTCCAAATTTGGATACAATATTCTTCGATAGTTTTTCTCGTTCGTCACGTAGGGGGTTTTCATTTGATTGAACCATTGCTTTTTTATGCAATGTGTATGCAATCCAAAATCGTCGGAAATTGCGAACGAAAAACGAATGTTAAATTAAAACGGTCGCAATTCCGTCAAAAATGATCATTTCAAAAAAATCCTACGTGGTGAACGAGAAAAACTATCGAAGAATATTGTATCCAAATTTGGACAAAATCGGACAAGCTGTTTTCGAGATACATCTGGCACCGACTTTGAAAACTATGTTTCGAGATAATCGCGTTCGAATCGCTTCCAGTCAACGAATTTATTTTTAAAAATTCCTAAACATACCTCAATGTACACATTTTCCAATAACAAAACCCGGATCCAATCTAAACATTAGTTTCTGAGATAAAAATTCCCGAAGTTTACCTGTTTTTCTCTCCGTTTACTCAGGCAGCTCCCCTTAACTAAGGGTAAGAAAAGAAAATGTATCTGGAAGAAGATATTATATGAAAATCGTATTCAATACGGAAATCACAAGGTGCACAATTTTACGAGGATGATGATAGTGTTTCTAATCTGTCAAGAGTGAGTGAGCGAATCACGACCGAGGCAGCTTTGAGCGTCGCGCAAACAGGGCCCGAGCCACCACCGACCGCTCAGACTGATGCTACCACGAGCGCGGCGACAAGCGAGCGAGGCACGTCGTCAGAGAGCGAGACGGTGCCGCGCGAACCTGCCTCGGTTCTTGCCTCGTCCAGTCTGGACACGGCTAATGACACGTCATGGCTGTCACGCATATGCAAAACCGGGAAAACTCGGGGATTTTCTTTCCTCCTGGAATAATCAGGGAATTTTGAAAATTCTCTGGAATTTTTCCAGAATTTACTTTTTGCAAAAATTTCCAAAAATGAAACCGAATAGAAAAAAAACATTAAAAGTATAAATATAAATATTTTTGTATATTTCAAATATTTATATTATTCTTCATTGTATAGAAAAAAACTTGCCAGTGCCAAGAATTGAGAATTTTAAAAACTAAAAACTAATTTACTCTAAAGCTCTATACATTTGCATTCGATTTGTTGATACACAGCTACACATTTATATAATATATAAGTGTTTATAGTAGTTTATAGTATTTATTCTTTCACGTGCACACCTTTGCGGGCTTTTAGAATCTCCCGTCTGTTTCTCTTTTTACAATATGTTTTTTTTTTTACCATATTTCTATTATTTACATTTCTCCTCCCCTTTTCTTTTCCCTATCTTATAAAATTCCCTGACCACCTCGCAGAGTTCTATAGTAGTTTATAATATAATAGATATAATATAATATATATAATATATAAGTGTTTATAGTAGTAGTTTTACTTTCCAGGTGTACCCTTTCGGAGTTTTACACACTACAAATTATACCTCCTATACATATTTTCCCCTGAAAGATTACAATACAACGCCATGCGATGTCTCATTCTTGCTTACATTTTTTGCTTCACCCGCTCAGCCATTCTCACATACTGGTACAGTTCTTGAACCGGCCCTCCCTTCAATGCGCTCTCTATTTTCGCTTTCAAGTTTTCTCCTGCACTGCGATTCACTCATACCATCAGATCATCCACCACTTCTTTTTTTATTGCTTCCTTTATTTTTTCACACTCACATATTTGGACATGCCAGAAAGTTTGTATCTGCATACCCCTTACTTCCTTCTCTCTCAACATTTTCACATCTCATTCCTGCCCAGACCTTTGTTTCTCCCTTTATTTCCTTATCTTCCCAATAATCTTCTATTCCTAAGCTCTCCTTCCTGGCTGTAAATTTGGAATAATTTTTTGGTCACTATTTATTTTGCTAGCTCGCTCCATCGCAAGCTCTACTTCTCCCGTCTCTTATTCTTTCCCATATTTGCCCATCTCCCGTTTCTTCCATACATAATTTCATTTTCTTTCCCCATTTTGTGGGATTTCCGTTTGTAATGAATCTAGCTTCTTACCTCAGGTAAACCTTAGGCCATCTATAGTTTTCCATTTTCTACAAGAACTCATATTTATTTTTCACTCATTGACACTGACATAAAAAATTCTGTTCATAATAAAGAACAGGTTCTGTATTTGTTTTTCGTGTGTGTGTTTTTTTACTTTACAGTGTTTGAGGTCTTAGGCCACAGTAACGAGTATGACATCATGTGCGAATTTAACAATTTTTTTTCGTATGAAAAAGTAATTCACTCATAAAATTAATTACACATCTATTCGGTATGAATATCAAGCGGTTAGAAAATATATTTTTTTTTCGATGTACAAAATGACCGACTACTAATATTTTCTTTTATCTTTTTTTAGCCGCTCGGCGGCGTGACATTTAGCACCCGCAATTTTTTACCTAGAATAAAAAACAAAAATTCTCGTCAATCTACATAAAAATACCTAGAGAAGTACGTACGAAATTTAAAAAATATTGTTTTATTCAAAAGTTGTAGGCATTTGAACTTAAGAAATGAAATTTCAGTGAAAAATTTCGTGATAACTGCTCATAAACTGCTCATAAAATGAAAAGTTTTCGATTAATCAGAAATTTCGAACGTACTTCTCTGCGAAATGTAATTAGGAACATAACTTTTAAATTTGAAGTAAATCGAGTGAAAATTGTTGAAGTTATTTGTCACGCCAATTGGGAAAAAGGTGTTTCGAGAAGTTTCGAGTAGTCGGCTATTTTGTACATCGAAAAAAAAAATATTTTCTAACAACTTGATGTTCATACTAAATGTGTAATTAAGGCGTCATCCCCACTTGTAGCGCAAAAAAGACCTTTTTCATGAATTTTTTTAAAGAAAACTACAAAACTTTTTTAATCGATCAATATACCATCTTAAAGAACACATCTTGAAGAACTTTCAGTAATTTTTTTATTGAAAAATATTACATTGTTTAGTGGCAAATGGCCGTCAATGAAATAATGTTTTTATATACACGGTTTGCGGTGACCAACATTGCGGCGAAGTGGATCATCTGAAAAAAAAAAATGCGGATGGATTTAGTCAAATATAAGTATAAACTAGTCTTTAATCGAAGGATTTTAAAAAATATTCATTCCTCACAAAATGGCGGACAATCAAAGTTAATGGTTCGATTTTAACGAAAAAAATCGAACGATTAAAGACTCCATTTTTATGTATTAAATAAGCCTGCAAAATTTCAAGAAGATCGGTTCATTAGTGTTCGAGTAATCTTGGTCACCGACTTCAGAAATGCCATTTTGAGAAAAACGCGTTTAAAGTTTCAATTTCAGTTTACACGAAGAAAATATTTTTTTTTGTAAACTTACATAGAGTCATCTATTCCGGGCATAAAAAAAACTGCACTTCAAATTGCACTTCAAAAAAATGCAATAAAAAAATCGATTTTTTCAAAATCGCAAGTGGGGGTAACCCCTTAATTTGATGAGTGAATCACTTTTTCATACGAAAAAAATGTTGAATTTGCACAATCGCAATTCGCACGACAAAAACCTTAAAATCGCACGTTTCATTTAACAAAAAAATGTTAAATAAAACGTCCTTACGCTTTTACCCTATACCCGTTACTGTGGCCTAAGGCCTTAAATTATTTCTCGAAATTCAGTTGTTTTATATTTTATTTTAATATTTAACATTTCCAAATATTTGTTTTCGAAAAATTGTATGTTCTATTTGACCCAAATCTTCCTGGAATATTTGCAAAACCAAGCACATTGAACTTCAATCATCTTGCAGATTAGAGGGAAAGCGTCTGGATGGTTATCTGCCGGATTTGGGAGATTCCGAGGTGTACGAAGAATCTTCGGAGAGTTCCGATGAAACGGAAGAGGATAGCGACGACAAAGAATCGTCAACCGATGAGTCGACGATCACGAGGCACGTTGGTTTCTCTCCACACGACGAATCAACTTCTTCGCAACCGAATTTGGTCGAAAATTTTGAAAAACATCTCGAAATCAGCCCGACGGATGTTAAGTTCGCAGACTCATCGTTGAAGGAAACGCCTGCGGGAAGATCATTCACCGGAACAACAAAGACCGACGGGATTAGCGAAAAGCGAGTGGCTTTTGGGGAGCCGGAGGTTAAATATTTCGACAGAGAAGAGCAAATCGCGCCGGTTGACGAAAAGCAGGAAACAATCAACGATTCGGACGAGGACGATACCAGCGAAGATAGTACGGTGCGAATCGAATTCAAGCATTCCGAATACGAGCCACCCGAGATTACCGAACATCACGAGGGAGTGACTTTCACGAGCCCGCGTGACATTTACGATACAGTCGCGAAGCTGAAACCGATTTTGAAAAACACCGGGCCGTCGCCTATTCGCGAAGTCGGTAACTTATCGTCGGATGATAACAGCACCGACGAGGAAACGTTCGATACTTCGGCTGGCGTTTCAGCTTACAATACCGTCGTACGAGACATTCGCGAATACGTTATCGACAAACCCTTCGCCAATAGTACCGTCAAGCCGACCGAACCGCCTGACGAAAAGAGACCCATCAGTAGGTTTAAAAGGGAACGCATGAAAAAATAAACGTTCAAAGAGACCAAAGTTCATCGGATATAATCATTTTGTCTTGTATCGCGCAATGAACGACTACTACTCTTGTGGTGCATCGAATTATGCCTAATTTGTTGATTTCAATAAATCAATCACGAGCGGAACTTGTAAATTTGGGAGGAACAACTCGAGAATTGGTCGTTGCTGTGAAACAGTCCCGAAGAACCTTCAGTGCAGGGAGACAAAATTATTCGCTGTACGCGTATAACTCAATGAACCAACATGTTGCCTTTTAAAGATAATTGCTTCCGACGAATCTACGGGAATTTTGTACGAGAGAAGTCAAATGCGAGGACGTGGTACAAACGCAACAATGACGAGGAATACACAATGGTAAAAACGGCGAAATTGGTGCTAAATGTTTTTCTATCGTTGCGAAAAATTAATGAATGACAAAAACGCAGCTCTACAGCCAATTTGGTGCCGCAAACTGTATTTTTTGTAAATCTTATCTCTATACTAATGCTATTTTAACACTTAAGAGGCACCACCACTGTAGTATTTTCAACAAATTGATTTTTTTTATTGGCTTAAGGGGAGATATACACCTAGGAGCCGGAAAAAGGTCATTTTTGTGAATTTTTTCAAGGAAAACTATTTGAAATTTCGGATTGGGATTTTAATTATCTAAAAGTACATACATTCAAAAATATGTTTAATTTTCTTTATTTAAAAATATCAAAAATATACAAGGATATTGTATGATCCTTGGAGCGCCGTAAAAAAATCTGCGTATACGGTACCCACTGGCGTTTCTTCAAAAATCATCTGAAAAAAAACCCAAAAAGATTATTAAATTAGATACTATAATCTAGTACTTGTCATAGCCGATTGCGAAAATATCGATTTGTGACAAAATGGCGGTCGTTTGAACATAAATTGTGATTTTTGGGCCAAAAATTAGTTATTATTTTGCCTATAAAACAAAAACTAAGTAACGGAAAAAAAATTCTATGATAAGTACTAGATAATGGTGTATAGAATAACCACAAAAAACCTCAAGGCAATCGGTTAATTGGTTTTGAGAAATTTTGGGTACCGATTTGAAAAACGTGGTTTTGAGAAAAACGCGTTTGAAAATTTGGGAATGAATAAATCATGAAATTTGTCAACTTATATGGAATCATCGATACCAGGCCCATAGTGTAGGTCTTCTACGGTCGATGGAATGTTCATAGCTTCTAAATCGTCGACCTCGACCCTCTAGGTGTATAACTCCCCTTAACTCTTTAACGGCCCCGCCTATGGATGGTTCAAAATCGTTTCCTCTGGTAGTATAGCTAAAAAGGGTTAAATATGAATGTCCAACCATAATTTTGTCGATAAGGACCTGGGAAGTAGTATTTTCGGACTGTAGCAAATTTGCTACCAACATTTTCACCCGCTCGGTTCGAACTATTATTCTAATTCGATCAAAAATCTTCAAAGCCTAGTTCGTCCAGTCAAGCTGCGTTTACACAATTCTATCAAAAAATATTTCAAGAATGTCCATTTACTTACTTTTTTGGACAAAAAACGGGCAGCAGATCGAATGCTGGGGCAGGCGTCGTAAATTTTCACGACAACATTGTTGGTATATTAACATAATTCATTGTTTAAATTTGAATTTCGAGCTATCCCGGCATTTGTAGCTGCATCTAGCATAGATTGATGGAACTGTCAAGTAGCTTGTTTGCTATAGCGTCCTTACGCTTTTACCGACGGGGTCAAAGTGAACGTAGCAAATTTGCTACGATGCTACTAAAGGGTTAAGACGGAATGACACCTCATCGCGGTCGGTATGGTAGAACAATTACAGATACCCAAAAATCTCTGAAACGGCTCTTCAGATCTCGTCGAAACTTTGCCAAACGACGTCAAAGAGATAGACGAACAGCTGTCTGCCCCTCAAATTTTCTGAATTCGAGGGGCAGACAGCTGTTCGTCTATCTATTTGACGTCGTTTGGCAAAGTTTCGACGAGATCTGAAGAGCCGTTTCAGATATTTTTGGGTATCTGTAATTGTTCTACCATACCGACCGCGATGAGGTGTCATTCCGTCTTAAGGATGTATGGCAACTAAGTTATTTACTACTGTTCGAATTGAAACTCACTGATATTGTAAAGGAAAATATCGAGAACTTTTTGAGATTAAAAAAACAAAATTTGCCCACGTGAATGCTGAGATAAACGAATTCAAAGTTGGGTCATTTAACACGGGGAACATAGGACTGTACGTCCAAAATTCCCTTTACATTGGCAAAAAAGGTATTTCCGGAGTACTCTTTTGTAAAAAAAACTTTTGTGCGGTATCGCTGTAATATGCATGATACGTTAAAACAAAAATCTTCATGTGCCCATATATTTTGCGAGATATTGCGAGTTATATGGGACCGTTTTCGTATTTCTTTAGCTCGTATGTCGTAACCACGACAACGTCAGGGAAAACGTACATCAAATCAGCAACTAAATTTGCAGTTAAAAATTGAAAATTCTTCTTTCTGTACCGCATGTTTTACTTTGAGCTGTGGTAAATCTCCTTTTTAGCTTCAATGAATACTACAATTATTTTATTTAGTCTTTAAATGCGATTTTTGCAAATTGCATAATCAGTTCTGTAACGACTCTGCAGTAGCTGCCATACATCCTTAAGACGGAATGACACCTCATCGCGGTCGGTATGGTAGAGCAATTGTAGATACCCAAAAATCTCTGAAACGGCTCTTCAGATTCCGTCGAAACTTTGCCAAACGACGTCAAATTGATAGACGAACAGCTGTCTGCCCCTCAAATTTTCCGAATTTGAGAAAAAAAATGTAGATTGGCTTATGATAAGTCAATCTACTTTTTTTCCTCAAATTCAGAAAATTTGAGGGGCAGACAGCTGTTCGTCTATCTATTTGACGTCGTTTGGCAAACTTTCGACAGGATCTGAAGAGCCGTTTCAGAGATTTTTGGGAATCTACAATTGTGCTACCATACCGACCGCGATGAGGTGTCATTCCGTCTTAAGAGATGCTTTGAACCATCTAGAATAACGGGAAAAAAGTTTCGTGCCTGTAAAAAAAGGTTCGCAGGCCCGTGAACGAGACACCGACCATTTTTCTTGGAACACAATTTTTCAAAACTGCACGCAGTATGACTTCAACAATTTTCATTCTATTCACTCCAAATTTTGAGCACGTCTTTAAAATAACATTCCGAAGAGAAATACGTACGAGTTTTTTCATGAATTAATTATAACATTATTTATTAACAAATGATTGTCCTTTTTTCTGTCGAAAATTGAGTTTTTACTTTAAATGCTTGCCAATTACACAAAAATTAATATTTTCAATATCCCCTACGTATTTCTCTAGCTATACTCATGTAAATTAATACAATTAAAAAATGTACACATTCAAATTTGCGTCAGTTATACTGCTACCGCAGAGCGTCTCAAATTCAACATGCCTCGCGAGAATTGCTCCAGCGTCACCATTTCGTATAATTTTTCAATATACATTTTTTTTGCTCAGTTGAAGATATGACTAATAACATCCTTGAAAATCATCCTTTTGGTTGTCTTACCCAAAAAAAGCCGCCAAAAATCGCTTAATTTTAGACGTTTGCAGTGGCGTTACCCCTTAAGGCCATATTCTAGTGTGAACACCCATTTTTAAGGCGATTTTTTGGGAATTAACTTTCGAGAAACTGTTGAATCTACAGTGTTGGTGTTTCACAGTTGTATATATACATGTTTGAAGTAACATCTTACATTTTTTCAAAGCATCTTATTCGAAATTGTACATGATATTTGATATTATCGTCGGGCGTTGTGATCACGGCCGTCCTTGTCATCTGAAACATACGATTTTTAAAATTCTATTCTTTACGAATGTGGTTATCGTTCGGCCCTCTAATCAAATTGTTTAGGAAATATTTACGAAATGGCGGTGTTTGGAAAAGAGTACTCTGATTTTTACAATAAAATTTTCACTTTTCGTGGCCGGGAAAAATATTGGGAGTAGAAATAAGTCTCCGCCGTTTGACAAAAGATGGCCCCACCAGGAGGTTATGATACCGCCACATATGGTTGAAAGAACCCAACTGCCACTTTCTCCCGCTAGAGGGTGTATTGTATCATAACGTAAACAGAACATGACGTTTAGTGACATTCGCTTTGGTTATGTCCGTGTTTCTACGACTATTGTCGGATTTTCCTTAAATAATCCAGTTGTCGTGAAGAAATTGTGAAGAATGCATCTGTGTTGTGCAATTGGATGCAATTATTGTCCATTATGTTGTCCATTCGTATAATTTTAGCACAGGGCTGACACTGCGAAAATGAACCGCGCGCGTTGACAGCTTCGTTTGTTTGCGTTATGTTTACGTGGCGCCATCTGCGCTGAATTGTGCGTAAGGTTCCCTATTCCGTGTCTTCGTACACTTCGTTTCCGCAAATGGCGCTTATTCGGCTCAAAAATCGACATTTTCGCACGAAAAAATGATGTGATGCCCATACAAATCCGTTAATGTTTCGAGGTTATGGACGTATTACATCTGACAATTTCAACCATAACCTCTTGGTGTGGCCATCCTTGTCAAACGGCGGATACTTATTTGTACTCCCAATAGTAAATACAATGGAATAACAAATATGGAGCGCCGAACGATAACCATATCCGTGAAGAATAGAATTAAAAAACATCGTTTGTTTTAGATGACAGGGACGATCACAATCACAACGCTCGACGATAAAAACATTTCCCGACATGACCCGCGCAACATCAAATATGTACAATTTCGAATAAAACGCTTTGAAAAAAATTAAGATGTTATTTCAAAAATGTATCAATATAACTGCGAAATACTAATACTGTATATTTAACCGTTTCTCTAACTTTAGTTTCCAAAAAATCACCTTGAAAATGGGTGTTCACACTAAAATACGGTTTTAGAATTGACATTCTACGTGAAAACCGGGTAATATACAAATTTTCAATAAAAGCAAATTTTATTGAAAAAAAATAAGTTTCATTAAATATTTTTATATTAAGAAAGCTTCTTTTTCGTGATTTTCTTAAGTAAAATTTGTTGAGGCAGTCACGTATCAAACTCCAAACGTAATCAGCCATCATGTGGGTGTTCCATCCTCCTTGATACCTATCTTTCCTGATTTTCATGCCGTGGCGAAAGCGTTCTCTCGGCTGTTGACGAAAGAGCCAAGATTTTCTGGGAATCTATCTTGATCCTTTATTTCTATCCTGAAATGAGAAAAATGCACTTTTCACGAAATCTGTAATAGTTTTTTGAAGTTTTTTAACAACATACTCTCCATATAGTTCGAACAAGTTTGTCTTCGCTTTGCCACCATCGACATTTCACGGAATTCATTTATAACAAAATAATTTGAAAAAAAGAATAAATGTCTCAAATGATTTGCGAACGTCATTCGCTATGAAATTTAAATTAATTTCGAAACTTTGTGTAGTAAGTTCGAACATAGGTTGGTATAGGTCTCAACAGCAGTCACTTGGCATAAATCTTACAAATTACGTGGGCACGAAGAATTTTTTTTTGCCGCCTTGTGTAAAATTTATTTCTGAAAGTATTGAGTAGTGTGGAATTGAAACCGGATAATCAGATCATTTGCAATACCACTTTTCACATTCCTCATTGACACATGAAGTAAAAATAAAATAACATTTAAAGATCCTAAAAATAATATATTCCAACATTTTTGAGGAGGTTTTTTTTTAAATAAGAAAAATCGACTCGTTCGCAGAATGTTGCAGTTTGGCGGGTCTGCGTAAGCTTAGGACTTGAAAAAAGGTCGGTTTGATAATCTTTTTTCATGGAGGGAGTATTGGGATGGCGAGGTCGGGATTTTACGTACAATTGATAGATAGTCTTCCCAAGCTTGAGTTTTTTTTTAAATAAAAAATATTCATACGCATTGAAGCTACTATTATTTGAACACAATGCTGCCGTTGCCCCATGGCCAGTCTAGGTCGTTCTCGAAACTTGGATGATCTGGGATGGAAAACAAGAAAATTTACTTTCAGTATGATAATAAATCTTCCGTATGATCGAATACTTTTTTGAAATTTTGAAAATTATAAAAAGGGCAAGCTGTGGAAAAAATCGATTTTCCAGCAAAAAAAACAATTTCATTCATTTGCTATCAACAGAAATCGTTACAGCTCGGCCAATTTTACGAATTTTAACAAAATATTTGTCGCAATTTAAAGTTCAGGCTCTAGGCTATAAAAGAATGCAATAAAAAATCGTATTTTCGAAATTTCAAGCTTATGGAAACCCCTTGCCTCTTCAGAAATTTCGCTGCAAAGTTGTGGCGTTGCACATCGTAATATATTATTTTTCGCGGTCTATTTAATCCTCAAGCTCTGGATTTTTGAATTGTAAAATGGACTTTTTTACATTGAAACAAAATTTGCCGATGCTTTGCCCATTTTTACTCCAAATAAGTAAGTTCATTGAGCTCTGCAGACCACAGTTTACTTTTTCCGGAAGGGCCTCGTTTCCACAATGTTTATCTCTACAACGTTGAAAGTCCGTTTTTCAACTTTACAATGGCTTTATCTCTGATCTGTATAAACTCGGAAATCCACTAACTGTTCAAGAGTCTCAAGTTTGCAATATTGAACCTCTACAATGATCTAGCCTTATGATTATCCCTACAACGTATTTATTCGGATTTGTATCAACTCTACAAGAACTTTTGAGTACTCAACGTTCAACTAGGCAATATTCTTGTTAACTCTTAATAGCCGATATATCAGGTGTATCAACTGAAGAAGAGATATATTACTGTGTCCAAAAAATAAGGTGACATTTGAATTTAAACTGCGTGCGTTGAAGGATTTGGAGAATTATTATTTTTTTTAGGTTGGTAGTACTGTCAGTGACATCTATGTCAAATTCACATGTCAAAATATTCATTAGTGTTTGAGATACGCGTCGTTTTGTGAGCTGCTAAAAGTGAGTTT
This sequence comes from Ophion slaviceki, assembly GCA_944452715.1. NCBI lineage: Eukaryota > Metazoa > Arthropoda > Insecta > Hymenoptera > Ichneumonidae > Ophion > Ophion slaviceki. The sequence goes on from OX101789.1 coordinate 21,943,641, forward strand.
TTCGTTTTTTGCGATGTCGAAATTTGTTGAGCAAAGAATTTGCATTAAATTTTGTTTGCGGAATCAATTTTCTGCTGCGGATACGTTGCGATTTTTTGGAAAAAAGGCGTCGCGTTGAAGTGTGTGAAACGTTCCGCAACCACCGTATTCACCTGATCTGGCGCCGTGCGACTTCTGGTTGTTCAGTAAGTTCAAAAGATCGCTCCGGGGACACCGTTTTGATACGATAGAGGAGATTCAAGCCGCAGCGAAGACGGAACTGAAGGCCATCCCGGAAAGTGACTACAATCAGTGTTTCCAAGATTGGAAAATCCGTTGGCATAAGTGCATTGCATCGGGAGGGGATTACTTTGAAGGGGATGAAATTGATTTGGAAAAATAAATAAAGAATTTTCGAAATAAATACAATGTCACCTTATTTTTTGGGCATAGTAGTATAAGCCCATTAACGCCCAAGCGACTATGTTTGCACACTTTAGAGAAGAAGGATGTTTTTTGCAGTCTATAGCAGAAATAATCTTACTCTATAGGTAAAATCGCCCGTTCTTCCGATTTATGGTAGTATCTTTGACTTGTGACTCTTCCTAAGGCGTGAAAACGGGATTTTAACTTGAAAATCGGGGTAAAATCAAAACATTCGTGGACAAATGTATGCAAAAATATTTTTAATCACTAGAAAACGTATTCTTACTCATTTTGGTATAAAATTCACGAATTTGGCTCATGCAGCGTATGAGAATGTAAAATATCTTCTGCAATGTATATTTATATTCTGATATATATATATATATATCTCTTCTTTCTTCTTCAATGAAGAATACACCTGATATATCAGCTGTTGTAGAGCTAACAAGAATACTGCCCAGTTGAACGTTCAGTACTCCAAGTTCTCGTAGAGTTGATACGTTATGAAATCAATGCAATATTGCAAATCTGTATTGTGCAGTTGATGCAAATCCAAACCAATACGTTGTAGGGATAATCATTAGGCTAGATCGTTGTAGAGGTTCAATATTGCAAACTTGAGACTCTTGTACAGCTGATGGAGTTCCTAGTTTATCCAGATGAGAGATAAATTAATTGTAAAGTTCAAAAACGGACTTGCAGCATTGTAGAGATAAACATTGTGGAAACGAGACTCTTCCCTTTTTTCTGCCTCGCGATTCACACGTAATGCAGGACGTTTTTTTTTTCAAGATGCCACAGCGCGGCGTTTTTTAAAATTCCGACATTCCGAACCCATTTTTTGCTGAAACCGCCGTGGTAATGAACGCGGAGGTACAATACGCGGCGATTGTCAGGAATGCTCAACGTATCCCACATAAGTCCTTGCCAAAGCTCATTATCCCGTCCGAATTAATCTCCCCAGGGGCTAGAGTAGCAAACGTCGGGTATCGGCAAGTCGAATCACATATGACCGCCCCCCGCGTTTGCGTCGTTAAGCGTCAGGATTGTTTGAGCACTGCAAACGAGCTAACGGATAAGAGGGAACGATGTCCTAATTATGGAGATCGTTATCTTAAATGTGTTGGGAATCGCCTGATAACTGTCGCGCCCTGAGTCAACATTCCAGGGACTATTCGTTGTCACCCTCTTCAAAGTGATCCGAGATACGGATGGGTGGAAGAGAATTAACCCCAATTTTCAGAACAAGAGTATTTCAAGCGGTCCTCGACCCTTTAGGAGGATACATCGATAGGTCCATACTTGAGACAAGGTTTTAGTTTTTCCGGTTGAAAAATCGTCGATTTTCCGAATTTTTCCAAGGGCACACTATGAGAGAAAAGTAAATTAAATTTTGTACTCCTGTAAACATAATATTATTGAACGAATTATTTTATGTGGCAAAAATTATGGTTAATATTTACAAGTGGGGCTCCAGCTAGAAAAGGGGTTTAGAAATTTCGTACCGAGTCGATGTATTTCAGGGTACTTTGTTTATAATATTTAAGTCGAGGGAAGACAATTTCAACACTTATTTCAACCCCCAAACGCTTTTTTTACTTTTTGAAAGGTATGGAGGAAACGGGTTTGGTGACATCAAGTGGGCCAAATGACATGGGCTTGACCCAAACAAACCCAAACAAATTAGAGTAAGCATGCAGAAAACGTATTTCAAAAATCGAATATTTTCCGGAAATATATTTTTTTCCTTAATAAAATACCCCTTCCCCATTATAAACAACATATTTTCATACTGCAGAATAGCCCCGAACACGTGAAAAAAAAATTGGAGCCGATTAGGGCTGGAGCCCCACTTGTAAATATTTACCAAAATTATGGTCTGATTATCAATCCGTCCGAGTTTGCGAATAACGTAAGCTATAATCAAAATGTTGGATAATTTTTCGTGTCAATGACGATGAGTCAAAGTAAAAAATGTTTATGAAGTTTTATTTCAGGTTTTTGTTTATCAACAAAGTTTTCCAACTTTAAGGCGGGACACCACTGTGACGGGCAAAAATTAGTTCTTTTGTATTTTCTCGAAGGATACATATTCAAGAATATGTGAAAAAAATCAAGTTAAACTACTGAAAATTGACTAGGTTACAAACGATTTAGTGAGAGCAGGAAGCGCAATGATTTACGTATACTAAAACTTTCAATTGCGTTTTCCTCGAAGCGATTTTTCACGACCTGGCCGAAATCATAACTCTAGCTATAATTGTCCAATTTTTTATTTTAAAAAACCACAATTTCCGTAATTGCAGTAGATACCGTTGTACGAAGCGGTTTTTGTTCGATTTAGTATTTTTCATGCACCCAAATATATGTAAACATTTCGCCAAAATTATACTTTTCTCGGACACCCGCCATTTAGTACATTTATTTTTCTTTCGAGGCAAACAAAAATCGCGTTTATCCAATTTTTGTTCCTCAAAACCTTCTTCGACCTTCTTCGGCCCAGCACAGTGGTGTCCTCCCTTAAATTATGATTGTTGATTTGTTCAGATTAATACTATTAACATTCTAAGCCTAGTTTAGAAATTCACCTAAGCCTAGTTCTCATCAAAATGTTTCAATTTTTTCGTGGAGTAAAAAACAGTAACTTTAAGAAAAACGGATTAAATTTTTTGAGCAGTACCAGCACGAGTATAATATCAAACAATTTGTACTTACATCTAATCGCGATTACCATTCGTTATTTTCGGTCAACGGTAGTTCGCGAGTAGATCAGAGGTCCAGGATCTGTTTCAAAATTCCTATTACCGACATTTACCGAGCGAACTAGCCAAGACATGAACCAATGGTTCGTGTCTTGGCTAATTTGGTCGGTAAATGTCGGTAGTAGGCATTTTTGATCAGATTGTGCACCACTCGTCTACTTTCGCGGTACCAGAACATTGTGTTTTATGGTACTAATAATAATTAAACTCTTCTGGATTATGCTACTAACAAACTTCTGTCCTGTTGCTACTCTTGAAATTAAAAACGTATCGTCCACCAAATGCTTACAGAATTTTCGGAAAAAATGTACAAATTGCTAAAAAAAGTCTCTGAGCGTAAAATTCCCGTAGGTTAACTTGTAATGAACAAATTTTCCGATATACTTCTGATATTTTTTAATTACTTATTAAAGCTCCGTATAAAAATGCTCTCTTCGCAGGCTCACCTGACTTCTTCATATCGTGTGCAAAAATTTGCCGCATTTACGTCAAACAGTTTTTCCATGCACGGTCGTCGCCCTTCGTTTGATGTTCAAATCCACGTTCTTTGCATCTTTCACCTTTCGCGCTTCCACACAAAATCCATTCAATTTCACGCGCGAATCGTCTTATTCGCAAAGAGCGTTGAACATTTGCGCGAACTTCATTCGGTGCTTTCAATACAGAGTGGGAAAAGTGCACGTGGGGAAACGCAGTACTCGGCAATTTCGTTATCATGGAAATTGAATTTGAGCCCTTTACACAAGTGTTGTGGAAATCATTCCTGTAGGTTTATTGCGGATGCTGTTGATTGTTATTCTTTTTTTTTAATCCTTTACACCCGCCAACCATACCCTGGGTTTTACTTTTAAAAGATATCGCCTTAAGGGGTTATGCCACCACGACCCTCTTCAAAACAGGCATAACTTTAATATTTTTGGTCTCCGCAACTGCCGCGTAAAATTGATTCATGTTAGAGGAGCCTATTCTACTTAAGGGGTTGGCCCCACTTGCGATTTTGAAAAAATCGATTTTTTTTTATTGCATTTTTTTGAAGTATAAGTATCCGGGCCCATACTTCTGTATGGGCCCGGAATAGATGACTCTATGTAAGTTTACAAAAAAAAAATATTTTCTTCGTGTAAACTGAAATTGAAATTTTAAACGCGTTTTTCTCAAAATGGCATTTCTGAAGTCGGTGACCAAGATTACTCGAACACTAATGAACCGATCTTCTTGAAATTTTGCAGGCTTATTTAATACATAAAAATGTAGTCTTTAATCGTTTGATTTTTTTTCGAAAAAAATGACCGTTTTATAGCCAAAAAACGGCCGTTTTTTTTCGTTAAAATCGAACCATTAACTTTGACTGTCCGCCATTTTGTGAAAAATGAATATTTTTTAAAATCCTTCGATTCAAGACTAGTTTATACTTATATTTGACTAAATCCATCCGCATTTTCTTTTTCAGATGATCCACTTCGCCGCAATGTTGGTCACCGCAAACCGTGTATATAAAAACATTATTTCATTGACGGCCATTTGCCACTAAACAATGTAATATTTTTCAATAAAAAAATTACTGAAAGTTCTTCAAGATGTGTTCTTTAAGATGGTATATTGATCGATTAAAAAAGTTTTGTAGTTTGCTTTAAAAAAATTCATGAAAAAGGCCTCTTTTTGCGCTACAAGTGGGGGTAACGCCTTAACATTAACTATCAGTCATACATGTCATGTCATTCGATTCGATTGAAGATTGGGGCCCGTACAGGCATTCATGTGAAGCACCGCACGGACCGACGGGCGATATTCTCATGGTCGAAAGAATAGCTCTGGCATAGAATCTTTTTTTTCCATAAATAAAGAAAATAGCTAAAACGTAGCATAACCGTTAAAAATTTCCTCGAAAATTGTGGAAATGGGTTCGATTCTAAACCAAACACTATTTTTTTTGTCGCGAAATAATGGATGAAAAAACATTGATATTTAAAAACGAAGGAGTATATAAAAAATGTATTGTATTATGAATTTATGAATATATAACAAAAATACCATGTAACAGCCAAAAGTAGTAATAAAACACCCTAAAAAATGGCGAGGAAACCTTTCCTTTACAAAAATATCATGAAAATCAGCAAATGTTTTCCTCGCCTAAAGGTATCTCCTGCCTTAAGTGATCAAATTGTATTTCTTGGTTATCATCCGTAGTCTGCTTTTCCGGTACCATAGAAAGTAGACGTTCTGCAGCTGAAGTGATGTATTCGGCTTCCTTTAGCATCGCTGTGTGTTGCTGTCGAGCCTTTTCTGTCCCCCTTTGCGAATCGTTACTTTTAAGTCCACTGTCTGCATCAGTGGGTTACCAACTTTTTAATCCATCTCTAGAAATTCTTGCATCAATAGATGCTGCAGTTTTAACAGTTTCGTGATCGAGATTTTCGTGGACACTTTTCAACAAGACACTTTTCACCCTTTTCTTCAGCACTAGTGAAAGGTACAATTTTGTTTGTACCTCGTGTACCTACTTCACGTTCGTGGACAGCTGCCTCAATTTTTCAAAGTTTGCATAACAATACCCAGCAGAACCGACCAGCAATTTACTAACTGCGCGCAAGAACCTGCTGTGCCAGATAACAGCGCGCCTTTCTTTATAAATTGTTGTTACTTGGGTCATTTTCCAACATTTTATATCGACTTCACTTCTTCTCGCGCATCTCCTCGAGTGGATTTTCATTGGGCAGGTCGTACATAATGAAGTTGCGGCATCATTTGCCATTAAAAATGTTTAGGCTCCTTTTGCGAAATTTGCGAGGCCTTCAGGTGATGAGTAAGGTGGCTCTGATTGTTATGCCCCTCTAAGTTTTAATACGTTGATTTGAAAAGTTCGGGAATTTCTAGTTACTAGTATTCGATTAGCACTTTCGATAAAAACATATTCAAGGCTACATCAACAAATTCAGAAGATAGGGATGACCAGGTTCCGGTGAGTTAACTTTATGGAAACACTATACGAGGACTGGACAAATAACTTTGTAGCATGTTGTTTGAAGCCCCCCCAGAAATCCCAGCGCCCACCGGGAAAAAAATTGATCCAAAATTATTAAATTCAAATAATCGATTTCTTTGTTTGGTTCACCCAAGCAGCATAAAGAAATGATTTAATAAAACTTGAACTAGTTTCGCCGTTGAGATTTCGTAACTTATGTAAAAATTAGCTTTTCGGTTACGTAAATTAAAGGGGCCGGGTTGAAATTCCGAACTTTGAATGCTCCGACGGTTTAAAATTACGAATTTCAATATTCCGAAATTCAAGATGGGGCCGCGTTGAAATTCCGAACTTTGCATGATCAGAACGTTCAAAACTCCGGAAGAATTTTACACGAAAGATCAAAACTTCGAAAATCTGAACAACGTCAAAATAATTCGGCCATCGCAGTTTTAAAAGTTTCAAAATTTTCAATAAATCGACGAATTATTTCAAGAATTTTTTTTAACAAGTGATATGGCCTTAATTTTGAAATTTGTCTAGACAATGTTATATGTTCTACATCATTTACAGTCAACTGTGTAGACTTCCGCTGGCATTGACATGGGGTCCGGGTTGAAATTCCGAACTTTGAATGCGCCAACGGTTTAAAATTCCTTATTTTAATGTTCCGAAATTGCAAGGTTCATCGAGATCATGCCAGTGAAAGTATACACAGTTGACCGTAATTGATGTAGAACGTATAACATTGTCTAGACGAATTTCAAAATTGACGGAAAATCACTTCCTAATAAAAAAAATTCTTGAAATAATTCGTTGATTTATTGCAAATTTTGAAACTTTGAAAACTTCCATAGCCTAACTAGTTTGACGGTGTTCAGATTTTCGGAGTTTTGGTCTTTTGTGTAAAATTTTTTCGGAATTTAGATCTTTCGGAGTAGAATTCTTTCGGAGTTTTGAGCGTTCTGATCACAGAGGGCAAAAGAAATACATCAGATTTGCCGACCGATACACATCCAGAACAATACTGGAAGATCAGCATGTAATACCAAGTAATAAAAAATATCATTGTAAACCTAAAACAGCGATTTGGGAATGCACCGTTAGCTCATGTAGTTGACGCTTTTTTAAAATTGAAATATTAAGAGCGGAGAGGATTTTAACAATAATTATTTAAAAATTTTAATAATTGATATGTCAGCCTCAGAAGCTGAAGCGATGGTCATGAAAAACATACTTTCATTTACAAATGATGAAATAAATTCTGGAAATTTAAGAAAGCATATTAAAAAGGACTCTGCCCTAACTTATATAAACTTTTCTAAGCAGCAATAGTACTCCCGGCGAGCTCCGCTGACTGTGAGAAAAGCTTTCTGTCATGAGGCGGATAAAAACGTGGTGTAGAAACAGAATGCTTTAGGAACGATTCTCTCATATGTCAGTGCTGAACATAGGTGATGAAATTGCTGAAAAAAAACATCAAACTAAAAAAGTGTTGGGCCGATTGGCAAAAAAAAATAGAAAGTTAAGACTTATTCAATGGTGTACCTACTGAAAGTAAAGTTTCGACTGGTAACTGGCTAAGAGCCTGGATAATCGGAGCGTCTTCTATTGCCGGTATTATTCCGATACCAACAAGTAATATTGGCATAACGGTATTTCGATATTTTCCGACATTTATGGAAAATCTTGATTAAAAACGTTAGAAGCTTGAAAGTAAAGATGCGAGAAGTAGAAATAATAATGTATAGCTAACAAGGAACCCCTCAAAGAAAGGTGTGTGGAGGGCTGGTTTTGCAGTTTCACCCACAAGCAGTCCACCGATCTGAATGAAACAAAGACCAAGAATCTTCTGATGCCCATGCTTGTGGTGTTACGGCAGTCAAGCAAGTATATTTTGATTTCATAATAGTGTATTGGTACGATGACAGAATAAAAAATATTCTAATATTAATAGTCCGAGGGTGGCTCGGTCCGACTAGTAAAAAATTGGGTTAGTAAAAAACAAGCGGGGTCTCTTGAGCCTGTATAACTGACATTATAACAGCATTATAGCTCAATTGTAGCCAATTTGTATTAAAAATCAGGTGTTTAAATCCCACCCTAAGTACCTATGAATCTTTCTACAAAAACTATTTCTTTTTTTCAGGATGCGAAAGTACAAGAGAAAACCTGAACGACCTTATAGTCTCCAAAGATCTGATGAAACCTGCCGCAGAAGACGTCATCAACGGCAAAAGTGTCCGAAAAGCGGCAAAAGATAACAATGTAGATGGAACTACGCTTTCTTCTTTTTTTAAATGTTTCTCTTGCCAAGAAACCTTTATTATCCCACTGGCTCAACTAGCCCCGTGGGGTGGCTCAGTTGATCCCACTAGGTGGCTCAGTTGACCCCACCTAGTGGGATCAACTGAGCCATCTGACTTTTGTGATTTTCATATAAGTTTAGTCTAGTAAGCAACGTTTTTACAACAGTTTTTCGATGGTGTGACAAAGCTAAATAAACAACCTATCTATTTTGAAAGATATCATTAATTATCACTCCATTAATTCGTAGCTATACTGCTTAGAACAAAATCATGATCAAATGACTCTACTCTGCCCTATTTATAAAAAATCACCGTCTTTTATTGTGATATTCCTGTATTATACATTTCTAAACATACTCTGCTATGTTCTTACACACATCCAACCCAACGTAAAATAAATAAACAATCAAAGAACACAAATTCGGAACTTCTATGCGAATAAAAAAAGAAAAATAAAAATTGGAAAGTTTTATGCAAGTCAGCGTAGTATTAGCTACCAGAATGCAAATAAATGGCATAGTTTTTGAATTTTATTTGTTCAATTGGGATATCGAAATATCGGTATTGTTCGAGTCCAATATTGGTATTTCGATATCGGATTTCAGGTGCGATATTTCGTCTTTTCGATATTATCGGGAACCGGTATCCATGTTCTAAACTGGATTAAGGAGTAAGGCCACAGTAGTATTTTCAAAAAATCGATTTTTTTCCGCTAAAACGGTGCTTTATCATCATAAGAATAAGTTACTATTCGATTTATAGCAAGAACATTTTTTTTCCACCGACTTTGAGCGAATAACGTAAGCCCACCTCTGGCACGGCCATAGAGTACCTAAAACTTTAAACGCGTTTTTCTCGAAACAGCTTTTTTCCAATTGGCGTGACAAATAACTTCAACAATTTTCACTCGATTTACTTCAAATTTAAAAGTTATGTTCCTAATTGCATTTCACACAGAAGTACGTACGGAATTTCAGATTAATCGAAAACTTCATTTTATGAGCATTTTTATACGAAATTGTTCACTGAAAATTCATTCAAATACCTACAACTCAATTCAAATACCTACAACTTTTGAATAAAACAATATTTTTTTAATTCCGTACGTACTTCTCTTAGTATTCTAATGTAGATTGACGAGAGTTTGTGTTTTTTGTTCTGAAAAAAATGGCAAATGCGAAACGTCACGCCGCGGAGCGCCTAAAAAAAGATAACAAAAGAAAATATTAGTAGTCGGCCATTTTGTACATCGAAAAAAAACTATATTTTTTCTAACAGCTTGATATTCATACTAAATAGATGTGTAATTAATTTTATGAGTGAATCACTTTTTCATACGAAAAAAAATTGGTAAATTCGCACATGATTTTATACCCGTTACTGTGGCCTAACCTTTTAAAGAACGATGAAAAGTTAGTTGATTATTTTTAAAGGTAATGCAAGAGTTTGGTATCAATTTTGACATGAATGTGTGATGGAGCTTCATATTTTATGTGTGTTGCGTCATTATCGACCATTGTGTAAATTTTATTTGAAAAAAACATGATTTGAAACGAAACCAGTTCATTCGTCAGCACCCCCCCCTCCCTAATGCTGGCCACGCCAATGTCAGCGGACCCTTAAACACATCGAGAAAAAATATACAAATAAAAGGCAATCTAAAATTACATAATTTAAAAAACCCGACTAAGTATTGAATTTACTACTCGTAAAATGAATTCTCTCTGATTAAATGTTTTCTTCAGATCCTATGGACTTCTCAATTTCCAAATTAAATAATTGTTGGGTAAAGTTTGGCCACGCATTTCACAGACTTGGACATTTCACAATTAACCATTTACCGTCCCAACGACAGTGTACACTGCCAAAAAACATTTAATTTAAATAGGATCTATTTTAATCAAATAGGTTTATTTCTTGTCGACTCCTACTCTCTACCCTCATTCCCCTTTGATATGTGTGTTGCGATAAAGACGGAACATTAGTTCAATCAAATAGAAAAATGGTTCACTCTGCAAAATTCTATTTAATCGGAATTTTAAAAAATCATATACATTTAGTGGATTTAACTATATTGTTTTTTGAACAGATGAAACCGAATCACAAATTTATTAGGATTAAGTAAAATATTTGGTAAAACTATAGAATCACGGCTCCAGCCCAAAATCGGTCCAAAATTTTTTTTGGATTTTTGGTATGGATAAAAAACGATGTTACATGTTGAATCAAGGTGGGGGGAAGCTCTAATATGAAAAAAAAAACGTTAAAAAGTGTCATTAGCGTGGAGGGTAAAAAAGAAATACGTAACATGATTTGTTGTTTTCAAACTTTTTCTTGTGGGTATGTGTGTGCGCGCGTGTGTGTGTGTATGTGTCAATTTGAATGCCAAACATTTTTTTTTGCATGAACGCCTTTTTAATGTCATCACTATTGATATTCAGTTGGGGGGCGCCGACATTTTTTATTAATTCCAAAAATTATGGGATTTTGAAGTTTGTGGAAACGAGGGACAAAATAGCGCATCATAGACACACACTCACATACGCACACACACACACGTGTACATATATGCATACTCGCACGAAGCAAATTGAATTGATGAAACATAAACAAGGTAAGGTAAACAGAGTGAAAAGGTAAGTATATTTTGAACGAACTTCGAAATATTAGTATATCAATGGAAATCATGTGCGACGGGTGTACGATATTTCTCATCGAAGCAATTGGAATATTTCAATCCCGAAAAGAATCACGGGGTATTTCAGGGGGAAATAACGTTTTATTATTTTTTACCCTCCACCGTAATGACACTTTTCAACGTTTTTTTTTTTCATATTAGGGCTTCCCCCACCGCCTTAATTCAACATGTAACATCGTTTTTTATCCATAACAATACCCCAAAAATGTTTTGGACCGATTTTGGGCTGGAGACGTGATTCTATCATTGATATTGATAGAATGATATTATTGATTGATATTATTGATTAATATCAATAATATCAATAGAATTTTTCTGTCTGTATCAAATATTTCCAGATATTGGATATCAACTGCGCTAGACATTTGTCAACACTCGTAAACTTGACAGGGCCAATAAAAGGGTATAAATACCGATAGCTCAAACTCTAATATTAATGTTATTCTGCTAATTGTAGCTTGCCGACGAATCTCGTACTAGTCAAATTTGGCAACGTTATAAACTGCATGCGCTCGTACTGTTCGCGTCAGCTGTTCGTCGACGTCACCACGCACTACTATTACACGCATACTCGTGTAATAGTGAATTATGCACATGAGACAAAAATGGATATACAGATCTCGGCTACGATAGCTTGCGTAACACAAACTTTGTACATCGGAAGAAGATTTTTCTCGGAGTAATCGTGCTCTACAGATTGATCTGCAAGTTTTCAAATAGCTGAATACATACACGGAGAGAATTAAAAAGTAATTTTTGTTGTGAATTTCACGGTAAAAATGACCGTGATATATTTCAATGTGGTGACAAGTGAGAAAAACATAATAATTCGTATGCGACAAGTTTTTTTTAATTCACGTTACAGAAAATTTCAAATACGTAGCAAAAATTTTACTATACAAGAAGGGTAGAAATTGGAGACAGTCAAATTTAACATGTTTATTCGAAAATTTACCTACTGTCGGTTAAAAATTACCAACCGCACCGTACGCGGTATTTTTACGATACTGCACAGTAAAATTTACCTACGTCAACCTCAGAAGAAAAATTTCCTAAAAGGCTGGTAAAATTTAGATATCTTCCCCTTCATTGTGACCGTTTTTTCCTCTACTGTTTTTTGTTTACCATTTTCTCTCCACCTTCTTCGCTGTTCCCCCCCTTGCGACCCAGCCGACTTCCCCCTCTGTGTCTTATTTCGCCGTGAAATGCCGAAGAAAAACATTTCACGACGAAATGTACGCAACTAGGTTTCAAACCCGGGACTCCCGGTTTGAAGGCGAGCACGCTAACCACTAGACCGTCGCTCCGATTTGTTATTTAAATGTATTTTTTCTTCAAAGGCCGGTGCTATAATAATCATAATAATAACCGAAATAATAATAACCATAATAATAATAATAAATATTATTTATTATTGAAAAATTGGTACAAATTAACGCTGTTCGTTTTTTGTTGGGAATTTTTTTATTCTCTCATATAAATTGGTATACTCTACAAACGGATAAGGAGAGAAATTTAATTATTAGAATTTATTTTTCATTTAATACTACCATTTTTTTACAATACATTTCGTACCATCGTAGGCTTGAGTGATGTGACTAATTTGCGCACATATTATTTTGTCAACATTTGAAATCGTAAAATCGTATTCACTCTTAAAAATTTCATAAGCAGTTTATGTACGCAGTTTAGACGAAATTTTTTTGGACACTCCCATCGCGCCATATAAGGAATAGATAGACCACTGAAACCGAACCGCGCACCGCTACTTGGTATGAAGGGGAATTTTTACTATGCAGTGCCTCAAAATTACCGTACCGTACCGCACGATAATTTTAACCAAGCGCACACGTTAATTTTTACCGAGAGCACAATACATTTTCCAACAACAATCATTAAATTTTATAATAAATCTTAAAATAACTGTTATAAAGACGATACTTTTTTATAGAGATTTTTAAAAGGCATAAAATAATAAAATGCACAGTAAAATTTCGCTGATATTATATATTTTTTAAATTTAAGTTTTGCGCATTTTCTTACACATCAAAATTTACTAGAAAATCTGGTAAAATTTTCTATCTGAAGACGAAATTTTATTTTATTTTCGTGAAAATCTGTGTTTTACTCAGCAATAATAAGCGAAGTTTCAGGGTTGTCATCTGGTTACCGTTACTGCACGGTAATTTTTAACATTTAATTCTCTCCGTGTAACGCTGGTACGCGTAATCAAATTAGATTTTGCTATATTAAATTATTCACGATTTTAATATCCTTCCGCTGCGGGGCGGGTGGTGGCGGGGGGGGGGGGGGGGGGCTAGACAGTATTGCTACCTCGCCCGGGAAGTCAATTTGTCGATAAACTCCAAATAAACTCAAACAAGACGGTGCTATTTGAAAACTTGCAAAATGCCGTTGTCATATCCTGAGAGGACAGAGCAAAAATGGGCAGGGGCAGAAGAAGAATGCCATTCGATATAAGGTCCGATGGCTCGTGCAGCCGGAACATTGTTCCGGTAATGAGGGACCGGCTGTCATGGCAACCACTTCCGTTTGCTTATACCTTATTCGCCTTCTGAAAGACCTTTAAGGAGGGACGAGAACATTTAAGATAGGAATGTGGAAACGGGAAAAGAATAGAACATGAAAGTGACTCGAGAATACTTAAAGAAAACATTACCATTTATTCTAAGGTTATTATGAGGATACAATTGTAGTGCTATAGGTACTGTGTACAAAAAATTACAGATGTCAATATCGTTGCAGAATTCTACATTTTTAAAGTTCATAATGCGTTTGTTGGCATTATTCTTCACACTAAATCGAATTTTCAAATCTTTCTCTATTAAGGGGTTTTGCTTAGGCGTGAAAGTCGAAAAATCGCTTTTTTGAAAACCAATATATTTTGATATCTTATAAATGTTTCCTAAAAATTTCAAGGTGATCGGATAAAAATTGACGAATTTATTGGCTGTCATGCTGACGGCTGTCAGAGCGCTCGGAGCGCAGTCAGAAACTTTAAACGCTTTTTGTCTCGAAAGAACGTTTTTAAAATCCGTGAGAAAAATATCTCAAAAACTACTAGATCGCTTTTTCTGAAATTATTAGGGCTTTTTCTAGACGTAAAAATAAAGTATTTGATCGAAGGATTTTTTTTTCCGATGTATTCTTTCGATTTGACGAACGAAACATTCCCATTTTTTCGCAAAAATTAAGACTTGCTTTGAACACCCGCCGTTTTGTTTTTATTTGATATTTCGGAAATTCCTGAGATTAATAATAGGATAAACTGATATACTAACGAAATCTGTTTGATTTTTTGAGTTTAGATAACCTGGTTCCGACGGGCATTCCCGCAAAATACGTTTTCGAGAGGTGCTTCCCGGATATTAGCTGTAAATCGATTATTATTAAATATTTTTAGACAAAAAATTACAGACTTTTTTCAGACGATACTTTTTCGAATACCTAATTTTTGTAGAAATTTATCGTCGGGATTTTCGAAAAAATAATTAAAAAATGAGCTGTTTTCGACTTCGAGTCCGTTAATGGAATCTTGGAATTGTACGTGGGCTTATATTATTGCTGAAGTCGATATTGTAACTTGATTACGGTGCATATGTTGGATGGCAGAGGTTGCCCTTTGGCATGCAGAGAGAAAAAAATCACTTGGATGAACAAAAATATTCATTCACACACATGGTTATTGAATAATTTTTCAAAATAACCTAATAAATAATTCTTAAAATAATCTATTATTTTATTTGTTCAATAAATAATTGTGCAGCATCGCCAGATAACGGATTTCGTCAGTCCGAGAAATGTTTCTCACTCAGTGTACCGATAGTTATGTTCTAAGTGAATTAAGGGGTAATCAGTGGTACGCTTTTGATTTTAACAGAGCTTTAATTTTCAGAAAAATATTTTACAGTGCCACAACTTAAAATTTTTGTATATAAATACCACATCATAGAAGGTACGAACTGATAACAATTTGCGTAAGCCGGATGACGGGGTCAGACTTCAAGCGGGTTTATATGTTCATAAAATTATTTTTTAGCTGCAGTAAAAAAATATATTCGGTACAACTTTTCGTCCATAAACAGAGTATTATAAAAGAAATGTTGTTAGTCAATTTTGCGTCAATCGTTTAAATATATTTTAAAGTAGTTTTATTTTGTAAGGAAACGTTTTTCAGCTCCGTTAATATTGCAATTTGTTTAGATATACGGCGAAGATTTTGGGGCAATCTGTGGAAAGTTTCAGATGTTAAAAAATTTACACTAAGGTCACTCGAGCAGTTCATATTTTAACAAGGGTGGAATTTGTAGAAAGTAAATATTAGGTTGGTGAGAAAGTCTTCAACGACACCTTTTCTAAATAAACGGGTGTCACAAACGACACTTTTTCTAAATAAACATAACATTTTATTAAGCTCAGATCAATTTTTAACACAACCTCCCTCTTCATCTACATATCGTGTCCAACGCTCTGATAAACTTTGAATGCCAGCTGTCCAGAAATCCTTAGGTCTTGAATTAAAAAACTCTTCAAGGGTATTTTGAAGATTCGTTTCATTATAAAATTGTTCGTCACGTGAATAAATAGTTTTTTTAAGCCCGAAATAAATAATAATGTGACGCATGATATGATAGTACTTCTCATTCTAATTCTGAAATAGTTTTTTGCGTCATTTTAGCTACGTGGGCCGAGCGTTTTCGTGCAGAAGACGAACTTATTGACGTTTACGACGCTTTTGTTGAAGGGGTAAGGCCTTCTGAAATGATTTTTTTCGAAGAAAATATTTCACCTATACGGAATCGAACCTAGAACCTACCAACTCATAGCTACGCACGCTGCCCCTATTCTGCCGAGTGCTTGTGATATCTTGGTCGCAGATATGGCATAAAAGACGAAATGACTTGGTATAATTATTTGTTGTATCACATAAACTATATCAATTAGTTAATATCATTGTGATAGTTGGAGAGTTTTATCGAATAACGTGGTATAGATTTTTCAAACAACCTATATATATATATATATATATATATATATATATATATATATATATATATATATACTCTCTCTGCCCCCATACCCGTTTCATATGTGTATTGCAATAAAGTCAAACCATTAGTTCAATCAAACAGAAAAATGGTTGACTCTACGAAAATTGTATTCAATTAAATTTTTTCTTAAATCAAATAGATCCATTTAGTGGATTCAAGTAAATTGTTTTTTGAACAGATGAAACCGAATCACAAATTTATTAGGATTATATAAAATATTTAGTTATTGGATACTATTAAATAGATTTTGATTTGAATAAATAAATATATTTAAAATGAATGATTCCAAGAATGGAATGCAATAGGAAAAATTTGATTCCATGATGAAAGTAATGAACTCAAATAAAAAAAATCAAATACACGGGGTTCCTTAATGATGATAGAATTTTTCTGTCAGTGCAGTAAATCCTCAACGTTCCATAAATATGAAAATATTGGCTCTTCGTTTAATGTAACAGTAGGCCACTATTACGGGGCTATACCAGTGTGACACTTTAAAAAAATCTATTTTTTTGCCTTTTTCGACAGTTTATACTTTCAAGAATATCCTGTAAAAATTTCAAGGCCGTATCTCTATCATTTTATCTTGCAAAAATCGATAGTTAAATCTTTAAGCGCGTTTTTCTCGAAATAAGATTTTAAAAATTTGCTGACATTGTAACTCAAAGAGCAATTATCCAATTGACTTGAAATTTGAACTGAGTACTCTTGAATATATGACGTAAGATATTGGACGAAAATTGACGATTTGGCATTAAAAAAACGACCAGTTGATGGGCAAGAAAACAGACTTTTTTTCATAACTACGCCATTTTGTTAGATTTTGATATTTTTCGAAAATCCTACGTCATTGTACAGGAAATACCTTCCAGTTTAACGGCATTTTTTCCTTATTTGGTTTCAGCTACTCAATCGGCCGGAATCATGTCAGCAGTGGAGGAACTTTTTTTTGGCGCCTCTGAAGGCAGCGCATAAGTTGCTTTGATCTCAATATTTTTCTATGAAAAAATTATGTAATATAGGTCAAATATAGCCAAATATATTCTTCATTTTCCGAAACATTTAATTGCATACTTTTCTTCCAAAAAATTCCCGAAAAATCACCCACATTTTCAACGTTCACACTGGCATAGCCCCTTAAAATACAATTAAGAAAATAGATCGCGTAAATTATTTTCCGCGGAACTATGCCGAAACATATTGTTGAATTTTGTTATAGAGAAATAAGATTGTGAAAGCCGAAAACTCGCAAATACCACCACCTTGTGTGAATATTCGCATAAGCCACCTCTTCCGGAACATATTTCGTGTGCAAACACGCCAGTCTATGAGGAACGGAAATGATGTCGTTGGTGGCTGCATAGGACACTTGAAACAGCAACGAAAGCTTCATCGGAACGGTCTGGTCGATGGTTCCGAAATCTGTTTCAAGCTGCAAAGTAATTCCAGATATTGCAGTAACTGTAGGTACCTATATGTGTCTACAACGATGGTTTATCAAGCAAGATCAAAACTATGGAGCTAATGGGCACGACAATAAGGCCAAACTGCTACAATTTCTGTGCAGAGGCCGATAAACGGTGCTTCAAGTTTTCGGGCTGATCGCTGGCTGATGCTGCAAAAGAGGCTCGGTTGTCTTCAGAATGCGCCAGGAAGGAAGAAGAGCAGACAAACGTCAATTTATTAGGCCAATTGTATGGCGCAGTCATCCCAAACCTGCAAATTTCTACCGAACAATCATATGTAAAATTTTAAGCGTGTGTTCCTCACAACTGCATTTTCCAAATTGGCAGGAAACCTAATGTTAATAGATCTTCATCAAATCACAAAGTTTCAACTGTAGCTTCGAAATTACGTCAGCTCAGGAAGTACGCATGGATTTTCCGTTTTGATGTGAGCCTTATTTTGACAAACAAATATTCACGTACTTTTCTTTAACCTGGAAATGAGATGTTTGTACGAACGTGCACTATTTTTACAAAAAAAATCGGTGTTTTAAATTTGCTTTACGTACTTCTCGAGCTAATCTTCTATAGAACTTTAAATTTCTTAGTTTTTATTCGAGGTAAAAAATGGGAGTAAAAACTAGACTTCCTTTTAGCGCTGGAGCCGCTACTTTGTGGACAAAAATTCAATATACTTCAACGTACATAGAGTAAGAGCTTTTGAACAGATTTTGTACTCCATCTACGATGCTTCCATTTAACAATGTCAAAGGCGTAGCTTAGAGTACCAGTCTTGGATTACGGAAATGCGTTTCTTAAGCTTTGAACTGTGTTTCAAGTCGCAAAGCAATTCCTGACATTGTAGCAAATATAGCTATATGTGTTTACAACAACGGTTTATCAAGCGAGGTAAAAAGTATTGAGCTTATGGGCATGACAATGAGGCTATTTTTACAAAAAAAAAAAAAATTATTTGCTTTCGTACTTCTCGAGCTAATCTTATATGAAGCTTTAAATTTCTTATTTTTTAATCGAGGCGAAAAATGGGAGGGGAAATTAGGATTCCTTTTCCTCCGGCACCGCAACTTCGTAAAAAAACTTCAAAAAAGTAAATTTTTTAGCGGAAGCCTAATTTTTCCTCCCATTTAAAAATTAAAAAATTTAGAGTTTTATGCAAAATTAGCTCGATAAAATCGTAAATATACGATGCTTCCATTTAAAAATGTCAAAAGCGTAGCTTAGAGTACCGGTCTCGGGTTACGGAAATGCGCTTCTTAAGCTTTGACGTGCACTCGTATCATACATATTGCTCTAAATGCTTTATATTGATATAAAGTTGTTACACTTAATAAATACACTTTCGGAATACATTATAAAAACTATTTATTTAAGGCGGAATATACATTTACAACGATAAAAAACCGATTTCTTTTTTTTTCTTCAAACGATAGAACTATATATGTCGAATATTTTCCCAAAGTTTCAAACCGAAATTCGAAAAACTTTAAACGTTACAGCCTGTCAACGCTGTGCCTCACCGCTCGGATTCGGAGCGGGCGTGAACTTCAAACGCGTTTCTCTCAAAACTGCATCATCGAAATTGTCGTGCAGGATTACTGAAAAAGTATTAAGCCGATTGATTTGAAACTTGGTAGAAATATTGATAATATTGGTACCTTCTACTTCACGAAAATTATTTTTGTAAAATTGAAAAAAAAAAACCACTTCTTTAATCCACGTTTTACAGAAATGTTGCGTAAAATGTTGATTTTTTTTTGTAAATGCGTGCCTATTTCTCAAATTTGGATTTTCTTTATTTTAGTTAGCGTCACATAGAAACTGTACATTTTCTAACTGAAAAAGTGTTTGAACTTCTTCGCAACTCCCGCGGCGACCTTGCTGTAACACTCTACTACAGCTCCGCCATTTTGATGATGAATTAATTAAAAAAAATTATTTCGTATACTTAAATATACTATTAAAGTATACCTAAAGTTTGATGATTGTAGAATAATTATTTCTGAGTTAAAAAAACCCCTCAATGTTGCTTATTTTTGTTCTGTCTAAATGTATATCCTGCCTTAAGTCACTATTTATAGACGAAAAGCTGACGAAGGTCTGCGCTGTTGATGAAATCTCGCAGATGGATCATCCGAAACAAAAAAATCAAACGGTTCTAGATTCAGTATGTTAATGGCTATAGCGCATATCATACGATTTTTGTTAAATGAAAAAATAACAAAATCGCCGACATTTTTCGAAAAAAAAAACGTTTTTTTTTCACCGTTTGTGGCAACAACAACAAAAAAATAGTAAATATCAAAATTTAAAAAAATCCTTGATATGTGTTATAGCTATAGTTGTAAAGAATATGCGGGTAAAATTTCATTAGGATCGGTTCAGTAGTTTCGAAGATTTTATCAACAAGCCGTCGGAAAACGTTGTTCCGAGAAAAACGCGTTTAAAGTTTGTTTGGGTTAGATGAATACATCAAAAAAATATTTTTATGTATTTCGAAAGTATATTTATTAAGTGTAACAACTTTTATATCAATATCTATAACATAAACCTATCAAGAAAATCACAAAAATAGCCTTCTTTTTAGCGTCTAAAGTGAGAAGACCCCTTTAAAACTGAGAAATTTTAAGTTTTATACAGGATTAGCTCGATAAAATCGTAAATATACGATGCTTCCATTTAAAAATGTCAAAAGCAACGGTCAGAGTATCGGTTTCGGATTACGGAAATGCGTTTCTTAAGCTTTGGCGTACACTCGTATCATATATATATATTGGTCTAAATGCAAGTGGTCTACGTCACTTCCATCCACTGTGTGCCGTTTGAAAATGTTATTTATCGCACAGGCTTAATTTATAGTACACGTCAATAACGTGTTCCGTCTAGGTTTAAACTTTTTTTTACCTCTCACGGGGCTCTCAGAAAGTCTTCAAATGGATCCCGAGCTCTCCTAGTAACCTAGTGATTTTTGTCCCTTCTGTTCCCGTCGTCGCCATTTTTGCATGAATGTTTCCGACAGCGAATTTTCCGTCTGACAAAAGACTCCCTCGGGATAAGGAAGTTCTCCCCGGAAGGTGGAAATAGAGTTTTCCTTTGACTTGGTTGCGTTCACGCGAAAAAGGTTCGCACGACGAGACCTTTTACCCTTTCGTGCATGTTGAATTTATAACATTCGTGATTGTTGCACACGATATGAAAAATCAATGACACAGTCGTGATTCCTTCATTTCGCGATCGTAAACGGATCTGCAAAAAATTGGGGCCTAAAAAACGAGTTGTTTTTTAGTCTTTTTTCTGATGCGAGTATGGGGACTTCACACACAATTAAGAGGGTATCCCTCTCTGGAAGCCTAATTTGAAGGGTCAGAATGATGCATTTTTTTTCTAGTAAAACATTGGTTGAAATGAATTAATTTTTCCCAGCATGTTGTACACATGTTTGCGGTTACAATGTAATTTTTTCGGAAGAAAATCTTTCAAAGTGTTCGTGGTGTTTTATTATTCACATATATCCAACTGGCTATGGGTTCATGATCCACTTATCGAAATTTCGAAAAATACAAAAAGTGACAGCTTCTCCAAAGAAAACCTCGTTTTTCTCTTGAAAAACAGCTTGCTGAAGTCATTGTTATTAACAAATGGTTCATCCAATTAAAAAATGCGATCGTGAACCGAAAATGACTACTGTTTGAACGCTAACTGTGCAAATTCAAGTCAATGGTGTGAAAGTTACTCAAGATTCCCCAAGATACCCTTTCAGTGTTCTTGTGCTTTGGTGTCTGCTTTCGTTATACGCGAATCATCCTTAAGGCCTTATACACGCGATTTCGCCGATTTTCGAAGGTACTTTTCTAGACGCACTTAAAAAAAATGACGCATATATTGACATTTTTTTACGGATCATTTATGCACATGGTTAAGTAAATGTAAAAAAAACCAGAAATATTAACAAACGGCGGAGATATAACATAATAAAACAATGTATTTTTTTGCGCGCGCGTTGATGGTGAAAGTTGTCGGCATCGATGTGGGTGTCTGAAAAAAATGAACGTATTTATAATTGCAAAATGAATTCGTGTGAACCAACAATATTATTTTAAAAAAATATTATAATAAAAGTTCGAAACTTAACCATTTTTTACTCAATTTTCTGACGGTATTTTGTTTTTTATATTTTTTTGTGTTCACGAAATTTTTGTTTCTGTGGTTCACACGATAGGTGATGATACTAAGGATATGTTTAAAAAATTTCAAACCGATCTGAACCTTCGTTCAAGAGTTAGAACTTTCACAAGGTTCAAAAAAGTGAATCGTGGAAAAACGGTTTTGAAGTTGGCGGTCGGGCGCACAGCGCGGTATCTATTATAAATGCAATCTTACCTTATTTTTGGAATTTTTGGAATTTTGCAATTCTGTAAAGCTTAAAATATTCCTAACCGTTGAGGCTAATGGAATAAAAAATAATAAACAAATGAAAAATCTTGGAATTTTGCGCGTATATAAGGCCAAGCCGACGCATACTGTTTCACTAAAATAGGTGTTACTTCGTCAATTTTTGGAATTTCAGGGTCCCGTTGGTCTTCAAATATTCTTGAAAGTTCACACTATAACAATATGCAAAAAACAATTTTTTGAAGTTTCCAGAGAGGGATACCGCCTCAATACATAGTCTAGCCAAGTTGGAGTTTTTTTTCGAAAAATACTGACAAACGATAAAGTTGGTATTATTTAGAGGAAGTAACGCTGTTGCTGTTTGGTCAATCGGTGTAGGTGGCTCTAGCAAGTAGGGCGATCGGAAATGAAAAATGATAAATGGATTTTTAGTATGATAAAAACAGTTTTATGTGAGCGGACGTTTCTAAACTTTTTTAAATTACGCAAATGGCTAACTCTGGAAAAACAAGTTCGATTTTCGACAACAAAATACTAATGATTTTTTTTATTAACAAATGGATAAACATGTAAAAAAATCATCTGTTCATACGATAGAAAATGTTATAAATTACGCTCTCGCCGAATTTTAAGGGCTTCCGTGGGTTTAAAAATGTAAATAAATTCATTTAAAAAATGTTATTATCTGATAGTATAATATGTCTAGAATATTCTTCCAAAGTTTTAAGTCAATCGGAGTGAAAGTCTAGGAGAGAGAGACAGCTTTTGGGAATTCCCCCGGAAAGACCGGCCGGGAGCGACGCAGATATATCGCATTTTTCTCAAAACACTATTTTTGAAGTCGGTGGGCACGATTTCTCAAAAACGAACTCACCGATCTTATTGAATTTTTTGCACACTTCAAAATAGCATTGACTAGTGATTGAACGAAGGTTTTTTTCGATTGCAACTAATTTTACAAGGCTATACGTAGTGTAAATTGTACCAAAATATTGAACTATTTTGCATACAACTCTGCGAAAAATTCAAATTTCAATTTTTCTTTAAATCCCTCGTTCAATCATGAGCTATAATTATCTTCTAACAGAAAAAATCGGTTTTTTAATTTCAGATAAAGATATCATGAGTTATTTTCACCACCACGAGGACACTTTTTTTTAGGGGTCTCCGGAAATCAGGTCCCAAGGACTGAATTTCCCAAATTTTTGAATAAAATTTTTTGAAAATATTGTTGAAATGTTGATCTTTTATGTGCTTAACATTTTGAATTAAAATATTAATATATTATTTTTTTTTACATAGCGAAAATATGCATTTTTGCTTCGAAACCCACGTAACTCTTTGATTGAATTGGTCGAGTAGATTTTGAGATGCGACTTGCACCGTCTTATGAGACATAGTTAGAAAAAAAAACGCAAAAGAATAAAGAGTAAATCGTAGCGGGTTGATCAGTCCCTTCATAAAAAGCTTCATAACTGGGGAAATTTTTGGAATTTTCACAACATTTTTTACACAAATTAAAGTTAACGCCCTAGGCTATAAAACAATGTAATAAAAAATCGTTTTTTTTTCTCATTTCAAGCTTATGCAGACCGCTTAACGCAACGCTCCATTGCAGTACCGCGTCTGCGGATAATTTTTCTGTTAAGTTACAGGGTTATTAACACGTATTCAGAGGAACGCAGACGTTGGAGCTTCGAAAGAAAAGACTTTGAAGACTGCAATTTAGAATATGAATTTATTTTGTATTCCACACTGGCGGTAGTCTCTAATTGTCCCGACAAAGAGTTATATGTCTGCCCGGAGTTTAATATACGAAGGCTGTAACACCGGTCCCATCGATCCAGGAACGAGAGCTTCTCGCTTTGTTCTTGGACACCAGGGTTTGCCAGCAGTCAGAAAGTTTCGAAAATCTCTTGGCGGGCAATTCTCAAACTTCTCGCACGGATAACTTTCTTTTGCACGTATAGACACTGTTTTCGGCATATAGGTATACGGAGCAACGTCAAAGTAGTATTCGACGCTGCATGCAGTTAGACGAAACTGAGAAACGAATTTTTTTTAATCAAGTCGCCAACGAGATTGTATTTTTGTTGCGCCACTTTTGCTTATTTTCAATTTAACGTCGTTGATTTGAAGATAACGAAAGGTGGCGCAATGAAAATCTAATTTCGTTGGTGACTTGATTAAAAAAATAGTTTCACCGTTTCATGCGACTGTGTTGAATACTACACTTTGACTTTACTCTGCATATATGTTGAAAAAAACGAATAAAAAACGCAACAAATTAAGGTTTTTATTTTTTTAACTGGAAAACACCTTGATTTTCGGATTGTCTGGGCGTACATACTCAAAATAAAAACAACAATGAATCACGGATAGGATAGCGATAAAAATAGTCGAGGTGCACAGAAATAAAATGGAAGTTTTTTGTTGGTGAAAATGTTAGAAATGTGATTTATGTTAGAAATACGAATTACAGGGTATTGCATTATGACAAAATTTAATAATAATTCATTCAAGTATAAATGTAGTAATTATAATAACGATAGCAATAAATTAAGATTTTAGTTTTGAGGGGTCTTCTCACTTTAGACGCTAAAAAAGGCTATTTTCATGATTTTTTTGATAGGTTTATATTTTAAATATTGATATAAAAGTTTCTACACTTAAGGGGTTAGGCCACAGTAACGGGTATAAAATCATGTGCGAATTTAACAATTTTTTTTGTATGAAAAAGTGATTAACTCATAAAATTAATTAAACATCTATTTAGTGTGAATAACAAGCTGTTAGAAAAAAAATATATATATTTTTTATGTACAAAATGGCCGACTACTAATATTTTCTTTTGTTATCTTTTTTTTAGGCGCTCCGCGGCGTGACATTTGGTATCCACAATTTTTTACCTAGAACAAAAAAACACAAATTCTCGTCAATCTACATTAGAATACCTAGAGAAGTACGTACGGAATTTAAAAAATATTGTTTTATTCAAAAGTTGTAGTCATGTGTGAAAAATTTGTGATAAAATTGTGAAAACAGTGAAAAATTTGGTATAAAACTGCTCATAAAATGAAAAGTTTTCGATTAATCAGATATTCCGTACGTGCTTCTCTGCGAAATGCAATTAGGAACATAACTTTTAAATTTGAAGTAAATCGAGTGAAAATTGTTGAAGTTATTTGTCACGCCAATTGGAAAAAAGCTGTTTCGAGAAAAACGCATTTAAAGTTTCAGGTACTCTATGGCCGTGCCAGAAGTGAGCATGCGTTATACGCTCAAAGTTGGTGCAAAAAAATGTCTTGCTATAAATCGAATAGTAACTTATTCTTATGATGATAAAGCACCGTTTTAGCGGGAAAAAAATCGATTTTTTGAAAACTCTGCTGTGGCCTCACCCCTTAATAAATGCGCTTTCGACATATTTTTATAAAATTTAATGTATTTATGTGACCCAAACAAACTTGAAACGCGTTGTTCTCGAAACAATGTTTTTCGACAGCTTGTTGATAAAATCTTCGAAACTACTGAACCGATCCTTATGAAATTTTAATCACATATTCCTTACAATTATAACTATCGCGCATATCAAGGATTTTCTTGAGTGTTGATATTTACTATTTTCTTTTTGCCAAAAACGGTGAAAAAGCACGATTTTTTGTTTTTTTTTTCGGAAATTTTCCGCTGTTATGTTATTTTTAGATATATAAAAAAAACGTATGATATGGGCTATAGCCATTAACATACTGAATCTAAAACCGTTTGATTTTTTTGTTTCAGATGATCTATCTCTGAGATTTCATCGCAGCGCAAACCTAGAATTTTTTAGGACATTTTTTAACTGCCATTTTCGTCTATAAATGGTTACTTGAATCAATAAAAAAAAATGTTTGTGTATTTCGAAAGTGTATTTATTAAGTGTAACAACTTTCATATCAATATCTATAATATAAACTTATTAAAAAAATCATGAAAATAGCCTTTTTTACCGTCTAAAGTGAGAATACCCCTTAAGGTATTCACGGCTCTGTATGTTATTACAAGAGTATGTGGCTTCCGGATGGATGCCGTGTTGAGGATCAGCGTTATGCAATAAGGATCAGCGTTATGGCATCACGCTGATCCTCAACTCGGCCTCCATCCGGAAGCCACATACTCTTCCAACAATTAAGATTTTATTCAACGCGTCTTGAATTTCTGGAACTTTTGTTGTGTTAAATACGTAATTCGACCTGCAGATAACGTTTGTTGTTAAAATAAACTCATCGTGTAGCAAGTCTCCTTTATTTCCTGTTTTTTGTTGTCGTGTTACTTTCCGAATTATCTTTCAAAATTCTAGTCCAAAATGGTCTGATAGTCCCATTGATGCATCAGAACTGAAAATAATTTTTCACGGTTAAGATCAGTGAGAAACAAACAATAAAAAGTGGGTGAATACATCGAATAAGAGCTCCACCAATAAATGTATTGACATTTTTCCAAAGCCTTTTTTTGCCACTGAGAACCTCCCTGCAATTTTCGAATTTTCAAAGGTCATTGGCAAAAGTTATTTCCGGGCTATTTTATGTCAAGAGAAATGGCTTTCCCAGACAGTGGCTATTCGAACCTTAATTTTTCCTGAAACCTTTAAAAACAGCAATTCCCATATTTCCTCATTAAATATTCTTCCGCTGTATACGAAAACAAAATAAGACGAACCAAATTAGCTCGGCAGTAATTGAATTAAGGCGGGAGCCTGAATTAGAAGGTCTGAAAAATCGTTTTTTTTTTCGCTTAAATCGATAGATAAACTACCCAAAAATATATTTACAAACTTACAGAGGCCAATTGTAAATATTTTTGAAGATACAAGGCCAAAAGCAGAGAAGCGATTGATATTTGATATTGATATTTCTTCCTATTGAAAACTTTTAAACGCGTTTTCTCCAATGTTCATTTTCACGATTTTTTCAAATTGGCGGGCGTGATGGCAAAAAGCTAAACGACCTATCGAATCAAACTAAAGATTATTTTATTCAGTATGAAAATCTCTTCAAAGTTAATTAAAAAAGGCTTTTTAAATTATTTTTATAGCACGTTGGAGTGTTTTTTTAAACACATTTTTTTTTCAAACCTGAGAAAAGTTATAATTTCACAATTTTTCACCTTTTTCTTAATTCACCCAGAAGAAAAATATATGACAATTGAACATTTTATTGGTTTATTTGGTTCAGTCAAGAATTACGAGCTGCATCTTTCCCGCCGATTGGGGTCTGCAGTGGCAAGACGCACGTGGAATAGGCTGATAAATCTGCAGTCATTTATTGTTTCGTGTTGACAATTTTTTAAATACATTTCAAATATACATGGAAAAATATTTCAATGTTTACTGGGCTCACTTTTTTTCCTCCTGAAAAAATTTCCGAAAAAACGCTTTCTTCGTACCTTCTATTCAGGCTCCCGCCTTGAGGCTCAATATACGTACGAAAGTTCCAATGGATTCCGATTAGAAAAACGTAAGGCTTTCTCATGTAATTTATTTTTCCATATTCTCCTCTACTTTTTCTCGCGAGATGAACTTTTCGCTGAAAAGTCCTGCAGCTCGGAAAGATATATCAAACGGCAGGACATCTCTCCTTCTCTCTCCCTGTTTTCATCATTTTTTCTTTGTCCAGTCGTCGCTTTTCCTTCTCTTCTTATTTTTTTCTGTCACTAATTGAGTTACTTTATAACTTTGTGCGCTAAATGAAACAAAATGCGAGGTGGAAGAACCGGAATTGCCAGCAGGCCGATTCGGAAGCCCGAGAGAGGGATGAAAGGTAGAGCTGTTTCTAATCGGCTACTGTACGCTCGTCGTAAGTAGCAGGAAAAAATTAGCGAGCAGCACAGCTGTTTCGTTCTAATGAAATATCCCGGCGAGGAAATGGGGTGGGGAGAAGTGTATGGAGCGCTTAAAGGGTGGGGGTCGAGGTGGACATGCGCTTCTGAAGAACGACAGTTACGGGGGTTTGTCTCGGGTGCAGACCGGCGCGAACTACGAACCACCGTTTCTATATATATATATATATATATAGGAGTGTAGAGAACGGCCGAGGTATAAAGTGTGGGAGATTCATCCCCTCAGTCTGGTGCCGCGTGCGATCGCGACACGATCGCTTCAAGACGCGCTCCGCTCCCCTAACCACCTCGTGTTTCGTCAATTTTTCGAGCGACAAATAAAATCCGATGTTTATAGTGCACGAATTATTATTCTTTCTCGTGAATTTTCCTTCCGGTTTTGTGAATTAATTTTTCTCGTTTTTCGATCGAAAAAAAAATGGTGTACTTAATTACGCTGGTACGAGAATAAATTCTTACTCAGCCTGACTTCGAGACTCGTGTGAAAAATAATGGAGCAAGTGTACGCCGGGCTCCCATCGAATTTTTAGCCTTGAGACGAGCACACACGAATACACATACTTGGGAAAGAAAGGGGCCCAAAACAGATGACGTTTAAAAATGTTCCCAGTAAAGTTCGCGAGATGACATTAAACGGCAGGGACATACCGCCGATTTTTGTGCACCCGAGCAGTGAGCATCCACTCGCGAGCAACACGCGGTTAAGTATCCGAAGATAAAAACTCCACCCCCGCAGGGTGATCCATGTGGCGTGCGTTAATCGACGCATCCGGGTGGCATGGAAATGTTGCGCAAGCATGTATTTAAATTTTAATGAAGGTCCGTCGAAATTTGATTGACACTCGATTAAAAACCGAATGTACGTTGCAGCTGTTCAGCGAGTGTCGGGAACATGATTAAAAGTGTGTAAAATATTGCGGTGTTTCGTTGAGCTGTTAATCGAGAAGACGTTTCGCGTGATTATTCAGTCGACTTCTTAAATCGAATTACAAGATATTCTCGCGGATTGGATTGAAACCGTCAACCGTTTTCAACTGTTCTCAGTGTTGAGCCTGCGAATGAAGAAAAAAACAACAAAAGTTTGTTCGCGAGCGAGATGAAGAATTGAGGTTCTTTTGCGTTGCTGAAACTGCGTGGTTGGGTGAAATCTAGCGGCAGGATGACCGGGTATATGGTCCAATGCACGTTCATCGTGCTTGCTGTATCGTTCCTTTGTCAGGTGACGAAATCATCCGAAACGGCAATTAGCGAGGTCGGAGATGTCGATGAGGCTCCTTCCCGTCAATTTGTAAAACCCAAAGAGTTGCTGCGCCATCAACAACAATATCGCCCGCACTTCATAGATCGGCGATTGCCCCTGGACTCGCGAATTCAGCGCTACGTCGATTCGGATCAGGAAACGGAATCGTCCAACTTCGAGACTTCCACCGATTCCCGCTTCATCGAAATCTCGCGCAACGTTAGAACCCACGGACGTCATTCCGATGTCAACGAGCCGGAAACGCACGAAGAACCGGAAACCGTTGATAAATCCATAAACTACGAGGTTGGTCGTCGAAATGACAAACCGGAAACTAATATGGACAGGCCCGGTGCTCAGATAAGACACGGTAGATCAAGGGCATACTTCGCCAGGCCACTGAAGCTCGAAGATTCCAACGCCTCGCTGAGAACGTCCGGTACAAGCGTCAATGCGAAAAAGACAAGAGCCAGCAGAAATCGCGATCCCGTGGTCTCGGAGTCTCGCAACGTCGAAGTCAATGAGACGATCTATGTCGATTTTGACGTTGAGGAAACGGCAGCAGAGATCAACGTAACTGGCATCTTCGAAGCTCGTAACAACAGCTTCGCAACGACGGACCAGTTGACCGATGGTAAAACAAGCTCGAAGATGAAGAAAGCTGAGACAAGCGAAAGAAAAGGTGACGCTGATGAAGACGGTGATGATAGTCGATTCGTTCAATCAACGATGGAGCAGTCGGATTCACCGGGACGCGTCGTAACTAGCAAAGACAGTATGGACGTCATTTCTGGCAACTCGAGGCTCTCGGACTCGTTCGCAAAGTTGCAAAAGGTCGTGTCGGTCGATCGTACTCGTCAAAAGTCCCGAGACCGCGATCGCAACTTGACGTCTTTCGAAAATTCGACGCTACGTCGCGAGACTTCCGATAAGGACGAGCCTATCAGTTACGGTATCGTTGTTCACGCTGTTGAGGATGATGTTGGCCATGACATCGTCAAAGGTCGCACCTCGGTCGATGACTCGCCGAGTCCCTATTACGAGCAGGATCATCGAGAAGATCACCATCAGAGAGGTGAAAATTCGTCGATCGAAAATACGAACGATTACGATGATGGGACGAACGACTATCGGGACACGATTGATTACGTTGCTGAGCTCGATAGCCGACAACCCGAAAGAACGCAGAGCGTCCAGGTTGACATCGTGACACGTTTTTTACGGATAATCGAGAATCAACACTTTTTGGGGGAAAATTGTACCGCTGGCACGGATTTGAATCTTGGCGAGGGTGTCGTTGATCAATACGCCCAGGAGAGGTTTCGTCTTGAGGCTAATTTGGCGGTTAATCGGGCCAATATGCTCACGAGATTGTGGAAATATGCACCCGAAGTGATGCTCGCTTCGGAATATCTATTGCATGCTAGCATACTCTCGATGGTTGAATTCGACGAGGACATCTTCGCAGCTGGCAATTGTTACGACAAACTTCAGTATCACGATCGATGGCTGTATTGCCCTTTCGCACACAGACTTCAGGGGCAAGATGGTGTTCTCGTCAAGGATCTCGCTGTCGAGTACAAGTATCTCAGCAACAGCAGCGAATGGTTCTACATCGCTAGGAAGAATGCCGAACGCGTTATTGCGAATCATAATCAATTCAGCTATGGTGAGTGCTTTTTGTTGATCATTTTGCAAAATGAAGACTCTAGAATCCAGTAGGATTGCCCTTCACGCTTTAAAAAGATTTTACAAGAAAGATCTACAAAGATTTATTTAAATATCAGATGTAAGATTTATTGAAAAAAAGATCTTTATTGAAATAAGATCTTGAAAATCTTTACATGAAAGAAGTGAAGAGTATCATGAGGAGCGATACGGTAAAAGATCAACACACTTTAGGTAGGAAGATAAATTGTATTACGAAAACTAGGTGAGCATGCTGGTAAAGTCTATCGCGTATAAGTTTTACGAGGACTTTACTGACAATGTTGTAAAATGTTGTTTCACTTTTTTTGTACATTTTAATTGACAAAATATAATAAAACCATTTTTTAAATTTAAATAAAGAATATTCTAATATAAATCAGAATTTTTAACATCGTCAAACAAGCGACAATGTTTTCGGGGGAGTTTTTTTTATAACTTGGCGTTCTTTCTTTTACTTTTTAAGTTCTACGAGGACTTTGCTGATATCCGACGAGAAGTAAAAGTTTTTTGCCGGCCAAAATAAATTGATCATGAAATTAATTTCGTGAAACCAAGAAACATGTATGCAGAAAAAATGTATTAACCCGATATTTGAAGACTTGTGAGTTTTCATATGCGTACTTGCCTTGTGCCGTCAAAACATGTCAATTTTTGAAATTTTATACGCTGTTTTAAAACGCGAAAAATTCATTGCAAGCATTCTTGAGGATTTGACAGAAAGATGTATCATTTGTTAGTTTCTCCAATTGAATTCCATTCAATTTCGTGACGTACAGAAAGAAGAAGAGTTACGTCGAATTTGCGAATTTTTCGAGGCAATTTATTTGCCGGAATATTCGTATATCTTTGTACGAGGGTAGGTAACAAACTTTTAGATCGATCGTGGAATAAGAACGTGAGTGGTTTGACAATCGGGGAGTTATGGGACGAAGAAACGTTTCGTCTGCGTTGGCTTGTGCGAAAATTGGATTTGCGCACGTGAAGAGGTCAATTTCTATATATTTGACGGATGAATAAAATTCGCGTTCGTTAGTCAATCGCGATTCAATTTCTCGACCAATTGATGTACTTTATATGGAAAAACTTTCACCTGGAATTCCAGATTGACATCAAACATGGAATTGGCATTTTCCGAAATTGCTACGTCCAATTGTCAAATGTGAAGTAGTCTCTTCACAATGTTGTGGTCGAATTGGCCGCAATTTGAACTATCAATTTCAACGAACTCCGAAATATCGGGATCAGTCGACAAAAAAGGAGATCGAATGTTTTTTTTTTCCACGGAATATGAATTCATGCAAACGAGACTTAGAACATCCGTTCGCGTTGTTTTCCACATGTGCACATAGAGCCATAGGAGTTGAACCAGTAAAAGCGAACTAAGAAACTATCGTAGGCATTCTCGGAAAGCCTGCGACCTAGAGCCATCGACAGTGAGAATTCGAGGAAGTGAAGCTGCATTATGCAGTCGCATGTCTGCCGGGTTTCCGGTCGTCTAGGTCTAAAGACAAAGGAAAACCAATATAAACGAGGAAAAAGTCGGAGAACCGTTGGGGTCGCGGGTTCCACTATGTCGCGGAGCTTATAGACGTGGAAAATGCAGAACGCCGAGGGTGAAAGTGAATCTATATAAGAGACGTGTGGGTGTGTGGGCATCGAGTAGAAAAGGCTGTAAATCGATCCTATCGGCGAACTATCGAAAGATTTATTCGCTTGGCTGGATGCTTCGAACTCACGGATGGCAGGAATGAAAAAAAAAAAAAAATACAAATAGGGAAACGAAAGGGTAGCGTGAGATAAAAGACAGCCGGGAAATACGGTAATAATGGAGATTCGCATATATGTGTCTGTGCACGTATACGCGAAAGATACACACGCCCATCCATACAGCTGTCAACGTTCCTAGCATAAGGAACATTCCAAATGACTCGCGAAAATGAAATCGGGCCAAAAAACGGTTCCGACAAAAGATTCACGATATCAAGGAGGACATTCTATGCAGATATTTGTAATGTTGTGAACATACGTCTGAGACGTTGTCATAACGTGCGTCATTCTTAATGAGACCGTATAGTTTCCATTTGCTCAAAGACAAATAGTTGATAGTGAATTGTTTCAACGAAAAAAGTGATCGTTCTAGCGTGAAAAAAAACGAGTCATTAGACATTGAATTTTGGAAAATGAAGCAAGTTCCAATGAATGTTTTTTTTAATCTACACGAGAAAACAGTTTATTTATAGTAAAGAAATACATTTCGTTGGCACTTTTATTCAAATATTGATTAACTGTTACAAAATTTGTTAGCCGTTTAGAAATATTCGTGTTCTCATGCCAAAATTGCATAGCCGTTGTGATTCTTTGAAAATAATGATTTATTTGATCACTTCTATTTCTCTTAACTCAGTAGATGGTTATGGTAATCGAATAACGAGTTGAAATTGTGACATGATAATACAGTTCAAAGGAATACAGATTTGGTCACAATTAATATATTTAGATTTGGGCCCGTTAACGTATGCCGCGACTATCCTGCGATCAATGCAAATGAACATGTCACAACAATTAACTGATCTTCATTCAAAACGACTATCTCGGCTGCATTTCAGCCAAGAGTCACACAGTTGATGCGACAACTTCAATATTTAAAGGGCTATACCAGTGCGAACGCTGAAAATTTGGGCGATTTTCGGGAATTTTTTGGAAGAAAAATACTCAATTAAATGTTTCGGAAAATTAAGAATATAGTTGGCTATATTTGACCTTTATTATATAATTTTTTCATAGACAGATATTGAAATCTAAGCGACTTAAGCGCTGCCTTCGGAGGCGCCAAAAAAAAGTTCCTCCACTGCTGATATAATTCCGGCCGATTGAGTAGTTGGAACCGAAAAAGGAAAAAATTTTGTTAAACTGGAAGGTATTTCCTGTACAATGACGTACGATTTTCGAAAAATATCAAAATGTAACAAAATAGCGTAGTTATGAAAAAAGTCGGTTTTCTTGCCTAAAAATGGTCGTTTGTTTCAATGCCAAATCGTCAATTTTCATCTAATCAAAAATATTCTACGTCATTGTGGAGTAAATATATTCAAGAGTACTCAGCTCAAATTTCAAGTAAATCGGATAATGGCTCTTTGAGTTACAATGTCAGCAAATTTGAAAAATCTCATTTCGAGAAAAACGCGTTTGAAGATTCAACTATCCATTTTTGCAAGATAAAATGATATTGATATAAATGATATAGATGATAATGATATTCTTGAAAGTATAAACTGTCGAAAAAAGTAAAAAAAACGACACTTTCAAAAAAAATTTGAAAGTGTCACACTGGTATAGCCCCTTAACGCAAATAAGGATTTATTAATTATTAATGAATCTGTATTTAAGATGTTGGCCCAGCAGTTCTTTGAGATAACAGCCGTGCACTTATTACAAAATAAATATTTGGTTATAATTTAAAAATCTTCAGTCGAAACAAATATAGTCGAATAGTCGAAAAAAAAACTCTTAACATGACACTGGTACTTTTAAACTCTTGACACAGCACTGCCAAAGGATCATTCTCCCTCTCTCCAGAAACATTAATTTCGCCACTTAGCCTTTCTCGGACTCTCAGAGATGTCACTACTCGACATGTAGAACAGAGAATTTTTTTTCTAATTTTCTTCTTTGTGCTTGCGGAGATATAGTCATTTTATTTCAATTGGTAATTATCACTTTCACACGACATCTCATTAATTAAAGGGATTTTTTTTCATAGATCGAACTAAAGATTCCTTCACTATACTAATTCTTTACAGATAATACGAATCGCCAAAAAACGATTAAGCCTTTCAATTGATTAAAACAACGTTTCCGAATCAATCCTCCGATTCAACCTCACGAGACAGTATTTTATCATCACAAACACTGTCTATACTAATCATCCTCCAAGCACAAACCAAAGAAAACGGGTAATATCGACAATATTCAGGTTCGTCATTTGACATAATTCTTATCATTCTTATAACATCACACTCTCACACACCACCCTTGTTACTCAACAAAAAGAATAAATTAACATACTACAAATAATTACTCATACAATATCACCATGATTGAAATTAAGGGAAAAAACTAACACATAATTTACACAAATCATTAAAACACATTTACAACTTATTCATAACATAAAGTACAATTATACAAAATCTGTAAACTCTATTTACATAATCTGTATCACATAATTTATAGTACAAATAAAGTTTCTGAAGAGGATCCGAACCAAGGATCGAAACGTAACGAAAAAAAACCCCTTTTTTCTTTCTACCACGACCTTGGAAATCTCACTGGCCGAATCGAAGCCGATTCCTCAACATCACGAAACAAATATAGCCCTGTTAATAGGTAGCAAATAACTGTTAAAAAATCGACGACTCATCTCAAATAATGATTTGCTAATAGTTAACAAATCTGTACTTGAGATAAGTATCGTACATTCGGCAAGACCGTTTACTTTGTACACTACCATGGCCCTTTGTCGCAAAACCTCGTTCGTGCACAGGCGCGACGTAGATACGATCGAGGTACACTGGAGACTGTGCATAGCCGCATGTCGACTTACCTAGAGGTTATCAGTTTGTGACCGTGAAAACGTGAATTTATTCTCTGCGCCGATGGCATCAATTAACAATTTGCTTGTTTTGTCGGACCTTCCAAATCTTTAGGAAAGTTTCGAAAGTATGTATAGAGAATATAAGATTATGCATTAGAGCAGGGATGGTCGAAACGTCGAGCGCGGGACTGGTCGACTGCTTATTTTCTATGAGAATTGTTCCTTGGTCTACGGCGTATTGATGCTACCACCTTTGTTGTCCTCGGATTAACGGACTTGCTATTTGTAGAGGACAAATTGTTGTCCAACGATTTGGTCTCTACAAGTAGCAAGGAACAACTCTTATTTTCTATGAAAGTTGTTCCTTATACACTTGCCCACTAGCACTATAGTGTTACATTGATTCAACCGCACATTCATCTGCCGACAATCAATGAATGACTTTGTCCAAATATTCATTTGGTAACTATACACGAATCTTGATTTGTGCGAATATACAATATCGTTCACTCAACTATCCTTCACATCTGGGACAACTTTCCCACTGATCTCATCGAATAAACGCCTCAGTTATAGGAAACAAGTATTTATAATATATTAATACGAAGCATTGGGTTAGACCAACTGTATATCTATTGGCTGTTAAGAACGGGTATGTTCCATTAAAGTACCCATTTCTTAAATATTACCAAATCTTTATTTGTGACAATTTGGAGACTCAAATTAATGATTCATTAACTGTGAGAAGATATTCATTTCGCCATATCCAACTTCACCATTTGTTAATAGTAAACAAATCCTGGTACATAGAAATTTGTTGTTTTGTCAGTGTATGAGAATCTACAAATTCCGTTACTAAGATGTGCCAGTACCAATTCGCATTGCATTCATCGACCAAGGTTGTTTCGATTTTTGTTCTTCTGTACCGGTTGGTGACCAAATGGGACGCCTATAAAATTATTCTTATGTCCGTCTCTCCCATCGCCATGGGCAGCTATTTGTCTAAAAATGGAACGGCAGTGAACAAGACTTTTTATTGCATCCGTAAGCTTGATGGCATAGATTGGCAAGAAGGCATGAGACTGTGGTCGTTAGGCTTGTCTGTCTTGTCATCCGATTGTTCCATTCAAAAAGCAACATCCTGTTGTCCAATATCAATTGAGAGTTTGGATCACCTTCGTGTCTTGTATCACAATAATGTCAGTGAGTGCGTACACCCACACCTGGTAGGTAAATCCAACTTTGCAGCCTTCACCGAAGAAAATGCTAATGCATGACCCCACGCAGGAATTTGTTCGCGAGTCCCCAACCAGATCCTACCACATCTCTATAGGGATTTAATAGGGACGCCGCACGTAGGGAGTCCACATTGGTATCCAACTGGATTCCGCGCTACTTCCCGATTGACATCGTTTGAGGAGTTTTTATTTGAAATTCTCAACCGGAATTTCTTGGATCTCGCAAAAATCTCTTTTCGTGATCCCAAGTACAAACTTCTTGGGAAGCCCCAAGATGGACCCACAACTGTATAGAGATTCGTTAGAGACACAGAGGGAGTCCTCATTGGGATTCAATCGGATTCTGCCCTGTCCTCCGATGAACGCCGTTTGACAATTCTTACCATGTTTGAATCGAAAATGTGTGAAAAGACGCGAGAAAAGCTCGGCGTGGTGAAAGATGACCTGCACGCTTCGAGAGCTCGAACGTGGGTGTTGAAAA
Source organism: Ophion slaviceki (assembly GCA_944452715.1). NCBI lineage: Eukaryota > Metazoa > Arthropoda > Insecta > Hymenoptera > Ichneumonidae > Ophion > Ophion slaviceki. The sequence goes on from OX101789.1 coordinate 21,980,847, forward strand.
TAAATAACAAACGATAATTACAGTGGATTTTCGCTAATGGGATTCAGATCGATTTTAGAGATATACTTTCTTAAGGCGGGATATACATTTACAACGATAAAAAAATCGATTTCTTTTTTTTTCTTCTTTAAACGATAGAACTATATATGTAGAATATTTTCCTATAATGTTTCGAATTCAAATTCGAAAAACTTTAAACGTTACAGCCCGTCAACGCTGTACCTCACCGCTCGGATTCGAAGCGGGCGTGAACTTCAAACGCGTTTTTCTCAAAACTGCATTATCCAAATTGGCGTGGAGGGCAACAGGGCATATTGATGATATTGGTACCTTCTACTTGACGAAAATTGTTTTTGAAAAATTGGAGAAAAAAAGCCTTTTCAATCCACATTTTACAGAAATGTTGCGTGAACTGTAGATTTTCTTTTGTAAATGCGTGCCATTTTCTCAAATTTGCATTTTCTTCATTTTAATTACCGTCACATAGAAACTATACATGTTACACCTGAAAAAATGTTTAAACTTTTTTGCAAATCAAAGTCTACGGGGAGCTAGACTGCACGCCGATTCGCAACTCCCGTGGCGACCTTGCTGTAACACTCTGCCACAGCTCCGCCATTTTGATGATGAATCAATTTTTAAAAATTGTCTCGTATACTTAAATATACTATTAAAGTATACTTAAAGTTTGATAATTTCAGAATAATTATTTCTTAGTTTAAAAAATCCCTCAATATTGCTTATTTTTTCCTATCTGAATGTATATCCCGCCTCAAGTAGTTTCGGGACTTTTGACGAAGTGTTACCGTTTGATTCAAATTTATACAGTACATTCTTTTCCATATACTGAATACACCCTCCAAATTTTTAATCGATCGTCTACATCGTTTCTATAGTCTTAACAAAAAAAAAAACACTTTTTATCATAGGGCATTTAACATCATGACACTGATGACGAAATTGCCATAATGTCTCATAACTGTCATTTGACGGTTCTTCGTAACATTTTTAAAAAATTTCACACTTCTTCCTGCTTAAAACTGCCATTCAGCGATCGGCATCTCCAAGTTAAAAAGTGTTTTTTCAATTGTAAACTTTATAGAAAAGGTGTAGATTGTTAGGTAAAGGTGTAGATTGTCGATTTAAAATTTGGAGGGTGCATTCAGTATACGACAAAGAATTTACTGTATAAATTTGAATCAAATGGTAACACTGCACCAATTGTCCCGAAAATCATTGAGCGATTGATTATTTTTTATAAGGTTTATACTTTTTGAAGATCCCGTCACTTTATATATCCATATGTTTTGTTTCGAAAATTCAACGTACGGAATGCGGTGGGATCCGTCGAGAATCGGATTCTGTTCGACATTGTGGGAATTCTTCATGATTCTGTGGGACTGGTACATTGTATTCCGATGGGGCATTCCGGTTAGAATGCAATGTACGAGCGTGGCGTTTCAGAATAGGAATCCAATGGGTCATTGTATTGGATCCCTAGCAGGCAGTAGGGACAAGTATGGGAATCCAATTCAACCCCTACGACAATTTCTGCACGGGATGGTGAGTTTTCCCGTTAGTTTCGAGCTAATAAATAAGAAAATAAATTCAAGCTTATAATTTTTTTAATGAGTTAACCCATTTAAATACTGGTCGACATAGAATAATCAATATCCATGCTGGTTGGCTTCCTGAAAACACTATATATATTTTTTCGGTCGGAAACTTCGTTTGATCAGATTCTATTTTCTCCATTTATTTGGGGCGTGCAATTCAAATAGAACGCGCTATGTATGTGTATGTGTATGTTGAAGATTATACGCAGAGGCCTGACGGAAAGCCACCGAAAAGAATAGACGGTGGAAAATCGAAAGGAGCAAAAGTAGTTCGTTGAGAATTGGGTTCTTTTGTACAGAGCGTCTCAAAATGACCTGACATTTTAACGGAGACTTTGTCCTTGGAGTGCCATATTTCAGGTGTTTACATTTTATTTTTTTTAAAGGAAACGAGTAAAGCTTTTTGAGTGCGGTTTTTTTTTGCTTTTATTCATGATATACAGAACGTTAAAAATTTTTTTTTTGAAAAAAAAAAAACCAAAATGGCGGCCGTTGCAGCTCCGCGAAAACAGGTCCTCAAATCGCGGGAGGTAAACGGCTGACATCACTGCCCCCTCTTTGTTGATCTGAAACACAAATTCAAAGCATATTATCAATCTGTGACCCTTTGGTCATGGAATGACGGATGGGTTTTTCGTTTAGTACAAATTTCGGAAAATGGCGGCAATTTAAAAAAAAATCGAATTTTCGCGTTTTTTTTTCGCATAAAAAGATAAATAATAAATGCAAAAATGTATCTATCGAAAAAACGATCCGTCATTCCGTGAAGACATATTTTCTGAGTATGCTCTCCAAATTTCAGGTCGATATGTTAATTACAGCGGTCAGGAGAATGTCAGCCATTTTTAAAAACGTGTTTTCGAGAAAAACGCGTTTAAAGTTTTGTAATGTGTTTACACAAATGTGTTTATAATTACCGCTCCTCTTCTTCTAGCTGCTCATGTTGATCTCAAATTGATTTTTTGAAAATTTCAAGGACAAAGTCTCCCTTAAATCGATTAATAAAACGTTTTATTCATTTGAAAAGTACGAATATTTTAATTTTAATATAAGGTACAAACATGGAGGTTACGGGTCGAACACAATATCCGATAAATGGCCGCCTCTTCCCTGTTTGCAAACGTTGACACTTTTGACGAAATTGTCAGTAACATTTTGGCATAATTGCGGACTAATTTTATTAAGGGTGCGTCCAATTGCTTGCTTGAGCTCCGGAATGGTCTGTGGATCATTGGAATACACTTTTCCTTTCGGAAAACCCCAAAGATAGAAGTACAATAGTTGAAATTCCAAATTTTGAAGGATCAGAACGCTCAAAACTCCCAAAGAATACTATCCCGAAAGATCAAAACTCCGAAAGAATTTTACACGAAAGACCCAAACCCCGAAAATCTGAACACCGTCGAAATGAATTCGGCTTTGGCAATTTTAAAGGTTTCAAAATTTTCAATAAATCGACGAATTATTTCAAGAATTTTTTTTGATCAATAAGTCATTTTACGTCAATTTTGAAATTTGTCTAGATAATGTTATACGTTCTGCATCATTTACAGTCAACTGTGTAGACTTTCGCTGGCATGATCTTGACGAGCCTTGTAATTTCGGAACATTTAAATTAGGAATTTCAAACCATCGGCGCATTCAACGTTCGGAATTTCAACCCGGCCTCCATGTCAAGATCATACCAGCGAAAGTCTACACAGTTGACTGTAAATGATGTAGAACGTATAACATTGTCTAGACAAATTTCAAAATTGACGCAAAATCACTTCTTAATAAATAAATAAATCTTGAAATAATTCGTCGATTTATTGAAAATTTTGAAACTTCTAAAAATTCGATAGCCGAATTATTTTGACGGTGTTCAGATTTTCGGAGTTTTGATCTTTCGTGTAAAATTTTTTCGGAGTTTTGATCTTTCGGGGTAGTATTCTTTCGGAGTTTTGAGCGTTCTGATAATTTAAGGCCTTAGGCCACTCTAGAGGCCGAAAAAATAGGCTTTTGAGGGATTTTTTTTCAGAAAAACTACAAAATAAATCGTGATTACAAAAAAGGGTGTTTATCATACATATCAGTGACTGTATACAATAATTTTTTTGAAGCGATTTATTTCAAAACGGCGGCTGTGCAGTCTCAAAACTGCATTTTTTAAGTTGGCCAGAAACATAACTCAGACAATTTTCAACCGATTCACTTGAAATGTTGAATATATCTTGAAAAATACATTGTCTATGGAAGTACGTAGGATTTTTTTTTTCATATTGCATAGTTCATTTGTTATTACCAATTATCTGACGATTTTTTAGGCAAATTTTTCACTTTCTACTTTAGAAGTGCGCCATTTGGCCAAAAATCAATGTATCGAAAAAGTCCTACGTACTTCTATAGCAGTTATATATCATCGAAAAAAACTCATTGGCTCATTATAATTCAAAAATTACGGGAGCTGTTTGTCCGGCCGTGGACCCTGGAAAAACGGAGACGTCATCGCAAAAACGCTGCACAGCCGCCATTTTGAAATAAATCGCTTAAAAAAAATGATTGTATACATTCACTGATACGTATGATAAACACCCTTTTTTGTAATCTCGATTTATTTTGTAGTTTTTCTGAAAAACAAATCCCCAAAAAGCCTATTTTTTCGGCCTCTAGAGTGGCCTAACCCCTTAAAGTTCGGAATTTCAACCCGGCGACATCTTGAATTTTGGGATATTAAAGTTCGGAATTTCCAACCGTCGGAGCATTCAAAGTTCGGAATGTCAACCCGGCGACGAGTTGTTCTCCATGACTGAACCTTAATATTTCCTGACGCCAGTTGTCAAAGATTCCCAGGTAGCAATTTCCAAACAGTCGTCCAGAAGTTGTCTAAATGGCTACCCCCCATGGAAATTTATGTATGTAAAATATATGCAGAAAATATATGCTACATATATATATATATCGGCCGCATATATAGTGACGAAAAATAGAATAATACGCATATATTCAGTATTTATGCACCAACTATATGACGCACATATGACCCATATATTTTCGATATATTTTTCTGACCAAAAAAATATATGCTACGTATAAACACTATATATGACGCATATATGAGGCATATACGACGCATATATTTTCAATCTATTTTTTTGTCAGAAAAATATATCAAAAATGTATGCGTCATATATGACTAATATATGTGTCATTTATGCGTCATATATGACGCATACATTTTTGATACATATTCCTGACAAGAAATATATGCTGTGTATAAACACTATTACAGTTAAACTTAATAAAACTTAAAACTTAAACTCAAAAAAACTTAACTTACAGTTAAAGTACACTATTACATATAAACACTATATACAGATATGCTACGCATATCAGTATATATGTGGTATGAATGCAGTGTGTATGCAACATATATGCTAAATATATGTGGTATATATGCAGGGTAAATGCTACATATATCATTGATATATCATACATTGATATTCAGTAATACCACGCATATACATCTCATATATAAAAACGTTACGAAAATTAGAATTTGGCACATAAATGCAACATATATTTTCAATATATGGCATACATTTCACATATATTACAATTATTAATAAAATAAATTTGCAGTATATTTTTGCGTATATAAATTTCCATGAGGGACCAAACGTCCGCTTGGAAGCTACCTATAAGTTACCATGTGTCCAACAGTTACCTCTTTGGATGGTTGTTAACTTTGAGACAACTTCCAGGCGGACATTTGGTTCCCACTTAGCCGACTTTTGGACAACTTTTTAAAAATTGCTACTTGGGTTAATACTGAATGTTTGCCACAAAAAAAAATGGCGCGCAATTTGAAATGTCAAGTCATTTTGAGACACCCTTTATGTCCGTCACTGTAGAGAGGAATAAACTTTTAGTAGATCTTTCGCTTTTCTCGAACACGTGGTAACGCTTGAACGTCTGTCGCTCTGTGCATGTGTGCCTGCCGGGTCGAAAGGTGAAGAGGTTACGGAAGGACGATATCGTATATTCGTCATATGTCCGCGATCCCCTCAAGCATGCCGTCTGAGGCGAGCTTTCAGGGTGGTTTGATTCAACTTTTATTCAGTCTAAGATTAGGTACACGACGATAAAGTGTCGTGAAAGTGGCGGATCACGACGACCTCTCACGGATAACGTCACCGCAGGGATTTCATATTTACACTTGAATTATTATCGGTTATCAACAATCCATACAAATGGACGGCCCTTCCGGTTATAAATCCTAGTTTTTCATCTCTCCGCGCGCACACCCCAAACGGAAATTAAGCCACGGCTGTGGTCGAGCCCGCATTCATCCTACATTGCGGACAGTTCGGGAAATTATCGAATTTCAAAACATAAACAATCTAGTGTAATGATAATTCATGTTTCGTGTTTTTGTAAGTTATGAAATCTCAATCTCATGTTATATTACGAAAATTCATAATGTCGAATTTAATCAATACATATTTTGGTTTCGAATTTTTATCCACCATTTTTTATTTTCGAACATGCAACATCAAATTAATATTAGGCAATGGAAAAACCTTAAAATATTTGTTTCCCTTCTGGATACTCAATTTTTTTATGTTCAATTGCATTTTTTTGACGTCCACCAACTGTTAATCCTTTGCTGGTGCGCCCTAATAACGCTTGACCACCTGCTTAAGGGGTTTTCTCACTTTAGACACTAAAAAAGGCTATTTTCATAATTTTTTTTTATAGTTTTACATTCTAGATATTGCTATAAAAGTTGTTAAACTTAGTACATACACTTTCGAAATACATTAAAACAATTTTTTTTACGTATTTATGTAACCCAAACAAACTTTAAACGCGTTTTTTCGAAACAACGTTTTCCGACGGCTTGTTGATAAAATCTTCGAAACTACTGAACCTTATGAAATTTTGACCACATATTCTTGACAACTATAGCTACAGTGCATATCACGGATTTTTTAAATTTTGATGTTTACTATTTTTTTGGCTAAAAATGGTGCAAAAAAACGTTTTTTTGTTTTTTCGAAATATTTCCGCCATTTTGTGATTTTTGCATATATCAAAAATCGTATGATATGCGCTATAGCCATTGACATTCTGAATCCAAAACCGTTCGATATTTGTTTCGGATGATCCATTTCCGAGATTTCATCAACGGTGCGAACCTACAACTTTTTTAGGACATTTTTTTAACTACGATTTTCGTCTATAAATTAAACAAATAAATAAAAAAAATTTGGTTAAATTTTATAAAATTTAAGTCAGTTTATAAAAAGGTTTGACCTAAATTTTCACTTAAATAAATAAATAAAAATTCAAATCTATTTCGAACGTGTATTTATTAAGTGTAACAACTTTTATATCAATATCCATAATATAAACCTATCAAAAAAATGCATGATAATACCTTTTTTTAGCGTCTAAAGTGAGATGACCCGTTAATTAGCCTTTATGATCAATCCTCTTTTAATTCAGTTATCGAAACGTAATATCCGGTACGCAGTTCGGCAGTATAAATAATGGCGATCCCTATTACAGCCGGCATGTTTACAGGAGGACACGACTGTGACGGACCGAAAAAGGTCGTTTTGGCGATTTTTTTTAATCGACGAGGTTTTAACAATCTTGAATTTTTTAAATCTTCTAGTCTTGGGATATGGAAAAAAGATCTGTGATTAAGCACACATTGAACTTATTTCGTGTAAATTTTCATGAAAACGAATTAGAAATTAACAATGCCATAGAGGTACAATGGAGCCTCTGCATAATAAATGTGGTCCAACGGCCGGATCGATAATTTGAAAATGGTTATGAAATAAAAATGGTTATGAAATAAAAATGAAAAGTTTTACCATCTATATAAATGTAGTGTTCGTTGTACGCAGCGGTTGCCCGAACAAAATTCACAAAATGGCGGGTATTGTAAAAAGAGTAGAATTCTGGTTAAATTTTTACTTATATTCGGGGGCTTCACAAATACTAAATTAAAAAACGTCTACGTACGACAGCTACCGCAATTGCGGAAATTTCGTTCCATTAAATTGAAAATCGGACAATTATAGCTAGAGTTCCGGCTAGGTCGTGAAAGGTCGTACCGAGAAGAACCCTATTAAAAGTTTCAATGTATGTAAATCGTTGCGCTACCTGTTTTCGCTAAATCATCTGTAGCTAGGTCAATTTTCAATATTTCAACTCGACATTTTTTCACATTTTCTTGAATATGGACACTTTCGAAAAAGCAACAAAAACATCGATTTTTTTCACCCATCACATGGGTGTTCCGCCTTAAAGGGGGAAATCCCGTTAGCCCGAAATACATTTTTTTGGGGTAAAAATTTTCGAGAAAATGGTCAAAAATATGGAAATTTGTTTACAAAGCCTACTTAATTTTCAATTTTATACTTTTAAAATATTTTTATAGGTATATTCTTCCAATAATGTTACAGTGAGAAACCTTCCAAAATTTCAGCTGGCTCGATCAATAATTTTTTGAGCTATAACATGAGCAGTTTTTCACAAGACGCCTAAAGGAATACCTTATAACGCGGTCATTTTCTTTTGTTAAAAAAAAAATCAGCACCTGAAGGTTGTAATAAGAAAACGTCAAAATTTGGAAAAGTGAAACGATTATTTTATTACTTTAAAAAAATTCACGAAAAATGACTCATTTTCGGACGCCCAAGAGATTTACCCCCTTAAGGGGTTATATACAGTCAGGACGCCCAAAAAGATCGATTTTTCAAGAATTTTTCTTGAAAAGACCTTTAAACCTATTAACGTAAAAGTGTGTACACATATTATGGTACCTTTTAACGGTATTTTAACATTTTTTATTCGTAAATATAATTACTTTGAAAGCTGCTACAACTGATCTCCAGGAGCACCTCTAAAAAAAGACGTCTTGCGGCCAGCACGATATCTCTGGACTGGATCATCTAAAATGAAAAAACCAAAAATATTTCGTTAATATAATGGATTATCTTGTAATTGATTGAGGGAATAAGCAAAATAATAATTTTTGACAAAATGGCGGCTTCTAAAAAAAATCGAATTTTGACAAAAATTTAGGCTTTAAAAACAAAGTTTTGAGAAAAACGCCTTTAAAGTTTCAAAAGCACTTTCGAACGCTCTGACACGTCATTACAAATGTGCGTGTAACTTCGAGAATTTTCGCCGGATTGACAAGAAATTTTCTGTGTCTTTACTTAAATATATGTACATTACGAAAAAAATCAATTTTTCGAAAATTTTACGTGTAATATCTTACGTGTACCTCCTTAACGGGAGGGTAGGCGTTTCAGCGTGAAAAAAACACTTTTCTGCGAATTTTTGTCATCTATATGGATAGAGTAAACTTATTGAAACCTTTTGTACATTGTTAAGTGTCATTTCAAGAACATTCCGTGAAATTTGTACGCGAAAATATCCACAAACAAGCCGATGACAAAGCTTTTCCAAGAACGCCTTTGGAAAAACACGATTCGCGGTGTTCACTGTATCTCAGCTAGAAATGATCGGAAATCAAGTACCATTCAAATTTAGTCAAAGTATCTCCAAATCCTCCCCCCAACGGTCTTTGATAATTTTTTTTCATTTCTAAATTTTTGGTGGTCATGTGAAGTGAAAAGTGCTATTTTTCACGAAAATTCCGCAATTTTGGGGGTGGAAAACCCCCTCAATGTAAAAAAAATCTCAAACTAACCGTTGGGGGGAGGTATTTTATATGTAGAAAGTGTGTACCAAGTTTGAAATAAATCGGCCACGTAGTTTTCAAATGGCAGTGAACACGGACTTTGAAAAAGTGGTTTCGAGAAAAATGCGGCACCGGCTTGTTTGTGGATATTTTCGCGTACAAATTTCACGAAATGTTCTTGAAATGACACTTAAGGGGCTACCCCCACTTGCGATTTTGAAAAAATCGATTTTTTTTTATTGCATTTTTTTGAAGTATAAGTATCCGGGCCCTTACTTCTGTATGGGCCCGGAATAGATGACTATGTAAGTTTACAAAAAAAAATATTTTCTTCGTGTAAACTGAAATTGAAACTTTAAACGCGTTTTTCTCAAAATGGCATTTCTGAAGTCGGTGACCAAGATTACTCGAACACTAATGAACCGATCTTCTTGAAATTTTGCAGGCTTATTTAATACATAAAAATGTAGTCTTTAATCGTTCGATTTTTTTTCGAAAAAAATGGCCGTTTTATAGCCAAAAACGGCCGTTTTTTTTCGTTAAAATCGAACCATTAACTTTGACTGACCGCCATTTTGTGAAAAATGAATATTTTTAAAAATCCTTCGATTAAAGACTAGTTTATACTTATATTTGACTAAATCCATCCGCATTTTTTTTTTCAGATGATCCACTTCGCCGCAATGTTGGTCACCGCAAACCGTGTATATAAAAACATTATTTCATTGACGGCCATTTGCCACTAAACAATGTAATATTTTTCAATAAAAAAATTACTGAAAGTTCTTCAAGATGTGTTCTTTAAGATGGTATGTTGATCGATTAAAAAAGTTTAGTAGTTTTCTTTAAAAAAATTCATGAAAAAGGCCTTTTTTTGCGCTACAAGTGGGGTTAACGCCTTAACAATGTACAAAAGGTTTCAATGAATTTACTCTTTCCATATAGATCAAAAAAATTCGCAAAAAAGTGTTTTTTTTTCACACTGAAACCCCTACCCTCCCCTTAAGCTCTTAGGCCCCAAAATTTTTTGCGGCCGCTCTGGCAATTTTCCGCAAGGAACGTCAATCAATAACAGCACCTCAATGGCCGCAGGAAAATAATTCCACGCACAAATGGTCATTTTTTGCACTTCGCTTCTCCCATCTCCGGAAACGTAATATACGTCAATTCTTTTCAAGAGTTTGCCCCATTTCATCAGACCGATTCAGCCCAAGAGCACTAAGCATGTGTACGATTTAATTTTCTCATCTACAAATGTATGTCTTCAAAAGTCCATCGACATTATCACAAAGCTGGCTCGAGAATTCCTACTTCCCTCGCGCTAGCAACGAGAAGAATGATCAACATTACAATGCCCGCCGAAATTAGAGCTCGACGAATAAATGATTTCCGCGATCCATTGAAAGCGAATAATCGTACTTTATCAAACGCCTCGGCAATGGGGACAAAAAAAGGTCGGAATATCTTGGGTGATTTAAACTATCTATAAAACGTCCGAAACGCCGTCGCACGAGTTTTTCGGTGAAAGGGCGAAATGAAAGATCGCGACAGATGGGAGGATAAAGAGGACCGGACTATTGTTCGCATCAACAATATCCTATATACGTATACAAGTTACATTCGATTTCGTCGTGTACTCGTCGATCGTCAATATCCGTTGGGAATGGCGTACGACAGTCGTTCAATATACAAGAGAGCGAGGCAGACGGAAATAGCCAGAGGGAACAAAAAGAGAAAGAGAGAAAGCAGAATATCAGAATGTCTGAAAGTTCAGGGGGAAGAGTAAAAATCTCGCGGTCATACATTCGGACCGATTTATTGCAGGCCAATATCGGTCCCCGGTGAGTCACTGCAATAAATATGCTCGAAGGTAGACTCGGCGAGGGAAGCGTGTGGAAATATTAACGGTGTCGAGGGGCCTCTACTGTGCACAGTTAGTGCGTGCACGCGTGCACATCTATGTGGAAAATGTTGACTTCACCCTTCACGATATGACGTATGAAGTACGTGGGCGAACGGTGTGCAGGATCAAAGTGTGAAGTGATCCATGATATTCTCATCCGCGGACCTTTTCCACGCGCTTCTACTATACACAGGGTGGCTCGATAAGTGACGTCTAAAATGAAAATCTAGATGCCTCGTATTGATACCTGCTATCTGAATCGCTCCCATGTGTGTCCTACGATCTTTTTTAATTTTCGAGAAAAAAGCATTTTTTGATTTTTAATACTTCGTCGAGTCTTTCTGTAGCATAGCATTTTTTTTTCCTTTTTCTGTATGTACTTTCCTCTTAGACTTTTTTAAAAACAATTGGGAGTAATTTACACTGGTAGAAGTATTTTTTTTATCGTCGCAACTTTAGTGATTGATCCTCTCGAACGTATTTTTTAATTTTTTCATAAAAGTCGCAGGCATTTGTGTTAGTGCTCGGTGGGTGGTTTGTTTATTTCTCAACAGTGCACTTCATAACGATAACACGAGTAAAAAAAATCGCGAGGAAAGTACATACACAAATGAGAAAATGTAAAAAGTCCTTTTTTTCGAAAAGTAAAAAAGATCGTAGAACATGCATGGGGCTGATTCGGATAGGGATTGATAGGAGGAATCTAGATTGAGGCCACCCTGTATGTATACATTTACGTCCCTATATTACTGACGTTACGGTACCACCGAATCATCCGGGTCTGTGTACGCGCAAACGACACAGCCTCCTACTCGAAAAAGCTTCAGCGACCCTGTTTTCTGCACGTTCTTGTTATCAGCGAAAATATGATGGTTGGTTTTTTGAATTCACATCTACACTGCCGTCATATGGAGGAAGCCGGCATCTACAAATAAATCGAAAATGCGTTTTTGATTCCGTTGGTATCAGTACAAAATTTCCCATCGTTCTGTATAGTAAAAGCATTTCGAGCATTTCGAGCATTTTCGATTTTTTCTGTAGATGCTGCCTTTCTTTCATATGACGGCAGTACAGGCGTTTTCGTTTCCCAATTTTCTCAACAATTTCGCAAATCGGCGAATGTGAGGGTCATTTGATCGAGGCGGGTAATTTTCTTCTTTAGGGGAGAAAAAAATGGCTGATGTTCGTGATTTTTTTTTCAAAGGTACGATTTCTTCACCACTTTTGAGATTTAGGGGATGTTGGTTTTTACATGGTATTTTTTTGTTCATCTCTAAAAATGGCGGTGATATGACACGGTCTTCTAAACGGGTTGCGGCGGATGTTGTTTGACGGGGTGTGACACGTAGCGTCGTACATAGGGATATTTTGCTAATCTAGACGGTCAAAATTATTTCTTTCGATTTTTTTATACTTGTAATGATTCTCTAATTAACTTCAAGCTTTAGAAAGTGTTTTACGATGAATGATGTATACTAAAATATTGAGTTTTATAGAAAACAAAATAGTAAAACTATCTTTTTAACTTAAATTTTCATTTTTCTCTAAAACTAAACTTAATATAATTTGTACAGTGAAACTTCGTTTCGCACTCATACGTTTTGCACTCATACGTTTTTATCTTTTATACGTCAATATTCTCTAGCCCCGGCAGATTCCGTTCATATAAATGGTTATAATGTTTCGTTTCTACGTTTTTCACTTATACGTTTTCCGCGCTTATACGTTATTAATATTATTCCCCAGCGTCGGTTTCAAGGTTCGTTTCTTCTCAGTTATACGTTAATCACGCGTCATATTCTTTTGCCGGAGAAAATTTCATGTGACTGCGTTTTGATGTTTTGATGTTTTCTTCGATGTTATGATGTTTTCTTCGATATTTTAATGTTTCTGACTTCGTCCATGTATGTATGTACTGTGATTACATATATCTTATCAAACGAACCTGTCTTTTATTCACTAGTCTAAACCGTCAAAGCTAAGTGTTACAAACTTGCATCAAATAAAAGTTCAAAACGGAAATTCGAAAACTTGAGTTGGCTCATTACTCAATTATTACCAATCAAATTTTCAATTAAAAAACCAAGCATTAACATAATGGAGGTACTGCTATTGAAAAACATCGTGAATTATGCACCAATCGCGACTTTCAAATGTTAACGGGGTCCTCTAGTTTCTCGGCTGTTTTTTTACGGCTTTTTCAATAATTTTTTACGGGCAAAGCATCGAAATAATCAATGTCATTGTTTTTGCATAATCTTTATTTTCATTTAAATAAGCTTTACAAATTTTTTGAAGCCAAAATATATAATAGAATAAACGTTATAGTGGCCGACAGGAAGACATCAAGTAAAAGAGGTGCTTGACGGTGACCAAGATTGCGGCTGTTCTGCTTATCTGAAATCAAAAAACCAAACGGCATTTTAATCTTCATATTTAAGACTAGCGATTGGACTAGAGTGAATTCTAAATTACAAAAATTGACTTTTTTATACACTTTTGAAAATTACATTCTATTTTTTACTCATTTTTTCTTAAGTTTTTCGGTCGTACAAAAAAAACTATCGAAGCAATCATGATAATCCTAGTTCAATCGCTGGCTTATAACATATTAAAGATGCTGTATAAATTTGAACAAGATCGGTGCAGTAGTTTTTGAAATATCGTGACCACCGTTTCGAAAAATGGTGTTTCGAGAAAAACGCGTTTGAAAGTTCGCGCATGTGATTTATACTTGTGAACCACCTCGAATATCGAAAAATCCTTTGGCACACATTTTCTACACATGTTGTAGATGTGATTTATGAAAAAAAATCGATTTTTTCGACCCGTATTTCACTACGTTATTCTCACTTATACGTCATATTCGATGTACCCCTTGAAAAACGTATAACTGAAGTTTCACTGTATAACTAAGGCGATGATGAGTGCCATGGTTCTCCTTCGTCCTGCGCACTCTCTGTGTCTTCGGGAACCTTCTCCGAATCTGAATCGGAGTCATCTTCATAGTCAGGTTCAGCGGGAAGCATCAATTCAATGGCTGCCTTGATTGGGGGTGGTTGCTCTCATGCTAGTGATCAGTGGGTCGGAATTTAGTAATAGCCTGTTTACAACATCAAGGTTACACTCTACCTGTGAGAATTTTTTCGCGAAGTTCAGCCTGTACAGCCTAAAATGTTTGTTTCGTGCCTCAGCGGCCTCTTGGGAAAGCAACAGAATTGGCAACAGTGTCTAAATAAATTGTTTTATAAATATATATTAATATTTTATAAACATACATTTTTAATATGAATTCTCTATTTCTTTTTTCACTATCATGGTTGTTCATCCCTGACTTGACAAAAAGTGCGGCTGATTTTATGATGATTATGCTGTACAAACCATCATCTCGCAATTGAAATAATAACCGGGACGGACCCGGAAATACAAGAAAAATATTTTGATTTGTAAAAATGTGGTAGAAAGTTTGACATTTCTGAACATTTTATCAAACGACGAAAAAACAATATTCCATTAACAAATAACACAGCAAAATCTTCCTAAAGTATGTGTTCTTACCTGCTCGATCTAAATCCCTAACAATATTTTCGAAAAATCGATGATAACAAAAAATTTCCTTTTTTGCTGAGACAGCCGAACTTAGAAAGCCGAGAAAGATACGTACCTACACTTGCAAGGATAGCAAAGTTCCGATTGAAACTAGAGCGAGGGTGCAACCGATGAGAGACGGAGAAGGGTTGCTTATTGTTCTCTAGTCATTTAACAATAATAATAACCGGTTTTTTTTACCGGCGTCAAGTTTTAGAAATTGATTTATGACCGGTTAGATCGTCAGAATACTCGTATGTGCCTCGGCGGGATTAATATGAAAAAAGCCAAGGAACATTTTTGTTTCATTAACCCTCAGGGTACGGACTGGGTTACCGTAACCCGAGCGAAATTTGAAAGAAGCGCCATACGAAGAGAAGTCGGCGATGGGGGTCCGGACCAGGGGGGGAAAAAACTTATAGGTACACACTATTAGAGGCCCAAGCGGCAGAGTCAGTCTCCGCTTTGTGTCCGAGCTAGACACATATGAACATTGTGCTCGGGTGTGGTACACCCAGTCCGTATCCAACGTTACAAAATCCAAAATTTTCAAAAATATAAAGTTTTAATTTTCGTCTGTTTGCCGCTGAGGAATAAAAAGGTAAGTAAGAATACGTACTCTTTACTTAATTTTGTAGATTCTAACCTTAAAATAACGCGTTGTACATGGTGTAAGCGAAGTATTGTAGTAGATCTCAATCACTTGAACGTACGTCTTATATCGAAATCTTTGCTGCTCGTAGTGAATTATAACTCATTAAATTTTGTTTCTTGTAATTTTTTATTACAGAACACGCATTAAAAACATGGCAACGCGTCGAATCACTCGAAGCGTTGCTGCTTTGGAGGAGTTGTACAATGAAAACGAGGAGGACAGCGTTACAGAGAACGACAGTGACACCGACGACGCCGTAGATGCGGAAGAGGAAAGTTCCCACGATTCTGAAACAGATGCCGAAGAAGAGGCAGAATCTGAAGGAGAGCCACTGTCAGGCGTAGCGAAACTGTGCTGCGAGTGCGGCAATACTATGTAATATGACTTTTGTAAACTTTTGATAATAAATATTCGTCTTTAACAATTATTTTTCGTGTTTATTTATATGATACTACTCAACAATATCTGAGAAACAATTTTTTTACGCTCAAAGTAATTATTTTTAACCTTTATCATCATAAATCAACGAAACAACGTTTTTTCGCTAACTCGAAAAAACGCGTATTTTCATTTTTCAAAAAAAATATAGTTTTTGGAATAAATCAAAAAACCGTTATGGACATTTGAAAGAACTACTTTTTACCTTTCAAACGCGAGTTATACAATGTTAATATCTTTTTTTTTTCAAAAAGTTACAGCATTTTGAAAAAAAAAACGTTTTTTTACAAAAAAATTTCAAGACCCGTTCACATTTTTCATTATAATTTTTTTTCAATCAGTTAAATGATTAATCTGACAATTCTATCATATTTTTGAGACAATTTCACACAAAATGAAAAAAAAATTTATTCAAATTGACAAAGTACAGCTCGATATACACCCAATCAAAGTCGCCGGGTTAGGCTAACCCATGTCCGTACTGAACGTAACTTTTTTATAGTCCGTACCCTGAGGGTTAACGCTCATACGTAAAATATGAACCAAGAAAAAGTAAGAAATGTGGAAAATCGATCAAATGGTACGCTTTAAAACAAAAAAATAGAATTTTCCGAAAAATCCGTACATTTTGTAATAAAAAATACTAATTTTTTTTTGTACATTGAGAGACATGATTCAGATAATAAGATGAGAAAGATTTATACCAAATTCTATCAGAATCGGTCGATTAGTTTTTCAGCTAAACGTCACGCCAGTTTTGAAAATGCAGTTCAGAAGACCGTGCCATACCTCCGTCATTTTTAAAGATGAATAAAAATAAAAAATAGCATGTAACAGCCACAAGTAGTAATAAAATACATCCTAAGTCTCAAAAAAGGTAAACAAATGTTTCCTTAAAAAAAATTCATGGTAATCAGCAAATTTTTTCCTCGCCTAGAGGTATCTTCCCCCTTAATTCGTTCATAGTGCAGGTATGATTCGTAATGATTTTTTTCAAAGTCGTAACATCCATGAAGGGAATCTTGACGTTGGAAGTGGCCTGTTATCGACCAGACGTGCGTGCCCGCTGCTCGGGAATGTCTCGCGCTGCTGTGTCTGACTACTACGTAAGATTACTACTCACACATGCTATTACGAGTTGTCATCTTTCGAGTGGCCGATACGCGATAGCAGAGTCAGGCAGCACGTGGTCGGACCACGCACGGTCTACTGCCGCTTTGATTTTTGCGGTAATAATTTGTTTCTCTCATTTCCGTTATGGTATCAGAATCAATTGTAGTAGGGTCTAGTTCCGAAAAGGAGATACCTCCGATTAATTTGGAGTTTCGTGTGCCCATGTATTTTGATCCGCTAATTGCGAATGTGATACTCAAAAGACCCGCAAATTTAATTTTCTAGGTCAGAATTCACAAAAACTGGTTAAAAAAAAGTTTTTCTACTTTATTTACACAAATTTAGATCTTGGAGAAAAATATTTCCCACAAAAGTTGTAGCCTAGAAAAATATTGATTTTTTATGTTCTATACAGTTTTTGTCCAAAACCATTCCGTTTCGAGAAAAATGGGATAATGGTCCGATAAGTAGATATTGCTAAACTCCATTAGTTTCGATATTATTATCCACTTTACCGAGGGAAAGGTTGGAGTTTGTTTGTCGTGTGTTGTCCGTTGTTTGATTTTGTTTGTTGTGTTGTGTGTGTGTTTGGGTATGCGTATAGTATTAAAAATCAAACTGCGACCTTCCCGCGATAAAGTTCGTAAGTAGATAATACCGAAACTAATGGAGTTTAGGAAAATGTACTTTTCGGAGCATTATCCCATTTTTCTCGAAACGGATCGGTTTTAGACAAAACTTGTATAGATCATAAAAAATCAATCTTTTTATAGGCTACAACGTTTGTAGGAAATATTTTTCTCTAAGATCAACATTTATTACAATAGAATAGAAAAACTTATAGAAAATCAGTTTTAGTCAGTTTTGACCTGGAAAATAAAATTTGCTGGTATTTTTACTATCATATTCGTTACCAGCGAGTAAAATACATGGGTACACAAAATTCCAAATTAATCGGAGGTATGTTCTTTTCGGAACTTTATCCCAATTGTATAAATAGAGGTTATGTAAGGTCCATCTCACGATGATGAATCATCATCAGACTCATTATTGAGATTGATAATAGCGAATAATTGATAAAGGAATGACGTTGAATTTGAATGGGTGCCATTAATAGCGAATGTTTGCATGCGCTTAAGGGAAGGGTAGGGGTTTCAGCGTGAAAAAAAAACACTTTTTTGCGATTTTTTTTCATCGATATGGATGGAGTAAATTTATTGAAACCTTTTGTACATTGTTAAGTGTCATTTCAAGAACATTCCGTGACATTTGTACGCGAAAATATCCACAAACAAGCTGGTGACAAAGCTTTTCCAAGAACGCCTTTGGAAAAACACGATTTGAGTTGTTCATTGTATCTCACCTAGAAATTATCTGAAATCAAGTACCATTAAAATTTAGTCAAAGTATCATCAAATCCTCCCCCCAACGATCTTTGATAATTTTTTTTTTCATTTCTAAATTTTTGATGGTCATGTAAAGTGAAAAGTGCTATTTTTCACGGAAAATTCCGCCATTTTGGGGGTGGAAACCCCCTCAATGTAAACAAAAATCTCAAACTAACAGTTGGGGGGAGGTATTTTATATGTAGAAAGTGTGTACCAAGTTTGAAATAAATCGGTCATGTAGTTTTCAAATGGCAGTGAACACGGACTTTGAAAAAGTGGTTTCGACAAAAACGCGCACCGGCTTCTTTATGGATATTTTCGCGTACAAATTTCACGGAATGTTCTTGAAATGACACTTAACAATGTACAAAAGGTTTCAATAAATTTACTCTATCCATACAGATGAAACAAAATCGCAAAAAAGTGTTTTTTTTTCACGCTGAAACCCCTACCCTCCCCTTAAACTTCCGCAAGATATGAGTACCAATTGCTGTATCAGTAACGAAAAAATCTCCCCACAAGCGCAAGTAAAATCCAAACACGCCTTTACTTTTTCACGGAATGCAAAGCGTGTTCACCTGTCATCTAATCAATAAAAATATGGCCTATATAGAAAGCATGAAATCAATAAAATCTAATCTAATTAATCTAATTAATAAAAATATGGCCTATATAGAAAGCATGTGCACTTCTCACGCTTTTTCTCTTAATGTGAATCTTTCTGTAGGACGTGGCCAAAATCGAAATAGTCATTTCCCCAGAACGACAGGCAGAGGAGGAGAGATGCGTTTGCTGACGGATAAAAAAATGAGAGGCGAATGGGTGATTGATTTTCACGTTTTTTTTACATAGGATGAAAATGATTTATAGCACTCGAGGTGAACCTATTTGCAAGCTATACAGGTATTGTGCAACTACACGTTGACTACTAGTACGCGGTATAGAGCACGCTATGTGGGAGGAAAACCGATAGATGTGGGCAGTTTAGGGTTAAGACTGTAGTCGCCATTCGTGAGTGAAATAATTAAAACGACAGAGAGAAATCGATATCACTACGATCGATGCCACAATCGGCCATTTAATTTAATCAGACTATTCTCCGTATCTTCAAATTGAAATAAAGGTATGTAACACATGTGTGTGTGTGTCACGCAACCCAACGTCGTCAATATTGTTTAATCAAAATTGCCGGAAAAATTCTGGCAACAAATGAAAATTTGTTGGCTGAATGAATATTTGTTCTACAGAATTCAACGGGCAATTAACTTTATTCTGTCAGAAACTTATTAAAACAAGCTGCAAAATGGACGTTTTCTGTTCGAGTTTGATTGGATTTTCAGTGACAATTATTATAGCTCGAAACAGTTTATATATTGAATTCATATATCGGGCAGTCATCGATGGTTAAGAGGGTAATAAGTATTTGTCATCACACTAGGTCGATATGTACTCGTTGCGACTTTTATCGTGCATACACTCAGTTTTATATCCATTAGAGTTTAATTGGGATTTTATTGACAACATTAATTTGATTGCAAAGTCGAACGTTTGAGCCTTACAAATACGTCGGACATGCGAAGCCAATTATCATTGTGATATTATGCAGTGACATACTTCTCTCGTAAAGCGAAACGTGTACGAATGCAAACGCAGGTCAGCTTCGTTAAAATGTCTCTTTATTTTTCTATGTAATTACGACTACAAATTTCGTAAAGTAGGCCCCGAATCGACCGACCACTATTATTTCCTGTATCATTGTGCTTAGGTTCCTATAGTTGACAGAAAATATTCCTATGTCCATGGACTACGCTGATCAAACTTGGCGATGCACTATTGCCAACATTTGTTTGGATATCGATTTTTGTTTCTTATCATAGAACATCATACGCTCTAGAATTGTAGACACGATGCAAAAGATATTAGGGTCAAAGCTGACATTTTGTACATAGCTCTTAAGGGGTCTTCTCACTTTATACGCTAAAAAGGCTATTTACATGCATTTTTTTTTTCATGCATTTGAAAAAAAAAATATTTATTAAAATCACTATTTATAGACGAAAATGGCAAAACAAAAAACAAAAAAATCAAACGGTTTTAGATTCAGTATGCTAATGGCTATAGCGCATACCATACGATTTCTGATACATTCAAAAATAACAAAGTGGCGGACATTTTTCGAAAAAACATAAAAAACGTGTTTTTTCACCGTTTTTGGCAAAAAGTTAGTAAATATCAAAATTTAATAAATTCTTGATATGCGCTATAGCTAAATAGTTGTAAAGAATATGCGGTTAAAACTTCATAAGGATCAGTTCCGTAGTTTCGAAGATTTTATCAGCAACCCGTCAAAAAACGTTGTTTCGAGAAGTACGCGTTTAAAGTTTGTTTGGGTTACACAAATACATAAAAAAACATTTTCATGTATTTTGAAAGTGTATTTATTAATTGTAACAACTTTTATATCAATATCGATAATATAAACCTATCAAAAAATTCATGAAAACAGCCTTTTTTAGCGTCTAAAGTCAGAAGACCCCTTAAGGGTGTACAATAGTGTCCTCCCTCACGGACCGAAAAAGATCATTTTTCCGATTTTCTTTACTAGATTATTTATTCGGGATTTGGACAAAAGGTATGTTATCAACCATCCATTGAAGTTATTCCGTGTAAATCTTTATTCAAAACAATTAAAAATTAACAACGTTATTCAGGATGGCTTCTGTTTAGAAAATGTGATCCAACGGCTGGATCGATCATTTGACAATGGTTGGGCTGAAAAATAAAAATAAACAAGTTTTATAATCTACATAAATGTAGTTCGCGTTGTACATAGCCATTGTTCGAGAAAAAATTTACAAAATGCCTATTTTTACTTATATTCGGGAGTTTAAAAACACTAAATTAAAAAAAGGAAACGGCTGCGTACAATAATAGCAACTGCAATTAAGGAAATTTCGGTTTTTTAAAATGAAAAATCGGACAACTATTTCTAGAGTTATGATTTCGGCCAGGTAAAAAGTAGTAGTTTCGAGAGAAACGCGATTGAGCGTTTTAGTATACGTAAATCGTTGCACTACCTCCTTTCACTAAATCGTCTATAACTTGATCAATTTTTAATATTTTTATTTTACATTTTTTTCACATATCGTTGAATATCTATACTAGGGTGGCACAAATTTGAGCTCTATTTTTTCCCCTGTTTCTCACCACCTAATTATCTTCTTTAAAGAAAAAAAAAATTGTCGCTGAAGCTTCGTGCGGCCAAAAAATATTTAGAGGTCGCTTAAGACTCCCAAAAATTCGAATTTTCATTAAAAAATCGATTTTTTTTCGTCCACTTCTCGTCCAAGATAATTGGATGGTGGAAAAATGGAAAAAAATACAGCTGAAATTTGTGCCACCCTAATGTATATTTTGAGAAAATGCAAAAAAAAAACAATTTTTCCACTATTTACAGTGGTGGAAAATTAAAAAGTCCCCTTAAATTATATTATTTTATCTGCAGTGTAATATATCGTAATTAGAGGTGGTTTGAGTTCGAAATACGGTTAGAATGGCTCGATGAATGGAACGATCACACATCCATTCGAGTAATTCGTATACTCACGATTCTGAACAAAAAAGTCAAAGTAATCGTATCACCTACACCCTACACTGAATGAAACCATCTTCGAGAAAAATTGACGCGCGATTGATTGAGAGCTTCAGATGGCCTTAAGCCAAAACCGAGAGAGGCTCTGAGTGGAGAGAGAGCCATGGAGAAATGGGGGAGAAGAGTGGAATATCGGGAATCTTCGATTCAGGTTGAACCGGATATTAATCCATCGGAGATGTGATTGCGGGCTGGAAAATCTGATGGAAATTGTTCCTACGTTCCACCGGAATGGATTCTCATGGATGCGGTTTCAGTGTAGCGGTGATTTCCCACAATCTCGCTATTCTTTGTTTTGCCTTTCTGAATAAGTTTACATCTTTATATGTTCATTGGCTAATTGGATTTACGGTAACTGAACGTCAAGGGGGCTAATTTTTCATTCGGCTTCAGTATTTCGAATTGCAATTAAGAACTGTCGGGGCTATTCAACAAATAATGTCTTTATTATGATAACAATATAAAAATTTCCATAACTACTGATTAATCATTTTATAATAATATAATAATTAATATAAACATAACATTTTTCTGTAATTATGCAGTTTGAGGACTTTTCCGAAAAACGACGGATTTTTTTTGCCATGAGCTGCTTCAATTGGTCACCACTATTGATATTCCGCTGGGGGAGGCTGACATTTTCTATTAATTCCATAAGTTATGGGGTATTGACGTTACCGGAAA
Organism: Ophion slaviceki; assembly: GCA_944452715.1. Taxonomy (NCBI): domain Eukaryota; kingdom Metazoa; phylum Arthropoda; class Insecta; order Hymenoptera; family Ichneumonidae; genus Ophion; species Ophion slaviceki. The sequence goes on from OX101789.1 coordinate 22,003,592, forward strand.
CACGTAATAAAATAGGGCATTTTTTAAATATTTTGACGCCTATATTTGGGGTGCGAGGTGGGGGGATTTATGAAAGAAACCTTCCTGAATACAATGCTGATGAGAATTCGCGGCGGTCACTTTCCCCTCTCCCCCTGCAGCCATTGTTTGGGTTGTTTAATAAGATCTTCTTCTTTTATAAATCCCTCCACATCCAATGTAGGTGTTCCGAAAATGTTCGAAAATACGCTATTTTATAACGTGTTTTCGCGAAATTCAAAACCCTATACCTTTTTATGGGAGGGTGACCGCCGCGATTTATTTTCGGCATTGCATTTAGAAAGGCTTTTTTTGTAAATGCCCCCACCCTCCACCCCCAATATAAACGGTGAAATATTAAAAAATGCCTTATTTTATCACGTGATTCCGCGAACTTCAAAACAAAAAAACTTCAAAACTTCAAAAAAAAAAAAAAAAAAAAAATCCCGTCGTTTTTCGGGGAAGTCCGCAAAGTGCATAATCACCAAATTTTCTTAAAAAAAAAGCTTTACGAATAATTTAAAACAAGAAGTTCGAGACCGAGCAATTCATGACAATTCATAGATATATTCCGACAAATTAAAGCCATTTTTCTTTATTTTGGAAGGAAAAGTAGAATTTTACAATAGTTTAATTATTGAATAACTTTTCATTAAAATTCGTTGACGATTTTCGAAAATCAATGTTCATTCAGCATGGTCCAAAATGGTCGGTTGTTCAGATTTCTAACCCATTGCGAATTATGAAGGTCCTGTGAGCATGATTGAATTCTCACAGAACCTCGATTTTGCCTGACATCGGGTGTATGCAGGGATGCATATGAATAATGAGATTTCCAACTGGAATTTCCGGATACCTACAATTTCGTGAGTTTAACTGCTCGCAAAGTGCACTTCAACTAACATTACACATCTACCGATGAATCTTGAACATTGTATATGTATATATTGTGTTACTCGATTATGCTCGGTCGTCTCTGTGGCTGACACGGTTAACCTTCTATATGAAACGCAATCTTTGTGGTTCCACTCGCCTTGAAGGCACAAATGTATAGATTTCCTGACTTCGAAGCGCACATGAATGACAACAAGTAAATAAAGACATTTTTTGATATGGTCTTTGCATTGCTCTTTTTTGCAGTTAAACAAAATAAGTCATGGAACAAGTTGTCACATTTTCATCTTTTCAATTTGAAGCCATTTAAAAAATGCTTTGAAACGATATTGAACTACTAATTCAGGAAATATTTATTCGCGTTTTTCCGTTGACCCTATTTTCTCTAATTGTAAGCGAATTAAAAACATTTTGAATCGGTGCTGAACTATTGATTTTTATTTATTGTTATTTTTCCCCCCTAAACGTCATTTGTCCCATTGTAAGCGATTTAAAAAACGCTTTGAATCGGGATTGAACTATTAATTTCGCGAATATTGGTTCACGTTTTTCCGTACGTCTCTGATTCCGCTTTGCACGTAGGAGGTCGCGGGATTTGGTTATATTGGAAAAATTGTAAACATCAGGGCTGAACGGTTTTTTCAAGGGATGTCCGGAAATTGGAGTTTATACCGTTTCGTCAGTTTTCCAATCGTTTTGAGGCGTTATATGTGGGTCACCGAATAATGAGACCTTTTCGGGATTTTTTTGTTGAGAATACTAGAAAAGCAATCATAATGAGGTTTGGAGGGTTAATTAGAAATTTGTTGACGTATACAAAAGAATTCTTTTATAAAAAGAATTACGAAATGGGGGCCCAGTCGTAGCTACTTTTTAGGCGCGAAGAGCGTTTTTAGGCGCTTCCGGGATGATGCAAAACTTTTATGGATTAGCACCTAGAACAAAAATCCGACATTTACATTAGTTTAGCTAGATAAGTACACGCGATTATGAAAGAAAATGATTTTTGCGAAAAATTACATAATTTTGAGTTAATTTTTGTGTCGCTAAAAATTCAAACTGAATTCATTGATAAAAATTCGGCCAAGTGCGAGTCGGGCCTCGCTCTATTAGGGTTTAAACTAGATATTTAATTAGGTAATGCTTTTTTTCTGCTTTAGTTCTTTGGTAGTAATAAACTGAAACCATATGGGGTGATGATGGCTAGAGAAAGCTTTATATACTCCTGCTGTTAGCTAATAATGAAAATATATAAATCATTGTTATTTAAATATTTACAATACCGAATGACTTGTTTTGGAGTCGGTACCAGCCAATTGCCAATATTGTCACATTGTTCGCAGAAAAAGAGGAGGCGAAGAAAAATAATTGAAACATACAATCTACAGTCTTTTTTAAATTTGCAATCTCGTTTCTTCAGTGACGTCAATCTCTCGTTCTTGGCTGGCACCAACTCCAAAAATAAGTCAATATTTAAATATTTACATATTGTAAATATTTAAATAACAATAATTTTATATATGTTCGTTATACATTTATTGCATTATGTATACACTAAATTATTATACAGGGTGAGGCACTAACTGTTGCCACCTTGAATATCTCTGTAATTATCTACGTCACAAAAAAATGTTTGAAACAAAAGTTGTACCGTACGAAAGGGGTCATCAAATGCGACCATTTTTTTTATCTTAGTGGAGCGGTGCTGTGGCACAGTAAAGGTCACCTCCACTTTTTTAAATGGGACAGTACATTTTTTTTCAACTATCTTGTAGAGCATCGAAAACTGCATAAAAAACATTTAGGGGTCAAAGTCGTTCAAGGTCATTTAAGATCAAAAAGTGACATGAACCGTATTTTTATGTGAAATTACCTTTATTCACAGTAGATGTTCAAAGTGATTGCCATTGGAATCAATGCAGTATTGCAATCTCCTCATCACGAATTTCTTATCACTTCGGCACTTATCGCCGAAGGCTTGCCATTGTCTTGTATGTAAACAACGGTACCAAACCTACAATGTACACGGAACATTGTACAATGTTTCGCCCAAACATACCCAAGATAACGATAGTAAGAATGGTGAGACTAGTATTAATGAATCAAGCGAATGTAAATGATGTATTCTTTTGAAGAGCAAACTGATATGCTTCTAATTTATGGAGAATGTCAGAAAAATGCAGTGAGAGCTAGAGACTTATACGCTGAAAGATTTCCTGAACATTCGCATCCTACACGCCGTACATTTCAAATTTTGCACACGAAACTGAGGACAACTGGATCCTTAACCCGTCGGGAAAGTAACCGACAAAAGCGAGTTACTAACGAAGAAACGGAAATTGGTGTTCTTGCCGCCGTTCATCGAGACCCTTGTACAAGTTCTCGTCAAATTGCGAGGGAATCTGGCGTAAGCCAAAGAAGTATTCTACGTGTTCTACATCGTCATAAATATCGCCACCCTACATATCGTCAAAAAATGGCGCGCAATTTAAGATGTCAGGTCATTTTGAGACACCCTTTACATGTTATGAACCACATGTTATGAACAACCATTTTTTTAAGGGCTCCGAATAGGGAGCCCTTAAAAAAATCACCAAAAAATGCAACAAAAAAAAACAACAAAAACATGGTCGCCGGCAAATGATGACATTTTTTTCCCGACGTTTGGCGGCGGACCCGCTCCAGCTTAAATGGTTCATCTGAAATCGAAAAACCAAACGGGTTATTCAAGATAACAATAAATACGAGTTGTTGACAATCATCAATTTTTTTATCATTTTTTTTTATCGTCGCGACGAATTTAAACTCGAGCATACAAAATCTATCAAAAAAATCGTCATTTTGACGTAACTTTAAAAAAATGAAGATCGATTTAAAAAAAGTGAGATCGTCAACGATCTTAAAATGTTTTTCAACTGTTAGAAGCTGCAACTCATCCGGTTTTAGGAATATGTCAATGAAATTTTCAGGGAATATATCTAGAAGGTTATACTATCGAATAATTTTTTTTTTTGGAAAATGCCATTTTTTGACCGCCTACGTAGATGTAGCCCCTTAATTTATTTCTATTGAAGCTGAGTATGCCAAAATAAATTTAAATTTTCTTTAATATGTAAAGGAATTCAAGTCGTCATTATTTATTTAAAACCCCAAAAAAAATCAATTATTCATCTACTTGTAGCGGATTAGATAAAAGTACTGATCTTCAATGTCTGCATGCGAATGTTCAAAATTTCGAGGTTCGAAAATGACCCACGAGTTTTGCCCACACATTTTACGACTTGGAAAATGTGTGGGCGAAATTTCAGCCAGATTTGTATGTTCTCTGCAAGTATGCACTTTGTGGCAGGCACAAATATTTATTGTAATTCGTGGCCAATTCGTATACGTTTCATTGTAATAGTTACAATGGTCATTGTGTAATTAATTAACAAATCCAGCTGGTTGCGAATTCACGTATTAATGAGGATTTAAAATAAGCTCGGTTAATGTAGATCTTTATAAAGCCTTAAAACGTTCTCGAGATGATAAAGTCGCAAAATACTATTTCTCGCTTCTCGCCGGCGTACAGTGACAGGTGCAAAACTCGGCCGGAAGTGCTTCATCGGGGATGAGGAGCGGAGAGCTTGATGGTTGGATCAGCTGGATTATCCCGGGAGATTGAACGAGAAGGACTCCCCCGGTTGTTTTACGGAGAAAGCGCGAGAGATTTTCCCTCATGCTGCAACATTCCTTGCAGTCGCACTGAGATTTGCGCTTTACATCGCCTATGCTGGCAAACAGAAGGACCTAACTCGTGCAACTTTACTTGCTAGTCGTGTGTCGTTAATTTTTTTTGCTCTCGATTTGCGCGAGTTTCTAAGGTATGAAAAAAAATATCACGCGATCGTTATCAATTCCCAAGGGGTTTTCTCACTCTAGACGCTAAAAAAGGCTATTTTCATGAATTTTTTTGATAGGTTTGTATTATAGATATTGATATTAAAGTTGTTACACTTGATAAATACACTTTCGAAATACATTTTTTTAAATCTCATGTATTTATGTTACCCAAACAAACTCTAAACGCGTTTTTCTCGAAACAGTGTTTTTAGACGGCTTGTCGATAAAATCTTCGAAACTACTGAACCGATCCTTATGAAATTTTAACCACATATTATTTACAACTATATCTACAGCGCATATCAAGGATTTTTAAAACTTTTATATTTACTATTTTTTTGCCAAAAACGGTGAAAAAACACATTTTTTTTGTGTTATTTCGAAAAATGTCCGACATTTTGTTATTTTTGCATATATAAAAAATCGTATGATATACGCTATAGCCATTAACATACTGAATCTAAAACCGTTTGATTTTTTTGTTTCGGATGATCCATCTCCGAGATTTCATCAACAGCGCAGACCTACAATTTTTGAGGACATTTTTTTAACTACCATTTTCGTCTATAAATATTGACTTAAATAAACAAGATTTAAAAAATATATATTTCGAAAGTGCATTTATTAAGTGTAACAACTTTTCTATCAATATCTATAATATAAACCTATCGAAAAAATTCATGAAAACAGCCTTTTTTTAGCGTCGAAAGTGAGAAGACCTCTTAATTCGTGGTGAGAGGATGTTAATCGTCTTCTCTAGGCACACGAGGAGTTTAAAGGGATCGTCACAGTGTAACGGGTCGAAAAATAGTTGACTTCTGCTATTTTTTTTCGATGGTTAAAATGCGTTAATCAGTCTGATTTTTTATGTCAAATCAAAGCCCTCACGAAGAACAGAAAATACATGTTTAAACGTTTATTTTAATTTTTTTTACACTTTTTTAACGCTTGAAAATGTCTTCGAAAAAAGGAGTCCTCACGGTGTACACGGTTGCGGCCGTAATTATTATCTGAAACAACATTTTAAAAAACATGATTAATCAGTATGAAAGCCACTACTTCGCTATGGAGGTTGTTTTTTATATCAAAATTAACACAATGGCGGCGGTTTAAAAAAAGTATCGAATTCAGCCTATTTTTCGACAGTTTTTCGTTAAAAAATACGATGACTTAAAAAAAAGGGTAATTATGCAAAAGTGGGGCTCCACCCAAATTTCAATGCCAAATATTTTTTTTAGCATTGACGCCTCTATTATGTCGCCAGTGGTGATATTCCGCCTGCAGAGGCTGATATTTTTAATTATTTCCATAAGTTAGGGGGTTTTGAAATTTGGCGAAACACGCGATAAAAAAGGGCATTTTCGCGCTTTACGACGCCTTAACTGGAGGTGAAGAGTGGGGGGGATTTATAACATAAGCCTTTCAGAATATAATACCGTTATAAAATTGCAACAGTCGTTTCCCCCTCCCCCCTGCCGCCGTTGAAAGTTCGTAAAAATACACGATTCCAAAGACCAGATTGGAAATCGGTGAAAATGGTGAGTGTGTGAATTTGTTTGGGTTTGTTTGGGTTGTCTGTATGAAAACTTCTTTTTCTTTGAACTTCAAAACGACGCCGGGTTGAAATTCCGAACTTTGAATGCTTCGACGGTTTAAAATTTCGAATTTTAATGTTCCGAAATGCAAGATGGGGCTGGGTTGGAATTCCAAACTTTGAATGGTCAGAACTCTCAAAACTCCGAAAGAATAATACCCCGAAAGATAAAAACTCCGAAAGAATTTTACACGAAAGACCAAAACTCCGAAAATCTTAACACCGTCAAAATAATTCAGCTATGGAAGTTTTAAATTTCAAAATTTTCAATAAATCGACGAATTATTTAAAGAATTTTGTTTTATTAATGAGTGATTTTGCGTCAATTTTGAAATTGGGATAGTATTCTTTCGGAGTTTTGAACGTTCTGATCATTCAAAGTTCGGAATTTCAACCCAGCCCCTTCAAAACCCCATAACTAGCGTTGTCTGTGTGAAAACTTCTTTTTCTTTGAACTTCAAAACCGCATGACTTATGGAAATAATATAAAATGTCCGCCTCTGCAAGCTGAGTATCACAGTGATGAATAATTGAAGCAATTTATGGCAAAAAAACATTTCCCGCTGAAATTGGGGTGGAGCCCCACTTCTGCATAATTGCCAACAAAATCTTCCATGTAAAGAGAAAGAATGGCGTGAAGAATGTTGTGTCAAAATTTGAGACGGATAGCTTGAAAACTCTTCCTTTGAGAGTGTACACCGTTTTAAAAAACGACATTTCCAGAAAAACGCGTTCGTCCGCGTCTCACGCAGCTGGTCAAATTCCTTTTTCTGAAAAAGGCTGTAGCAACCGGGATAATTTGGATTTTGGACCAAAAATTGAACAAGAGGTTTATAACCGTCTACACTATCGGATAATGAAACAAAAAGTCAATTTTTTGCAAATTTGACACTGTGAGCTCCCTTGAGCTCATAATTCCAGGAGGAAGAAACTGGTCTTCATTTACCTTAATCTCTTCTCGTCACTCTTTCTCCGTCACTTAATTTATCCCCGTTTCTTGGCCCGCTTCTATCAGAAACGACATCGAAGATGTTCGTGTGAAGAAAAAAGAAAAATCAATGATTCAAGTGCGGTCTGAGAATTTGCTTAGTCAGAGAATAAAGAAGGTACATACGAGCCACCCTCGTATTAAACTCGACTCGTTATATCCTCACCCTGTAGTCTGCTAATGTAAAGTTATCGAGAGGCGAGGTAGCGTCTTGACGCCAAGTAATTAAAAAGAAAATTCGGAGGCATCGCAGACATCGCGTACTCTGTGTACAATAAGATCGACTTTTATCTACTACGGTGGAGTGAATAGACGCACTATAAGTATCGACTGCTGGCAAACAAGATGTTCTATAGCTTACCACGAATCGTTTAAAAGCTTCTTGAAGTTCTCAGGCATCGATTTTTTGTTAGTCCAATTTTGTATCTTGAATGCGAAGCACTTCTGAATACCTTGTCACACATTTTCGAGCGAAGAAATCTTAACAGGTTATGCCTAGGTGTAACAGTGAAAACAGCTCATTTTTGGGATTTTTTAAAATAGAAAATCATGATGATAAATTGCTACAAAAATTACGTGTTTGCAAAATATCATCTGAAGAACATTCTGTAATTTTTTTGTGTAAAAATATCTAATTATAATCGATTAACAGCTCATATCCGGGAAGGACCTCTTGATTTTTTTGCGGTGACCAAAAAACAAAGCTATTTAAAGTTCTGCGGCATCGATTTTTAATGTTAGTCTAATTTTGGATTTTTAATTCTGGTCGAATCTGGAATCAATGAAATCAAACAGATTTCGTTGTAGTATTAGGTTGTTCCACAATTAAGGCCTTAGGCCACAGTAATGGGTATGAAATCATGTGCGAATTTAACAATTTTTTTTCTTATGAAAAAGTGATTCACTCATAAAATTAATTACACATCTATTTAGTATGAATATCAAGTTGCTGGAATTCTTTTTTTTTTCGATCTAAAAAATGGCCGACTACTAATACTTTCTTTTGTTATCTTTTTTTAGGCGCTCCGCGGCGTGACATTTAGCATACACAATTTTTTTTACCTATAACAAAAAACAAAAATTCTCTTCAATCCAGAATAGAATACCTAGAGAAGTATGTACGGAATTTAAAAAATATTGTTTTATTCAAAAGTTGTAGGTATTTGAACTTAAGAAATGAATTTGCAGTGAAAAATTTCGTTATAACTGCTCATAAACTGCTCATAAAATGAAAAGTTTTCGATTAATCAGAAATTCCGTACGTATTTCTCTGCGAAATGCAATTAGGAACATAACTTTTAAATTTGAAGTAAATCGAGTGAAAATGGTTGAAGTTATTTGTCACGTCAATTGGAAAAAAGCTGTTTCGAGAAGTTTCGAGTAGTCGGCCATTTTGTACATCGAAGAAAAAAATATATATTTTCTAACAACTTGATATTCATACTATATAGATGTGAAATTAATTTTATGAGTGCATCACTTTTTCACGCGAAAAAAAAATTGTTAAATTCCCGTTACTGTAACCTAAGGCCTTAATCGAAGGAATTTCGGAAATATCGAATCTAAAAAAATGGCACGTGTCCAAAGTAAGAGTCTTGATTTTTGCGAAAAAATGGGCAATTTTTGTTCAGCAAATCAATAGTATACGTCGGAAAAAAAATCCTTTGATCGAATACTATATTTTTACATCTAAAAAAAGCCCTAAAAAATTCAGAAAGATCGATCGAGTAGATATTGAGATATTTCGCTTATCGTCTTTGAAAACGTACTTTCGAGGAAAAAGCGTTTAAAGTTTCGGACGACGTTCCGAGCGTTCCGACGGGCGTCAACATAAGCCCTGTAAATTGGTCGATTTCGAAGCGATAACTTTGAAATTTTCAGATAATATGATAATACTGAATAAGATGATATACTGTCAAAATATATTGGTTTTGAAAAAAAGTGATTTTTTTCGACTTTTACAACTAGGCTTAACTCTTTAAGAGTAAAAGGAAGATCCAAAATTGTGCAAGCTCGTCTATGGACACTAGGGTGGCACAATTTTGAGATATATTTTTCCCTTTTTTCTCACCATGCAATTATATTCTTTAAAGACAAAAAAATGGTCGCGGAAGCTGCGAATGGTCAACAAATATTTAGAGGTCGCTCAAGCCTCCCAAAAATTCAAATATTCATTAAAAAATCGATTTTCCTTTCGCCCACTTCTCTCCCATGAATTTTACGCTTTATAATTCTAAATCAACCTCGCGAAAGCTCCAGCCGGCCAATAAATATTTAGTGGTCGCTCAAAGTTTTCCAAATTCAGAATTTCCGCCAAAAGAAATCTCGGATGCACTATAATTTCTTGTAGCATAAAAACAAAATATACGGCGAAGTGTTACATTTTCTGAATAATTTATTATAATAATTGTTAAACACCAATTAGACGATATGTGTTATTATGTATTATTGTATTATGGGTTCTCTCGTCACAGAGTACAGCTACGGTTCGTCCGCAGTTTGACTAACGAGACCAACTGTGGGACGCATTACAATGCGCGGAAAACAGCTGCCATTTCAGTTTTACGGAAAACGACCTATAATTTTGTTTACGGACAAGAGCTTTAAAGAATTATTTTATGAGAACAAAGATTATTATTCTTGGGTTATCAGTGTGAGGTAAATTTGAAAAATATGATTCTAAAGGCAAAAGGATTAATTGTTTTGAAAATTTTACAAAGCGTCTAATTTATGAGTGAGACGAGTAAAAAAATTGGGAAGTTCGAAAACCTTGAACGACCACTAAATATTCATTTGCCGGCTAGAACTTTCGCGAGGTTAATTTAAAAATTATAAAGCGTAAAATTCACGGTTGAGAAGTGGACGAAAAAAAAATCGATTTTTTAATGAAAATTTGAAACTTTGGGAGGCTTGAGCGACATCTAAATATTTTTCGACGGCTCGCAGCTTTCATGATCATTTTTTTTTAAAGAACATAATTGGCTGGTGAGAAAAAGGAAAAAAAAGTAGAGCTCAAAATGATGCCACCCTAACGTACATGTTGCACAGGATCGAAAGTATTTCGACGATGCAACAATCCGAGTCTGGAGCGAGAAGGATGCTGAGCCAACGATGACGCAGCGTTAACGTTAAAACCGATGGCGATCATTTGAGGAGCTGGTTCGGAAAAACATGATTGAAAAAATGTGTCCCAAATTTGGTTTACTTTTGTTTTTTCCGTGTCAAAGAACTAATTTTTTGTATGATCTGTGGACACATCGTATTTAGCGTGCATTTAACGAGCCGCGTAAAATATTCTCTCTGATAAATCAGCGCTAATTAAAATGTTTCGGAAAATAAATTCGTCGCGCATGCGAAGCAGATTCCATTTGATTAACTGTTTCTACACTGCCGACACGTAGCCTGCATAAATATTTGCTGAATGCGTTACACGTACATCGTAAACGGCAAAAGCACCGATTTATGTCATTCGCGTTTTTTCGCCTCAGATAAATCAAGTCCTAATTACGCGACATGTTAATTTTTATCATCTAGCAAACAAAAATGATTCGGAAAACTTTTATTCCCCCTAAGGTCAATTATAATACGCAGGTTGAATTCCGTACAATTTTATTTTATGAGAATGAGGTTTTTGTGAAAATAAAGACATGTCATATTTTCGTAAATGGGGAGGTGAGTATATATATTTTTTTTAGAAAACTCAAGGTACGAAGAAAATCAATGTGAAGAAGGGAAAAATTATTAAGGCAGTTTCCGGTTTGAGGGTGCATCGCATTGCCAGCCTAAAGTTCGATTTAATCAGAATTTCAGTACTTGGCGATTTGACGAAAAATAGTAAAACAAAGAAGAATAATTGGAATATTAAGTTGTTATGGGCATTGATTTAGTATAATAATAAGGCCGAAAATATATTAGTAGATAGTTAAAACGAATTTCGTCATCTGAAACGATTTCGTTGATTTTTTGGAATAATTACAATTTTTGTTTCAGAATTTTTTCTTACTCCATTTTTTTAATCGAAAATTGATAAATAATAACGAATTTTTACGCTTTCACATATCGTTTTATTCCATAAAAAACGACCATAAATTGGAAAAATTAGGGACAAAGTTCTGTGTACAAAAAGTTCTGTCATTTTTTTTCTCTGTAGTCTGATCAATATCAAGGCAAGTTATATTACTGGCGTGACGTTCGGGCAAGGTCCTCATCAATTTTAAGATGTACAGTGGGTAAAAAAAGTACTTGTACATCTCACACGAAACTGTTCTTAATTTGGCTCAATTTTTTGTTCGTGTTTTCCCAAGATTATTGTAAACAGACACCATGTATATTTAGGATAAGCTATCGAACACAGAAACTTAATAAAGCATTTGATTTTTTTCGAAGGATAATTTGAAAAACACGTGTACAAATACCTTTTTTACCCACACTGAGAGAAATGTATGGTAAATTCAATCATATTTTAACCATATTTTATATTACCCTGAGGGGACAACAATATTTTATAGTCATGCTTACTGCCTAAAATATAGTAGGTTTTCATAAAATGGATATTCCCTTACACTATCAAAAAATAGTGATTTTTACCATATTGAATGGCATGTCTACTAAATGTATATAATGTTTGATAAATTCAAAAATTCTCAATTGAGAGTACTACCTGTATGATTGTTTATCATAATTTCCCATTCCCTGACCTCCTGAAATGATTCCTATCGAAGAAAATATTTCGCTTGAACATGGATTCGAACCTTAGACCTACCTATCTATACTACGCACGCTGCCACTATGCTACCGGGTACTTCTGTTATTTTCATCGTAGATTTGGCATAACAGATAAAAGTAATTCCAGCTGCAATTCCGAACAGCTGTTACCGTCGATATAGGTGGAATTTTGCACAGATAGTCTTTTTGATATTATATGTCACTGCTTAAATGGATTTTTGGCGCAACGCAATAGTTTTCTAAACATCAAATTTTAAAAACTGATAAATAAATGCGCTAAGATATCTATATCGATCAGAGCGTGCTATCGTTGTCTCTACTTTATTGACACGTTCCACAAATGATTTACGTCTTTACTATAAGATTACCATAATTTTGTTAATATAGTCACTTTTCGTAAGATCTTGTAACAACTCATACTCAACAAGTGTTAATGTTAACCATATAAAAAGTATAAACTTGCACCAAGAAAAATGTCCATAGTATTTATAAAAAAACGCCCATGGTAAAAGTGGACATAGATAAATTCCCTATAGTTCATTAACACCGCAATCATAATATGGTTAACACAACTATAAGCGTGTATCTAATCATGCCGTTTTGGTAGTGTGTTTGATTATCTAGTATCCCCGAAATAACC